>CM040437.1:70407176-71614986 GCA_022702705.1 Papilionanthe hookeriana x Papilionanthe teres
AATCAAGTTTACATCACTCAAACAAAACTTACAACAAAATAACCAAACAACACATCATGTTGCAATCCTTTCATCATCCCCAGCAGAAACTTTTAAAGATCTTCAATTGCTCTTGTCTTTGGGTTGGAACTCCCCAGTGGAGAGCCCCAACTCAAATTCACCCTGACTCTGAGTCAATTTGTTCTGAGTGTGTCATGCTTACACAGTCTTCTGGTTGTGTTGGTCGCTTCGGTCAACACCAATACGCGCGGTGTGCATGTTCTGCACACCACATCTATTGGGGGTCCTTTTGTTGACCTCATTTTAATGAGGTCTTAGGCTTTTCTCTTAGACCCTAGGATCTAGCTTTAGGAGTTCCTTATTGACCATCCTAGCGGACTAGTCACGGAACCCACCTCCCATAGAGCTTCGAGCCACTTCTAAACTCGTTTTTGTAAGACCTCGCATGAGTAGTCCCAAGCACTCGACTCTTTGTTGCAAGGGCTAAAGACTAACATGTAGAGGGCTCGAAAATGAGTTCCCATAGGGGCAGACGGCCTTAGGTGAACCCTTAATGACGTTCGAATTCGCGCGCACCGACTTGACTTTTTTTGGCCCGACCGTCGGCGAACTTGTCCGGACGACCTCGGATGACGAAACGGACCACACGGATGCGTCCGGGACGTCGACTTTAGCTAGGAAGCATACCCATATTGCTGTGATTCCACGCTCGCGCGAACGGCACGAAAATCGATGCATTTTTCTTAAATTTTGGCGGGACGTGAATTCGGGCTCGACTCAGGTTTAATTCGGGTCCAAACTAGGCTGCACACCTCAGCCATTTGATTTTAAAATTCAAATTTCGAATTTCAAATAAACCAATTAATTTGATATTAATTAGGCTTGATTTGAGATTAATTCTTGCCAAACAAACGGCCCCCTGTATGGAAATCATTTAATTTGGCGCCCAATCACCTGTAACGGACGAACGCGGCTATAGGATAGGCGGGATCGCTTTTCTCCTTATTCGACAGTAGCCCCTCTCCCCTTCCTCTCAACAGACGCTCGGCACCGAATCCCTCTCCCGCTCGACCTCTGTCGCCTGACTCGTCTCGCCCTCGCCTCTCCCTGCGAACAGAAGCCCTCCGCTTCCTCCTTCCCGCGCCAAACAGTCGCTCGCCTCCCCCACACGAAGTCGCTCGGCTCGCTTGAGCGTCCACATCGAAGAACCGCTCATCTTCCTCCTCCGCTCGCCTCCACTCGCCCCAGCGACTCTGCCCCGAGACTCGCCTTTACCCCGCACGACGATACCCTTGTCCGAAGCCCTAGCCGCACTCGCACGCGTCCTCTCTGCGACAAAATCTAGTTCCTCTCACGACTGCGCTGCAACTCCCGCCTGCGCTGCAACTCCCGCCTGCTTCACCCTCCACCGAAGAAGGGAGCGCTCGATCCGACCTCTCCTCTCTGCACCGAAGCCCTCTGCCTCCCGTTCGGCTCGTTTCACTTGAATTGTAAGCATCGCACCGGACTCCCGTACTCGCCTGCTCCCCCTTCCCGCACCAAATAGCCGTTCGACTCCTCTCCCGTCTGCTCTCTCGCTCGCTGGATTCCTTTGCCTTGCCAGAAACCGTACCTGATCTCTTTGCTGTAACTGCTGTAGCATTCCCAGGATTCCCTCGCAAGGTCTTTTTTTTTAACTCTTATCCGATTCTATTAAAGCTTCTATTGCTTATTCCATGTATCGAGATGCTTGGATCAAATTTGATTTTTTGCAGGAGGTGTTTGAATATAAATCATAATCTGTTTTGATGATTTCTTTTTAAAATATTGAAAGATTTACATGCATAAAAATACCTTGAATTGTATTCAATTGTCAAAAGCTATAATTAGTTTATTCTTATTTGGAAACATCGATTTTTTTTTTTTTTTTTTTTTTTTTTTTTGCTTTCTTTCGCTTCATGATTCGGATGTTTTCAGAAATTATATAACTAGCTTTGCATTGCTTTATGATTTTGGAATTGGGAGGTTGTTGTCAAATTTGTGTTGCTTTGCAATTTGGACTTGGGGAAAGCTACAGCTAGCTTATTATTTACCTCATAGCTAGATCTTTTGGATGTTATAATTGGATTTCGCTTTGCTTTGTTATATAGAGCTGCAGTTAATCTTGTTGCACTATTTGGAAGGTTTACATACATGCCACTTAATTCTCTCGTATTTATCATTTGACACTTAAACATTAATCCTCGCATGCTTGTCACCAATTTTACACATGATGAAGTAGAATCCAGTTTTTAAGAGCTTAAATTATGATATTTTTTTTTATGATGTGAAATGTTTAGGTGTCAAAAATGTAAACACATGGGAATTAAGTAGTATGTATATGAACATTTCCTAGTATTATTTTATGCTCTCCCGGATATTAATTTCACATCATTTAAATGTTGCTTGAGGTATTAAAAGTGTAGTTTGATCATTTGAGATTGTTGTGAAAGCTTTTAAATTGATGTTTTGTGTTTAAGATGACTGCTTGGTGCTGTTGAAACTGCAAGGGTGCCTAGGGCCGCTGTAGGATGCCATTAATTGTATACCCGCTGTAGGATGCCGTCAATTGTTGTATACTCGTTGTAGGAGGCTTAGGGGGTAATCGTTTGATGTTTGGAGGAGTATAGGCTGCTGTCCAGGAACTATTAATTGCTTTGTTGGGGGCTGTTCGGAAGTTTGGAATTGTTGTTTGGAGGAATAGAAAACCTGTAGGATGATATTGGAAAGTTAGAAAATGCTTGTCTAACACCAATAAATTGCTTGTTTGGAATTGTTCGGGGTTGTAGAATGCTGTGGGGAGAATCGAAATTGATGTTTGGAGTTGTAAATTGTTGTGGGATGCCATGGAAGTGCTTGTTTGGGCTTTAGAGCTGCTAAGCTGCTTTAGGAGGTTTAGAAAGCGGTGCATTGCTTGTGTGAGAAGCTGATAAGTGCTGTTTGAGATTTTAAAAACTGCTGTGAGCTGTTTAGGCTTAGACTGTTGTTTGAGAGTCGCTGTCTAGCCCTTAGAAAGAGCTGTTTAGCTGTTGGAAGCTGCTTGGAAGTGCTTTGTTAAGTCTGTCTAGTGTTTGGGATGGGCTGTTAGGTGCAGAAATCTGCTGTTAGGAGCTTAGAAAGTGCTTGTCCAGTCTGTTGTGAGTGCTGTGAGGACATTGGAAGTGCTTGTCTAGTGTTCAAAACTGCTGTTTGGAGTTGCAAAGCGCTGTAGGGAGTCATATAATTGCTTGTTTTGACCTTATAATTGCTGTTTGGAGCTGGGTGAACTTCATAGTTGCTTGTTTGGAGCCTTATAATTGTTGTTTTGAGTCTTATAAATGCTTGTTTGAACTTTATAATTGTTGTTTGGAGTTGCTTACGAGCTATTTGAGGTTTAGAATTGCCGCCAAATGCTTGTTTGGAGCTAATTAAATGTCGTAGGAGTCTTAGGACTCGCTGTTTGGAGTGTCTAATTATTGCCCCGAGTCGTAGGAGGTCATAGAGTCGCCGCATAGGCTTGCTAGTTGTAGCCCCGGGTCGTTGGAGTTCCTGAGATTGTGACTTAAGCCCGGTTCACTTGCATTTTCCTCTCTTTTGGCTTCTGCTTGTGTTGGAAGTGAGCCGGCCTCTTTTGTTCTTGACTTATTTTTGTTCTTGACTTATTTTTGTTCTTTTAAAACGGTTAAGTCAAAAAAAAAAATGGGGAATTCCTGATTTAACATGAGGAAGAGTAAAACACTCTTAATCACTTCAGGCACGAGTCAAAGTGTAGGATCCTTGGATTTAGGTGCACACTTTATGTGAAGCCCCTTTACTTAACCCCACAGCATAGGCTTCCTAGACCTTAGGAGCACACCCTAGGTGAGAGCCTATCCACCTAATCCTCAGCATAAGCTTCCTAGAGTTAGGAGCACACCCTTAGGTGAGAGCCCATCCACCTAATCCTTAGCATAAGCTTCTTAGAGTTAGGAGCACACCCCTAGGTGAGAGTCACCCACCTAATTCACAGCATAGGCCTCCTAGACTTTAGGAGCACACCCTAGGTAAGGGCCCATTAACCTAATCCTCGACTACACAGTGAAACTAGGCACCTGACCCTAATTCACAAGCTAATTAAGGCACTAGACACGGGGATGCACCGAGGCTTGGTTCACCCTTCCTTAATTAAATCAAATAATGGAATTCCCTGAAATGACTTAACCAATATTGAAACCCAATGCACCGGGATTTGAGTTTGAACATTACGCTCAAATCCTCCTGGCAATTGGGGACATTTGTTTTGCCACATATGGATCATCGGACTGGTGTGAGTCTGAGGTCTAGGTGGCGAGGGCGATGATGATAGTGCTTATGTGTGCTATACGAGGGATACGATGTGGGATAATTAGGATAGTATCCCCTACCTCGAGGACCTTCAATAAGGGAGAGGAAAGGACCGATGATACTATTCGCCGACCCTTGGTGAGATCGTTTCCCCCGACGATCTTAGGTCGTTAGTAGTCCTAGCACGATTAGAGTGACTAGCCTGTGGACTCTATTATTTTTACAAAAATATTTAAAAATATATATATATATAAATAAATAAATAAAACAAAAATTTCTTCTGCTTGTTAAAAAGAACTCTGCATAAAACTTAAACTTTTGCATGAAAATCAAAGAATTTTTCTTATAAAATATATAAAGGTCCATGGTTAGTCACTTGGATTGGGTTAAGGACTACCCTCCTTAGATCGTCGGGTCGGTAACTCTTATTCAAGGTCGGATAGCGACATGATCCAAGCTACGAGCCTCCACCTTTTCCAATGTCTTATACTCAGTCTTGATCTTCCATACGTGACTACAAGTTTTATTCGTGATTTCTACGACTCGTTTTTCTGATTTTCGTGCTGGGTTTTCTTTTCTTTACTTAATTTGCCTGCAAGTTTATTTAAATATCCTGCAAATGATATCATGCTTGCAATACAAATCATACGACGGTAGCAGATGCCCAGGTACACATTTACGTTTTAAGTACTGCAATTTCATTTGTCTACTTTACTGCACTTTACTTTCCAGCGCTTTTATTTGCCCGCAATTTACTTTATTCTGCATGCAAAACTGAAAACAACAACAAAACCTGAAACATTGGGACACACTTGACAAAACTGTATGAACCTTAGACCTTAGGACTGCTACTTCAACAAGGAACTTGGAGCATACACCGTGGGCGGCACGATGAGGAGCAAGGAGCAAACCACAAGTGGAGGTCGTCGTCATCCTTCAACAATCTCGTTCCTAGTTTAAATAACAACACATAGGGCTTCGAGGTAGCCTGCCCCGCGCGGCGTAAACCCTCACTCTCCTCTTTAGGCTTCTGTGTAACTATGTTGCGCAGCGTAAGTCCTAACTCGATTTAGGTTCCGAGGTTGTCGTACGGTACGACGTAAAACCTCCTATCTCTGCGGGCTATTTGCATGATCGGGTATTATGCAAGTGTAAGTCCCGAATAATAAAATTGGCAGGACTAAACAATTAAATACCATCCTCTCCAAAACGCAGCCGCACCATAGGATAGTTGGGAAGTCACTGGGCTCGCCTCAGATCTGTGACATCTCCTACCTTTTCTTTTCTTTGGACTCCTGAAAATAATTGTTCCAATTTGAGCCACTCCCACTTGCTTTTCCACGTCCTACCGTGAAAACCTAAACCCTTGAATTCTTGAAGACGGAACCACCGATCATTATCGAGAGTTTTCTCAAGTGACACCAGTCATTTGGGATGTAATTAACTATAGGGGCTTGCCTCTATAGGGAGCTTGGAACCCAGGTAAAATAAACCCTACCTAGTCTTTCTATTAGGTAGGGGAACTTGTCGGTCACACATAAAGGTTCGCAGATCAAACGGATGTCACGAGTCCTTTAATTTGTATGATTGGGTCTACCGTCGCAAGATACATTACTCTTTCGAGAACGTGTATCATTTGTGACATCAGGCACGATTATGCAAATTACTGGACAAATGAGATCCATGAGGTCTCATTTTTCAAAATTAAAATAAACTATTTTCAAAACTACTTTCCAAAATTATATACTTTTTTATATTAAACTAAATCACTAAATTTGAAATTCTTTCAAAATCGAAAAAAATGCTGGCCGACAAATTCTGGCGACTCCGCTGGGGACTAGTTCCTCTCTCCATTTTGATCAGGAGGTTTTGTCTTCATACATCGGCGGTGTGTCCATGTCCCTCATGGGCCAGACTGCTGTTCTTCTGTTGACATACTGTGCCCATTTCTTCCTTGAGCCAGTATAGTCAACTCTTCTTGGATTCCAGGAACCGCCTGTTTAATCATCCTTAAACAGGGTGGTTAAGGAATCCTTAGGGTTTAGTAGGGTGGACCCCCAATAGGTGTGGTAGGTTAGAGTAGGAGTACGTTCGGAGTAGAATGAGTCCTTTCTAATTTTGGACTGGGTCCTTTACCTCGTGGTCGTTTCATCTCTTCCCCAAGTTTGACTTGTTCTTTTTGCAAATCACATCAAATTATCTCCCTGAAGTTTCCTCGGTAATATCAAACTTTATGACTTCATACCGAAACATAACATTCACAACAAAAGCAACAATGAAAACAAATTTAATTCAAAATTCATTTGGATAAGTTTCGAAAGAAACGCCCAGTTTGACAATTTCGTCAACTTTTGTACTTGCAATAAAGTAATTTTTTTTACCCAGAAATTGAGTGTGGGATTCCTCTAACGCCCAACAGCAATTTTTTTTTAAACTGTCAGGAAAGAAAGATGTCGTCCCCAACTTTGACATTCTCGTGCGACTTGCTTACTAGCGGGGATGCCCGCCAGGTGGGGTCCAAGATTAAATTTGGATCCGGGTTTGACGAATTTGAAGGAACACTCGGAAAGACCCCGTTCTTCGTGAAGAAAGTCGCCGGCCCGGATGTCCGGGAGCCGTCCGTCGAATTTAACTCGAGCTCGTGACCGAGACTTCCCTTCCCTCAAGAAGGCGAAGGTCACCGCCGCCCCCATGAAGTTTGTCGCTCCCGTTATCGCTAAAGCTTCATCTACTCCCCTTGGACTTACCGCTACCACGCCCTGTTGCTCCGCCGATGTCGAAAGGAAAGGGAATCTTATATGAGGACAAGTCAGCTCATGCCCTTACCCCGTTACCATCTGTGTTTGAGATTGGATCTAGCTCGAAGTCCGGTAAGCTTACCCGAACGCAACGAAGGAATAGAAATCGCAAGATCTTAAAGGCCAAATGGGCAAACACCTTGAAAACCATTCCGACCGCAGAGATTCCTCAACAAGAAGAAAGCTGGATGGGCCGAGACCGCACCTCTCCTTAGAGGAAGCGAGGTTTCACCCATTGTCCGCCGCTCTTGGAGAAGAGAGTGCTCACAAGGTTGCTGCTAAATTACCGCCCTCGCCTCGTCGTCAGGTTGAAAAGAGAAAGAGGCCTGAGCCTCTTCCTCACGTTCGTTGGGTGTTTGAAAAGTTGGCTCGAGAGGAGCGTTGCTCCGTTGCTCGAGATAATAAGAAGGATGGGGTGTGCTGTGTCGCCCCGAGTCCGAGCAGAAATTTTGAAAAAGGATGAAATCGCTAGCCAGTTTCATGGATCTACCCAGGAGGGAAGAGCACCGCAGTCTCGTATTCCCGTTAAGCTTCGCCTAGGAAAACGTGTAGATACTGGTGCTAACCATACAGTTACTGCTGCAGCTTCACAGAAACCTGCAGAGCGCCGACCGATTCAGTCTCGACTGGGTCCGAGAACACAGTTTGCCACCACGGGGGGAGATTCCCACAAAGGATCACTAGTTACTGCATCCGGACCGCGTATTAGGGACCACGATTTATCCAGGAGAATCTTCCCAACTACAAAATCCATGAGTTGCACAGCCGAGCTTCTGTTTCAGCGCCGTATATAGATAGGGAAGGTGGCATGTAGGTAAAAAAACTGAAGTTTAGGTCTTGGATATGTAAATGCATAATAATTGAGTGAAATGTAATTAATTCTTTATTTTTTTGTTACTGACGCTGCTTAACCCCAGTAGTTAGTAATCGCAATGACTATTGACCGATTCCACACACACACAAAAAAAAAAATTATATAAAAAGGGTAAGATGTACATACAAATCGAACTAGATTTTTAAAGCAAGGGATTCGCTGCAAAACCATTACTTGGCAGCATGAGTGCGATTCAGACGGTAGTAACCGGCGTGATGCCCTAGCTGCTCCACAGGAACCGTAGACCCGGCGTCTCCCAGTATATCTAAATTCAACTTACGCTCCACGATGCGGGGCTGCGATGGATCATCGTCGAAGCCCTCTTCTCCATCGACTTCCGGCATCGCCGGAACGAGGTTGAGGTTTCTGATGAGGCCCTCCGCCGTCCGGGAAGGGTTGAGCCCATAAGAACCGAACGAACTAACTTTAGAGGTTGGATGCGAGGATGCCGTCAGGAGGAGGGCGAGGAAGAAGAGAGCGCGAAGCGGAACTGAGCTTCTCACGGTCATTGCGAGTACGGAGAAGCGCATAGTTGCAGCGAGTAGTTGGTGCAATGAAAATCGGAAAATATATATAAGTGCCATTTACATGCAACCATCCAATTTCTATATATTTACATATCTAATAGTTAAAAATTTTACATTTCATTTTTATACAACCTAAATTTTTTTCTATTGTTCTAATATAAAAAAATGAAGTAAATGATATATATATAGAGAGAGAGAGACATAACTTATTATTCAAATTTATATAAAAGAATAAGGAATATAAATATAAAAATAAAATTATTTATGCATAATAAAAAAAATTAAACACAAACAAAACAAGTCTTCTGTGATTAGAATCTTCAAGATACTAACAAAAATCCATCCAAAAAAGTAGAAATATAGAAAAATAAGTAATCATGTTTGAGACTAAAAATAAATTTATGATCATTGATCTTAAATATTATTCATTCTTCAAATTCATCATTAAAATCTTCTCCTTCTTCTTCACTAGCGTTGTGTCTGATCGCAACTATGCCTTTCATATTCGCTGCATTTATTATCACCTCATTAAAGCCATCATCATGCTCAATCTCAGGTGAATTTATAATTTATTTATGCTTATCATTATTGTCTAAATTACAATCGTAAATATTTAAGATCTTTTTTAATTAGAAATTAAAAATTAGAAATACAATTATTGTATGTTGTAATGTGTTGTTTTCCGTCTAAGCAGTACGTCTACCATGACAGAGGTGGTCGCCTTGACCTGCCGCCTTGGTCATCTCTACATAACAATTAGAATACTTATAAATGAAAAGTTAAATGTGGGGAGGAAAACTATGAATAAAGTCACACAATGGGTATATGGAGTTTAATTGTAATATCTTAATCTCCCAGCCTGTACTAGGATTGAAGGGATATGTTGCTCTATTATGCTCCATATTTTTACACAACCCACACACTCTTGTGTTTCTGGTTCTAGTCTCATTCGTTGTATTCCTAATCTAGTTCTCCTTGGATTTAGAGTCGCCGAGCAGGCCACAATACCCCTTTAATACATTCGGATGCATTAGTCGTCGTAGTTCCAAATCCGTAGCTGTGATAACTTCCACGTGAGGAGGGGAGTACAAAGACCACTTATATCTCACGTTATTCTCAGACAGTTTAAGTCCTTTTAACATAGTTCTAGTAACTTCAAATGCATTGTATTCCATTCACATATATCCCTAAATAATTTATTCTATTTTGTGCTTCCATGCTAAGGGGAAAGGTCCTAAATAATTTATTCTAATTTGTGTTTCCATACTAAGGGGAAATGTTCAAAGCGTTGACTATCATGATATATGCAATGAAAAAATGCATTTGTACCCACAGGAACTTCCAAACGAGAAATGGGTACAAAGTCCACTTACATCACAAATTCTTTCTGGACAGTTTAGGACTTTTTGACAAATTTCTATGTAGCTTCGAATACAATGTATTCTACGTGCATATATATCCCTCGATAATTTATTCTAATTTGTGTTACTATACAAAGGGGAAAAGATCTAAAAAATACTTATTTAATAAATGATTATGATGATACAATAGTCTCCGATAGGGATATATGTGAAATAAAATGTAACTTGCAGTTGAAAAAAAATATTTGTAACTATAAAAATTGATAAATTAAAACATTCTCCTACATGCTAGCGAAGAAGTGGAAGTCAATGTCCTAACTGCAAACAAAAAATATTATCCCGTAAAATACCAAACAACTTATTATGAGAACATGAAAATTAAAGATAGAAATACATGAGAGGAAAATACATAAAAAATGTTGATATATTTTTTTTAATGAAACATTATATGTTGAGTGAATAAGTGATTTTATTAAAATTTTTAAAAATATTAAAAATCATTGTATAGTATCTGTACATGTCGTCGTTACACCAAACAGTTGAGGTACTATTTCAACCTCTTACGGACTAATAACCCTGAGTCGTCAAGTTTCCAGACTATATACATATCAATATAATGTTTAAATTGTTCTAGCTATTTTTTTAATTATTAAAATCAAAATATTAAATGCATTAATAATAAATTAAGAAAATAATACGGTCAGCATTTCGATAAATCGTAGGTAATTTAGAAAAAACGACAGACAACATATCAACATATAATTTAGGAGTACGACTGACTCTATCTAGACATATCACGAATAAATTAAGAAAAAAAATACGAACATGATTTAAAAAAAAATTTGAAAAATATATGACTGTTGTAGATTTAAGAAAAAATTTTGGTAGCATATCACGTAATGCTTTTAATTTTAAAAGAAATTAGAGTAATAGTTAAAAAAATTGCAATCAATATTAAATAAGAATTTAAAAATAAAACATAATATAATTACATTAATTAAATTGTATTATAAAAAAAATAAAAGAAATAATTACCGAAAGAAAAACAACAGAGTAACGAAAAGGTGAATAAGAAAGAAGATGGCCAGACAAAACTGCGGAAAAGAGGAGAAGTGGAAGCAAGACTCAAAAACCAAGAGAAAATTTAGTGGGAAGAGAGAAAAGAAGAAATGCAGTGCCGATGGTTATAGCAGGGGATTGAGGGGAGGAAATGCTCCCTAGTGGGGTGATTATTGGAGAAATGTTGGGGCGTTTCTAGCATTTCTACCACATAATTCTTATATATTTACATATCTAACATCTAAACTTTAATTTATATATTTATACTAATTAACTATGCTTGAAAAGGTACCGCGTACTCTGGCCTATTGGTTGGCATCCTCGGTTTAAAACCCCTCAGGTCGGGGGTTCGAATCCCCTCTGGCGACGTGAACCTTAAGGATGTGGTACTCGAATAGTTAGACACATTAGAAGTGTCTGAAGGCTTGTACAATAGCCTCTGACCATTTCTTAAAAAAAAAAAAAAAAAACTAGGCTTGAAAAGGTATATTTCATGCGTTAAAGTTCGTAACAGTGATATTTTTCATGTGATAAAAGAAGACACAATGTTTTAAACATGAGAAAATCAAAGTTTAGTTATTAGACATGTAAATACAGAAAATAAAATCTCAAAATACAAGACAATAGTCATATTGTTATTGAGAATCCAATCCTTCATTTCCAACCAATTTATTCACATCTTAAACCTAAACAAGTTGGTTTTACATGTACCTTCTGATACCCAACTGTTCATCAATCACAGTAGAAGATAATTAACACCTAAATTCCCTCAATACAAAATTTACACTGAAGCAGTTACAAGTATGTTACACTAACTCCCATTTTTGGATTACAAATCACACAAACACACACATAGATCTATATATTTGCACAAAACACCTTTAATGTATGAAGCATACCTTCTTCATTGCGAGTAAATGGTGGGGCTGCATGCAGTGGAGCAAAAGGAGTCTCAAATCCCTGCAGGTCCTCCATCTTTTCTTGGATCACTGACAGCAGTGAGCTTACCATAAAAGATCCCATCTTTCCTTTCTTCGACAACCGGAACTGGATTTTGAAGGTTATGAACGACAAATTGGACGACCGAGCCGCCAGAGATGTTGCGAAGTTGGTGACCTCTTTGCTTCAAAAATGTCTGTGCTTCGAGCGAAACTTGTATCTGTTCATCATCAATGGCCGTCCAGTTCTCATACAGCACAACGTTTGGGATGAGCTGTATGTTTAGATGAATTCAGTGGCCCATTTAGGCTCAAGAAAAAATTTAGAGGAAGATTTACCTAGATGCCACTCAGTTCCTATATATTTATATATCTGACACCTATACTTCAATTTTTACATATTAGAAAGGTGTATTTCACTGTTTAAAAGAAAAAAAAAGAAGATATTTTTGATGTGATATGAAAGATTTGGTTGGCCGAAATGTAAAAAGTAAAATTTAGGAGTTAGATAAGTATATACATAAGTATTTGACAATGTTATGCAAAAATAGTCCGACCAATCTCCACCCTCGCAAGTCTTCACACACTTATTGGAAAGAGCAAGGACATCGTGAGCCTCTTCACCCTTTATATAGGGAGGAGAAGTCAACTATTCGTGGGGGTACCATCTGAGAAAAAGTTGTTCACTCAACACATAAATGGAATATCACATCGTTTCATTTCCCGAAAAGAAAACAAAAATTTGCCATCAAGCAGCATTTAATATACCGCCAATTCTAAAAAATGAGCATTAAATGCGGAGTGGTCCCGAAACTCGGGATCAACCAGGTATGTTATCTAACCCTTGCCCAATAAAGTCGGGGACTTACGAAGGCCAAATGCTACGAGCGGGCAGTCGGAGATCGCATGACGATCAATGAAATCGTGTCATCACTAGGTCCAAACGCTGTCGTAAGAGGTGCGGGCCAGGGCACCTGGGGCATTTCTCCTACTCTCCAGCGATAAGATCCGCAAAGAATAGCCAGGATCCCCCGAAAGTCCTAAGTGAATGCCCCCTACAGGTGATGACAAGATCCGTACCCGGCGAGCAACAAAGGGAAAAAAACCCATGTGAGCGGGCAAAACTAGGGTAAGTCCCTGGGAGGTTCGAAAAAACTAAGGGACCCAACGATTATAAGAAAATTGATCAACTGCCCTGAACTGTCGAAGCAGAACCACGTTCCGATCATGAACTCGAAGCTCTGATACCAATTGTTATATGAAAACAATACGAAAACGAAGAAATTCATACAACAACAATCAAACACAAAAGATTTACATAGCTCAACATTAAGTTGATTAGGGTTTAGGGAGATTCTACCAGCATCGGATGGGGAGAAAAAAAAAACGGCTTGGGGTTACAACTTCCACACTGCTCACTATCACTCTCTCATAAACCCTAAGTCACTTTTATAGATGAGGATTAAGACATACAAGTAAATAAAGCCAAAAGATCAAATTACCCCTAATTAAAAAAAAAAAAACCATAAATACAACATACAGACCTTATGGTATACTCTTGGTCTTTGAACTGCTTCCAGAGGATCAAAACCGAAAATAAAATGGTTGAGGAAAACTTGAACAACTGCTGGAATAATATACATTCCACCACTGGCACCAACAACTCCTGCCAGCTGCTTGTTCTGTAAATTTATTGAAAAGATTCTATATTAGAATTCAAGTAGTTAAGATAGAGTTTGGTAAAAAGATGGGCCAATAAATTGCCTCATCATATATACATTCACCACTGGGTTGAAATTTTGTTGATTTTATGAGTGTGGTAACCATTGGTCAATTATAATTGTTCAAATTACAACCACGATTTTTTTTTTCAATTTTTATATTTTTGAAGAATCGTTTTTATTTGCTGCAATGATTCAGAAGATAAACAAAACTCCTTTAAAATGCGATTAAATTGATTGTATTTAATTTATACATATCTTCAGAGGAGATTGTATAAAAAATGACTCATATAATTGCTTTGGGAAGTTAAAGTTAAACACAAATACACAATAAACTAAGCTCAACTAAACATTTGGTTGGTAAAAAAATAAATTATTGTGAGTTGTGAGAAGTTGGAGAAAATTGTTTATCTGTATTTCTGCTTTAAGCCCTTTTCCTTAAGGTTCTATGGTGCTACAACTTAAAATTAAACACAAGTTATCCTTAATAAATATTATAATTTTAAGCTCCTTTAAGTATATCAAAATCATGCAGAGTTAAGCCTTCCTAACTATAGTTAACCATTTATTACTATAAGTTATTTAGTGATTTATTAACTATCATAACTTAATATTAATGTAACTTTAATGATCTTAGTCAAAATGCTAACTAATACTTAATTAAAGCAATTAAACAAATGATTATTGATTTATGATTATCTGTGTTTATTATTTCTATGTTTATCATAGCAAATACATATAAAATATTAATGAACTTAGTTAAAACGTATATTATTCTTTAATTTTTCTAAATGACTCAATAATTATTTATTATAATTATCATTAATTAATAAATTAACTAACAATTTATCAGATGCTTGCTTTTTATATTCTTACACTGATAAATTTCAATAAGCTTACAGTAAAGCAGGGAAGAAGACTGTATGTACCTTAAGGATGATGAGAGGAGTCATGGAAGAAAGAGGCTTCTTCTGCGGCTGGATGAAGTTCGCCGGAGCTGGTGGAAGATGATCTGGTGAAACATCAGTTGGGATGGAGAAATCATCCATCTCATTATTGACCACAATACCAGTCAACGGAGAGAGCACGCCTGCCCCGAAATAACTGTTTACTGTGGTGGTCATGGATATCGCATTTCGCTCCGCATCAACAATACATAAATGGCTTGTTCCATGGTCTCTTAGCTGACTCCATCTGAGAAGCATATTATTTTTATAAGATCCTTTCTTCCTATTAAATGGCATGGAAGACAAGAACATGGCAGAGAACTTACTTTGGAAGATAGTAACTTGGATCAAAGGTAGTGTTATCAAATATTTTCTGCCTAATTTTTTCTGCAAATGAAGGTGAAAGCATGGTGGAAACAGGGTCGGTGACGTTAACAAAATCAGGATCTCCAAGGTTCATTCGGATGGCAAACATGTGTTTGAATGCTTCTATGAGGCGGTGGAGACCGAGCAAGCCTTTAACTTCATCGAGAGACTTGTAGCCACCTAAAATGTTTAGAACCTAAGTAACACATAGTAAGCCTCTTACTCAAATTTTAAGGATTTCATAAACAAAGATGAATATATACAACTTTATGACCAAAGTAAGAACTATGGGGATCTAGCCTACAATTCTTATGTATTTACATACCTCATATCCAAACTTCCATATTCAGATACATAGCACTCAGGTGTTTTAAACTTATGCATGAAAATGTATATTTCAGTTCTAAGAAGTGGTGATATTGCTACTTTTGATGTGCTATCAAACATCGGGTGTTATGTCTGTAAAGTATAAATTTTAGGCGTGAGAAATGTAAATACATAAGAATTGTGTGCTTTGTATGTAAATGCCCCAGAGAAGTATTGTGAATATTTAGTAATAGAAATACTCACCAGAGACAGCCCAACTGTTCCACTAGAAGGAGGAGGCATGCCGAAGACTCTGTAACCCATAACATCTGCAGCCACAGCTTCCTTCACTTCGACCTTATAACTCCGAAGATCCTCCATGGTTGTGATCCCGCCGGCATTCCGCAAATCTTGGATGAAGTTCTCTCCGACGATGCCGTCGTAGAAAGCTTTTGGGCCATTAATGGAGACTATCTCCAAGGAATCAGCGAGCTTGGGATTCGAATAAGTATCGTTAATCTGTAGTAGTTTGCCATTGGGAGCGAAAACTTGTCGCAGCCCCGGATCGGCCATGATGTCTTTCTCGGATTTTTTGATGATTTGAGCAAGATAAACAGGCAGAGGGATGCCATACCTTGCAAGTTCTATCGCTGGGCGAAAGAGATCCTTCCATTGGAGCTTCCCGTACCTCAACCATGCGGCATGAAGGCCTGCGAGCTCTCCTGGAATCCCCATGGAGAGTGCACCTTTGCTCTTTGTTGCGGGGTTCTTCTCATACATATTCTGTTTCAACGTCAAATGAAGGTGTGAAGCTGAATAAGTTAATCAGCCTATGTTAAATTTTCATTATTCATTAGTTTATTTTAGGAAGATTTTAGAAGGAATTTGCAATGAAATGAAATTTATTGACTCGGTTAAAAAGGGAAGATTTGATAAAGTTTGAATATTTTTATTTAAAAATACGTTTTACAGTACTCGAGCTGCTTTGAAGTAAAATTAATGAAGGTAAGGAATAATAATGTCTTCAACCTCTATTCATTGACTCAGTCATCATACAAGTCTGCAAAAAATCGGCTGCAGAGAACCAGGTCGGCACTTAGGCAATTTTCCAAAGATAAGGTTTGATTTAAATAAATTTAATAACAGGAAGTAGGGATGCAAAATGTTTAAAAGTACAGTCGCATCTATTTTACTTCTGAATACTACCATGTTGTCCCTTGCGTTTGCTCCAAGATGATAATAATAACCAAAATATTTTATTTCTGACGTTAGTATTTTATGAAAATTAAGCCGCTTCAGATATTTTAAGTATTTTAAAGACTAATTACACATGGTAGTATTATAGTATGTCGATCCTTGGAAAATTCAAAACCAAAGCCCACAATAATCTAAATTAAAAAATGGAAATTGTTCCTCAAACGGGAATATAAGCTCTGAATCTCTACAATCCACGCAAGTTACATGACGTAGAATATCCCCGCGCGATTTGGGATCCTATCAGTACAGAGAAATTTTAATTGCGCTTTACAGTTTTCTGATTATGCATAAATTTTACTCTCTATCTACAAAATTATCATACCCACAATAATATAGCAGTCTGATTTTAAGTGGAACTTGATTTTCTTGTAATTAATTATTGAGCTGGGACAAAATTAACTCCGCATTCAACCCCAATTCTCATAGGGCAAAGTGCGGAATGTGACAGAGGAAGAAACGAAGAGTAACATTGATTATTAGCTGACATGAATCTTACCTGAGAAGCCGCCATCGGAGCTGTTTCTCGAGAATCAAACGAATCCGCCGTCGACGATCCGGCTGGCCACACAACCATGAACGCGCCGCCGCCAATCCCACTGGACATTGGATGCACGAATCCAAGGCACAGCGCTGCAGCCACAGCAGCATCCACCGCGTGCCCGCCGGCCTTTAGGGCCTCTACCCCAATCTTCGAGCACCGCAAATCGTCCGTCGCGACGACACCGATGTCAGATTCTACAATATCTGATCCAACGGTGCTCTGCAGATTTTGTCCCCGATCGCCGTGGCTGGAATTGAAGATGATGATTAGGGCTGGCCCGAAAACTGGAAGAGAAGAGGAGAAACTGAGTAAGGGAGGACGTGAGTACTAAACATTGAGAGGAGAGGGTGGGTTGATTGCTTACAGAGGAGAACAGTAGCGATGGAGAAGATCCAGATTCTCCGCCGGAAGATGGGGATTGATGGCGTCTGCTCCGGCTGCTCAGGGTGGCGGAGGAGGGAGGATTCTATGCCGGAATGCACCGGCATCGTTGGAGATGAGATGGTAGGAGGGAGAAAGAGAGAATGTTGGACGTTGTTTAGAGAGAGAGAGAGAGAAGTTGGGGAGGAATCTTTGCGGTATCTGAAGCGGAGGTGGGGTTCAGTTTGGCCTTTTATGCGAATAAAAAAACACAAATGTGGTATTATTCAAATAAATTTATATTTAATGTCAATTAAAAAGGAGTTTAATTGACCAAATTATATCGCTCTTTGCGTCGTACTTTATCAAAATCATACATTTCACATTTTCACCTAAAATAAATAGAGGGTTAAAATAAATTAACTTATTAAAAATTCTGCATATTTTGAAAATATAAATTATCTTATTTTAAAAGAAGGTGAAGGAAATTTATTTTTGATTATTACTTTTTTTCAAATAAGATGAGCATTTGAACATAATCTCTTAAATTTTTTTAATTAAAACATGGTCAGACAATTCTTTTTTTAAAAATTTAAATTGAGTACATCCAAAATATATCTCGAACAAACCCATTCACACATTCAAAATGTAATATTTTTTCGTTTAGTTAAGAGATTAACCAACAATAATCATGTAGTATTTTTTTCTCAAACTCACTATCTTAGGGTTTGTTTGGAGCAGCTGTAGCTTTTTAAAAAACAACTGTGAAGATGATGAAAAATAATCTAATGTTCAAAAAACTGCAGTGACTATTATATATATATATATATTTTTTGAAAACTCAAACCGTAGCTAGAAAGGTACACCACACTCAATCAGGACCAGTGGAAAAACAGATTTCAGAGAATGCAATTTACCAAAACAGACAAAACTGTAGTGCGATGTCGCACCGCTATCTCATCGCCGCCCCAAACAATCCCTAAGGATTCAACCAACAGACTAAGATGACTGTATGTTTTAGAAGCTAAGATCACGGTAACTGGGAATCTTCTGACACATTATATAAAGAACTAGGTCAAAAATAAATAAATTTCTTTATAGTGACATTAATTAGCATTAAATTCTTGGATCATGTGCACAAAAAATAAATTAAAAATAGCAATCACATACACTTCAATAGGTACTTCAAAAAAAAAATGTAAAAAATATTTTAATGTAGTTCTTATTCATTAAAATTTGAAAATTATTAGATTATTTTAGGATTAAGATTACATGTTTAAAACTTACATTTGATTAATTTCAAAATAAATTCAAGAACTTCAAACCTAATTTGATGCATATATATTTTAAGAAAATACTATGTCAATTATTATTCCAACTGACCTTATGTTGTTTGGAAAGTTCACAAAACCATGAGAACAGGACCATACCCACATGCAATTTAGGAAAATCATAATCACGGTGTACTAAAATACATAGTATTACTATTACATTCATTTGTTTGATTTTTAATTATCTCATGAATAAAATATTACTATTACATTTTAAATCAAATTAATACCTTTTTTTATATGACTTAGAACTTTGGAGAGAATAAAATAAAGCAAAGTAACACGTGGACAGAAATTAGAATGCGTAACGCAATCAAACAAGACTGTTATAGCTAAACGACGACAAGCTACCTTGGGGCGTGCGTGCGTGCACCTGAACGCTAATCCGTCTACTTGCAGAGCTGCTGTAAATAGCAGTGCAAGCATGTCAGAAACAATTCTTCAAACTCAGCGCTTAATTAACTTTATCTAATCCAAGTTTGAACAGCTTAGTTGAAAGGATTTGAACCAATTTTTGAGTTCTTATTTATAATAAAATAAAATAAAAATGCCACACAAATTGGAGTGAAACTTCCAAAGCAAGCAAACAATATAAGCACAATATAAGCAAACTGCAACCATAATATGCTTTGATGAATGAAGGGGATGAAAACCTTATATTTAGAGTATAAAAAACAGGCAAAACTCACAATCTTTTATTACAATTAAGAGAATTCAATTCGTGGTATTAAAAATATATAGGCAACTCGCAATCAATCTTTAGTACAAATAATAATAATAATAATAGTCTTTCATAATAAAATTTAGTGCTATTTGATGTTGTTGTTGTTGGGAACATCTAGCCTCTGCCTGAAGTCTTCTTCCATGAGGGGCAAGCCATCTCTAAGAACGACCTTAGGTTCCCAGCCGAGTAAATTCTTGGCCTTGGTGATGTCAGGTTTCCTCTGGCGCGGATCATCAGGAGTGTTCTCCACTATTTTCACACTAACATCTGGGTTTATCAACTGCAGTTCAACATATCAAATTTGTTCAGAAACCTCACTCGAAAAATCAGACATGTTTATGCATATCCCAACTAGGGATGAAGCCAAAGAGGAATATATGTCAATTAGGGATCAATAAAATGAAGAGGGGTTAATTGTGAAATTCTTAAGAATAGTTTTGTTCTGGTATGTCAAACAAGTAAGATTGTAAGCAAATATGTGCAATTAATTAGCAACATCGTACTTATTTGTATAAGGCTCATTTACATAATTGAACAAGTTCGAACACAATAAAAAATCCTCATATATATGAACAAGCTTGAACACTAATTTACTTGTTCATTTATATTCGCAAACATCCTCATTTGTTGTTAAGCAATCATATCATTTAGAACTCAATAAAATACTAAGTTTTTTGTTCAAAAAGTAAATTGTTAGACACTTGATACTAAGCTTGATAATGACTAGCATATTATTTAAACAAAATTTGGTTAATATCACTCGATTCTCAAATTCTAAGAATAATTTGTTAAGGAGTGTCAAGTAAGTAAAAATGTAAGTAAACAAATGCACTGAATGATCAACTCCATAACTTTTGTACAAGGCTCATTTATATAACAGAACAAGTTTGAGCACATTTTAAAAGCTCGCTGTATAAATTAAAAAGCTTTAACACTAATTTGCTTGTTCATTTGTGTTTGGGAAGATCCTCACTTAAAATTTCACAAGTAGATTATTTAGAACAGAGTAAAATACTAATTTAATCATGACTTAATTGCATATTTGACGACATAGTATGTCCTTGTATCAATTTTATACAGGTGAATTATGAATATTATTAGATTCATAAATATGTGAAAATATAAATAATTAGCTAGATATGAACATAGAAATTTTTTTTTTTTTTTTAACTTCACAAAACAATAAGGCTATAAGTGAATCAATGCACTTAATAAATCGCTTGAACTTGGTTCAACTAATATTTATTAGAGATCATTCAAGTTACGAATTAAACTAGGTCAAATAATTTTTTAGAAAATTTATAGCTCAATAGACTAAATCTGTACAAAGTTCGACTTGTTAGTTTATGTTCATGAATGAATTTTATTGTTCGACAAATACTTTTTTAAAGACTTGATATCAAGCTCAACGAAAACTTGTATATTATGGGTCTGTTTGGGGCAGCTGCAGCTGTTTAAAGAAACAGCTATGAAGCTGCTGAAAAAGAAGTTGTTAACAAAACTGAGTTGGTTATTACATTTTTTTTTTTTAAGAAAAGTCAGACCGCAGCTTTCTAGTAGTCAACACAGGTAATCAGGTAAGGTGGGAAAACGTATCTTTCAATTGCAATTTTTTTAGAACGCAGGGAAAACAAAATTTTGCCAAACAGAAAAAACTGTGCTGCGACACCACATTGCCACCGCAAAACTGCCTCAAACGCACCCTAATAAGCAGAATTTGGTTCATAAAGCCTTTAAATCATTTATGTAATAGAAAAATAATATACATTTATTCATTAATCTAGGCTACATTCTTTAGTTCCATCCATGAAACCCTTTAGACCTCAAAAATAAAAAAGAAAGTATCAACAACAGCTTGTTTGTGAGAAGGAATAGATGGAGTCGTAAAAAAGCAAGGTCGTTTGATTAATTTATAAAAGTCAAGTGTTTGCTTGTTCATGAAAAGGCAAGCACTAAATCCACTTTTTAGGTTGTTATTGGTTTGCTTAAGTAATTCCTTGATTAATTTAAATAATTCAAGTGTAAGCTAAGTTCAAGTATAAAGAGATTTACACAAGTAAAATTAAAAATATGAAGGTAGGCTTGAACTGGAGCCAAACATGAACAACTTGTTCTACTACTAAGTAAAGTCTAATACATGATATTCTCAACTCAAGCCAATTATAGCCATACAAGGAAACTTAAACAATACCTAATAAGTTCTACTAATTTTAATTAAAGTTTATAAATCCAATTAGGCATAGTAATTAGGCTATATGGCAAAATTATTAGCATCAAATATGAAATTAACTAGACTCAATTAAAATTTGAATATGGCTCGAACTCAATAAGAAACTAATAAACAAACTTTAACAAGATTTTAAAACATGGTTTGAACTCAATAAAGAAAAAAAAATAAATAAGGTTGAATAATACAATACTGGATGCTATTCGATTCATTTCAACTCTACAAACGAGGAATATAGAAAAACATTAAGTTTCATGCAAAATTAAGCAACGAAATATTTTAAATAAAAAAGAAATACCTCCTTGACTGTTTCAGCAAGTTCCATCATCGTGAATTCACCTACATAAGGGAAATAATTAGTTACTCTTACTCCAATTGAAATCAGGATGGTGTCAGCACTACGTTTAGAAGCAAGTACAATGTAAGCGACTTTATTTTGTTAAAACCTAATAATTTTAGATCAGCTTGAAACCAAATGAAGCCAACCTTGATTTCAGGTCGAGAATAGCTTATATAATGAATTAGGCAATGAAATATGATATCATAAACTTAGATGTACAGGTCCCAACTTTATCTAAAATCTATTATTGCAAAGAGCACCCAAGATGACTTGCACTCTTTTTACATATAAATACTATATTGAACAAATCACTAGTTTTTATTGGATTGGTAGGTAGCTATCCAAACATAATATTCTAAACAGAATCTGATATAACGACCACTAAATAAAAACCAGTTGCTTAGAAGTTATACCCACAAGTAGGAAAAGATGATTCTCGCGAAATCCTCTCATGTAATGAAAAGAATATATATTTTTAATAAACGACCTCAATACATTAATATAGTAATAAAAAAGGGCATTTACATACATAGTACACAATTTTTATGTATTTACTAATCTCGCACCTAAGATTTCACATTTACGCACATAGCACTTAAATCTTTAATATCTCATAAAAATAGCTCTATTATCACTTTTTAAAATTGAAATCCACCCTTTCATGTATATCTTTAAAGAACCAGAGTGCCATACATAAAAAATTGTGTGCTATTAAAAAAAGGGTCTTTTTGATGTATCATAACCTTAGTTTAACTTATAAACATTATCTTTTTTTTTCTAGAGTTATTTTGTTTAAATATATTGTTACCAAAAAATAAGCCTTTAAATTTTTCTGACCGAATAAATTTATTTTTTATTTAAAATATATGTAATATACATAATTCAAACCATCATATACTCTACCCACACAAAAGTTTTAAATTAAGGCAATAAAATTTTGAGAAAGTATCATTCATGAATATTTTATTATGGATGTGATACATGTAACAAGTGCATTTTCCTGCCCCCACCCAGCCATTGGTTTCTCTTCCAAGGAAGAGACTAATTAGTCCTCTCCAAATTAGACTTTAATGTTATCACAATCAAATACAAAATCAAAACTATATATTTTCTTTAACATCATTAAATTTAATTATATTTTGATTTTACCACCTTCAAATGTAAAACCAGAATCATAAGTCTCTTCAACATCATTAAAACTAGTAGCATGCACAATTTCAAAAAATTTTAAGATCTTTTGTTTATCAATTGAATGCATTAAATTTATTTATGATTTATTTCATAATAATACTTGCAGTTTATAGGTGCAGATGCTTTCAGAAAGCATATGGATTTTATTGATGTATCAGATATATTTTAGTTGGTGAAATACATGAGCAAATTTAGACTTTTAAAGTGCTTGATATATGATTCAATCAATACAAATATTGGTAAAACTCAATTCACATTTAATTATTATCCTGTAGAGTATACAATCAATGACATAACCATGTGTAGGAAATTTATATAAAAAAACCGCATACAGAAACAAAATTTGATATATAGATAAAATTTGAATTGAGCCTGTTAAGTTTCAAGGGCGACTCGTGAAGAGACAAATATCTACTGACTTTCAAAGTATTTACTCGATTTCAATCAGAAAATAAGCATCATCTTCTTAAAATTTCTGAGAATTGATCATGAAGTTGTGTTTAGCACAAATACCTGGGTTTCCGATATTTATGGGGCCAGTATTGTCTCCTTCCATCAAACGTATGAGACCATCAACCTTGACATTAGTATCATGAAGTAAATATACATGAGTCTACCATATGAGCAACACAACAAATGAAACAAAACAAAAAAATGGCACATACCATATCAGATACATAGCAGAAGCTCCGAGTTTGAGTCCCAGGAGCTTGAACTGTTAAAGATTCTCCCCTAAATGAAACCACGTTATTGCACTTCTTTAAAAAAAAAATTGCTATATCACAGTAATAATAAAAAAGGATGAAATGATTTCCAATGAAGAGAATAATGAAGCAAGAAGATAGGCAGTACCGGATTGCCTGAGCTATAAAATTGCTAACAACACGACCATCATCAATATTCATACGAGGTCCATATGTGTTGAATATTCTGGCAATTCGAATTTCTATTACACAATAAACAATAAAAGCAAAATAAGTTCAACTACAAGCTACTATGCTACATCAAAGCAAGAAGAAAAAAAATACTATAGTTTGTAAAAGATGAGAGTAAACAAAGCAGTTAGAACATTCAAATGTAGTCTTTACCTAAGCCATGTTGCCTATGATAATCAAACATAAGAGTCTCTGCCACGCGTTTACCCTCATCATAACAACTCCTCACACCTAGAAATAGAAAAGAAGATATCAAACAAAAAATGCAGTATTTGAAAGAACTAGCAACACGAATAAGAATGTGAATTATATAAATTAGAAAAAGGAATCCAAAAATTAAAATTAAAAAAATGTAAATCTAATTACAAATCAGTGTAGAATGAAATAACATTCAAGTGAATCATTGATAAGGTACAGGGTACACTTAATGCTAGGCAAAGGTGTTTATTGTGGCTCTTGGCTGTTTTCTAGTTCACTGTTGATTTATTTATGGTATTTAGGCTCTAGTAGGTTTTCCTGGACTTTTTGTACTTCGAGGGGCCTTTGTTTTAAGGATGAATTTGCTGGGCTCTGATATCTTATGTTTTGGAAGTGGAACAAAAATGATAATCTCGCGCTTAAACTTCTCTTACAAAGTGTCTTCTACTCGAACAGCTTTAATAGCACAATTTGAGCAGCTTTATTTGGAAAACGGGTTTTGCAGGATATTTCTGTTTGCAGCAATCAAAATCTCAGGATTGCAAGCTTTGGTTGAGATCGAAGATGTACCCATCTGGATATAGCAATCCCCAACAGCAGAAAATTTGAGCTTTCTATTTTTTTGGTTGTATAAAGAAATTCAAGGTGTTGCAACAGTACCTAGCCTAAGGACTATTTAATCTTTTAATATGATTGTTTGGTATAACTAGGCTTATTATATTTAAGGTTGGGGTACGCATGAAGATTGAGTTATGTGTCTTAGGTTTAAGGTTTGGGAGAGTTTTTTACCTCTCGAATTGTAGGTGCTTATCTTTTGCATTTTTGTTGAGTTGTTTGGATTATTGAATAAAATAGTTTTTTGCCCTAATTTATGTGAAGAACTGTGTTAATTTTGAGGTAGGATCGTATCAAATTGGTATCAGAGCTCAATATTTTGAGAAATAAATCACAAAAGAGAGGATCAATCGAGTCGGAAGCTGAAGCAGAGATCGCTAAAGGGATTGATCGAGAGATAGGAAACTGAAAGGATCGATCCACTCAACAAAGATTCAAAACTCCCTATGGACTTTCGGCGTGCCCTCATGTGTGAATCTTCTGAAGAAGAACGATACAATCGCGACCAAGCTAGTTGCGTGCGTCTGTCTCGCCTTCTTCCGTTGCACACAGCAACAACAGGATCGCATACCGTGTCACCTATCTCTATAGCGCACAACAATGACGGGATCATGTGTCGTCTCGCCTTCCTCTGTCACGAACCGCAATGACATAACCACGTGTTATCTCGCCTTCCTCTATCACGCGCAGCAATGACGGGATTAGGTGTTGCCTTCATGATCAAACCTGCAATATAGCTGCAATTGGAGGAACTGAACCCTGCAACACAGTCATGATCAAAGCTTGGATTGATGTAATCCAGGGACATTGACTTGCGGTACAGTTGAGATAAGAGCTAGCTAAGAAGAGATGACGGGATTTCAGAATATAAAAATTTTGCTTTTGAGATTGAAAATTTGTTTGAAAGAGATGGCAACCAAGAAACTAGATAATTTGAAGAAGAAATTAAAGGAAGATGTCAGTAAAATCAGATCCGGAATGGAAGAAAGGTTCGCCACCATAAATGATATATTCTCTTCCATGGAAAACCAAATGAAGGTCCGATTCGAGAGCATTTTCAATAAATGATAAAAATGGCCATTGAGATGCAATCCAAGACCATGAGGAACATGAGGATGAAAAAACATCTACCATCACGAATCTCTTCCCAGGGCTCCGATTGGGGGTGGATTGGAGATTTCTGATAGAGGTTGGGCCAAAACATGGAGAAGAGATTATGCAAGAGGTAAGAGGGGGCACGAAAAAGAAATGATAGAAGCAGGGAGGGGATACGACTATGATCGAAGGAGTGAGCTTTACCCTCGATACATGGCAGAAACAACAGAGGAAGAGGAAGTTGGGATGGAGATGCTAGGTTTATGAAGTTGAAGATGCCGATCTTCGAGGCGGAAGACACATATGGGTGGGTGTATCGGGTGGAGTGATACTTCATAGTGAATGAGTTAGATGAAGAGTAGAGACTCGTGACGGCAGGATTATGCTTGGAGAGGAAAGTTTTAGCCTGATTTCAGTGAAGAGAGGCAAGATACATGATCCATTCATGGGAAAAATTTAAGGATTATTCGTTGGAACATCTTCGAGCCATTCGCGAAGGAGACCTACACGAGCAATTCTATGTCTTGACACAAGAGGGGGCAATCATGGAATGTAGGGAAAGATTTGAACTATTGTCAGTACACTGAGAAAGATTTCTGAAGCAGGATTGGAGAGAAATTTCTTAATGGCCTAAAGCCCGACATACAGGCATAACTCCGACCACTGAGAACATAGAGATTGAGGGAGACGATGGAGCTCGCCCAGATGGTGGAGGACAAGCACCAGAAGAACAACAAAAGCAATACAGATGGAGCGTCATACCAATCTGCTACAACCACGACGATACCAAAAACTCCAACAGTGGAAATACAAAGGGAGGTTCCACACGGGACATGAATAATGGTCACGCTCGAGAGTGACACTCAAGCACCTTACAATGATGTCCTAGGGTAAACTTCTCATCATACCGAAAACATTGCGCACGACGAGGAGGCAATGGATGAAGAAATAGAGACAATTGTGGTGGAGGACAAAGAACACTCTCACTTTTTTCCGCCTTAAAGACGACGTGTCTTTTGGAGGCGGGAGTATTGTTGGCCAGTACCTAACATAAGGGCAATTTTGTCTTTTGTACATCTAAGGGCAATTTGGTCTTTTATTATTATTTTTGTTGGGTATAAATAAACTTATTATGTTTAGGTTTGGGGTATGCATGAAGATTGAGTTGTGAGTCTTAGGTTTAGGATTTGAGAGAATTTTCCTACTTCTTGAATTGTAGGAATTGGGAGAAATCGGTGGCCTATTGAATTGTAGGTGCTTATCTTTTTTACTTTTGTTGAGTTGTTTGGTGTATTGAAAACATAGAATTTTGCTCTAATTTCTATGAAAAAGAGTGTCAATTTTGAGGTCAGATTGTATGAATTTCTTTACATCGGATAAAGTTCTAATTGAATATGTTCTTCATTCTATTTCTAGTTGTAATCATCCAACAAGTGAGAGACTTTAAAAAAATTAGGAGAGATTAATCTCCTTATATAGACGAGAATTGGTGACTCTTTCTTTATTTCAAGTTTATATCTTGTCTCAAAAATTCACTATCAACTTGAATGATACTAATTTTATTCACATGGGAACAATAAGGGCTTCTATGATTTATGCATTCAGTTAGTTGCATGAATACTATTTTATTGCCTAAATTTCTGCAGGATTTTTCTATTTGAAAACAATTAGATTGTCATCAACACTAAAATTGTTTGATACAATCTAGTTGTTGTAAGTGAATTTTCAATTAGATGCAAGATTTTTTTTCCTTGATAGAATAATATTGAATTCTCATCAGTATTTAAATTTTTTGTCTTATCAATTTTCATCACATAAAACATATAGATTTAAAACTAAGAGTTCATAAATTGTCAAGTTTTGTGTGCGGGTTGCAATATTTTGTACATATACATCTAAAATTGCATTAGAAACTCTAGATCCTTAAATTCCATACATTATAAATTATATATATAATAATACTAGCATCATAAAAAGGTATAGGTTTCAAGTCCAAAAAGATTGGTTAAACGTGTTGATCCGAGATAAAGATCACTCTCAAGTGAAAAACTAAAGGACTAAAAAATATTTTATGAAATAAATATTTATTTGTGCTAGAAGGTGAAACAAGTACAATATAAGGATACATGTATCCTAAAAAAATGCAATCAAATTAATTAGTACAATAATTAACTAATTAAGTTCCCAGAAATAAACACTTTTAAGTAAAAAAAAATAAGAAGCAGCTCAAAATAGCAAGACAAAAATGTTTTATGACCATGGGATCCTTTTCTATTAAATAGGAACTGTTCTCTGCAAAAAAATTGCCCTATAAAACCTATGTTGTATTAAGAAGAAAACATATAAGGGAGTAAATTTTCAATTAAAAAAAAGACACATTGGACATTGATGAATAGATAAAACTAAATACCTAGATATTGTATCAAAATAAGAATTTAAATCACTAAGCAAATTAAATAATCAAATAATAGAGCAAGTATAAAATAATTATAAAATAAAAGAAAATGTAACAAAGAATGTTTTTATCATATTATTGTATCATTGTAGCTGGATCTCCAAATTTGAAAGGTTATGCATCATAAAACACAATTTCATCACAAATCCAAAGTAAATATTTTTCTCAAAACAATTTAAGTCAGACAGAATGGACTAGTAAAGAGAAGGGTGCATTAGTCACATGATTGGTTAATAGTGCAAAATAATGCACCAAAAAGAAAGACTTGCACTAGATAATACCAAAAAATTCCCAAGCTCTCATATGAAATAACTGTGTGCCCCACAACGTTATTTAAAAGTAATAATTAACCAATAATACATTTAACTTACATAGGTGCTGACACGGATTTCATACATGTTGATATAAATTATGTAGGCTGGTAATAATTATTCATAATAGTCATAGGTTTTAGGACTAAAGATAACGAGCGGATACGTGATGGCCCAAGTACAACAGTTAAATTATATAAGTTGATCATTATGTCATGAAAAGACAGAAGACTCTGAAATGACATTCATGTAATAAACATTGATATCCTCTCAATTAGTGAAAAACAAACACAGATACAAGATTCAGGTTATAAGTACATGTTGGCCTAAGTAGAACAGTTAAATTATAAAATTTGATCATTATGTCATGAAAAGATAGAAGACTCTGTAATGACATTCATGAAATAAACATGTATATCCTCTCAACTATTGAAAAACAAACACAAATACAAGATTCAGGTTATAAGTATCCTAAAATGATTGGAGTGGCACAATCAAGTATACAAATGAAGGACCAATAAAAAAATATTAAATTATCTCCATAAAAAAAGATGCAAAAAAATAGTGTAGATATTGCCACAAAAACATTAAAGTGAAACCTTAAGCACATGCTAAACAAATCATGCAAACTAGTTCATGCAAAGAAATACTTGTATTGACCAAAATAAATGACCCGAGTAATAAAAAAGACGAACATAGAAAATATCAAGGCCACCCTAATGCAATAATCATGAGCGGTATTCTCTAATGATGTGCAGGGCCTTAAATTAAGGCATATGGATAGACAGTGATGAACTTTCATGTAAGGACAGAAAAGTTTTCTCAACAGAAAGACATAATTACACGAGGATAAGATCAGAGTATTATAAAATATAAAGGGATTAGATGATGCTTAATGAAATAAATGTCTGACTTCCTCCAACATGACTGAAACAGATCATAAACTCATACAAAATTATGAAAACTTACCGATGGGGTTAACATTGCCCCAATATTCTTCTGTTTGAGGGTGCTGAAGAGGATCACCATAAACCTCAGAAGTGGATGTCAGTAAAATCCTGACAAGAAAATAGTATAAATTTGGACAAATAAATAACTAAATCAGTAAAAAACAAAGGTTTTACCTTGCTCCAACTCTCTTTGCAAGGCCCAACATGTTTAAGGTGCCAATAACATTGGTCTTTATTGTCTGACAAAATTTAGATTGCAAAAAAAAAATAATCAGAGATTAATAAAGTAGTAATTCATGATGCAGAAAAAAATGCATTATCAGAAGACTAAATGCAAAACACAGAAATCAATAGGGCTGGATCTACTTCATACAAACAAACATTTACTAAAAACATTTAAGAAAAAAGTAAAATTAGAAACCCGGAGACAAAAAAAAATCATTAATCTCAATATTCCCTACGAGTATTCTTACTTTCTGTTTTGACCCACTACTTTACACACAATAATCCAGAAAAATGCAATTATGCGAGCATGCTTGTTTTAGAAGAAAGACAAACCTTCACAGGATTGTACTTGTAGAAAATAGGAGAGGCTGGGCAAGCAAGATGATATATTTGATCAACCTCCACAAGTAACGGTTCAGTAACATCTACAGGTACAACATAAAATGATAAGTGGCACAAAGCTTGAATATACAAAACGACATAAAACTGGAGACAAATTATAACAATATACAAAGTAACAGAGCTGGAGCCACAATAGAGCAATATGAAAAAAAGTTTTTCTATAAAAGATTCAAAATCATATTTTATGAAAATTGTAATACAAACAACATTCTAATGTTGAACTAATAGGCATGTTAGAATAAAATAAATGAGACCACTTGCAGACAAATAAATGATCTCAAACATAACAAATTATCAATTTAAAAGCATACATTAAATTATAGCAATGGGTTTATGAAAGTAAAAATAAAATAAACATTATGCTTTGATGTCATCATTATGTTGTTGTAGATTTAGCATAGATATTAAACAATGATTTAAGGTTTATAAGCTATTACAGCATCTTGTCCGAACATTTCATCACTAAATTCTTCTCTTTCACGAAGCTATCAATCAATAAGTTGTTAAAAGTGGAAGAAGAAGAAGAAGACATTGTTGCATTTATAAGCCCCATTTGTCGAATAATGGAAAAAAAAAAAGACAACAATATGGTCAGTTCTGCAACTTAAACAACAGTAAAAATTCTTCAACTGTATGCATATACAACATATACAGAGTGCATAATTTACCGTGTCGGATAAGCTCAAATCTTGGATGTCCAATCCATTTCTTGAGGTTATCCTTTGAACCGGTAAAGAAGTTATCCACAACAATAACCTGAGCAAATCAGACGAACCATTTTAATCCTTGTACAAGAACAATATCATTTCATGTTCAAGAGATATAAACAGGTGCCACCTAGGTACCAATATCTACAATCAAGAAAACATGAGGTGTTTTTTGTGCTTCGTGTTTCATGATTAGATCCATTTAGCATGAAGAGAAATCACAATGGCATCAAAGTCATCGTTTGTACCTAAGATTACTCAGCAGATTGAATGAAATTGAATTACATGTGCAAAGACAAAAAAATTATCAAATATGCTCTGTAGAAAAGCTGTAAACCTAAATTGTGATGAGAATGTGAATCATACCTCGTGCTTTTCATTTTCCATCAGCTTATCTACCAAATGAGATCCGATGAATCCAGCTCCTCCCGTAACTAAGATCCTCAGATTGGCCTTTAACATTCCAAGATCAGGAGCATATTAGATGGAAAAGGGGAAAGAAAAAAATGTAACTCCTCTTCCTAAATCTAACAGTGAATGATCTTTAAGGGTAAAAATCCTAAAACATTACTTGAAAGAATTTGGAAAATCGAAGCGGAGAAGGGGTTGGAGGCGGACGGGTCACGGTGTACTGCTCTCCGTTGGATGCCTCCTTCGCCATTGATCCGAAATCAGCTGAAAGCACTGCAAATCATCAGCAATCTCCAATACATAATACAGTAAGATAAGAGGAGGTAGATCAAAACAGAACCAAAATGTAAACATTAACATTTCGAAACACCAATACCCACATAGCAAGCTTCGCTCCTACCTCGACTAAGCCCTCTTACCCGTCCGTTCACACAAAATCGAACAATCAGAATGGAGCCCTATATACACCCCCACCACCAACCTCGACCAACCGGTGAAATCAGATCCTTAGATCCAACGCAAACGTACAAAAAATGGATAAATGACTACCAACTACATTGCTTCAATTACACACAAGATTTACAGATCTCGGCCATGGAACAGAATGGCAGATACACCAGATAAAATTTTCTTCATTTAGATAATTTACCTCTATGGAGGAGGCACGCAGCTAGGGTTTACTGGATGTTCTGCAACCACAATCAGTATAACACAATTGAAGAGATGACTGAGAACGGGAACTTTCTCTCCTATTGGCATATTTGGAAGTTTGAAGAGTTAATATTTATTTATATAAAAAATTGGTTTGCATACACATCAAATTATTTTAAATTAAATTTGAAAAATATTTTACAGTATTAATTTATGTTTGTGAACTTATTTCCTTGATATTTGATAGAACATCCTTTAAAATCAAATGAAACATATTTAATAATTGTTTAGTATTTAGGTATGCAACATTTAAACTTCACTTTTTTTATATTTTGAGCACTCAAATCCTTGATGTCATATTAAAATATAGTATCCTTTTTTATACCTAACCAAATTTTCATTATCAGGCACAAATCTCGAGGCATGACACAGATATCGAAATAATATTTTGAGCCGGTGATTTTCAAATCTTGATAAAAGTTATTCAGAACTTCGATTTCAACAAACTTATAATCAAAGTGATACGCTTCGATGAAGCTGAACCTAATCACATCAAAGTTAGTCAAATCTGAGTCAAATCAAGCTCAGATCAAGTCATTTAACCGACTTTGAAAGATTCCTAGACACATTTTGAAGGTCAAACGGATGTTGAATTTAGCAAGTTCATAGTTGAATCGAGCGTGTCGATCAGACGAAACCAACGAGCCTAAGATCACTCAATTCCAACATCATTAAGGCATCAAAATGTTCATTAAACATTGTCTGGTAGAAGAAAGCTATTCGGACCGTTCGATCAAAATAATTCATATTTTTGCATTAATTACACAGATAACACAAATAAATAAAGTCACACCCCTCTCATGAGGGGAGCTTTAGAGCTAAGCCTAGAGGGAGAGAGAGTCTAAGGCCTTTATGAGGAGTTGCAGCTCAGCATCACTGCAGACCGTCGTCGACCACTGTCAACCACCACCATTCACCACCAACCACATGCTGTCAGTCGACACCATAATCTAAAAATATAATTACTCATTCTCATCTTTGGGATAATAGATTTATGTAATAATCAACCAATAGTAGATTTTCACAACTGGGCAAGACCCCGTGATTTTTCAATTTACAGTTATTCTTATTTCATGTAAGTGTGTGTTGATTTCTCATGCAACACTAAGACGATAATACATTACCGCCGCAAATTTTTTAGCACGCATCAATTTTATTGCACCCAACCCCTTACATGCCATCTTGACTAAGATCATGCATCAATCCTTTATTGTGTCATTTCCTTATAACTACTATTATATATTCCTAAACTCAACACATTTGCATGAGGGGACCGAATTGAGAAAATGTTGAGTTTCTCTGCTGCGTATGAGTGTGGCTCTCAGGGTTAGGAAATGTATAGAAAATACAAAGTAAAAATTGATTCCAAAGTGCCCTTTATTTAATTCATCGATACCATTTGGAAGAACAGGAATCGGTAAGCTTAATATCGATGCACCTCTGTCAGAAATCAAAGTAATTGATTTGCAGTATTACAAGCAAAGCTGTTAACAATCAATAAATAAATAACTAAAGAGACGCATAAACAGGAATTTATATAAGGCCTTTTTGGGACCCGTTGGCACGGCTTTTATGTTTTGGAGAGGCAGAAGCGGTGTTTGGTTCCCCTTTTATCGTTAGTGTTATGTTGGCCGGAGGCCGCATCAATTCGAACGTGAAAACAGAAGGGGGAGGGTGTGGTCCGCGGTCGGAGCTCCGTTGCGAAAAATCCCACTTCATATCCTTGTATACCATCACCACTCCTCCTTTCTCACTCGTATTGCTAGGGTTGGAACCTGGTTCTGCTACCCTCCCTCAGTTCAGTGTCGGCGACTTACTGCAATATTTTGATAAAATTTTGTCCTATATGGTGCTGCGAAAAGAATTGGCGAGAAAGTCAAGTGAACACTTAATTGTAATCAAGATCACAACAATGATTGAAAAGAGAAACTCAAAAAAGTACAAGTCATCCTTCTCAATGAGTGCCATTGGGAAGTGGAGACATTGATCCTGCAAACGAAGCAATTGTAAATTTATTACTCATTTCAGCATTGATAAATTTGTTTTATCTGACAAACATGAAATAATAAAGAAGAAAACATGTAATAGAAAGACTAATGGCCCAAATTGACTAAATAATAATAATATTAATATAACCAAAATGAAAATATTATTTTCTATGTGCTATACGTAATAATTGGAGAAACAATTCAAGCTTGAAATATTTGTATATATAAAACTAGTAAAATAAAAGTTGAGTAGGAAAATCATTAGTACCTTATGATATCCCTCTTAAGTGTGGAAATATCCAGAGGACTTGAAGCTTCTTAGCTTACTAAACTCTTTAATATAATTTTTAAAACTACGAAAATGTGCGATGAGTAGAGGAAGAGTATTTTGGTCCTTACTTTTTTGAATAAAGGGAATGCATAAGAGTCTGCAAATTATTGCGGATTTAAGTTAAAGTGTCGTACTTTAAAATTATGGGAGAGGGCAATTTAACATTGGTTAAGACGTGATACTAAGATTTCTCTTAATCAGTATGGATTTATGTTGGGCAAGTCTACCATGGAAGCTACTCATTTATTGAGAGGTTCGATGGAAAAGTACAAAAAAAATAAGGTGGATCTTCATATGAATTTTATTGATTCAGAAAAAGATTGCCATAGGGTTCCATGAGAAGTTCTTTAGAGAGTTATAGAAACGAAAGGCGTTAGATATGATTTATATTCAAGTCATTGAAGATATATATACTAGAGCCGTTACTTGTGTTTGAACATAATGAGGATTGACCAAGTATTTTCATATTCTTGTTGAATTACATCAGTGTTGGGCTTTAAGCCCGTATCTTTTTGTTGTATTCATGGATGCTGATAATGGACATTCAGAGGAGGGTGTACCTCAGTATATGCTTTTCGCTGATGATATCCTTCTCATGGATATGATCAGAGAAAAAGTTTAGGAAAAACTTGAATTATGGAAGTGGACGTTGGAGTCTAAAGACCTTCGTTTGAGTAGATCCAAAACTGAATACATGTAATGTAATTTTAATTGCAATAGCTCTAGCGGCAGTGTTTTAACTATCTTGAGTCAAATGTTCAAATTGATGGTGATATTGATGGGGATATTAATAGTAAAAATCAACTTGGTTGATTGAAGTGAAGAGTCCATCAGGCCTATTGAGTGATAGAAAAATATTGCTTTGACTTAAAAGAACACTTAGTGTGATAAAGGTTTATTATTGTTATTTTTTTATTGTTATTGTCTAATTTATTGTTTATTTAAGTTAAAGGTAACAAAGAATGACGATGGTGGAGAAAACTGGAGTTAGGTGGTGTTGATGGGTAAAATATGATTGATATTATTATGCAAAATTTGCCTTTTTTTTCGGCCCTCAAAATAGGTAAAAATGTATATAATCACAATTATATTTACCCAAACCATTATATCTTTAAATCAGAAAAATAGTCAAAATAGGTAAAAAAGTATATAAATAGGTAAAATAGTTAAAAAATAATCTTTAATTACAAATATATTTAGCTATATCATTATTCATAATGATTCTGAAAAAAGTATGATTAAATTTTTTTTAAATGTAACTACTAATGTCATTTCGATCAACTTATTTAGAAAATTAAAATCATCTAAAAAACATTTAATTCTTCTAATGACTCACAACTAAGCTAAACCCAAATTCCCATCATTAGGACTTATCTACCCAAGCCCCAATAAAATCCACTCTTCATAACAAGTAAGAACACCATAAATTCAGCCAAGTTCACTTCTCTTCATATTAAGGGTCTGTTTGGGGTAGTTGCAGCTTATTGAATAATCTGCTGATCAGCTAGACTATTACAAAATTTTATTTTTTTGGAAAAGCCAGACCGTAACCAGAAAGCTACCACCGCATCTAGATAGGTGTGGTGTGAAAAAGTTATTTTCTGCGTTTTGAAAATGCATAAGCTGCCAAAAAGCAATTTACCCAAACAAGTCATGTGCATTTTCAAAACGCCACCGCATCAAATAAACTGCCCCAAACGGACCCTAAGTCAAAACTCATAGGACTGCTATATGAAAAAAATAAAAAAATATAAAATAGAATGAATATATAAATAAAAAAGAGTGGCGGTTTTGTAGCCTATCCACTTCATCCTCACTCAACTCTTCCAAGCCACCACCTTAGCCGTGAGCTCCTCCTTCCAACTTTATTTTCTCAACTGAAACCGGTTCAACCCTCTCTCCACTCTCCATCTCATTCTTCCTCCAACCGTGAACCTCTCCACCTCACTCTCCCATATTTTTTCCTTCTCCCCCACGTTGCTACCTCACTCCCACTCACAAGCAGCCATCCTCCCTCTTCAAACTCCCAAACTAAGTAGCTCATTCTCTCTCCCGGGTAGCCATCACAAACAAAAAAGAAGAAAGAAGAAAGAAATACTCCTTGCCGTGGCACTTCAAACCAAGCTCCTCTCTGCTCTCACCGGTAGTTCCCGCCGGCGAACTTCACACCAGCGATATCCTCTCTCCAGCGAACCTCGACAGCGTAATTTTTTTTTTTTAACATGCCTACCACTTACGGTTCACAAAAAAATAAAAGGGGGACATTTACATGCATACCACTCAATTCTTTTGTATTTACATAACTAATTAAAAAAAAGAAGAATTTACATGTATACCACCCTAAATTTTTCTGTGTTTATGTGTCTATCATCTTAATTCTTTTTATTATTCTTCTTCAAGAAATATACACGCATATCACCCAATTCATTTGTATTTAAATATCTAATATAGACAAAAATAAAAAATGATTTTACATGCATACCACCCTATTCTTTATGTCCAGAATTTGATATTTCATGTGCACGTCACACAAATTTTATGTATGTCCACACATACCATTCAAATCTTATATATTTACGTGCACACCACTCGAATTTTATGTATTTATATATTCAACATCTAAATTTTAATATTTTACGTTCAACCCATTCGAATCTTGTGTTTTTATATGTTCAATGCCTAAACTTTACTAATTTACTTGTACTTCGCTTAAAGACTTGTGTATTCACATGTTCGATATCCAAATTTGAATAACTAGTGTGCACATCGCTCGAATATTATATGTTTACATGTGCGTTATTTAAGGCTTAAATATTTTTATGCTCATCACTTAAATTCAATGTTTACATGCATGCTTCCATGTTCTTGTATATTTACCTATGATCACTGATTGAATTTCTTGCTTACATGCTTAAGTTTCTAATTATTGTGCACGCAAGTTTATATGCTTTTAAAACTTATATATCTTCGTGTTAGCCACTTAAACATGATATCTAAATAAAGGACACTTAGTTCTATATGATTAGCCACCTCAAACATATGTGCCACCTTAACAAAGAAAAGCTTAAATCATGTGACATTAAAATTTAAGTCTTAAGTGTGTGTCATGAGGATAAGTAGATAAATATGATATTTTGGAATTAATTAAATATATAAAATGATATTTAACTTAAAAAATCACATCTTGAATAAAAATACCCATATATTTGATAAACAACAATAGAAATCTAGTTAAATTGCATCTGTCTAATTATAGCTCTGATGTATCTGACAAAGACATCTGGGCGTAGTGTCAATATTTACTCCCAGATGAAAAATACAATGCATCATTAAAGCTACAAATGATAGATAAATTTCTATTCAATTTGGAAGACTCAAACTTACAATAATTTCAGGTTTACTTATAGGCAAAATAAAAAACTAACTCCACTAGCTTACACAAATAACTTCCTAATAGTAACCATTTAACATATTTAACACATGTAAAACTATTTAATTAATTAACTGCTAAAGACAACTATATTAACTCAACAGTCGAACAATATTCACCTTTCTTTTTATCTGGGTGCCATTTCAATGCAAGACGGATATAATTGGACCGAATGCATTCTTCATTGGCATCATACTTAACTTCCAAAATTCGGTAATAATCCGTAGGCTTCAATAAGAGGGAGAGATCGAGATCTATTGTAGATTCATATTGTTCTTCTGCATCGTCCACAAAGGCTCCAAACTCTTCCCACTGCATTTCTCTACCCCATCCGTTACTCATTGGCCGTGGATATTTCGGCGTCATATATATATATATATATATATATATATATATATATATATGGAAAACTAAATAATTTAATAATAATACATAATAATATTGATCATTTTTTACCCATCAACATCACCTACATCCACTTTTCTCCACCATCATCATTCTCTCTTACCTTTAACTTGTAATAAGCTATAAATTACGCAATAATAATACAACAAAAACAACAAGCCTTAATCACACTAAGTGTTCTATTAAGTCTAAGCGGTACTTTTATATCGCACAAGACAAGATGGATTTTTATACTTTAACAAACCGACTTGAATTCTACTAATAAATCCCCATCTATATCACCATAACTTTGAACAATTGACTCAAGATATCTAAAACGTACACACCTTTTAATGATTTGATCACCCATAGTTACAACTTTGCCACTAAAACTTGTGCTACTAAAATTACATTCCATGTATTTAGTTTTAGATCTACTCACACAAAGGCCTTTAGACTGAACTCTTTCTCTAGTCATATCGACAGGAAGGATATCAATAGGGAAAAGCATACACTGAGGTACATCCTCCTCTAAATGTTTAGTAAGAGCAACCATAACTGAAAGCAAAAAGATTTGGGCTTGAAGTCCGTCACTAAAGTAATCTAATGGAAATAGGAAAATACTTGGTTAATCCTCATTTTGTTCGGACACAAGTAACAACTCTAGTATACATTTCTTTAATGACTTTAGAGAGTTCTACTTGTTCGGACACAAGTAGAACACTCTAAAGAACTTCTCATTAAACCTTAATGTAAACTTTTTCTAAACAACAAAATTCATATGTAGATCTTCCTTGCCCTCTCTGCACTTCTCCATCAAACATCTTAATAAATGTGTAGCTTCCATAGTAGACTTGCCCAACATAAATCCAAACTGATTAAGGGAAATCTTTGTATCACGTTTTAACCTATGTTCCTACCCTCCCATAATTTTAAAAGTATGACACATTGACTTAAATCCTCAATAAATTGCGCACACTTGTGCATTCCTTTTATTCTAAAAAATGAGGACCAAATACACTTCCTCCACCCCTCGCACATTTTTTTACTTTTTAAAATTATCTTAAAGAGTTTAGTATGCTAAGAAACTTTCAAGTCTACTAGATAATTCCACATTTCAATATCATCAGGTCATACTGATTTTCCTACTCACCTCCTTTTTACTAGTGCTATGGTAAAAATAACAAGTTTTATTATTATTAATGTTATATTAAGACCACTAAAATTGATTGTATTTTCATAAACTTTATTGAAAGTTAATTAAAAACTAGGTAATAATAACGCATATTAATTAGTTAATAAGAGATTTACAAGGCATCAGGAGTGGCTGGAGTTCATAATTAAACAAAAAAAAAATAAATGATTGAATTTATTAAATTTAAAGTTTTAATAAATATAATCAAAGGTCTATTAATTTCATCTTTCCGAATTTTTATTACAGTTTTTTAAAAGCAATATTTTCATATGTAAAATAAATGAAAAAATTATTGTTTAAAAAATGATTTCCTAATTCCACGCGATTAAACGAATGAAAATTTAGAATATTTCATCAAAAAAAAAAAAAAAGTATTTTAATGTATTAATTATTTCCCTGAGAAACTGATGCATTGAATAAAACTTAAAAAGTGCATTTATAAAAATCTTATATATACATATATATATATATATATATATATATATATATATATATATATATATATATATGGGAAAAGAGCGTCGGTGGGCCCCTACGCATTAATTCAAAAAAGTATTACAAAAGGGAGGGAGGTGGATCCCAATCTAAAACCAAAAAAAAAAAAAAAATACAATAAAACGCACCCGTAAGGGTTTCACTTCCCTCAGTACAACTCACGCAAAAAATTCTCCAAAATACAAAATTGACACTAAGCATAAACTAAAAGGAGAAACAAAATCAAAACAGATTGTAGTAAAAGGAAAGGGCCTTGATTACAAGAGTGCAGCAAACAAAATATGAACTGATAAGAGCAGGTAAATGACATTTGAAAAGGTTCCTAGCACTTGTCGAGCAAAGCATAGGAAACTTGCAAATTACAGTAAAAACTTCCTGCAGAGAATGAATGGTAAGAACAGTCCAGAGAGATCTTGCCAAGAAAACATCCCAAATAAAGCCAATAAATATTAATGCAGCAAAACAATAAACATAGGGGCAGTCGAAAAGGAGGTAGCAAACAATGATGGAGTGCAAAAACAAAAGCAGAGTAAGCCAGAAAAAGAAAATGTCAAGTTCTGATATAGGGGAGATTCAAAGAATCCCCAACAAGGTAAGAATACAGAGAATTGGGTGGGGTTAGCCCCACCAGAGGGAGACTACCAACAGTACGAGCCAACCAGTCAGCAGAAGTGTTACCTTCCCTGAAGATGAAGTTCGAAACAGTCATATGATTGGCAATAATAAGTAAATGTATTCTATGCAGTAGGCAAATAAGATTCCGGTAAGGAGGAGAATGTCCAGACAAAATGTCATGAAGGATTTTAGAGTCCATCTCCACACACAGATTAGTAAAAGAGTAAGCAACAACAGTTTGAATGGCTAAGAAAACTGCCCAGCATTCAGTCATTAAAGGCCCATCTAAGATAACAGGCGAATGAAAATAACATAGGCAATTTCCCGGATGATCTCTAAAAACACAACCAACTGCAGCAGAAATGGAGGACCAGTTGCCATCCACGTTAATCATTACCCATCCCCTAGAAGAGGGGGGGGGGGTCCAAAGAACTAGCACAGGTCTGGCAACAGATATAGGAGGTGTAGGTGGAGAGGAGGTTTTAGTACACTTATAATAATAAGCTAAAATATAAGAAGTAGTAGCTAAGGAGGAGGGGGGGGGGGTATTGTACTTGTGACCATTTCTAGCACTCTAAAGGAACCAAAGAACAACAAGAGGGAAAGAGTGAAGGCTAGCCTTCAAATCCTCCAGCTGTTTTCAGGGCTAGAGATAATTCACCAGAGTGCTGCCATGTCGCCAAGTAATACCAAAATGAGAACCAAAAAGGTTCCAAACATTCAAAGAGAAAGTGCAAAAAGTATGTGTATAGTCTTCCTCAACCTTTTTACAAAGAGGGCAAATAGAAGCAAGCCTCAAGCCTTTGATCTTCAAATATCATCCAAAGGGAGCAAAGAAGAAAAATATCTCCAGATTAAGTGTCCCCAAAGCCAATCAGGATAAGGGTATTGTTTATCATAAATAACTTTACTAATAGACTGGGAGGGAGCCTTTTTCCACAAAGAAGTATCTTTTTTATTTGCTTGGATATGTATAGTAGAAATCTGTAAAGCATTAGGCTCCCCCCACCAAAGAGGAAAGTAAATTTATGTCCCAATCTCCCTAGTTCCAACAATCAGACACTGTTAACAAATATGTGTGTGTGTGGGGGGGGGGGGGAGTATTTTGAAGAGAAAGCATACCCCAATTGTCCAGCCAGAAGGACAAAAGTCCCTCCCCAAGATCCCAAAATATGAAAGTACTAGCCACAGCTCTAGCATTAAGAATGGCTTTCCAAATCTTAGAGTCTCCCACCTTCCAAACCACAGAAGAAGGATGGGAAGATCTACAATATTTAGAGAGCATAAACTTAGATCACAAAGAAGTACCCATACGAAATTTGAACCAGAGCTTACACATATTAATTTCCATAATATGTTGTAACCCAAGCCACCATACCTCTTGGAAGACTATACACATACTTGTGACCATTTCTAGCACTCTAAAGGAACCAAAGAACAACAAGAGGGAAAGAGTGAAGGCTAGCCTTCAAATCCTCCAGCTGTTTTCAGCGCCAGAGATAATTCACCAGAGTGCTGCCATGTCGCCAAGTAATACCAAAATGAGAACCAAAAAGGTTCCAAACATTCAAAGAGAAAGTGCAGTTAAAAAAAGTATGTGTATAGTCTTCCTCAGCCTCTTTACAAAGAGGGCAAATAGTAGCAAGCCTCAAGCCTTTGAGCTTCAAAATATCATCCAAAGGGAGCAGAGAAGAAAAATATCTCCAGATTAAGTGTCCCCAAAGCCAATCAGAATAAGGGTATTGTTTATCATAAATAACTTTACTAATAGACTGGGAGGGAGCCTTTTTCTACAGAGAAGTATCTTTTTTATTTGCTTGGATATGTATAGTAGAAATCTGTAAAGCATTAGGCTCCCCCCACCAAAGAGGAAAGTAAATTTATGTCCCAATCTCCCTGGTTCCAACAATCAGACAATTTTAACAAATATGTGTGTGTGTGGGGGGGGGGGGAGTATTTTAAAGAGAAAGCATACCCCAATTGTCCAGCCAGAAGGACAAAAGTCCCTCCCCAATATCCCAAAATATGAAAGTACTAGCTACAACTCTAGCATTAAGAATGGCTTTCCAAATCTTAGATTCTCCCACCTTCCAAACCACAGAAGAAGGATGGGAAGATCTCCAATATTTAGAGAGTATAAACTTAGATCACAAAGAAGTACCCATACGAAATTTGAACCAGAGCTTACACATATTAATTTCCACAATATGTTGTAAACCTTTAAAACCCAAGCCACCATACCTCTTAGGTTTACAGAGTTTATTCCAAGAGATCCATATTTTTTTTGCTTCTCCCCCACACCACAAAAATTTGTTAAACAACTTTTGTAAACTAGTCAAAGAGCTCTTTTGGGGGCTTAAGACTTGCATAGCATAAAGAGGAATACTCAGAAGCACACTAGAGAGAAGAGTAAACTGGCCCCCAATAGAGAAGAAAATATTTCTCCAATCCACAATCTTCCTTTTAATTTTGTCAAAAACCTCATCCATTTCACCCTAAGCAAGTTTACCCCAAGATATTTCAGGGACAGAGAAGCATGCCTATACCCAGTGAAGTTAGCACCCCAAAAGATAGTAGCACTAGGGACTTGCTTACCAAAGTAAAAAAGACATTTTCCCTATTAAAAGACAAACCAGAGCAGCCCTGAAAATCATCTAAAACCAACATTAATTTTTTAAGAGAAGATTTGGATGCATTAGCAAAAACAATGATATCATCAGCATAAGCCAAGTGGCTAACCAGAATATTGGATTTGTGACTATAATGAGTAGAGGGGCGAGATAGTTGAAAATGATTAAGCATTCTAGAAAAATAATCAAAAAAAAGAATGAAAATAGTGGGGTAAAGAGGATCCCCCTGCTTGATGCCTCTTAAAGCAGAAAAAAAACCATAAGAGTTCCCATTCACCATGACACTATAATAGTTATTATATAACCATCTCTTAACAAGTTTGCGAAAAGCAACGTCAAAACCTCTAGCATGTAAAATACTTGTAATAAAGTCCCGATTTAAAGTATCAAAAACCTTCTTTATGTAAAGCTTTAGGACAAGATTGCCACCCCTACACTTATGATCCAAATCTTCAATAAGCTCTTGAGCAAGTAAAATATCATCAGAGATGTCTCTACCCTTTATAAAAGCTGACTGCTTTGCAGAAATAGGAAAATTCAAATGTGGTTGCAATCTAGCAACAATCAACTTTCTAATGATCTTAGATATGATGGTAGTAAGAGAGATTGACCTAAAATTTTTCCAGTTTGTCTTATCATTATTTTTAGGTATTAAAACAATTAAAGCAGCCACAAAATACTTATCTGGGTCTTCCCCCAAAAAAAACTTTGGAGTACCAAAATTACCTCATCTTTAATAATATCCCAGCATGAAGTATAAAAGGCAGAGGAAAAACCATCAGGGCCAGGGGATTTGTTAGGATTAATATCCTTAAGCACAACAAGGATTTCCTACTCATTAGGAGGGCCAACAAGGGATAGTGAAGCCACATAATTTAGTTCAGCCTGGAACAAGGTGGAGTTAACCGTGGAGACCTACAGATTTTCAGCATAAAGAGAAGAGAAGTAAGCCACAACATCAGCTCAATTTTTGATCCAAATTAGTAAGTACCCTCCCATCTTCAGAGACAATCTTAAGGATAGTATTTATGTTCCTCCTGTGTTTAATAGTAGCATGAAAATATTTAGTATTTCTATCAACATTAGAAAAATGTACATCATTAGCATGATGCCTTAAAAAGTCCTCCTCAACAGAAATCCGTTGGAGAAGGTGGTGGTGGGCTTGTGCCACCTCATATACGAGAGAGGGGTTGGAGACAACCTGAACTTCTAAATCATCAACAACATGCTGAGCAGCCATAACATTAGTGTGGACATTTCCAAAAACATCAAAGTTCCACTTCCTAAGGGCAACAACCAGTTTTTTGTGCAAATGCCAAAGGATGTACCAAGGAGTACCAGCAACATCAGGTTTCCAAACCTGCTTAACCAAACTCAGAAAAGATGAGTGAGAAGTCCAAGCATTAATTAATTTAAAATGATACAGGGTAGGCTTTGTTTGAAAAGGCAAAGTAAGTAAAATAGAATTATGATCACAGGTGACATGACTGAGATGATGAACTCTGCAAACATTGTGATAATCTAGCAATTCAGCATTGCCCAAGAATCTGTCAAGCCTTTGCAGGAGGGTGCCACGACGCCAGCTATAGGGAGAACCAGAATACCCTAAATCAAAAAGACCAGCATCAGTAATGGAGTCACAGAAATGAGAGATTAGTACAGAATCAGGTCTAGAGGCCCCCTCTGTTTTGCAGGGGACATAATCATGTTAAAATCACCACCCACAAGCCAATTACCAGTGATAAGATTAACCATGTGGGAAAGTTTTTGCCAGAGAAGGATCTTATCAGATAATAAAATACTAGCATACACAAAAGTTGCCCAAACATGGAACTCTTGCATAGCAAATTTGGTGAGAATAAACTGCTGTCATCCTCAATAATCTGCATTTGTAAATCTTTTTTTGCAAAAGATCCAAATTTTATTATTATGAAATCAATAATCAAAGTAATGCTTAAATTTTCTCAGGACATTAACTTTATGAACAATAACTAAAGGATCAAGAAGAGCAAAAATAAAAGGTTTATGGACCCTACAAAAGTGTTTTAAACAATTAAGGGAGTTGGGGTCTGTAACTCCCCTAATGTTCCACACAAGTATGTTAAACATGAGGTTTGGAAACCCCCCTCCTAGTGACTCTTGAGGGTTGCTGCATGTGCTCAATAGAAGGATGGTCACTATCAGAATGATAGTCTTGTTCAGTAGGAGTGGTAGGAGGAATGAAATGAGATAAATCAGATTTCTTTTTGCCTTTCCTCCTACTTTGAATAGTTCATTCAGTTTCTAAAGCAAGATTTGCAAGTGAGATGGCACTAGCAGCTTTGTTACCGGTATGAGTCAGTATGAGGAAAAACAACTTCCCCTTCCACCACAGGAGTGTAAGTAGAAACACCATGTAAACGTTTATTGGCAGGAGCATGAGTAACAGAGTGAACAATCTCAGAAACAAAGTGAGCTTGAGTGATAGTGTGCTGCAGAGCAGGAGGTAAGGGTTCAATAAAGGGAGTATTCTCAGTGATTGAATGGGGGTGAACAAAGTCCTCACTGGTTAGCACAACAACCACAGTGCCCTGGGCATCCAAGGGGAGACCATCCGTGCCACCCAAAGAGGGGACCACAACACTATCAGATGGAGTAGTGTTAATGGGCAAAGCAGGATAATGATAGAGGGGGCCTGTTCAGAAGGGCAGGGGAGAGGAGTGTTAATGGTGGGAAGGGGCAGAACTAAGTCTTGTGCAACAGGGACATCAGAAAGAGGAGCATCAGAAAGGTAAGGGGGGTCCGTCCTGTAAAACAGGTTCGGCCAAGACATCAGACGACAAAATGGGAGTGGGGTCAACAATGGAAGGAGCATGAGCAGTAGGAGGGTCAGGAAAGGGTTTCACAGTACTCGGAGGCCTTAAATGAGGATGTAGCCTGTAACAAATAGTAGAGTTATGCCCAAACATAGCACAGTGCGAGCAATAAGAAGGATGAGCCCCCATAACAACCTTCTGCCAGTAACATTTATGCTTGGAGCCAATCCAGACCTCATCAGAGTAGGGTGAGTGATATCTCTCTCAACTAAAAAGCAAGCATTAGAGAGTTGAGTACAATCTAATGTAGGATTGTCCAAGCGAAGAGGTTTGCCAAAGCCCTTTGCTAAAGAGAATAAAATTTCATAATTAAAAAGATGGTACTTAATCCCAGGGAACTTCACCCAGACAGGAATAATAGGGGATTCGACATAAGGCGATTTTCAACTCTTAACACTTTCCGAGCAAAAACAGTGGTATAATCAATGTCATTAGACTATTGTATAAGAATTTGCCTTCCGTCCAAGTGACCAATATGCCAAGCACCAGTTTATTTTAACAGATCAAATTCCTTGCGAATGAGATCAAGCTTAAGATGACCATAAAGAAATTTCCCAACCAACACAAAGCGACAAGAAGAGGCGAGAACGTTGGTTTCCTCATGAGTAAGTAAAAGAGCAGGCTTACCGTTATTCCGACCAAGTTTACGGTTAAACGTGTAATCACCACCTCCAAGTTCAATAGCATTGTGAAACGATTGTGGGAAAAAATAGGAATGCTTAATAGCAGTAGGAGCAGAGTCTCCCGAAACAACAGCCGCAAAACTTTGCGACATCGAAAGAAGCCATAGAGACAGATCAAAAACCCGAGAAACCACAAAAGAGGAACTCCCGAAAGAAAAACGAGAGAAAAACTCCAATGAAAAAGAAAAACAGAAGAGAAAACAACAGGGGAATCAGAGCCAAAAACCCTAGAAACCGCAAAAAACACGAAAACAAAACACCAAACCGGGAGAGGAAACACGAGAAACAAAAGAAAAGCACCGCGGGAGTAAAAGGGAGAGGAAGGTTGAGGGATATCACCAGCCGAAGGGAGGAAGAAGCAGAAATCCATGTCCAAACCCAAGATCGCTGACTCGTCGCTCACGAAATCCCCATAGCTCATTCATACTCGATATATATATAATTTTAAATGCTGTAAAAATGAGTGATGATCATATATTTTAGGGCCATTTACATACATTGCACACAATTCTTATATATTTACATATCTAACTTAAGTTGATATTAAGATGCATACCAGTAAAATTTTTAACATCAAATCAAAAATAATATTATTATTAATACTTTAAAAGTGAAATGCATATTTTCATGCACATATATTTATGACATCAAAGTTTGATGTTAGATATTTAAGTATAAAATAATTGTGGTATGGATGTAAATTTCATCCATTTATATTTATGTTAATAACAAGGACTGAATTTAAAGTTTGCAGATTTTTCTGGAGTTGAATATATATATAGATGGGATCCGTGTCTTGCCCATGCCACCGTGGCCCACTATGGATAGGAGAGAAGTGTTTTTGTACAAAGTAGAGCCAGCAATATTAGTTGGATCTTCGTCTGTTGGCTTCCTCAACCACTGCATAACAAAATCCTTCTCCTTGCCTCGACCGATGAGATCATTTTTAGGCAAGCATCCTGTTTCACGATCTCTGCACAACTGAAGCACCAGCTCCTGCTGCTCCTGCTTTGCGTTATCGATGAGATGAAGGAAGGTAATGAGCTCAGCTGAAACTTTATCAAGTTTCTTCACAAGCTTCTCAAGTCTCTTCAAATTGGGATCCATCTTGAGAGCACGTTTGCCAATTTTCTTTAAAGAACTCATGGTGGAACGCATTTTTTTGCTGTTGCAGATAAGTGGAGTTTAAATCTAATTTTTGTCTAATTTCTGTTCATGGATGGATTGAGAGCGATTTTTTATCTAAATTTTTGCAACAATATTTTGAGGTGGAAGAGAACTTGGAATAATGCGAGTTGTATGGACATATACATTGGTAGAGCTTCAGCACTGCACTGTTATTGCCATTATGGCCTCACATAATATATTTATACAATGATTTTACTATGCATATTGAGGATTAAAGTGCTCTCCAGCGTCTGAAATTTGTTTATATAGCTGTTTTTGTTCTTTTTAATATTTTTTTGTTTTTTAAAATAGGCTGATGGAAGTTGTTTTGTTGTTTGATGCAAGGGGCATCAACAACTTTTTTTTATTTAGATAAATATATTTTTATATTAGACCGAGAAATTAATTAATAATTTTAATTAATAATAAATCTTGGTAGTTTTCTAATCAATTAATTTTTTTAAAATAATAATAATGAATTACACAGATAATTTAATTATTTCAAGTCTGAACGAGCCGATCACGATGAGCAAAGCTTTATTCGTATTTATCTTATGTCTCGAGCGCAAAAAAATATTCATGCTAGGTTCATTTGTTTAGCAAATGAATCAAACACAAGCTACTCAACTAGCGGGACACTAGCTTTTTGTGGAGAATGAGCCGTTTTGACAACCTTATGTGTCACTAATAATTCATTAAATATAGTATTGAAAGTTTGCTTTTTTTATGTTGATAATGAAATGCTCAGAATTTCTCATTATTTCTATATCCACTCTTCTCTCTATCAAAATTTTGAGCCTTATAAGTAGAATTTGGACATTGCTTACAGATAAATTTATAGATATACATTAATTTCATTTAGAAGCTATATTTTATGGTAATAAATAAATTATTTATTTATATTTTAGATTTAAAAATACATTGAAATTCAATACATTTAAAAATAAGTGCATTTTAATAATAAAATTATTTATAAATAATTTTGACTATATTCAATTTTAATTTTAAATTTTACTTTCTTGATAATAAAATTTGAAGTAATAGCTTTATTTATTCATCTCTCAGGTATTTTGGAATACTAATCAAGTGATGCTCATGGGATTGTAGTGGGTGCCATGCAACTGCCTTTAATAATCCTCTTGCGTTATGGAGTAATAATTTGATGGTTGTGATATTTGAAGATCTATATCAGATTTGTATTCTCATTTTTCTCTTGGGTTTGATTAATCTAGTCATTATAATAACTTAAATTAAGTTCAACATGTGATTAATTGTGAACTCGAACTATTTGCCATTTTACATTCGGCAATCTTTTAAGTCTCAAAACAATAGGACCCAATATTATCAGAAATTACTCTAAAGATAGCTCTAACATAACCCTTAGTATGGTGCTATTCAACCTTTTTGAGAGATTCATGGAGCTATATATCATTGAAGGCAATTCTTCCATAATAACTCAATAAATTGCAAAAATTTATTATTAGCCTACTAAGGGTTCACTAAAGAATAATTCATCAATGATACATATAGATCAATTTTCAAATATATATATATTATCAAGCCACTTTTGAAATCCATATCATAATGCATGTTTGTGTGAGGGGGATTATTAATAGAATGAAAAAAATAAATATTAATACATAATAATATTGATCATTTTTTACCCATCAACACCACCTACCTCCAATTTTCTCCACCATCATCATTCTCTCTTACCTTTAACTTGTAATAAACTATAAATTAGGCAATTATAATACAACAAAAACAACAAGCCTTAATCACACTAAGTGTTCTATTAAGTTTAAGCGGTACTTTTATATCGCACAAGACCAGATGGATTCTTACACTTTAACTAACCGACTTGGATTCTACTAATAATTCCCCATCCATATCACCATCACTTTGAACAATTGACTCAAGATATCTAAAACGTTCACAACTTTAAATGATTGGATCACCCATAGTTACAACTTTGTCACTAGAGCTAGTGCTACTAAAATTACATTCCATGTATTCAGTTTTAGATCTACTCGCACAAAGGCCTTTAGACTGAACTATTTCTCTAGTCATATCCACAAGAAGGATATCGGTAGGGAAAGCATACACTGAGGTACATCCTCCTCTAAATGTTTAGTAAGACCATCCATAGCTAAAGCAAAAAGATTTGGGCTTGAAGTCCGTCACTGATGTAATCTAATGGAAATAGGAAAATACTTGGTCAATCCTCATTTTGTTCGGACACAAGTAACAACTCTAGTATACATTTCTTTAATGACTTGAATATAAGTTATATCGACACCTATCTTTTCTAGAACTCTCTAAAGAACTTCTCATGGAACTTTATCATAAACTTTTTCTAAACATGAAAATTCATATGTATATCCTCCTTGCTCTCTCTGCACTTCTCCATCAAATCTCTTAATAAATGTGTAGCTTCCATAGTAGACTTTCCCAACATAAATTCAAACTGATTAAGAGAAATCTTTGTATCACGTCTTAACCTATGTTCCTACCCTCCCATAATTTTAAAAGTATGACACATTGACATAAATCCTCAATAAATTGCACACTCTTGTGCATTCCCTTTATTCTAAAAAAATGAGGACCCAATACGCTTTCTCCACCCCTCGCACATTTTTTTAGTTTTTAAAATTATATTAAAGATTTTAGTAAGCTAACAAACTTCCAAGTCTTATTATTAATAATGTTATTAAGACCACTAAAATTGGTTGTATTTTCATAAACTTCATTGAAAGTTAATAAAAAATTAGGTAATAATATCGCAGATTTACAAGACATCAGGAGAGGTTGGAGTTAATAATTATATAAATAAAAATTAAATGATTGAATTTATTAAAATGTAAAGTTTTATTAAACATAGTCAAATGTCAATATTAATTTCATCTTTCCGAATTTTTGTTACTGTTTTTTAAAAGCAATATTTTCATATGTAAAATAAATGAAAAAATGAATGTTTAGAAAATGATTTCCTAATTCCACGCGATCAAATGAATGAAAATTTAGAATATTTCATAAAAAAAAAATGTATTTTAATGTATTAATTATTTCCCTGAGAAACTAATGCACTGAATAAAACTTAAAAAGTGCATTTATACAATTCTTATATATATAATTTTAAATGCTGTAAAAATGAGCGATGATCATATATTTTAGGGCCATTTACATACACACCACACAATTCTTATATATTTACATATCTAACTTAAGCTGATATTAACATGCATACCACTAAAATTTTTTACTTCACATCAAAAACAATATTATTATTAATACTTTAACAGTGAAATGCATATTTTCATGCATATATATTTATGACATCAAAGTTTGATGTTAGATATTTAAGTATAAAATAATTGTGGTATGGATGTAAATTTCCTCCATTTATATTTATATTAATAACAAGGACTGAATTTCAAGTTTTGCAGATTTTTCTGAAGTTAAATATATATATATATACACATACATTTCAAGCTTGCATTGTTTCTACAATTATTACGTATAGCACATAGAAAATAATATCTTCATTTAGGTTATATTAATATATAACGTAATTATTATTACTATTTAGTCAATTTGGGCCATAAGTATTTCTATTACATGTTTTCCTCTTTATTATTTCATGTTTGTCAAATAAAACAGATTTATCAATGTTGAAATGGGTAATATATTTACAATTGATTTTTTTTGCAGGTTCAATATCTCCATTTCCAAATGGCAGTCTTTGACAAGCAAGAGTTATACTTTCTTGAGATTATCCTTCCAGTTCTTCTTGAGATCGTGATCATAATTTGCTGCTGCAATTCGCTTTATCAGCGATTCTTCCCAGCTCCCACTCCAAATCAAGCTGATTTGGAGATGTCATCATCACATGGAGTTATAATTTCAAGCTACCACAAGGAGGAAGTGGATGGTGGAGAGGACGATGAGATAGATGCGCCACAATGCATTATTTGCTTGTCCGAGTTTGAAGGAGAGGAGATTTGGCTATTGCCCAGATGCACACATTTCTTCCATGCAAATTGCATCAGTAGATGGTTGCTCTCAAATGATACTCGTCCTATTTGTATTTCTATTACTTGTTTTCTTCTTTATTATTTCATGCTTGTCAAATAAAACAGATTTATCAATGCTGAAATGAGTAATATATTTGCAATTATTTTTTTCTGCAGGTTCAATATCTCCATTTCCAAATGGCAGTCTTTGACAAGCAAGAGTTATTCTTTCTTGAGATTATCCTTCCAGTTATTCTTGTGATCGTGATCATAATTGGCTGCTGCACTCCGATTTATCAGCGATTCTTCTCAGCTACCACTCCAAATCAAGCTGATTTGGAGATGTCGACATCACATCAAGTTATAGTCTTCAATTACCGCAAGGAGGAAGTGGACGGTGGAGAGTACGATGAGATAGATGCGCCACAATGCATTATTTGCTTGACCGAGTTTGAAGAAAGAGAGGAGATTTGGCAATTGCCCAGATGCACACATTTCTTCCATGCAGCAGTAGATGGCTGCTCTCAAATGATACTTGTCCTATTTGTGGCGGTGTTGTTTGATTACAGAAATCACAATATGTATGTGTTTATGTAAGTGGGTATTTGTGTGAATTGCATACTCTAGGGTTGAGATTTAATGGACTGTAACAAATCATCTTTACTTCTTGCTACGATGAACAAAACACTCAAATTGAAAAGAAAAAAAAAAAGAATGAGGATTAACAAACTTGCATGACAGCAAGAAGATGAAGAAACATTAGATGTCCTGCACGACAATGCGAAAGACTTATGTCATGGGACAAAAATAATCACAACTGATGTAGAAAAAATATAAGATTAATGGGATCAATATTATTAGAAATAACATCCTAATAATAAAGATGAAATATATAGAACTTTTTGTAAGCAAGAAAACTTTGATGCTATTTCAAAAAACAAAAATAGATATGCTCCTCATATAACTGAGTGTTATGTTGATACAAAAAAAAAAAAACATATAGATATATATATATATACATACAGAGAGAGAGAGAGAGAGAGTGGAAAAGAGTAATAAAAAAATACAATGAATGACAATATTCTTGATAAATACAGTATATTATAATAATAATGACCATAAATTCTTAACATAAATATTAAAATTTTGTTTTTAATATTTGAAAGACAAGGAATAATTCAAATAACTAAAAAAAGGTATTATTAATAATTAATGCATCATAAAAAGAAGTGCATTAAATCCTAAAATTTTGAACCAAAAAAATCTTTTGATGTGCATGCATGGCGCAGGTCAACATTTTATTAAACTATAAAAGGATTATTGTTCAACCATAATACTCCTCGGTTCAAAGCTAGAGAGCTTAAACGCTAATTCTCTATACTCTTAGACTATATATTATTATTTGACTTTGCACCGTAACATTTGAGCTAAAATGGATAAATTATAAAAGATATACAAATTTTTATAATGAAGAACTTGGTTCAATAACAATATATATTCCAGAAATATTTTTTAAGTTCAAATCATATACCATGCCTTTTCTTTCTCTTATTCATTCTAAATATATTTGGAATATTCATTCACGTTAAGAAAAATATAATACTAGCAAGAAAAATTCAATATTTAAGAATCGTTAAATAATTAAATATCACCCAATTCTTATGTATTTACATATCTAACACTAAGTTTTGCCTTTTATATTTAGAAATTCCAAAATTCTCATATTACAACAAAACTAAACTATTTTAACTTTTAAAAGTGAAATACACATTTTTATGCATATATATGATGACATATATATATATATATATATATATATATATATATATATATATATATATATATATATATATATTAAGTAGGATATGTAAATAAATAGGAATGAAGTGATTGTGCCGCGTATCCTGGCCTGTTGGTTGGCATCCACTATATAAGACCCCTCAGGTTGGGGGTTTGAATCCCCTCTAACACAATTGGCATTAAGAAGGTGGTACTCGAATTGTTAGGCACATTAGGGGTGGTTGGAGGCTCGTATAATAGCCGCTGGCCATTCTATTAAAAAAAAATAGGAATGAAGTGATTTGTATGTAAACCTTCCTTTTTTTTCAAAAGACAATTTATTTTGGTATAGAGGTCAAATTAAAGAGAAATAAATATGAATTGAACAGAGATGAGAGCAGAATCACATCACAGATGGAAAAGGCATAGAGCAAATGGAGAGGATGAGATCAACGACACATGGCACCATCATCTATGTTATGTGGGTCTATGCCAACAAGGAAATTGCAAGTGATCAACTAAGCATAGACCGATAAGATGTATAGAGAAGAGTTATGTAGAGTAAAAGCTAGTAGCGATGATAGTTTCATCTTGTTGAGTCTTGTTGTTTGGTTGTCCAACATTGGCAGCACTTGAAGGTCGAAGATGGGAAGAGAGTGAAAAATAAGATTAACAAGAAACCGAGAACAAATAATGATGCAAGACCAATGGAGTTGTTGGCAGCTAAAAGTGTGTTATTCTTGTTTTCAAAGTTTTAAAAATAAAAATAGATCTCTTTAAAACACAAATAATCAAACAAATAAAAAAAAAAAAAACATATTTAACTATGTTAGTTTAAGTGAAAAATAGAAAACACGTAGAAAAAAAATCCAAACATAGGCTAAATTTATATAAACTCTCTGGGAGAACAGAGATCGATTAGCTTAAATAATGATGTTCTATTAGCATAAAACATATAAGCAAATCTTAAATAAAATAAATAGATGTTATATATATATTCATGACATTGTCCCTTTCTAGGCCTACTATGCAGATCTAATCTATGGTTTGGAGACCACTTCAGTTCAGTATTAACTAGAATGATTTACATAGATACCACACAATTCCTATGTATCTATATATCAAACACCTAAACTTTGAATTTTATATTTATACCAATTTACATATACTTAAAAGGTGCATTTCACTTTTTAAAAGTTAATAATAGTGGATTTTTTTAATGTAATAAGAAAGATTTGAGTGTCGTAATGTAAAAATGAAATTTTAGGCATTAAAAATGTAAATAGGTAAGAATTATAAGATCTGTATATAAATGGCCCTATTGATTAATATTGTTATTAGAATATAGAAGGCAATGCTATATTGATAACAATGTTACATTTGAGATATAATTTGTTCGGTTCAGTTTATTCAAAATCACTATGAATAATCAATGATGATTATGACTTTCTTCACCTTTTTCTCTGGTGAAATCATAAACATTGGTTTTTCTGGTCTAGGTCTACCTCCAGTAAAAATTTCAAGGGTAGGGGCTTTGTCTTTGCCAAGTTATTGAATTTTAATTGAAAAACTCTATTTTGTATTAAAATAAATATATAAATTAAATTAAATTTAGAAAAATCACATTTTCTCCTATATTTTAATTAACCCATGGGTGAGGTTACATAAAAATTTCAAAGTCATTTGACTTTAATTTAATGAATTATAAAGTGAATAAGCCTAAAGGGGTAAAATGGTAATTATAGAATTTAGCCTTAATGAATATTTAGGCCTAACTATGGGTAATGGGTAATAAAAAAAAATCTTAAATTATCTCCTTAGATGATTGAAATATGAGGAGTTTAAAGGAGTAGAAACCAATTCATCACTTTTCAACATTAAGAGAAATATTATAATTTTTTTAATTATTAAAATTTGGAAGTTAATTAAAAGAGAAGAGATTAGGTGAAGGGGTTGTATTTTGAAAGATCTTAACTCACCAATGTAAAACCCTAATAAATGATCTAATAATGATGCAACTTTGGATAAAGATCAAATGAATTATAAGTCTACCATAAGGGCTTAAGTGCTTATTAATGAGATTAAGTCAGAATATTATAATTAATTTGAAACATTTTATAACATTATAATTAATTTAAAATAACTTAAAACAACATAATTAATTTAAATAATAATTTAAATTAATATAATTAATTTAAAACAATTCTAAAATAATATACATAAATTCTAAAATAACATGATCAAGTTAAAGTAACTTCAAGATAAATTAATTAATATAATATAATTGAATTTAAAACAATATAATCAAATCAAGATAATATAATTAATTTGAAATATTTTAAAATATTTTAACTAATTTGTAACATTAAATTGAAACATCTTAAAACTCTGTTAATTCAACCTTAATTAAATTGGCTAAGCTTTCTAAGAATTCTATTTGACCCTGAAGGCTCTCACTCACATAATTCTTTAATGAAACGTTAAATGAATGTTACCCTGCTCAAAGGATAATTAAAACATCTCAGTTCACTAAGCAAGAATTAAATCACAATTAAACCTTAATTAAATTGAGATGATTGATTGATCGGCTCGATGAAGTTCATTTGGGATTCAAAATTATCTCAGAAGCAACAGAAAGATGTTCAGGATACAGCCTAAGCACTTTCCCAATCTGATGGGGCATTTTAGAAGAACAATTGACTTCATTATTCTTTGATGAAGAAAATTATCCTTAACACACCTTAAGGACCCGCAAAATCACAACTTAGGATTGGATAGACACACTTTACACCTACTTTTCTTGTTTTCTGACATGTTTTAAATTTGTGCAATATTATATATATGCATTGCAAACTTAAAATTTCAAGTTGAGGAAACGAGAAAACTCGTCAGGTACACATTTATTTATTGTAATATGTGTTGCTCTACTTAAATGTCTTTATTGCTTCTGCACATTATGCTTGTGATAAATTGTCAAAATGATAGAACCCAACATGTTTAAACAACTCAAAATTTAATCACAAATAAAAGAAACTTACAACTTTAACTAAAATTAAGACTTCTCTCGGATGAGCGGGAATCCCTCGGAGGAGGTAACCTACGTATTACTAACGAAATTTTCCACGGTCTAAATAAAAGTGTGGAACTCATTCAGTTGAGTTTAGCAAATTCATTTGGACTAAGTGAATCTGAAGAAAATAGTGGTGTCGGAACGAGGGAACTGTGAGATCCTAACCGGTGTCGCTTAATCAACTTTAACTCTTCCCCAATAAGATTTTAAGCCACCTCAATTTTCATTCTATGACATTTCTCTCATCCCTTGATTGTCGCTTAAGTAGGGAGGGCAGCACGACCATCTTCAATAGCAAAATTAATCTACATCAACTTAACTTTTCTTAGAAATAAACAACAAGTCATAGGACTTTGAGATAGTTTTCCTAGTGCAACATAAATCATCACCTTATCATTAGACATTTTCATAATCATGTTATACAATCTAAGCCCTAACTCGTCGTAGGACTCCGAGGTAGTCGTTCATTACGACATAAACCCTCCCATCTTCCAGGACATTTGTATGATTGTGTCATACAAATGTAAGTCATAATTAACTAAAATTGTCAAGATTGGAACATTAAATAATTCTCTCAAATCAAAGCCAAATAATATGATAGTCTGGGAAGTCATTAGGAGTTCTCATTGGGTCTATGACATCCCCTACCTTTTACTCCTTTAGATCCTAAAATAAACTATTCCCAATTTGATTCATTCTCATTTGAATTTCCAATGTCCAATCGTGAAAACTTGAGCTTTGCAATTCTTGAGAGCAGAACCACTGATCTTAATCAAGAGTTTTCTTAAATGACTCTCGTCATTTAAGATGTAATTAACTATAGGTCTTGCCTCTATATGGAACTTTAGAACCTAGGTAATATAAACTCTATTTAATCATTCATATTAAATAGGAGAACTTGTCATCTTATAAAATTGGTTCGCAGGATAAACGTATGTCATAACTTTCATAGTATCGAGCCTCACCATTAAGCAATGCGTCTATCTCTCGGGATTGATGCATGGCTTATGGTGCGGCGCTCGTTTATTTAAATTATTAAAGATATGAAATCAGTTAAAATTTCACACTTCAAAATTATATTTTCAAATACCATTTTCAAAAGCTATATATTACTAATACAGAGAATCCCACTCATATATTTCTTCCAACATAACACACAAACACTCACTTACATAAAAATATATGTAGTATGATGTTTATAATCAAACAACACCGCGACAAAGAGGACAACTATTATTTGAGAGCAACCATCTACTGATGCAAGTTGCATGGAAGAAATGTGTGCATCTTGGCAACTGCCAAATCTCTTCTCCTTCTTCAATCTCTGATAAGCAAATAACGCACTCTGGCGTATTTACTTCATCCTCCTCTCCGCCAACCACTTCCTCCTTGTGGTAGCTTGAAATTATAACTCCATGTGATGATGACATCTCCAAATCAGCTTGATTTGGAGTGGGAGCTGGGAAGAATCGCTGATAAAGAGAATTGCAGCAGCAAATTACGATCACGATCACAAGAATAACTGGAAGGATAATCTCAAGAAAGTATAACTCTTGCTTGTCAAAGACTGCCATTTGGAAATGGAGATATTGAACCTGCAAAAATAAAAAAAAATTGCAAATTTATTACTCATTTCAGGATTTTATCTGATAAAGCAGAAAACATGTAATAGAGATACTTATGGCCCAAATTGACTAAATAGTAATAATAATTACGTTATATATTAATATAACCTAAATGAAGATATTATTTTCTATGTGCTATACGTAATAATTGTAGAAATAATTCAAGCTTGAAATGTATATATATATATATATATATATATATATATATATATATATATATATATATATATATATATATATGAAATGGCGTCGACGGCTAGGTTTCCGCTCTTGGGGTTTCATGGCGATTCTCGGGCGATTTCCGTCGTTTAGGCGTGCTGTCCCTCCGTCCGGTCTTCTCCCGGGCGATCGCCGTCGCCCGGGCTCGGTGATCTCTCCCCTTTTTTCTCTCTTCTGTTTTCTTTACTTATTTTGTTAGCTGTGATGGAGCGTAACTACGCCAACGCCGTCACGGGGGGCTCTCTTACGACCTCCAGGAGCCACTCTTGCTATTTCCCACAATCTTTTCATGAGGCTTGGGAGATTGGTGGGGGTGAGTATAGTTTCATCAAGAAGCTCGGAAGGAAAAACGGTAAGCCTGCTCTTTTTCTTTCGGAGGAGGAGACTAACATTCTTGCTTCATCATGTCGTTTTGTGTTGATTGGTAAGTTTCTTTATGGTCATCCGAAGTTAGACATCATCCGAAAGGAATTTGACTCCCTAAAGCTTACGGGCGCCTGGAAGATAGGTTCTGTCGATGGTAGGCATATCCTTATAGATCTAACCAACGATGTCGACTACACAAATGTTTTTGCTCGTAAAGTTCTTAAAATAGACAATAGGTATATGCGAATACTAAAATGGATCGTTGATTTCAATACCAAAGCTGAATCCCCAGTTATTCCAGTCTGGATAAAATTTCCTGAGTATAAGTACCATCTTTTTAACCACGAAATCCTTTACTCTCTTGCAAAAGGATTTGGTACGCCTCTTAGAGTGGATAATCCTACGGTTGATCGTTCAAAGCCCGCAGATGCTTGTTTTTTAGTTGAGAGGGACATCACCCAGCCCTATCCGGATGAAGTCTGGATAGGTTCCTCACATGCTCAGGTGCGGCAAGCGAGTTATTATGGGCTCACACCCACCTTATTGCTCTCACCGTGCTATGTTTGGCCACTCCCCTACGTATAGACTTCATCCCCATCTTAAACCTACTACTTTGCCCACGACCACCATCCACACTACCCAACGACCTCTACCCGTCGAGCCTCCTTTGACACAAATACCGCTCGCATCTACTGTCACCCCACCTCCACTAAACCTCCCCCATATCTCCCCTGTCATCATCCCCCCGACCAAACCTTTATCCTCTGTGGAGGAAGACTGCAGTTCAAACTCTAACAATCCAAACAATGTTGAGGTTGCATTTAACACTCATGTTCCTTCACCTTTAGAAGACCCAGTTGATCCTCCCTGTGATCAGAGGACCTCCTCATCTCACAATGCATCACCCACTTTGATCTTTCCTTTGGAAAACTCAACCCTTTTATGTTCAACTCCCAGCAACACCTTACCTTGCAAACCCAACAATGTCCTGGGTTTGGATGACACAAACCAATTATGTTTATCTTTGGATAAGAATGATGATGCTAATTCCCAACACAGCTCGACAGGTGAACTGTCTTTAACAGTTGAAGATGATCAAAATATACAGATTTTGTTACCTGATGTAGTTCCTCCTGATATAAATACCCCTGTGTTAAATTTTAGATCTGAGGTTTTTCCTCTCTCTGACTCTATCCTGCTTCGTAATACTTGTGTTCTCAAAGAGACTAGTAATCATGCTGATTCTAGAGGAACATCTCAAAACCCTCCCACATCTACCCAACTTATAGACATACAAGCCCATGACAACACAACACCTGCTGTTGTTGAATCCTGTCACAATGTTAATGATACTACTATATTGGAGGCACACTCTGATATGGAAACTGAGTGGATCATTCAAAAGTCTAATAGGAAAAGAAGTAAGAAACAAATACCTGGAACCATGTTAAATACATAACAATCTCGCCCTAGTTTGTCCGAAAGTGAAATTTTACCTCCCTCTTCTAGGACCACTAGAAGAGGTGGAAAACATCATGTCTAACATTATGGTTTAGAATATTAGGAGAGTGGCTGATCCTCCCTCCCTTAAGCGTCTGAAGCACCTTTGTAGGATCCATCATCTGGATATATTTGCCATTTTAGAGCCTATGGTCATTAATAATAAAGAGAAAATCTTCAACTGTTTCCCTCTTTACTCTTACCATTGTAATAATAATAATAAAATTTGGGTGTTTTGGAAAAAAACATTAATCTTCATATTATTGAAGATGATAAACAATTTGTGCTTGCTCACTACAACTATGAATGTTTCAATGGTTGGTTAACATTTTTATGCTAGTACCATTCTTGCTGATAAGTACATCCTCCGGAATAAGCTCATTGCCATAGGAAATTCTATTAATGATAGGTTGGTTTGTTGGTGGGGATTTTAACATGGTCATGTCCGTTTCCGAAAGGAGAGGGGAGCCAACATTGACTCTAATTTAATGCATAAATTCCGTGAGAGCATCTCCCGAGCCGGTCTCTATGACTTGGGGTTCATCGGTCCTCCTTTCACTTGGAGAAGAGGTCTGCTCTTTCAAAGATTAGACAGATTTTTTGGTAACCCCAATTTTTTTAACTATTATCAACTCTTTAGGGTTCAACACCTCAGTCATGCTTCCTCTGACCATAATTCCCTTCTCTTACATCTTGCTTTTCACTCCAAACCAGTCAGATCCCCCTTTAAATTCTTAAATATTTGGACTACTCACCCCACTTTTCTTGATCTCATTAAAGCTCTGTGGCACCCTATAAGATGTGGTTCTCCTTGGTATGTTTTGTGGCAGCTTCATAAGCAGGTTGCTGCTGGGCTTAAGAAGCTGGAACCATGAGGTCTTTGGTAACATTCATACTAGAGTGGCTAACTCTTTGCATACTCGTCGATAACTTAGAAGCTAATGTTATTATGTCTGCTGAGAATGTGCAGGAGCTTGCTCATGCCCACAGCATTCTTCTTGCTGATATTGCTCTTGAGGAAGATCTTCTCATGCAAAAAGCTCATGATATCCATTTCACTAAAGGGGATAGAAACACTAATTACTTCCATGCTAAGATCAAAAATAGGATAAACACTAATATCATTAATCAAATCATTGATTGTGATGGCACTGTTCTTAATGATTCTTTGGACATTGGTAGTAGTGCTGTTATTTATTTTTCTACTTTATTTACTAGTGATGTGCAGGTCTCTTGCTTTGATGGTAATCTTTTTAATGCTGATAAAGATTATGTTACCTCTATTTGCCTCACTGATATCCCCTCTGAGGAGGAGATTTATATTGCTTTAAAGAGCCTAAATTCTAATAAAGCGCCTGGTCCAGATGGCTTTACCTCTTGCTTTTATATCAAATGTTGGGATGTTATTAAAAAAGAATTCATTATGGCTATACAAAGTTTCTTTTTGGGGGATGACCTCTGCAAATATTTTTCGCGAGCTTTGATTGTGCTTATCCCAAAGGTAATGATAGATCTAAATGGAACAACTTTAGACCTATTTCCTTAACATCTGTGTTATCTAAAGTGATTAGTAAAATTTTGGTTGCAAGGCTGCAACCTCATCTTGACAAGTTCATATCTCCTCATCAATCTGCCTTTATTAAAGGCAGGGAGATCACGGATAACATTCTGCTGGCCCAAGAGCTTCTTGAAGATTTGGATAGGAAGTGCAGAGGAGGTAATATCATTCTGAAACTTGACATCAAAAAAGCTTTTGACACTATTAATTGGGACTTCATCTTGAATGTGTTGTTAGCCAGAGGTTTTAATGTTAATTTATGCCTTTTAATTAAAAGATGGCTTTACAATAATCACTATAGCATCTCGATCAATGGCAGCACTCATGGTTTCTTCTCTGCTAATAGAGGTATTAAGCAGGGAGACCCCCTATCTCCGGTCATCTTTATCATTGCATTTGATTACCTGTCTAGACTGCTTAACAATCCTTATATCAACGCATGTGCTTATTTCTCTAACAAAGCTCATTTTCCTGTTAGCCACTTGGCTTATGCTGATGACATTGTGGTGTTTTCTAATGCTTCTAAGGCTACTATTAAAGCCTTGATGAAAACCTTAGGTGATTTTGAGAAGGCTTCTGGTATGACTTTTAACAAGGATAAGTGTCAAATTTTCTTCAGTAAGCACTTATCTCATGCACATCAATTATGGGTTACCAATCACACTGGTTACATTGTTGCTAAGCTTCCTCTTAAATATTTAGGTGTTAATCTTATTAGGGGTAGATGTAAACAAATTCAAATGGATGATGTTATTGACAAAGTTAAGCAAAAAATTTTTCACCTGGAACAATACTTTCCTGTCTAATGGGGGTCGTTTAACACTGCTTTGAATAGTGTCTCGCATAGCATTCCCCTATATGCTCTTCAAGTTTTTAATGCAAAGAAAAGTTCCATTACTTTACTTGAAAAAGTTTTTAATAGGTTTCTTTGGGAAGGTGGGGGGCCAAGAAGCACTGGCTCTCTTGGAGAAGGTTGTGTAAGCCTAAGTTTGCTGGCTTCAAAGCCCTCCCCCATATTGTTGAAATAAACATGTGTAAGTTGTGGTATAAGTTTAGACTTAGGGATTCGATTTGGGCTAATTACATGCATGCTAAATATTGCAGTGTCGCTCACCCTGCTGTTGTCAAGTGGAAATCTGGTGATTCTAAAAGTTGGAAGGCTATCCTGACTCATAGGACTAATGCATCTCAGGCAATGTTTTGGGACATTGGTGATGGGAAAGTTTCCTTTTGGCATGATAGTTGGGGTTGTCCTAATCTTTGTCTGGATGCACGGTCCCTATTCAGGATAACCTCTTGGTTGCGGATCGCTGGTCTCATGGGAATTGGGACATTTCTAAGCTTAGATATTTGGTTGGTATTGATTCGTTATGCTTATCGACCAAATTCCTATAAGAACATCTCACCATGACAAACCTATTTGGAAGAAAAATTTGCAGCTCTCTGTTAGCAAGCACCTTTACAATATTTTTAATTCCTTTTCTACAGCTAATTGGGGGATTGAGGTTTGGAATCCTATTTTTACCCTCTCTATTTCTTTTTTTCTTTGGAGGTACTTTTCTTTGATTCTACCATTGGATGATATTTTGAAGCTCGAGGGCTTGAGATTGGCTTCCATCCGCTCGCTTCGTTTAAGTGATGAGGAGTCCTCTCCTCATTTATTTTTTAAATGTCCTTTTTCTAAAAGTATTTGGAACGATTGGTTGGTTTTTTGGGCTTACTTGGCCAGTTTGTTACTCCATTACTCGGTTACTTGAAGATGCTGGAAGTCACGTTAATCATGCTTGGGAAGTGTTTAGATTCTTTCCCTTATGCTTTGTGTTATGGTTTATTTGGAATGCCGAGAACGATTACAAACATGTTGTTAACAAACCATCTGTTGAGGTTACTTTCTCTAATATATTAGCCTATTATAACAGAGCTTCTAGGTTGTTCACTAGTGATAACACTATTGTTAAGAAGCCTTTTACTATCAGATGGCTCCCTCCTCCTTTAGGTGTTATCAAAGTTAATATTGATGGAAGCTGGTCCCCTTCCCATGCTGGTGTGGGGGGTGTTTTCAGGGATCATCAGGGTAAGTTAATTTCCTACTTTTCATCTCCTGTGGTGGTCGATTCCCCACTTATGACTGAAGTTTGGGCTCTCTTTCGGCTTTGAGATCTGCTATTATTTTCAAGATTAACTATCTAATGGTGGAAGCCGATTCTATTTTGCTTATAAACAAGTTTCTCGAAGTTGGATGCCACTCCTTGGAATCCGTTGTTTCTGTTTAGACGCATTTGGAATCTTATTGATACTTTCCACCTGCAAATGCGTTTAAATTTCAACTTCGGGGAAGGCGATAGAGTTCGTTGATTGGTTAGCTAAGAATGCGGAGTGTTCTCCTTTGGTGGGCATCTCCCTCCTCATCGGTTAGCCTATTTATTGCATGGTGATAGGATTAATTTGCCTTACATTAGATATATCTAGTTCGCTGGATTGTCCGTTTTGGGCTCTGTTTTTTTGTCACTTTTCTTTTACTTCTTGGGGGGTATTTGTTCATCTCATTGCTGTTTTCTGAACTCTGTTTGGCTGATGTTTCTTCTGCTCTACATTGATGTTGGTAGACCCTTTATACATTATACTGGGTGCGCTGAATTTTCATTATGTTTGAAGTTTTTATGTTTTGGAAATCCCTTCTGCTATTAGTAGGCTATGCAGGTTTGTCTATTGTTTCTGCTGGGTTGTCTTGCTTAAGGTTACATGCACGTTACAAGAAGAGGAGCTTTCTACTGATGAAGAACCTGCTGGATACCATTTCGACCTGCTTTCTCTTGGGGATTTGCTCTCCAGCCAAAACTTTTACCTCCGTCGGTATTGATGCATTTATTTTTTGCTCATTTCGTTGTTGGATTACGATGCTTGCTCCTTCGGTTTTGGATTTCTACTTGTTCATGCACTTCTCACTTTATTTTGGAGTTTTATCTTGCGTGCGTTGTACGGTGGGAGGGGGATGGTAGGAGACGGGACCTCTAGGTGTGCGTTATTGTATCTTTTTTGGGTTTTGTAGTGGGGTCCCGACTCCTTAACCCCCTCCGATTTTGTAACACCTTTTTTGAACATTAACACGTAGGGAGCCTCATGTGCTCTTTCCCCCAAAATATATATATATATATATATATATATATATATATATATATATATTTTGGGGAAAGAGCAACGGTGGCTCCCTACGTGTTAATATCGAAAAATTGGTACAAGGGGGAGGCCGATCCCCAATCTAAAATAAAACCAAAAATACAATACCCACTTAACCCCTAGGGGTTCAGCCTCCCAGCATTACAACTCACACCAAAATGCTCCAAAAAAGTTGTCAAAAAGCAAAACTTAAACAAAATGAGTGAGAAATAAAACTAATAAGAGCAAATGAGTCCAAACAAACAGTGCCAGAACCATGGTTGAGACGGAAAAACCATAACTGCAATAAGGAAAAGGAAACGGAAGTTGCCAGTAAACAGAAGCAAAGCTGGATGAAGAGATTCAGCACAGCCATCCTGTAAGGGGAGTGAAAAAAAGTAGAGCCCGCTATCCTGCACTCCACAGAGGGACACTGATAGGGGAAAACAAAAGCAAAGCCCGCTGTCCTGCACTTTACAGAGGAAAAAAAAAACCATCTCGAAACACAAAGGAGAGATTAAGTTTAACATCCAGTGTAATGTATGAATATGAATACTAGGAACCTGTGGCAAACCTAATTTCCTACAGAACAAAGTTAGTGACAGACCAAAGTAAATATGCTCTCCTACCGTCCAAAAACAAAGCATAATAAGTCAGGATAATAGACCTTGCAAAATATAAGGGACGGTAAAGAGACAGGGGGTTAACCATGAGGTGAGAAACAGTAAGTCCAACAGATAAGGTATAAGCATAACAGGTAAAATCAAAACATCTAAAAATCATCTAATATAAGGTAAATCCATTGTATCACCGTGTAAGAGAATTGCTAGCTGTCCATGTGGGACTTTACCTACCATTGGTGTATCCGTGGCATGCTTAGCCGCCGATCGATTGGCTTGTCGGCTTCTCTATAAATGAAATTGATCTTGACTGTAGAGAGGAAGCATCAATGACGGACCAAATCCTTTTAAATATATAGATAAGATTCAAGGAATGTCAATTTCCTTGTGGAACATCCTTACTAATAAGATTGAGTCCGATTCAACAATTAAAGCATTAAAGTGAAAACAAATAGCATTTTTGAGGGCAAAAAGCGAGTGCCCAAATTTCAGCACTGCAAAGGGGTTTCAGCAATGACAGGGGAAGAAAAGTAAAACCTTGTTTTGGCACCATGATCCCTGTACAAACCCCCAACCCCAGCAGTCAAACTATTCCAACAGCCATCAATATTAATTTTTATCCAACCCCTTTCAGGAGGCTGCCACTTTACCAGTATTGGCTTATTAAGAGCAAATGAAGGGGGAGCAGCCCATTTAGTAGCTCTATGATAGTAAGCTTTGATATGAGCTAATGTTTTAATAGAAGTGGGCTGCTCCTCAGTGTGCTTAGCAGCATTACGAGAATTCCAAATAAACCACAGGATAACTAAAGGAAAGGATGAAAGAAACTTCCCCTCAATGCCAAGATCTTTCCAATCATTTATGTAGTCCATTATAAAAAAAGTAGAAGGCCAGTTTATGTTAAATACAGTACCCAAAGTATTCCAAACCTGAATGGCAAACGAGCAATTGAAAAAGATATGATTGGAAGATTCTTCAGCTTGGTGACAAAGAGGACATATAGTAGCCATTCTTAAGCCCTTAAGTTTCAGAATATCATCTAAAGGGAGTAAAGATGAGAAAAACCGCCAATTAAAAAAGGTCATAGAAGGTGTAAACAGTGTATTCCAGATATATGCACTCCAGTGGCAAGCAGGGAAAACATTCCTAGCCTGATACAAAAATTTGCTTGCAGAACTAGTATTGGCCTTCATCCAGTGAGGCTTGTCTTTGATATTATTACTAAAGGGAATTTGATTAATATACATAGCAGCATCATTACCCAACAAATTTCTCAACTTCACCATATCCTAGTGATCATTCATCCAAAGATCAGAAACAACATTATAGATTTCAGAAGGGTCCTGGGAAGTGCTGGCATTATGGGGTATGCCCCAATTATCATGCCATATAGAAATCTTTCCATCACCCAACTCCCAAAAAATGTAATTGCTAGTGTATTCTCTAGCCATCACCATAGCCTTCCAAATACGCGAGTCACCTTTCTTGTATGAAACAGTAGAGGGGTGTGAAATTTTGCAGTATTTTGAATGCATGAATTTATCCCAAAGAGAGTCACATAGCCTGAATTTAAACCAGAGCTTACTCATATTAATCTCCACAATGTGAGGAAAGGACTTGAAACCAAGCCCACCAGAAAATTTTGGTTTGCAAAGCTTCCTCCAAGAAACCCAGTGTTTCTTGGCACCACCCCCCTCCCAAAGAAACCGATTGAAAAGTGTTTCAATAAAATTCAATGAACTTTTTTTTGCATTGAAAACCTGGAGTGCATATAAAGGAATTGCCTGTAACACACTAGAAATGAGAGTCAATCTACCACCATTAGAGAGAAATCTATTCTTCCGATCATTAATTTTGCATTGAATTTTTGAAATAATTTCATCCATCTGAATTTGTTTACATCTACCTCTTATAAGGTTTACCCCAAGATATTTAAGAGGCAAAGAAACATTTTTAAAACCAGAGAGGATAGAGGCCCAATGTTTTTTACCATAAGTAATAGTATTGCTTAAAAATAGCTGGCATTTATCTTTATTAAATGATAAACCAGAAAGAGATTCAAAATCAGTCAATACCTTAAGGATTTTTCTAATAGCAAGTTTGGATGCATTAGAGAAGATAATAATGTCATCAGCATAAGCCAAATGTGACACCAAAATACCTGCTTTGTTATAATAGTGCATACTTCTATGGCATTCATGAAAATGATTAAGCATTCTGGAAAAATAGTCAAACGCTATAATAAAAAGGACAGGTGAAAGGGGGTCACCCTGTTTGATGCCTCTTGTAGCAGTGAAGAAACCATGTGACGTGCCATTGACCAGAACACTATAATAATTGTTGGCCAACCATCTCCTAATTAAGATGCAGAAGTTATGTTCAAAACCTCTAGCAATAAGTACATTATGAATAAAATCCCAGTTGATAGTATCAAAAGCCTTCTTTATATCTAATTTAATGATGAGATTCCCTCCTCTACAAGTCCTGTCAAGATCCTCTATAAGCTCCTGAGCTAAAAGAATATATATATATATATATATATATATATATATATATATATATATATATATATATTCAACTTCAGAAGAATCTGCAAAGTTGAAATTCAGTCCTTGTTATTAATATAAATATAAATGGAGGAAATTTACATCCATACCACAATTATTTTATACTTAAATATCTAACATCAAACTTTGATGTCATAAATATATATGCATGAAAATATACATTTCACTGTTAAAGTATTAATAATAATATTGTTTTTGATGTGAAGTTAAAAATTTTAGTGGTATGCATGTTAATATCAGCTTAAGTTAGATATGTAAATATATAAGAATTGTGTAGTATGTATGTAAATGGCCCTAAAATATATGATCATCGCTCATTTTTACAGCATTTAAAATTATATATATAAGAATTGTATAAATGCACTTTTTAAGTTTTATTCAGTGCATTAGTTTCTCAGGGAAATAATTAATACATTAAAATACATTTTTTTTTTATGAAATATTCTAAATTTTCATCCATTTGATCGCGTGGAATTAGGAAATCATTTTTTAAACATTAATTTTTTCATTTATTTTACATATGAAAATATTGCTTTTAAAAACACTCAACTTAGTTTTATGCTTCACTTTTAACGGCAAACATTTTGTGCCATATAGCACTGCAGTTCTCACCACTATATTATAAAATCTTCCTTTCAGCCTAAGCGGCACTTTTCTATCACACAATAGGCCGAAGCATTCCTCCACTTCAACCAACCAACTTGAATTCTACTAATAACATCCCCATCTATATCATCGTCACTTTAAACAATGGACCTGAAATATCTAAAAGCGGTCACACCTTTAAATAGCATAATACTTAACTAGTGAGAAAATCAACATTTATTCCATCCGCATACAAAACAATTTAACCAATTATAACAAGTAATTCATTCAATACACTCAGATTCTGTAAACTTTCTACTCAACCAGATTGCATAATAAAAAGAGTTCATCATAATTAACAGTAAATACAAGTAGTAGCTCATGTGTTTCCAAAGAAGTGAGGGGGCGCGGGATCAATTTAGGAAACGAGCGAGAAAAGAAGTCTCACTAGGTGCTATACTGAACGGTGAAATGGAATTTTTGGTGGTAGTTCACTAATATTTAAGTTTTAGGTCTTAGAGAGTTAAATATAAAAGTTTCTTATTGTATGTATGTAAATCCTCCAAAATCTATCTATGACAGCTTTTCTAAAGAAAAAAATTACGATGAAATTTTTTTTATTTTTTTACAATCAAATTTACTTAATATATGATAGCCATATAAATTTATATTCAAATTAAAATAATATTTATCATAATTATAACAACTATTAAAATTACGTTCGTTTTTATAAAAATAATAAGAAGGGGGAAAAAATAAAACCTGCATAAGCTCTAACGACATTTATTTTACATATGAAAATATTGCTTTTAATATAATTTTAAAAACTAAAAAAATGTGTGAGGGGTGGAGGAAGTGTATCTGGTCCTCATTTTTTAGAATAAAGGGAATGCACATGAGTGTGCAATTTATTGAGGATTTAAGTCAATGTGTCATACTTTTAAAATTATGGGAGGGTAGGAACATAGGTTATGACACGATACAAAAAATTCCCTTAATCAGTTTGGATTTATGTTGGGCTAGTCTACTATGGAAGCTACACATTTATTAAGAGGTTTGATGGAGAAGTGCGGAGAGAGCAAGGAGGATCTACATATGAATTGTCTTCTTTAGAACAAGTTTACGATAAGGTTCCATGAGAAGTTCTTTAGAGAGTTCTAGAAAAGATAGGTGTCGATATAACTTATATTCAAGTCATTAAAGAAATGTATAATAGAGTTGTTACTTGTGTCTGAACAAAATGAGGATTGACCAAGTATTTTCCTATTTCCATTAGATTACATTAGTGACGGACTTCTAGCCCAAATATTTTTGCTTTAGTTATGGATGCTCTTACTAAACATTTAGAGGAGGGATGTACCTCAATGTATGGTTTTGCCCAACTGATATCCTTGCTGTGGATATGACTAGAGAAAGAGTTCAGTCTAAAGGCCTTTGTGTGAGTAGATCTAAAATTGAATACAGGAATGTAATTTTAGTAGAGTTATCACTATGGTGATCAAATCATTAAAAGGTGTGCACTTTTTAGATAGCTTGAGTCAGTTGTTCAAAGTGATGGTGATATGGATGGGGATTTATTAGTAGAATTCAAGTTGGTTTGTTAAAGTGTAAGAATCCATTTGGTCTTGTGCTACATAAAAGTACCGCTTAGACTTATTAGAACACTTAGTGTGATTAAGGCTTGTTGTTTTTGTTGTATTATAATTGACTAATTTATAGTTTATTACAAGTTAAAGGTAAGAGAGAATGATGATGGTGGAGAAAATTGGAGGTAGGTGGTGTTTATGGGTAAAAAATGATCAATATTATTATGTATTATTATTTATTTTTTTCATTCTATTAATAATCCCCTTCACACAAACATGCATTATGATATGGATTTCAAAAGTGGCTTGATAATATATATATATATATATATATATATATATATATATATATATATATATATATATATATATATATATATATATATTTGAAAATTGATCTATATGTATCATTGATGAATTATTCTTGTGTGAACCCTTAGTAGGCTAATAATAACTTTTTGCAATTTATTGAGTTATTATGGAAGAATTGCCTTCACTGATATATAGCTCCATGAATCTCTCAAAAAGGTTGAATAGCACCATACTATGGGTTATATTAGAGCTATCTTTTGGATAATTTTGATGATATTGGGTCCTATTGTTTTGAGACTTGAAAGATTGCCGAATGTAAAATGGCAAATAGTTGGAGTTCACAATTAATCACATGTTGAACTTAATTTAAGTTATTATAATGACTTGATTAATCAAACCCAAGAGAAAATGAGAATACAAATCTGATATAGATCCTCAAATATCGCAACCATCAAATTCTTACTCCATAACGCAAGTGGATTATTAAAGACACTTGCAAGGCACTCACTACAATCCCACGAACATCACTTGACTAATATTCGAAAATGCCTGAGAGATGCATAAATAAAGCTGTTACTTCAAATTTTATTATCAAGAAATTAAAATTTAAAATTAGAATTCAATAAAGTCAAAATTATTTATATATAATTTTATTATTAAAATGAACTTATTTTTGAATGTATTTTTAAATCTAAAATATAAATAAATAATTTATTTATTACCTTAACATATAGCTTCTAATGAAATTAATGTATATCTATAAATTTATCTGTAGATAATGTCCAAATTTTACTTCCAAGGCTCAAAATTTTGATAGAGAGAAGAGTCGATATAGAAATAATGAGAAATTCTGAGTATTTCATTACCAACATAAAATCACCAAAAAAAAAGAAAAAAAAAAGAAAAAAAAAAGTAATTCTTCGATACTATATTTAATGAATTATTAGTGATACATAAGGTTGTGTCCAACCAGTTGAGTAGCTTGTGTTAGATTCACTCACTAAAGAAATGAACCTAGCATGAATATTTTTTTGCACTCGATACATAAATAAGCAGAATATGAATTAAGCTTTGCTCGTCGTGATTGGCTCGTTCTGACTTGAAATAATTAAATTATGTCTGTAATTCATGATTATTATTTTAAAAAATTTAATTGACTACAAATCTACAAAGATTTATAATTAATTAAAATTATCATTTTATTTCTCGGTCGGATATAAAAATATATTTATTTAAATAAAAAATTTGTTGATGCCCCTTGCATCAACAAACAAAACAACTTCCATCAGCCTATTAAAAAAAAAAAAATAAAAAAAATAGAACAAAAACTGCTATATACACAAATTGCAGACGCAGGAGAGCACTTTAATCCTCAATATGCATAGTAAAATCATTGTATGAATATATTATGTGAGGCCATAATGGCAATAACAGTGCAGTGCTGAAGCTCTACCAATGTATATGTCCATACAACTCCCATTATTCCAACTTCTCTTCCACCTCAAAATATTGTTGCAAAAATTTAGATAAAAAATCGCTCTCAATCCATCCATGAACAGAAACTTGACAAAAATTAGATTTAAACTCCACTTATCTGCAGCAGCAAAAAATGCGTTCCACCATGACTTCTTTAAAGAAAGTTGGCAAACGTGCTCTCAAGATGGATCCCAATTTGAAGAGACTTGAGAAGCTTGTGAAGAAACTTGATAAAGTTTCAGCTGAGGTCATTACCTTCCTTCATCTCATCGATAACGCAAAGCAGGAGCAGCAGGAACTGGTGCTTCAGTGGTGCAAAGATAGTGAAACAGGATGCTTGCCAAATCAGGCTGATTTGGAGATGTCGACAGCTTTTTGGAACCTCCACTTGCCAAACATTCCTCCCAATGGCACTCATTGAAAAGCAAGACTTGTAATTTTTTGTGATTGTCCTTCCAATTGGCTGCTGCACTGAACTTAATAGCCGATCCTTCTCAGCTCCCAGTGCAAATCAAGCTGATTTTGGAGTTATGGTTTTCAGCTACCACAAGGAGGAGGATGAGGTAGATACGACAGAGTGCATTATTGGCTTGTCAGAGTGCCAAGAAGGAGAGGAGATTTGGCAATTGCAGACATCACATTATGTATGTGTTTATGAGCTCTTTAAAGAAAATTGGCAAAAGTGCTCTCAAGATGGTTCCCAATTTGAGAGACTGGAGAAGTTGTGAAGAAACTTGATAAAGTTTCAGCTGAGGTCAGTACTTCATCTCATCGAAAACGCAAAGCAGGAGCAGCAGGAGCTGGTGCTTCAGTGGTTGAGGAAGCCAACAAATGATCTCATCGGTCGAGGCGAGGAGAAGGATTTTGCTATGCAGTGGTTGAGGAAGCCAACAAATGAAGATCCAACTCATATTGCTAGCCCTATTGTACAAAAACATTTCTCTTCCATCCATAGTGGGTCATGGTGGCATAGGCAAGATACGAATCCCATCTATTTCGTTCTCTCTCTTTGTCCTTGAGAAGAACGCGGAGGTAGACCATAAGGCTGCCATTAGAGGACTGTTCTTCATGTCAATCCTGAACATATATCAGTAGTATATACGCATTCCGTTTGAAGTTGCAGAGTTTTTACCAGGTCATTAAGAAAAAAAAAAATAATAACACCAATAATATCTACGCATTCCAAGCTTGAATTACTTCAACAAATATTATGTATAGCACATGAAAAAAATTTATAACACTGAAATTATTAATAAATTTGCATATGAAAATTTTTGCAGGTGCCATATCTCTACTTGCCAAACATCCCTCCCGATAAAATTTTTTGCAGTATTTGACTCCGCGCTAAAACCCGTTGATAAAGCTAGGATGCTAGCCGCTCTTGGGATCAAATCGCTGGAGAGAGCCCTAAGTCAAGCTAGAGGAGATGTGCGGTGAACAGTTAGTCTTCACTGTGAGATTGCTGAACTTCGAGTGGACGCATTCATTCGAGGGGGGTCAATTCTGAGACCGATCAAGAGAATCAATTTAAGCTCGATTAGATGTTGATAGATGATTAGATATGAGGGGTTTAGTCTTGGCTGAGGCAGCCGAGGATCATATTGTGAAATATCTCCTGTCGAACTAAATTCATATGTAATTAGATTTTTGCGATAAAACGTTTTGTTTTTGGCAAATCTCAATGCTTTTGTTTGATAAGACATTTTTCTCCATTTTCACGAGCGGCGCTTAGTCTTCTGTTAGATTCCTATAAATAGGGTTGAGAGACCCATGAATGAGCCTTCAGTCCCTCTCTTTATAATTCCCCGATTCGACTTCTGTCTTTGGTTATTTTGTCATTCATTCATATGGCTCCGAGTGAACTCTTTAGACCTTAGATCTGGTGGCTGCGGCTGAATGCTCCATTCTATCACCTTTGGACGTCACTTTCATTGAAGAAACTTATATTTTTTATTCGACCATCGAGCTATGGGCTGCTTGCCCAGATGAAAGGGTGACCAAAAGACATGAGAATGATTTGGTGGTGTATCGAGACCAGCTCCAATATGGGTTGGGGCTACTATTGTCCCATGAGCTCCGAGTGAAAGGGTTCATATGTTATGTCGAACTCTGTGGCGAACTTTGTGGCAATGATCATGACCAACATCTTCTGCCGGCGAAAGGGCATCCCATGTTCTGCCGATCTATTTAGTCATATGTTCTCATTTCACATGGAATCGAGAACAACCGATCAATTCAAGATTGTCAGACTGGAAAGAAGGTCTAAGATTGGAAGCACAATTTCTTCATTGCCTTGTCTATCAAAAGATTATGTCCATCTGACGACTTTTTTTCAGAACAGGAAGCGCAACGACTACTACTGGGTCAGGCGGGGGAGGGGGGGCGGGCGATATTATGGGCCGACTTCTCTCAATTCCCCTACACACCGATCTGATGACCGTAAATCGAGTTCTGTTCGAGGAGTGTTCAATCATATAACGGTGGAATTATGCTGTGGAAGCCCAGTGATTTAAGGAAGTGGTAGTCTGGTTGAACAAGAAAGCCAAACCTGAAGTCAGGGTGGATGAGACATATTATGGAGTGATCATGAAATGAGGGGAGAGAAAAACTGATTGAGGTGGCGAGCAAAAAAATTCGCCCAGTAGGTGAGGAGCTCCTCTTTACCATTACTACAACCATGCTTGTGATTCAGTGGGTCTCTACTGGGGAATTGACCATTATCGCTAGGAAATGTAAGACCAATGCTAACTGTGGCACTTATCTCATGTATGCAGCTCATTTTGATCACCAAGAAGCTGGTGGACCATGCTACTCATGGAAGGTTCAGATAAAAAAGGTTCTCCTGAAAAAGTGAGAGGAAAAACGGCTACCTCTAGTCAAGAAGCCTTGAATTGTTTCTCCAGGATCGGGGCCAGCCGGTTGGTGACCCCCAGGGAGATCGAATCTAAAACTAATCTTGAGGGGGAAACACCCGAAGCTCAACACCGCGAAGGCAAAACCTGTTGCGGAGTCAACTCCCCCATTTCCCCAGCCTCTAAGAAAAGGAAAGGGCTCTTCTTCAGGCTGGGTTCCTTCTCAAGGACCCGGGAAGAACATCCAGAATTCCTTTGACGATCGATTCACCACCATCAACCAATCGAACGGCTGGTACATCAACTCCTCATCTATCGAAATATACCCTTTTACATTCTTGGAGGACATTTAGTCGCAGACATTCTCGAAGTCTCTTCGGAAGTTGGAGTGTTCGGTCTTGTATAAGGCCAGCCAGTACTACGTAAGGGCGTGGGGGCCTCACACTTTAAATCAATGGCCTTGATCCGTGCCAAGAATTGATGGGCTGCCGCTGCAAAACGACCTGATGTCTCGGCTGGGCTAGCCTGAAAAGCAGAGAAGCGGGTTGACGTAGTCGAGAAGGAATTTGTTGTGGCTGATGAGGTTTCCTCTAATTTGAATTATATTCACTCCCCAATGAAGTATAACGTAGTCTGAAAGAAAGGAAACTGAGAAAGAGTGCTTTTATGTTGCTTTTGCCCCACCCCAGGCAGAAGAAGCTCCTGAATTAATGATTTCGGATTGGCAGCTTGATGGCGATCGATCGGTTCACCCGGTTAGGTTTGGTTGCATGCTGGCCCTAAAGAGTCTGCAACTGTGTACTCCAGTTCCAAAGAATCATTTAGGGACGATTCAGACGCCAAAGACGAACTAGGTTCTTTCAGTCAACTTCAAGCTTAGGGGTTGTTTGAGGCAGCCATTTTGTCGTGGTGCGATGGGAAAACGTCGGGATGTTATCACTACTTTGAGAGGAATAAATTATAGTATGAATAACATTCCTTCAAGATATCAGAGAATCTTTCACGAATATCAGAGGAATATAAGTAAATATATTAATTTTTGAATATCTTCTCAAAGTCCTAGAAATGTTTGACCTATTTTAAATAGTTCTTCTATTCCAACTCTTGACCTTAGTACTCATGTTGTGATTATGTCTATTAATAATGAATCTTCTGCTGACGTAAATCTTATTTTGGCTGCTCTTATTAAAATGAGGTCTCATACAATTTGAATATTGTTTCTTTATTATAACTGTTGTGGGAAAATTGACATGGCTAGAAGAACATCAAAGAACAAAAGCAAACACAAGAAGAAACACAAAGCAATTTATGTGGTTCGGTCTCTTTGGACCTACATCCACGGGAGGGAAACGATCAAGAGCTTCACTATGGCAAAAGCAAAAGAGTACATAGCCTTACAAGATGAGCCCTCATCTTCCATGGGTCTTCATTTGCTCCCAAGACCCTTAAGTTGCTCTCCTCACCTTCCTCCAAGGCTAATCTAACTCTCTCAAGTTCTTGGACAGAATTTATCTCACTTGCCTCTCACACATATCCCCTTAACTTAAGCCTCACCCACCCTCGTCTATTTAAAATAGATGGAGCCTAAACAAGAGGCTTAAAGGATAGGCAATAATACAAGAATGCCCCTTTGCCTTTAGTCAACAATTGTGAGTCGCTATTAACAATTCTCCACCTTGACTCTCAATTTCAAAGCTTTGAAATGATGATTCCCTCCACCTGGCCCCTGAGTGACCCTCAGCCCGTGGTAAAGTTCACTAAGTCCAAACAATGTTTGAACTTAGCTATAGGTAGCGCCTTGGTGAGCATGTCAGCAGGATTCTCCTCAGTAGGTATCTTCTCCACTACTATTGAGCCTTTGGTGACGACATCCCTCACAAAGTGAAGCTTCACATCAATGTGCTTGGACCTTTCATGGAAGACCTGATTCCTGGTGAGATGAATAGTGCTTTGATTGTCGCAGAACACAGTTACCACCTTTTGAGGTATCCCAAGCTCTTCAGCCATGCCTTTTAACCACATGGCTTCCTTGATTGCTTCAGTTACGGCAATGTACTCAGCTTCTGTAGTTGAGAGAGCTACGACGGATTGGAGATTAGACTTCCAACTGATAGCAGTACCGAAGACAGTGAAAATGAAACCGGTCAGTGATTTCCTGGTGTCGATGCTTCCAGCATAATCAGAATCCACGTAACCAACTAACTTATCCTCTTTGTCTTCCTGTCTTTTAAAGAGTAGCCCCAAATCAGTAGTGCTTCTTAAGTATCTCAGGATCCATTTTAGTGCTTCCCAGTGAGTCTGCCCTGGATTTGCCATGAACCTGCTAACAACACTGACGGCGTAGGCTAGATCTGGTCTGCTGCAAACCATACAATACATGATGCTACCAACCCCACTGGCGTAGGGGACACCTCCATGCATTCTTTCTCTGCTTCAGTCTCAGGTGCTTGAGAATTTGATAATTTGAAGTGCTGACCAATCGGTGTTGCAACCTGCTTAGACTTGTGCATATTGAACCTTGCCAGAACTTTCTGAATATAAGACTTCTGAGATAAGAATAAGCTGCCCCTTTTTCTGTCTCTCTTAATCTCCATCCCTAGGATCTTTGTAGCAGGTCCTAGGTCCTTCATGTCAAATTCGGAATTGAGCATACCTTTGATTTTCTGGACTTCCTCCACGCTTCTGCTGGCTACTAACATGTCATCTACATATAAGAGCAAGTACGTACTTATTTCACTGTCTTGCCACTTCATGTATACGTAACTGTCGTAGCTGCTTCTAACAAAGCCGATCTTTATCATGAACTCGTCAAATCGTTTATACCATTGTCTGGGGCTTTGTTTCAGTCCATATAAAGCTTTCTTCAGCAGGCAAACTTTGTCGTCTGTCTCAGGTGTGCTGTACCCATCTGGCTGATCCATGTAGATAGTTTCTTCAAGCTCTCCATGCAGGAATGCAGTTTTAACATCTAGCTGCTCTAATTCCAGATTGAATTGAACCGCTAGTGCTAAAACCATCCTAATGGAGCAATGCTTTACCACGGGTGAGAAAATTTCGTTGAAGTCGATTCCTTCTACCTGAGTGAATCCCTTTGCAACGAGTCTGGCTTTGTATCTGATCTTTTCAATACCTGGTGTGTCTTCCTTTTTCTTAAAGGTCCACTTGCAACCAACTACACGTTTGTTCATTGGTCGATCCACAAGTTCCCAAGTCTTGTTCTTCATCAGAGAAGCCATTTCCTCATTCATGGCGTCAACCCATCTATTTCTTTCCTTGCTCTTTAAAGCTTCCTTATAGTTGTTCGGTTCAGCTTCTTCTATCGCTTCAGCAACACTCAAGGCGTAGAAGATCATATCTGCACGACCGTATCTCTCTGGCGGTCTGATAGTTCTTCTTTGTCTGTCTCTTGTCAGTCTGTAATCATCTGATCTGTTTTCTGGTTCAGTCTCTTGCTGGTCTTCTGCCACTTCATCCTGATTGTTCACAATTGTCCTTTGATCAGTCAAAGTTTGTAGTTGTTGTAGCTCCACCTCAATAGAAGAACCCTCCTTAGCGGCACTGTTTTTGGTAACGTAGCTTTGAAGATTTGCCATTTTGGACTCATCGAATGTCACGTCTCTGCTGATGATGCATTTTTGTTGCTCTAGACACCAAAGTTTGTAACCCTTGGTTCCAGGTGGATATCCAATGAAAATGCATTTCAAAGCTCTTGCTTCCAGCTTATCCTGTCTAACATGAGCGTAAGCAATACATCCAAAAACTTTCAAGTTATCGTAGTTACCTGGTTTCATGTACCACATCTCCAAAGGGGTCTTCATGTCTATAGCTGTTGATGGACATCTGTTGATAAGGTAGCAGGCGGTTGACACAGCTTCACCCCAGAAACTTTTGGGTAGACCTGCATTTAGCAACATACACCTCACTCTCTCTAGGAGAGTCCTGTTCATCCTCTCAGCCAGGCCATTCTGTTGAGGAGTGTTCCGAACTGTTTTGTGCCTTGTAATGTCATTCTTCCTACACAGCTCCTCGAACTGTTCTGAACAATACTCTAAACCATTATCAGTTCTCAAGTGCTTCAGTTTTGCTCCTATCTTGTTTTCTGTGAGAGTTAACCAGTCCCTGAACCGTTGAAAAGCTTCATCCTTAGTTTTAAGAATGAAGACCCATACCTTCCTGGTGTAGTCGTCGATGATAGACATAAAGTATCTCCCTCCTCCATGAGTCCGAGTTACGTCGGCCCCCATGAATCACTGTGTACGTAATCGAGTGGCTTCTTCGATGTGTGATTTCCGGTAGAGAACTTCACCTCGGTAGCCTTCCCGGTATACACCTGTTCACGGAATTCTAATTTCTCGACTCGATCTCCGCATACGCAATTCTGCTTGGACAGCTCTTGTAAGCCTCTTTCACTTACATGCCCCAGTCTCATATGCCATAATCTGGTCCTGTCGGTCTCTGATTGAACTGCATTTGAGAAGTTGCCGATGACAGTTCTTCCAACTAGAGAGTATAGCCCATTCTTTCTGACCCCTTTCATGACAATGAGTGAACCTTTGACTACTCTGATGCAGCCATTCTCTGCCTTGAACGTGTATCCACTTGACTCCAGAGTACCTAAAGAGATCAGGTTTCTTTTAAGCTCAGGAACGTACCTGACGTGTTGAAGTATCCGCTCAGCTCCATCGAACATCTTTATTCTGATTGTTCCGCTGCCAAGTACCCTGCAAGCTTTATTATCTCCAAGTAGAACAGACCCACCGTTTGCCAGTTGCAGTGTCTCGAACCAGTCTTTGTGAGGGCACATGTGGAAGGAGCACCCAGAATCGAGGATCCACTCCTTGCTGGATTCTGATTCTGATATCACCAAAGCTTCTGCTGAATCATAGCCATCTGAGGCTACACTTGCTTCTCCAGAATCTTTAGGCTTCTCCTGAAAACTTTTCTTTCTATCCGGACAGTTCCTCCTGAAGTGACCTTCTTTGTGGCAGTGGTAACACCTGTTAGATCTCTTAGAAGACTGACTTCTGCTCTTCTTTCTGGATTTTGATCTGTTCTGATCACTTTTGGAACCTTTCTTGCTCGATCTTCCTCTAACAGTCAGACTGTCTCCGCTGGCTTCTTCTTTCATGTCGTGCTTCTTCTGAAGTTCCTTGGCTCTGATCAGCGATTGAACCTCTTCCAAAGTAATAGTCTGTACCCTTCCATAGAGCATCGCATCCTTGAAATGCTCGTAGCTCTTAGGAATAGAGTTTAACAGCAGCAGTGCCTTATCCTCGTCGTCCATCATGTTTTCAAGATCATCTATGATCTTGTTGAACTCGTCAATCTGCTCCGAAACTGATTTGTCTTCGTGCATTTTGAATGAGTATAAGCGCTGCTTCAGAAAGAGTCTGTTAGCCAGAGATTTAGTCATATAAAGTACCTCAAGTTTGGCCCAAAGAGCTTGAGCAGTTGTCTCCCTCGACACCTCCCTCAGAACTTTGTCGCCCAAACTTAGAATTATTAAACTGTGAGCCCTGTCCAGAATGACATTCTTCTCTTTCTCGGTCATGTCGGCCGGCAATGCTCCCGAACCTTGCAAGGCTTCTGCAACGCCCTGCTGAACCAGTAGAGCTCTCATCTTTACTCTCCACAAGCCGAAGTCGTTCTTTCCAGTAAATTTCTCGATGTCGAATTTGGCGGAACCCATTGTCCCCGCCAAAGAGCTCTTCACACCAGGATCTTCCAACTGAACCGCCTAACACCTTGCGGCCCCTGCAGTTAGCCAAGAAAAGATCTGTTGAGCACCAAGAAACCACTCCTTGCTGCCTTTCTAATTTCAGTTGTAGCCAAATGACACAAAGTGCTGTGTTCCGCAGGATTCCTATAGCCGAATTGTTCCTGCTGTCTGCAGGTTGTAGGAACACCTGCAGTACTCCCGAATTTCTCTCAGTAGCACTGCCGAAGCCTCCCTTTCTTTACTGTACTGTCAGGCACCTTTTTTTTGTGTAGATTTGTTTCCCAGAAGTTGCTCTAACGGGCAGAACAAGAAGGGAGTTAAAGAACTGGACAGCTCTTCTTGGTCTCCAAGTATACCTGCAGCCTGTTGATTGGGGAAATTGCTGAATTCCCCTTCTCTAATTGTCGAGGACGCAAATCTCTGTACGGGAGAAGGAATGCAGAATGCCCTGCAGCCTCCTTCGATTCTTGCGGCAGAAATCACCTTGTTGGAGCCAAACACCTTCTTGCAGCAGAGTACTTGAATAGCACCTGGGCACCCGAATTCTAGAAGTGTAGAACTCCTCCTTAGACTGCGATCTTGATACTCCTGCAGGTAAAGAAGGAGATGCCTGTACGCTGGAATTGCCGAACTCAGCCTGCAGAACTTCACTGTTGTTGGAGTCTAGAATTTGGCAGCAGTAAGATTGCCAAATTCCTGCTGCCCCGACCAAGAAAATGGAATATCGAATTCCTCCTGAAGACAACCGAAGAGAGACTGTGGCAGAAAACAGAGAATCGATTTCCCTTGGGCAGTGCTTCAGCTACCTGAGTTGCTGAATTAACTATAGCAGGTTTGGACGACCAAGAACCACAGGTAGCTAAATTCCAGGAATGTCGAAGGCCTCTTCTTATCTGAATTTTCCAAAAACCTCCTATTCTTTACAGTCAGAGAAGAGAGCAAGACCACCACTGCATGCCAAAATCCCTGTATCTTGCTGCCAGAGCAAGATTCCTGCAGTTCTTGAATGCCGAAGAATATCAAACACCTTTCCTCCTTCCAAGAACCTGGGTAGCCAAAACCCCTGCTTTGATTCCTCCTATAGCCGAGCACCTGCTACAGTCAAATGCCAAATTCTTGTAGCCGAGAAATGTCGATTTTCCCACAGACGGCGCCAATTGTTGTGGGAAAATTGACTTGACTAGAAGAACATCAAAGAACAAAAGCAAACACAAGAAGAAACACAAAGCAATTTACGTGGTTCGGTCTCTTTGGACCTACATCCACGGGAGGGAAACGATCAAGAGCTTCACTATGGCAAAAGCAAAAGAGTACATAGCCTTACAAGATGAGCCCTCATCTTCCATGGGTCTTCATTTGCTCCCAAGACCCTTAAGATGCTCTCCTCACCTTCCTCCAAGGCTAATCTAACTCTCTCAAGTTCTTGGACAGAATTTATCTCACTTGCCTCTCACACATATCCCCTTAACCTAAGCCTCACCCACCCTCATCTATTTAAAATAGATGGAGCCTAAACAAGAGGCTTAAAGGATAGGCAATAATACAAGAATGCCCCTTTGCCTTTAGTCAACAATTGTGAGTCACTATTAACAATAACCCAATTTAAATTCTTTGAATTGAGTTGCAACAAAGTATTCGGGAGTTGTTAATAATTTTGTTATACAATTTGTGATTCCCTTTAATATTATTTCTTATCAGGGTAATGCTAATGTGGTATTTCTGAAGTTAATGATGTTAATATTGTTTCTTCTGAAGGTGGTGTTATGGTTGATATTAATGTTCTAATTCTTGCTCTGATTTTGTTATAAATAGTATTGCTAATAACAATAGAAACATTTCTTCTCATAATTCTAATATTTTTATTAGAAACAAAAAAGATAAATCTAAATGAATTTTTTATTTTTATCTTTTCCCGTTTCATTTATTTCATTTTTTATAATATTTCTTTCTAAGTTGGATATTTGGAATGTCATAGGGTTTAGTAGTGATGTCCAACTTGTTGATTGTTAAAATTTTCTTAAAGAGCATAATTTTGATGTATTGCCTTTTAAAAACAAAATTTACTTCTTTAACTTTTGATTTGATTGTTTTAAATCAAATTAAAATTTCTCTAATGAAAGCAATGTTGACAATTTCAGTCTTGTTTATAATGAGAGAATTTTGATAAAATAGAATTAAGGTATTCTGAATTTTTCAATTATTGAAATTGATTCTCAATATATTCATGGGCATGTTTCTGATTCTTCTTCTATAAATTTTTAATGACAATCAATAGTGCTTATATTAGGAAACATTTGTGGAATTCTCTAGATAGTATTGCTTTGTATTTTTCTTGGAGATTTCAATTGTATTCTCAGATTAGATGAGAAAGTGGATGGCTTACCCCTTTATCCTGTAAACTTTATGATTTTAATAATTATATTTTGATTGTGGTCTTATTGAGTTACAAAACTTTGGCTATTGCTTTAGTCGATACAATAATCAATTGAAGAACCCCAATAGATGCCTTCTTGATAGATCTCACATTAATGCTCATTAGATCAATGTTTTTTTGTGATTGTTTCTTTAAAGTCTTAAATGCTTACTCTTTTGATCATCACCCCATTATGGCTTATTTAAGCAATTCTTATGAATCAGATTTTAGACTTCTGTATAAGAATTATCAGAATGTTTGTCATGTTTTATTTAATATTGCAAATATGACTAGGAATATTCTTGTTAAAGGGGATTCTATTTTCCCTATTTGCTATAAGCTTTGAAATGTTAAATTAGCTTTTAAGTGGTGGCATTAAAATTCTTACAATAAATTATCTAATTACATTATTGATCTTAAAAGTCAACAAAATAAGATTATGACTCAAATTAAAAATACTCTTCTTTCTGATGATCTTCTGGATCAAGCTTCATTAGTCCAAAAAAATATTACTAACACTGGTTTTTATGATTATAAATGAGCTTAATAAAGATTTAATTGCTCTTAATTAAGTAGGGTTGAGGATTATATCAAATTAGTCTACTAAAGAGCTAAAATTAGATAAAACTATAATTTTATTAAAGAGATTTTTGTTAATGGTGACTATATTTACAGTGATAAAGATATTATCAATGAAACAATTTATTTTTATTCTAATATGTTCAATTGTCAAGTTAATAATGATCATTCTTTAAAATATTTTTTTTCTATTTATCTGTATATCTTTGAAGATGATACTCTTTTATTGACTCAATGTTTTCAGAAGAGAATATTAAAAAGACTTTCTTTCCTTTTGATTTTAATAAAGTTTCTGAGTCTGATGGTTTTACTTTAGAATTTTTAAATATGCTTCGAAAAATAATGACATTGATTGTGTTTTGTTATTAACTAATTTTTATCATTCTCAAACTTTCTCATAGAGTTAAACATTCTGCTATTGTGTTTATCACCAAAGATTTGATGCTAAATGTTTTCTTGACTACCTTATTTTCATGTGTAACACATTTTATAAAGTCATTATTATTCAGCTTGATGATAGACTCAAAGCGATTCTAGCTAAGATTATTCTTCATGCCCAAGCTATTTTTATTAAAGACCATGATATTGTTAATGATATTATATAAGTTCGTGAATTTCTCTATAGATTTAATTCTAATAATTGTGTTAAAATTGATATCACTAAAACTCTGATAACGTTAATAGGCAATTTTTGTATAAAAGATTAGAAAGTATTGATATTCCTTGGACTTTCATTATATGGGTTCTTTGCCCTTCTAATTTTACTTTTTATCATTAATAATAAAGAATTAAAAGATAGTTTTTCTTCTTTGAGTAAAGTAGGGTTGTTCTCCCCATTACATGTTTGTTATTGTTATGGATTCTCTTTCTGTTATGATTGATAATCATTCGATTAGAGATAATTATGTTGATAGTATAAATCACTTTATTTATGTTGATGAAATACTTATATTAGTAATGCTAGTTTTCATCATATTAATTTTCTAATACCCTTAGAAACTTCCAAAATGCTTCTAATCTATACATTAATATATTTAAAACTGTCAAAATCTTAAAGCTTGTGATTTTTATATTGAAGTTATTTGCAAAATCCCTATTACTATTGACCTCATTTTTTTGTGAGGTCTAGTTTTCCTCTTAGGATTTAGGTTTTAGTTTTATGATTCAACCTTCGACTATCTTAGAACCTTAGTATAAGATCTGCCTCGTTTTAGAAATGCGAACCACTTCTTTACTCTTCTGGAGTTTTGCGTGTGTAGTTTTTGACCTCTAGTATTTAGGAGGTGGAACTAACATGAGGGAACTCGAAAGGAGTCCTCATAAGACCTTTAAGCCCTAAGGTTGCCTTATGCACAATTTGCACCTTCGCGCGCACAATTTTCACGATTCAAACAGTCGACACGTTAGATACCACAATTCACATCACCTACGTCTTTATATGTTTTGTAATTAATCAAAATTGAAATCAATTTCCAAAATGACTGATCAGGAGCCCGAATTTTTAAGAGAATCGAATTCAACGTTTTTTTGACCCGATCGTCGACGAGGTTGTCTGATAACGACCACAGGTGATGAAACGATTGCGTCGGCGTGTTCGGAACGTCAGATTTACTTAGGAATGACATGCACCTTGCTATGGTTCTGCGCACGAATAAACTGCACGAAATTTGATGCGTTTAAATGAAATAAAATAATAAAATAAGTTTTTTTTAACCCTTAAATCCCTAATACCCTACTTAAATTAAAGCTCACGCACCAAGCCCTAATCGCTCGGTCCTCTCGATCCCGCCTCTTCGCCTCAGTCGTGACCCAGGCGAGTCCCTCGCCTAGCTCCCTTCTCGACGCGATGCCCTAGCCGATTAAAATCACTGGTGTCGCGATACTCTGACCCGAGGTCCCCCCCTCCTCGTATGCTCCCCATGCTCCAGTTCCTGGTAAAAGTTTCGCTCAGTCATCTCCCCCCACGCGACTATTGTCGCTTGTCTTGGCTCTGCTCATTGTCCATGTGAGTGATGGTGAGTCCCCTTCTGCTCCTCTGCCTATAAAAGCCCCGCTTGGGGAGGATTTCTGGGTTGGCCAAAAATTTTGAAGGAGAGGGGAGGTGCTATCGAATTTCTTCTAGACTTGCTCTTGCATTTCTGTGTGCTCTACATCAAGTGGTAACTTCTTCTCCCTTCCTATTTTCTTGGTTTGCTCGATGCTCTCTGTTTGGGTTGCTCGATACTATTGTAGCTTGTTCGGCATTCTTTTGTTTGGCTCGACATTCCTATGGGTTTGCCTGATACTCTTGCTTGCTTAGTTGGTTGGCTGTCTTCTTTTTTTTTTTAATGACATTACAGTTTCTAAAAAAAAAAATTGGAGAAGAGAGGTGGGGGAAGGTTTCGGTTAACCTTGGTAGGGGGAGAGGTCGCTAGGGCGCCCTCTTTTAGTTAATTTATGAACTTTAATATTCATGTTTTTTTCAACTCTTCAGATTTACAATGATGTCATTGCATGTGAGGGTAAAAGGAGTTTAATAATTTAGTGAAAGTGGAGTTAGTTAGTTAAGGCCCTATGCATTAGAGTTTCCAATTGTGCATGAAATGTTTAGCCCAGTCTCATTTGGGCTCAAGAAAAAAGAATGTTTGTTATACTCTTGCTATGCTCATACACTTACTCATGTGCTTGATGTTAGTTTGGGAAAAGGGAAAATGACATGTTTACTATTTACAAGGGGAGCTTGAGCTAGGTTTCATGCTTTAATTACGTGTCTCTTGTTCACCCAAATACCGTTATAATTTTAGCACTGCATTGTGATGATTAAATGCTTTTCTATCCTAAAACGTGTAATTTCGCCACTCCATTTGTTACTGGATGCTTTGGAGATTGGATGTTGCTTTAGTCTTATATATTAGTATTTTGAGGCTTACATTTGCATGCTGACATTCAAGTGATTTGGTGGTTTGTTTAACAAAACCTGAAACTTTAACTTGCTCAATTTACGAAATCTGAAAATTTGCATGGATTCTTTTACAAAATTTGAAAGGTTGGTGGTTCATTCTACAAAATATGAAACTTTGCATGGGTTCTTTTACAAAATCTGAAAGTTTGGTGGCTCATTTTACAAAATATGAAGCTTGGCATGTGTTCTTTTACAAAAAATATGAAGTTCAGGGACATTCTTTTAAAAAAAATCTGAAAGGAGGGGGAGCATTGGATGGTGAAGCTTCATGTTGGTGTGTTTAGCATGAGGTCTTGGGGGCTTCTTTTGCAATTTGTCTCCTCTTTTTTTAGTATTTTACTAATGTACATGTAAAAGGGCTTGTAATTGTTGAAAGGTATACAAAAAGTGGGAAAGAAATGGGAGAGCTTCACATGTTAGTTTGGGTCATTTTGTGACTTGGTTTGGTTCGGCTTTGAGGAAGTCTGGGATGCTTTTTTTAAACCCTGTTTTGGGGTTGGGCTGAATGTGGTTTTGGCTTATCCTTATGTGCTTTCTCGGTTGTATCTTGGATGGTTCACATATATGTCTCTGCAATTCTTACATGCTTACATGCCTAATACATGTTAGAACGTTTACATGACATACCACCCAGTTCTTATATGCCTGCATGTTTAATGTATGTTAGGAAGTTTATATGCATACCATGCAATTCCTATGTGTTTACATTTTTGATGCACAATTGATACCTATGGTTTGATGCTTTGATGAGGCACGATTTACAACCTTTTAGGGGCTCGGTTTTGGTGGTACTTAGCTACAATTTTGGGGGTTTTTGTAGCTGAGATTACGGAGCGAGTTTAGGCCCCTTCGGGTGGCTTTTCGTGGACACGTTCAGTTATTTCCGGTGGCTTGTTTGGGTCTCCTACTAGGTATTTTTTTGGGGCTTAGTTCGCTCTCTTTGCTACCCCTACCCATGAGGATGTTGGGTCTTATTGATGGGCTCGATTTGCTCCCTCTCCTCCCCTCTCTACAACTTTCATGTGAAAATTAAGGTGCCTTATATTGATATCGGGAAGAGGTTTAGATGTTGCATTTTGGAATCTTATGATAATGAAAATTTCAAAGGAGGTTTTTTCGCAGTGTTGAAAATGGGAAATCGTTTTAAAAGTAATTTAGAGGGCCGACCCACCCTTTACATTTCTGCTCTTTTAGGTGGGTTGTTTCATCCCCTCTCTCACCCCATTTTTCTTCTTTTTTCTTTTCTTGCTGCTTGGATGGATTTATGTGTTTATGTATGAAACATAAACGCACATATATAGTCGTCGCTATATATGAATCATCAAGCAAGGCTGTAAGCTAGAAGGATTCGGGATTAAGAACAATAATGCAAAAAGCATCTAGGTATGTGTGAGAAGTCTTAGCACAATCCTGACTCTGTGACCTTGAGAGGATGGAGGATTGACAAAACTGCACCTCTGACACTTAGTAAAGGGTTACCCCTCGCTTTTACAAGTAGTTGGAACTTCCCGCCTGTCAATGTGACTAACTCATTTACTTTTTAAGGTACGAATATTTTTTAAATAAAAAAATATATATGCATTCATGATTGGTTAAAAATCTCTTTAGTGTATGGCACGTCAAAATTTCTTTAAAAAAAAAAGAAATATTTCCTAACATTTTCTAAAAAGAAAAATTCATGGGTCAGTCCTATGAACCAGTTTAGGAGTTTCCTCTTTCTGTAATTACTAGGTCGATGACATTTTACTTAGCGTTGGATCACATATGCATTGTGTTTCATTAGGTTCCTGATTTGACCAGAGGGTCCTAATTTTGAGTCATCCCCGACTGATGTTTACTGTTTTCATCTGGTTTTCCGTGTGTTTCCAACTATTGTCTTTTCAATTTCTGTGGGTCACACCTGATTTTCCTCGAGTTTTGTTTTTGCCTTGTCATTTATTCTTTTGTATATAAATACATGTTTACTAAACTCACTAATATACTTGCTCGCTTGTACTTGTGATTCTGATCCCATTTGTAGGAAGTAGCAGACCTGTCAAATGTATATGTTCATTTTATGTTTACAGCAGTTTACTTCTTGCACATACTATTGCTTTCCTTTACTTTACTATAGCTTTTCTTTATTGCATCTTTACTATTGTCTTTTGTTCATTGAATGTTTTTACTGCTTTCCTTGACTGCGCAGTTACTGCGCTTTCTCTACTACTGTTTTTCCTTTACTACACCTTATACTGCTTCTTTTATTTATGTGCATCATACTTTTTAGAATAAGAGGAAAGTAGCCTGCTTTATAGGAGATACCACGTGACAAACCACTGACCCAACAATTGCATGTACACCTTAAACCTTAAACTTGAAACTCGATACCGCAACAACATGGAGCACGAAGCAAAACATCGATTGCAGCACGACGAAGATGCAGCGGACGGAGGAGGACAATCTACAACAACAAAGCAAGTCTACACCAACTAAAGCTTTTCTTAGTTTACATAACGAGCCATAGGACTTCGAGATAGTCCGTTTAGTGCGACATAAATCCTCACCTTATCTTTTAGGCCATTGCACAGTCATGTGGTGCAATCTAAGCCCTAACTTGTCTTAGGATTCTGAGGTCGCCGTCCGATACGACGTAAATCCTCCTATCTTCTAGGTTATTTGCATAACCGGATATTATGCATGTGTAATTCCTACAATTAATAATTGCAGGACTGAAATTTAAATAAATTACTTTCAAAATTTAAAGTCCAACAATATGTTAGTTTGGGAAACCATTGAGGTTCATTTCTATTATGTAACATCCCCTAGTTCTCACTCATTTGATTCTGAAAATAACTGTAGATGGTACTTGAATTGTTATGCACATTACGAGGCTCGTATAAAAGCCTCTAGCCATTCCTTTAAAAAAAAAGGAATGAAGTAATTTGTATGTAAATCTTCCTTTTTTTTCAAAAGCCAATTTATTTTGGTATAGAGGTCAAATTAAAGAGGAATAAATATGGATTGAACAAGATGAGAGCCCAATCACAATATAGATGGAACGGCATAGAAGAAATGGAGATTCAATAACACGTCTATGGAGGAAAGAGACCAAAGACACATGTCATCGTCATCTATGTTATGTGGCCCTATGTCAACAAGGAAATTGCAAGTGATCAACCAGTCATAGACGGATAAAATGGACAAAGAAGAGAGATGCAGAGTAAAAGCTAGTAGCAATGATAGTTTCATCTTGTTGCGTCCTGTTGTCCGGTGTCCAACATTGGCGGCACTTCAAGGTCGAAGATAGGAAGAGAGTAAAAAATAAAATTAACAAGAAACCAAAAAGAAATAATGTTGCAAGACCAATGGAGCTGTTGGTAGAAAATCTTCTCCAGCTAGAAGATCCAAATTCTAGGCACTGCGTGGGGCTCTTAGGGTTAAGAAGAACATTAAAAGCGTATTATTCCAATTTTCAAAGTTTTAAAAATAAAGATAGATCTCATTAAAACACAAATAATCAAACAAATTTAAATAATAATAATAATAAACAAACATATTTAACTATGTTTGTCTAAAAGAAAAAATAGAAAACCTGAAAACGAAATCCAAACATAGCCTTAAGTTATAGAAACAATTTGGGAGAACAGAGATAAGTTAGCTTAAATAAGGATGCTCCATTAGCATAAAGCCTATAAGCAAATCTTAAAATATATATATATATAGATAATCGAAGAGATTATATAATGCAAATTACCTGTGATGAATTCGCACACTTTAGTGGTGGATAAATTTGAAGTTAGCAAGCAATCAGAATATATCTGGATGAAAATGACCAGGAATGAAATTTGCTTATTGGGCCCTCTGATAATTAATCTTCAAGGACGGTTATTTAACTGCAACAGAAGTTTAAAGGGATTATCACATCAATTATCTTAAGCAAACTACACACACAGAGATGTATATATATATATATTTATATATTAATTTACATATATTTGAGAAGGTGAATTGCACATTTAAAATCTTAAGTAACAGTGATATTTTTCATGTGATGTGAAATATTTGTATTGTTAATGTAAAAAATGGAAAGTATAGTTGTTTGATATGTAAATACATAAGAATTATCTAGTATGTGCTTAAATGCGCCTATTAATTAATATTGCTATCGGTGTATGGACATAAAGAATTGAGTGGTATGCATGTAAATGTGCCCCTTTGTGAACCGTCGAAAGAGGTATGCTGTAAAAAAAAAACGGAGAGAGGAGAGTGCGATTACGCTGTCGAGGTTCGCTGGAGAGAGAATATCGCTGGTGTGAAGTTCGACGGCGGGAACTACCGGTGAGAGCAGAGAGGAGCTTGGGTTGAAGTGCCACGGCAAGGAGTATTTCTTTTTTTTTTTTTGGTTTGTGATGGCTGCCCGAGAGAGAGAATGAGCTACTTGGTTTGGGAGTTTGAAGAGGGAGGATGGCTGCTTGTGAGTGGGAGTGAGGTAGCAACGTGGGGGTGAAGGAAAAAATATGGGAGAGCAAGGTGTAGAGGCTCACGGTTGGAGGAAGAATGAGATGGAGAGTGGAGAGAGGGTTGAGCCGGTTTCATTTGAGAAAATAAAGGAGTTGGAAGGAGGAGCTCACGGTTAAGGCGGTGGCTTAGAAGAGAGAGGCTTGCACGCATAAAACTTTTTTTTGCCTATTTTGTCTTTATTTTTTTATTTATTTTTTTATTTTGGTAAAAAGATACATTTTTTGCATGTTTTGCCTTTTGACACGCATAACTCTTTTTTGGTAAAATAAAGACAGAAAAGATTTATTTACAAGCATAAGCCCTTTTTTTTTTTCTATTATACATTTTTTGCCTTTTTCTGCCTTTTTTTTTTCCTATTTTGCCTATGTAAGTTTTTTTTTTTTTTGCCTTTTTTATGAAAAAGCGAAATAGGTAAAAAAGACATAATAGTAGGAAAAAATAAAGCCTTACGCGTCTAGCTTCAGCTTTGTTATTTTTGTAAATTGTATACAATTAGATAAATTACACGTAAGTTCCAACACAAAAGACAAAGAAGGCAAAAAAGGCATATGCTTGTAAAATTAGATCCTTAAATCTAACTTGAACATATAGAAAATGATATAAATGACTACCAACTGCACCAAGGAGTGCTTCAATTACACGCAATATTTACATATATCAGCCACGGAACTTAATGACATATATATCAGATCAAATTTTCTTAATATAAATTATTTACCTCTATAGAGAAAGCATGCACTAAGTCCAAACATGCTGTTAAACTTGTTTAAATTAGAGAATTCTCATTAGCAATTATAGGTTACATCATCTGAGGAATTCAAGATTCCAAAGGAACGAGGAAGCGTGCATGCACACAATAAATTGATATGTAAAATATTTTTCAAATTTAATTTAAAATAATTTAATGTATATAGCCAAATGCAAACCAATTTTTTATATAAATAAATATTTAACTCTTCAAGCTTCAATTTTGCTGATAGGATAGAAAGTTGACAGCCTTAGTGCATGCCTTCTCTGTAGAGGTAAATAATTTATATTAAGAAAATTTGATCTGATGTACATGTCATTAAGTCCCATGACTGGGATCTGTAAATATTGCGTGTAATTGAAGTACTCCTTTGTGCGGTTGGTAGTCATTTATACCTTTGCTATATGTTCTCGTTGGATCTGATGATCTAATTTTACAAGCATTTTCCTTTCTTGCCTTCTTTGTCTTTTTTGTGTCGGATCTTATGTCTACATTTTACAAAATAACAAAGCTGGAGTTATGTAAAATTATACGCGCTTATTGCTTTTTATTTTCTACTATTATGTCTTTTTTGCCTATTTCGCTTCTTTATAAAAAAGGCAAAAAAAAAAAAAAAAAAAAAAAAAGACAAAAAAAGGCTTTTACGTGTGAGTAAGCCTTTTTTTTTTACTCTTTTAGATACATACTAGATAATTCTTATGTATTTACATATCAAACACCTATACTTTCCATTTTTTACATTAACAAAACAAATTTTTCACATCACATGAAAAATATTATTGTTACTTAACATTTTAAATGTGCAAACCTTCTCAAATATATGTAAGTTAATATATATATATATATATATATATATATATATATATATATATATACATACATACATACATCTCTGTGTGTGTAGTTTGGTTAAGATAATTGATGTGATAATCCCTTTAAACTTCTGTTGCAGTTAAATAACAGTCCTTGAAGATTAATTATCAGGGGGCCCAATAAGCAAATTTCATTCCTGGCTATTTTCATCCAGATATATTCTGATTGCTTGCTAACTTCAAATTTATCCACCACTAAAGTGTGCGAATTCATCACAGGTAATTTGCATTATATAATCTCTTCGATTATCTATATTTTTTTTTTTTAAGATTTGCTTATAGGCTTTATGCTAATGGAGCATCCTTATTTAAGCTAACTTATCTCTGTTCTCCCAAATTGTTTCTATAACTTAAGGCTATGTTTGGATTTTGTTTTTTTTTTCGGGTTTTCTATTTTTTCTTTTAGACAAACATAGTTAAATATGTTTGTTTATTATTATTATTATTTAAATTTGTTTGATTATTTGTATTTTAATGAGATCTATCTTTATTTTTAAAACTTTGAAAATTGGAATAATACGCTTTTAATGTTCTTCTTAACCCTAAGAGCCCCACGCAGTGCCTAGAATTTGGATCTTCTAGTTGGAGAAGATTTTCTACCAACAGCTCCATTGGTCTTGCAACGTTATTTCTTTTTGGTTTTGTTAGGTATGGCTCATATCTAGGGAGTTTTAGTCTCTTGAATGAAGAGATGTGTCTCCTAGAATGGAGAGGAGTGCCTCTTGGAAGTTAGTGGGTTGGGAGGAGCGAGGGCGTGATTGTAATTTATATGTGGGTTATATTTTGACTATAAATATGTAACCCTATGAAATGTAAATTGAACTCCTCTGAAATAGTGAAATCGCTGCTCGCTCTCGAGGACGTAGGCAATTTTTTGTCGAACCTCGTTAAATCTCTGTGTTCTTCTTTTGATTTGTGTTGATTCCGGTTTCTACGCTCCAAATTTGCATAACAAGTGGTATCAGAGCCTCGTTCGAGGGAACAGGAGAAGATCGACGCGGGAGATTGAAGAAGTTAAGAAGATTTGGTTTCGAGATTCAAAGAATTGCGGTGTTCTAGGCAAGGAAGTTTGGCGTGGAGCGGCAGTTCCCGGAGAGTCTCGAGAGTCTCACGAAGTGGAGTTCGGGCGACAGGGAGAAGCCGCGAACAGGAGCACTTGCCGCAAACCGATCACGATGAGCAAAGCTTTATTAGTATTCAGCTTGTTTATGTATCAAGTGCAAAAAAATATTCATGCTAGGTTCATTTGTTTAGCGAATGAATCTAACACAAGCTACTCAAATAGTCGGACACGAGCTTTTCGTGGAGAATGAGCCGCTTTGACAATTTTATGCATCACAAATAATTCATTAAATATATATATAGAGAGAGAGAGAGAGAGAGTAGAAAAGAGTAATAAAAAAATACAATGAATGACAATATTCTTGATAAATACAGTATATTATAATAATAATGATCATAAATTCTTAACATAAATATTAAAATTTTGTTTTAAATATTTGAAAGACAATGAATAATTCAAATAACTAAAAAAAGGTTGTTGTTGATAAAAGCAAAAAATAAAGAGAGAGAGAGAGAGAATGCTTCACATAGAATTAATGCATCATAAAAAGAAGTGCATTAAATCCTACAATTTTGAACCAAAAAATTCTTTTGATATGCATGCATCGCACATGCCAACATTTTATTAAACTATAAAAGGATTATTGCTCAAGCATAAATCTCCACGGTTCAAACCCAGAGAGCTTAAACGCTAATTCTCTATACTCTTAGACTATATATTATTATTTGACTTTGCACCGTAACATTTGAGCTAAAATGGATAAATTATAAAAGATATACAAATTTTTATAATGAAGAACTTGGTTTAATAACAATCTATATTCCAGAAATATTTTTGAAGTTCAAATCATATACCATGCCTTTTCTTTCTCTTATTCATTCTAAATATATCTGGAATATTCATTCACGTTAAGAAAAATATAATACCAGGAAGAAAAATTCAATATTTAAGAATCGTTAAATAATTAAATATCACCCAATTCTTATGTATTTACATATCTAACACTAAGTTTTGCCTTTTATATTTATAAAATCCAAAATTATCATATCACAACAAAACTACACTATTTTAACTTTTAAAAGTGAAATACACATTTTTATGCATAAATACGATGACATATATATATTAAGTAGGATATGTAAATAAATAGGAATGAAGTGATTGTGCCGCGTATCCCTACTCGTTGGTTGACGATCCACTATATAAGCACTCTCGGCGTTAGTGGCTTGAATCCTCTAACACAGTCAGCATTAAGACGCGTGACTCGAATTGTTAGGCACATTAGGAGTGGTTGGAGGCTCGTATAATAGCCTGGCCATTCCATTAAAAAAAAAAAAATGGAATGAAGTGATTTGTATGTAAACCTTCCTTTTTTTCAAAAGCCAACCTTCCTTTTTTTCAAAAGCCAATTTATTTTGGTATAGAGGTCAAACTAAAAAGGAATAAATATGAATAGAACAGAGATGAGAGCAGAATCACATGACAGATGAAAAAGGCATAGAGCAAATGGAGAGGAAAGAGACCAACGACACATGACACCATCATCTATGTTATGTGGGTCTACGCCAACAGGGAAATTGCAAGTGATCAACTAGTCATAGACTGATAAGATGTATAGAGAAGAGAGATGCAGAGTAAAAGCTAGCAGCGATGATAGTTTCATCTCGTTGCGTCTTGTTGTCCAACATTGGCAGCACTTGAAGGTCGAAGATGGGAAGAGAGTGAAAAATAAGATTAACAAGAAACCAAGAAGAAATACTGTTGCAAGACCAATGGAGTCGTTGGCAGCTACAAGAAGACCCAAATTCTAAGCACTGCGTGGGGCTCTCAGGGTTAAGAAGAACATCAAAAGTGTGTTATTCTTGTTTTCAAAGTTTTAAAAATAATGATAGATCTCTTTAAAACAAAAATAATCAAACAAATAAAAAAAAAAAGAAAAAACAAACATATTTAAGTATTTTTGTTTAAGTGAAAAATAGAAAACACGAAGAAAAAAAAAATTCAAACATAGGCTAAATTTATATAAATTCTTTGGGAGAACAGAGATCAGTTAGCTTAAATAATGATGTTCTATTAGCATAAAACATAAAAGCAAATCTTAAAAAAATAAATAGATAATTGAAGAGATTATATAGTGCAAATTACCTGTGATGAATTCTCACACTGTAGCAGTGAATAAATTTGCAGTTAGCAAGCAATCAAAATATATCTGGATGAAAATAGCCAGGAATGAAATTTGCGTATCGGGCACGCTGAAGATTAATCTTCAAGGACAGTTGTTGAACTGCAACAGATGTTTAAAAGGATTATCACATTAATCATCTTAACCAAACTACACACACAAATGTTGTGTGTTTGTGTGTGTGTGTGTGTGTGTGTGTGTATTAATTTACATATATTTGAGAAGGTGAATTGTACTTTAAGAATGTCGGTAACTGCAAAATAAAAAATAAAATAAAATAAAAATATATCCATATTGAAATATTAGAATGAGTTGGTAACATTATGGCTTCCCGTCACCAGGCTTTCCAGTGATAGAGCCGGGTGGGCCGAGGAGTGGCAGACTCTATCACTGGAAAGGAAAGACAGAGAGTTACATTTCTTCTATTGTGAGTTCACAGGGGAGGAGGGAAAAGAGCGAAAGTGATAGATTTTTATTTTATTTTAATTTTTATTTTGCGTGCATTATCGTTTGGAGAGAGGGAAAGAAAATACATGGAAAAAGTCGTAATCATCATTGATTATTTTTACTAACTTAGTATAAAGTGAACTCAACACATTATATCTCAAATGTAGTAACGTTGTTATCTAAATAGGATTACCATCTATATTATAATAACAATATTAATCAATAGCGCCATTTACATACTGACCATATAAATCTTTCCTATTTACATTTCTAATTCCTAAATTTCATTTTTACATTGTAACACTCAAATCTTTCATATTACATAAAAAAAAGATCTGCTGTTAATAACTTCAAAAAAATGAAATACACCTTTTTAAGTATATGTAAATTGGTATAAATATAAAGTTCAAAGTTTAGGTGTTAGATATGTAAATAAATAGGAATTGTGTGGCATCTATGTAAATCATCCTAATTAATAATGAACTGAAGTGGTCTCCAAACCACAGAATAGGGACAATGTCATCAATCTATATATATATAATTGCATTACCATCTATATATAGATAACAATATTAATTAATAGGGGCATTTTGATACATACTACATAATTCTTATGTATTTACATATCAAACACCTATACAATCCATTTTTTAGATTAACAATACAAATTGAGACCAATCTGTATTGTGGACCACCACTAACCACCATCAATCACCATCAACCATCAACCAAAGGTTAATCTAAAAAAGAAGGGAAATTTACATGCATACCATTATGTTTCTTTGTATTTGCATGCTCGGCAAAGACGAGACAGAGAGGGAGATTTACATACATACCACCTAATTGTTATCTGTTTGCAACAAAAGGAAAACTAAAATACAATAAAATAAGGATTTACCTACATACCACTTAGTGTTTACGCAAAATCTGCTACACGCGCCACTCAATTCTCGCTGCTCGTAGCAAGAACAAGAAAGAAATTTACGTACATACCACTTGATTTTGTGTATTTGTGCTTGTATATTTATTTGTGTATACACTACTCCATTTCTATGTATTTACCTACGTACATTGATACCGCTCTATTTCAGTGAAATTACTTGCATGCATACTACTCAATTTATGTGTGTTCTCAAATACAAAGGAGAAAATCTACATGTAGACCACTTAATTCTTATAATTTAGAAGAAAATAGGGAGATAATAATAATAATAATAATAAAACATAATATAAATAAAATATATGCAAATAATGAATAAAACAAACATAATAACAACAACATATCATGATAATATATAATGATAATAATATATAATAATAACATGTAATAGTAATAATAATAATAACATACATACATATACAAATAATAATATAGTAATAACAATACATAATAATATTAATAATAATAATAATATATAATAACGTTAATAATACACACACACACAATAATATATGACTAATAAAAATATATAAATAATAATAATAATAGTGACAATAATATAATAGTAATAATAATAACAATTATAAACAATAATAACAATAAATATATTTAATAATTATAATACAAATATATACATATATACAAATAATAATAATAATAATAATAATAAATAACACACTTATTTGAATATGCAAGCAATAGTAATAACTTTATATAAATATTGGTAGTTAAGTCAATATTTAAATGATAATAATGATAATAATAATAATAATATTAATAACAATAAATTGAAATAGAAATAACAGACATGTGAATAATAACATTATTACAAGTAATAGATGATAATAATAATAGTATATAGATAATAACGACCTAATAACTATAACATAAGTGATAATAATTTTAATAATAAATAAGATAATAATCATAATAAATAATAATAATAATAATATAATAACATTAATGTATATAATAATAATAATAACACAAGTAATAAAATTAATGTAATATCTTATAAGAATAATAATAATAACTTATAAATAATTATAATAATACTAATAACAATGATAATATATATAGGTAAATAACAATAAATAATAACCGTGATAATTCAACAACAACAACAACAAAACATTAATTCCACTAAGTGGGGTCAGCTACATGAATCTTTTATCTCCATTGAGTCCTATTTAGTGTCAAACTTTCATTTAATTCTAATAAATTAAGATCATTTTTATGCAATAACGGTGATAATAAATAAAATATAATCATAACAATACATATGCATACATACAAAAGAATAAGATACTAATAACAAATATATATATAGTTCTAGTGCAGGTGGCTTGTTTAGAGACCATGCTGGCAAAATTTTATATTTTTTTACTTCTCTTGTTGAGGCTGATACCCCCTTGTGTGCTGAAGTTTGGGCTCTTTTGCTTGCTCTCAGAACTGCTGTTTGTTTTAATTTAACTCATATTCAGGTGGAAACTGATTCAAAGGTGCTCATTAATTTATTTTATAAACTTACACCTCTGCCTTGGTCCCTGGTTTATCTGTTTAGACGCATATGGCATATCATTAACACCTCCTCTATGTTAGTGCTTCTAACTTTTATTTACAGAGAGGGCAACTCTCCTGCTGACTGGCTTGCCAAACACGCACTTGACATACCATTGGTGGGGACTGAATCGTCAAAGCCGCTCTCACGTTTGATACACAGTGATCTAATGAACTTACCTTACATTAGATATTGATCATCCGTCTGCTTTATTTTTTTGGGTTTGTTAAATTTGCATTATTTTCTCACTTCTTTGAGCTGCAGATTTGTCATCTTGATAGGTTACAATCTTTTTTTTTTTGGAAGTTCTCACCCCTTTAGATTCTGTGATATGGAGGCTGAGCCGTCTTTGTGCAATTACCTGGCTTTGGAAGAGGGTTACTTTGTGCAGATTGCCATTTTGCTGGGTTACAATTTTTTGAGGATTTTATATTACTCTGGTCTTCTGGGACGTGGAGGCTGTGGCGTTTTTAAGTATTTGATGGATTCAGATCCTTTGAATTTTATTTCATTGTTTCCTGCTTGTTCTGTACTCTTTTTGGTATTTCCTTCACTTCATCTTTTTTTTTAGTTTTCTTGCGTGTGTTGTACCGTGGGAGGCTGAACCCCTAGGGGTGCATGGAAATTGTATTTTTTTGGGTTTTCTAGTTGGGGATCGGCCTCCCCAACCCCCCTTTTGTACTTATCTTTTTAATTAACACGTAGGGAGCCACAAGCATTCTTTCCCCAATATATATATATATATATATATATATCTATATTTACCTATAATCTTAACGATAAATAAAAACATATACATATGCATATATATACATAGAAGAAGTAATAAAGATAATAATAATAATTATTATACATCTACAATAATATATGTAAAACAATAACAGCAAGTAAAAAAAAAATGATATTAACAATTACAGTAATAAAAAAATGGAGATATTAATGCTTCTTTATACCTAGTTGGAGTGTTATGTATGAAGAACTTGAAATGAAAGTTAAATATGTAAACACATAGGAATTGAGCGGTAGGTATGCAAACCTTCCTCATTCCCATATACTTAGCTTAATGACATTTGTGCTGGGTCTTGTACCGTGGAGCTATTTACATATTAATATTTTACAGAGGGAGATTTTAATCATGCCCTCATTTTCCCTCATATACCGGAACGTTGAATGATGAGAAGGTTCCCTCACAGGATGTTGTTGGTATGGCTATATTAGTTTTTTCCTTTCATGGGTATTTTGACATTCAAATTTTAAATGTTTGATGTTTTTTTTTTTTTTTTAATTGTAAGTTTTATTGGAGTTATCTGTGAACTGATTACCTTTTTTTTTTTTTAATTTTAAATATCTTGAATTGTTTGAATTCCATTGATAGAAGCTTCCTAAGCTGCATTTCTAAGCATCATGTCATAGTTTTCTTCCAGCATGTGAATGTTATGCTTAGGCTTGGAGTGGTAACTCAGTATTTTTTTTAATAATAAAGTAGCAATGTTTTAGATACTCATTTTATTTTTAATATTACATATTTACATTATCCAATTAGCCAACCCCACTTAGTGACATAAATGTTTGTTGTTATGTTGTATTATTACATTGTACCATTAAATGAAAATAACCAAAAAGTGTTGAGATTTAACGTTCTCACTGATTGAATGTAAAATTCATATTAATCATCTTCATTAGCTATATTCCAACTGTTTGATGTTGGCTCTATGATTTCCAATTATTCCCATTGAATATTACAATGGATGTTATTTACAGCTCATACAAATTTATTTGTATAACTTATAACATTCTTTTCTTTTGCTCTACTTTTTTATTCACATCCCTTCATATTTTACACTTTTTAATTGTGTAACTTTTGTTCTTTATTTCAATCTACAAATCAACCTAATATTTTAATAGACTCCTTATTTTTAATCTGTATTATTTTCACCGAACCTTTTAACGTAATAATCTCTTCGTTTTTTTTATCTATATTTAACATTTTTCAATCATGACATATTCTTAAAAGTTCACACTTTTTAATTATCTGATCACCCATAGTTAAAACACTGCCACTAGTGCTATTACAAATAAAACTAAATTACAAACGAAGGCCTTTAGACTCCAACCTACACTTCCATTATTCAAGTTTTTCCTGAACTCTTTCTCTAGTCAATCCATAAGAAGGATGTCATCAACGAAAGCATATACTAAGGTATGTCCTCCTCTAATTGTCCATTATCAGCATCCATGAATAAAGCAAAAAGATATGGGCTTAAAGCCCATCACTAATGTAATTCAACTAAAATAGGAAAATACTTGGTCAATCCTCATTCTCTTCGAACAAAAGTAACGGTTCTAGTATATATATATTTAATGACTGAATATAAAGCATATCTAACACCGTTCGTTTCTATAACTCTTTGAAGAACTTCTCATGGAACCCTATTGTAAGCTTTTTCTGAATCAATAAAATTCATATGTAGATCCTCCTTACTCTTTTTGTACTTCTCCATTGAACCTCTCAATAAATGAGTAGCTTCCATAGTAGACTTACCCAACATAAATCCAAATTGATTAAGAGAAATCTTCGTATCACATCTTAACAAATGTTTAATTACCCTCTCCCATAATTTTAAGCACGTCATTTTAAATTTAATCTGCAATAATTTGCGGACTCTTATGCATTCCCTTTATTCAAAAAAGCAATGATCAAAATACTCTTCCTCTACTCCTCGCACATTTTTTTAGTAATTTGGGGTCCGTTTGGGGCAGCTTGTGTGTTTCAGGATAAGCAGCTTATCATGAAATGTGACTCGAAGGTCGAACGCAGGGTTCAACCCGCGGCTTCCGTGTAGTGTAAAAAATTCAATCGCGGTAGGCGGTATTTTCAAAAACGCGCGAATCAAACATTTATGCGGTGTTTTCAAAAACGCCGCCACACTTGTAAGTTGTGTCCTAAATGGGCCCCAAGTCTCCTGGATATTTCCACACTTAAAGAGAGATATCATAAGGTACTAATGATTCTCCTATTCAACTTCTTATTTACTAGTAAATGCCAAAAATAAAAAAAAAAATTTATTATTGTTAACGATATTAAGACCACTAAAATCGATCTTATTTAAAAATTTCATTGAAAGTTTATCAAAATTAGGTAACAATAATGCATATTAATTAGTTAATAAGAGATTTATAAGGTATTAGGAGAGGTTGCATTAAAAATTATAAAAAATTAAAATTAAATGATCGAATTTATTGAACTTAAAATTTCATAAAATATAATCAAATGCCAATATTAAATTCATCTTTTGGAATTTTTATTACAGTTTTTTAAAGTTAATATTTTCATATGTAAAATAAATGAAAAAAATTAATGCTTAAAAAATGATTTCCCACAGACAAGAATGAGTAATTATATTTTCAGATTATGGCGTTGACTGACAGCAAGTGGTTGATGGTGAATGGCGGAGGTCGGCGGTGGTCGACGACGATTGTCAGTGATAAATCCTCCTCAAGGCCTCAGACTCTCTCTCTATCTAGGCTTAACTCTTAAGCTCCCCTCATGAGAGGGGTGTGACTCTATTTATTGGTGTTCTCAATGCAATTAATGCAGGAATATGAATCATTTTGATCGAACGGTCTGGATAGCTTTCTTCAATCAGACGATGTTTAATGAACATTTGGATGCCTTAATGATGTCGAAATTGAGTGATCTTGGACTCATTGGTTTTGTCTTATGGACACACTCGATTCAATTATGAACTTGTCAAATTCAACATCCGTTTGACCTTCAAAATGTGTCTAGGAATCTTTCAAAGTAGGTTAAATGACTTGATCTGGGCTTGATTTGACTCAGATTTGACTAACTTTGATGTGATTAGGTTCCTCTCATCGAGCATGTCACTTTGACTATAAGTTTGTTAAAATCGAAGTTTTGAATGACTTTTTTTTCAAGATTTGGAAATCATCGGCTCAAAATATTATCTCGATATCTGTGTCGTCCCTCAAGATTTGTGCCTGATAATATAAATTTGGTGAGGTATCAAAAATGATAGTATATTTTAATATGACATCAAAGATTTGAGTGCTCAAAATATAAAAAAAGTGAAGTTTAAATGTTGCATACCTAAATACATAGGAACTGGGTGCTGTGTATGTAAATGTCTCTGAAAATAAATAAAGGAGACAAAGCCACCTTCATTTATTTACATGAGATTCTCGTATTGAAAAATTTACATACATACCACATATTTTTTATGCAAATACATATCTAATAATTAAAACTTGATATTTATATTTATAAGATTTTGGTATTAGAAATCTGTAGCTGAAATTGTATCTTTTAATGATAATTATGTTTTAATGCGCTATCATTATTTAAATATTATATATATAAATATGAAAAGTTATATACTTGATATGCAAATAATTTTGTTTTTACATAAAATTGAATTTATAAATTTAACTAATGAATATTTTAATTAATATTTTAAGATAATATTTAAAGGGCACAACACATGATATGAAAATAGAAACATATAGAATAATATATCAAATAAATAACTAAACTATTATTAAATATGTTTCATTTGATTTTAAGAGATGTTCTATCAAATATCAAGGAAATGCGTTCACAAACATAAATTAATGCTGTAAAATATTTTTCAAATTTAATTTTAAATAATTTGATGTATATGCAAGCCAATTTTTTATATAAATAAATATTTAACTCTTCAAACTTCCAAATATGCCAATAGGAGAAAGTTTCCATTCTCTGTCATCTCTTCAATTGTGTTATACTGATTTTCGTTGCAGAACATCCAGTAAACCCTAGCTGCGTGCCTCCTCCATAGGGCAAAATATTACGTCTGGACTACGCACGTACAGTTACGTGCAGAGCTCAATTCATGGGAAACGTGGAATCCCGCAATAACACGGAATAACACGATAGAATATTCCTCGTGTTACTCCGCGGTTAGCGGTGTTTTGGGCGGATTAATACGGAGAATAACGCGAAATAACACGGGAATATTCCTCTGTATTATTTCACGTTATTCAAGTGTTATTGTGGCGGTATTATAACACGACCACAATAAAATATCAATACTACGTGGAAAAACACAGGAATAATGTGGAATAACATGGAGGAATATTCTCAGCGTTATTCCGCCCAAAACACTGATCAAATCCTGAAACTTACAACAAGAAGAATATAAATTAGCTTGATATTAATGGTCAACAATAATTTTACTAATGGACAATAAGTTATAATATAGATTGGAAACAAGGATAACATCAAAAAGGGTTAACAACGAGGTGAGTTTTACAGTCCTATGCCGACAATTATCGAGAGAGAACTATCAGCAATTTTGACTTTTCTTTATTGTCCACACATAATCTATAAGAGAAAATTATTGTTAAACAATCAGTCATGTGATCAGTTGCGCCAAAATCTATTATCCAAAAATGAGAAAAATTAGGAGTAATAACTAGCAATGCAGTGGCTAAAGAGTTACCCTTCTTTACTAAGGAACAAGATGAAGTCAAAGACAATTTTGTAAATTTAAATTATTAGTACAAGTGTTCTAATTGCTCGTTGGTGAAAGTAACTGCATTCTAGTTAACAGGAGTCTCCTAAGTTTATTCACTACTGGCATGATAAGCTCGACCTTTATGTTTGTGTTTTGATTTCCAATTTACAGGTTTATCATGATGCTTCCTACAGGTCTTCTTCCAAAGCCATGATTCCAGTAATGCTTGCACCATGGTTTCTCATCTATTCTCTGTCAATATCAATCTCTTATAGAATAAGAGAGAAGTTCTCTTATTCAATGTTACAAGAAGATTCAGTAGTGCATAACATAATTTATCTTGACTCTTCTCGTCTAACTTCAGAAAGAACTTCTCAAATAGAGGCTTGATGTTTCCTACTAAAGATACGACCTCGACTTCATCTATATTCTGATTAAGGCTGGCTAAGAACATGTAGATCTGATATTTTTTTTTCTCTTCTTATTGACAACATTTTCATTCAAATTTTCTCAAATGACGTCATAATATTGATCAAGCGTCAGCCATAATGTTACCAACTCATTCTAATATGTAGCAACATCACGACCGTTTTGCTTGGATTTCTAAAGTTGAGTTTTTAACTAAAAAAATGTAGTAAGAATTCTCCAAGTCTAAATAAAGATCTCGAATTTTCTCCCTGCTATTTTGAAAAAATAGAAGTAGTTTTTTCTATGGCCAATTCCATAGAGTTGATGAGTCAAGCCATGATAAGAGAATTATCATATTGTCATTTTTTTCAAAATAGAGTCGCAAGCAATGGGTTTTGAATTTCTCCAGTTAAATACATAATTTTATCTTTCCCATCAATCATCAATTTGATTGTCAATTTCATAGACTGAGCCCACTCAGAGATGATTGTGTCCATTAAATTTTATAACTGTGAGATGAAGTGGTAAGTTATGGGGATAAAACTTAGTCGATAATAGAGGGGTAAACAAATCAAGTTGAGCTCAAGCCGCTCTCGACTTAAGCTTGAACTTGATTAATTAATCGAGTTCAAGCTTGAGCTCGAGCTTTATTCTACAAGTTCAAGCTTGCTCATGAGCCGATTTACCGATTTAATTAATATAAAAGAGAAAGCAATATTAATTCAACTAGCGTTATAATAAATGATAAATTGAATTGACAATTAGGAGATAAATAATAAAAAATCAGTTGATATAAAATATTAAATTTCATTTTTAAATGTTTTTAATAATTTAAAAGTAAAATCTTCAATCTTATTATTGTTTGAATATATTTTATATTAATTATATTTTAAACAAGTAATGAGTACAGTCGGGGCTAGCTTGAGCTTGGCTTTTTAGCTCATGAAGCTCAATTAACGAGCTATTAATCGAGTTGAGCTCGAATTGGCTCATGAGTCTACTTGGCTTACTTACACCCTTAGCCAATACAACCATAAGAGTAGTTGTAGGATGAGGTCAAGTGGTTTCAAAGTTATTAGTACTGATAGATGCGATATAATTTTTTTGTACTCTTGTCATAATCGCCGACTTACAACCTCAAATTTTGAGGAGAGCATCACACATAAGGCTACCTTGATTGTGTGGTGGTACATGTTTTGCCTACACAGGTTTCACATCCTGCTAGGAGTCACCACGCACAAAACTTGCATCCATAACTCTTAAAAGGAAACGAACTTGCACGATGGTTTCGTGTGAAAATAGAGAAGAAGGGGGAGAAAGACAGAAGTTTCAGAGGTTTTTGTACGTCGAGATCTCATATTCTTTCTCAGCTATATATAGTTGTGAATGTGTTGTAAGGTTTCACGCATGATAGGAGCAAGCGAAAGATAAAGAATAGTTTCAGGGGAGCAGAATGAAAGAAAGCAACCACTAGGGCTGCCAAAAAACCTTGTTGTTCACGAGCAACTTTTGTGCGGCCCATTAAGTAGCTCCAGCTCAATTCGTTTGTTAAGCAACCGAGTTTGATACGATCAATTTTTTAAATTTGGTTTATAAACGAGCCGAACACAAATAAAATTTGCTCTTTCATGTTTGGCTCATTTTGGCTCGAAATAATTAAATTATAGTAACAGTAGTAGTAGTATGTATTTATGTATCTGCTTGATGCTCTACTATATTTCCAACTATCTATGTACAAGCTACAAGAAACGGGTGTCTGCATATTGGCAATTGCCAAATCAACTCTTTTTCATCACTCTGAGAGTCAAATAATGCACTATGGGGAGGCTTCCTCATCCACCCCATGATAGCTGAAAACAATAACTGATCACAACTATGTGCTGAGAGGAGTTAGCGGTAAGCCAAGAGCAGCAACATGTTGTAAACACGAGTATAATAGTGATAACTGGGACGGTTGATGCACTTGGATTTATAACCAATTCTTTTCAGCACGTAGTCGTTAACACTCTAATTTGAAGCTGCAACATCCGGTTCTGGTTTTCAACTATCAGAGGGAGGAAGTGCGGTTGGGTTGGGGGAGATAAGGAAGAGTATGCCACCCCATAATGCATTATTTGTTATCAAAGTTTGAAGCAGGAGAGGAAATTTGGCAGTTGCCATCATGCGGACACTCCTTCAATGCGACGTGTATTGGTAGGTGGCTTATCTCGACATGGTACTTATCCCATAGATACCACTTGATTCCTATGTATTTACAAATTTGCACACCTAAACTTCAATTTTTGCATATGCCACCGTACCTGTGCATGAAAAGGTGTAAATCTCTATTTGATGGTTAACACACTCATGTAGTTAATGAAGTTGCAGCCCACCATCCTGTCAATCTGAAACTCGTTTCATGCAACTTGTATTGATATTGTCGAGTATAATATATATATATATATATATATATATATATATATATATATATATATATATAAGGTGTTGTAGTGGAAGAAGAGGCTGTAATTCAGTCCCCACGTTACACCTTCTCTTTTGTTTCAAATATTGAATAGTTTCCTGTGGAAGTTGAATTAATTCAATTAAAGCTATTCAGCTTCATATACTCTGTTATTCCTTTTGTTGCTTATTGATTGCAGAGGGTGTCAGAGAGTTTTGTAACTTAACTCGCATAATAATTGTTATTATAACATAAAAGAATTTCAGTCTTCCAGATGAGGCCACAACCCCAAGAACACTGCAGTGCTACATCTCTTCCAAGATATATGACTATACAGCCTCGTCATTCCAAGTTCTGGTTCAGCTCAAAATATTGCTGCACAAGTTATTTTCATTTTTTTTCAAGCACTAATACTAAATTCATTATCAAATCATCTGCAGTTAAGAGGAGTTTAAATCTTTTTTTGTCCCATATCCGTTCATCAATGACTTGAGAGTGATTTTTTATCTAACTTCTGCAAAAGAGTATTTTGAGCTGGAAGAGTATAGCTTCAGCACTGCACTGTCATTGCATGCCATTTTGGCCCCACATGGAAGACTGAAATTCTTTTATACTATATAAATAACATATTTATATCAAGATTTTACTATTCATATTGAGGATAAAGGGCTCTCCTGACGGCTCAAATTTGTTTTTATTATTATTATTTCTTTAATAGGGTGATGGAAACAGGGCATCAACAATTTTTTTTTATTTAAATAAAACTATATTAATTATTTCAGAACATAAGACATTAACATTTGTCAGTGTTGTTGTCTTTGCAAGACTGGAAATAAATTTTCTAAATGGGCCAAGATAGAGTCCATAGTGAGTCATTGTTACAAATTATAATAAAGCTGCTATTTGTTTGAAAATAAGTTTACAATGAAAGATATTAAATTCTGCAAAGATTTCAAACTTTCATTAGATTGATTATTTGTCTAGTATTTGATTATTTCATAACTATATGAAAATAATTAGTCTTACTAAAAACAAAAATAGAAAACGCAAAAACAAATTTGATTGCAAACAGCCGCCCCTTAACTTGTATAGAAACTCTTTGGGAGAAAAGAGATAAATAAGCATAAATAACGATGCTCCCATTAGCAGAAAACCAAATATAATGATTTGCAGTATTACAACCAAAGCTTAACAGAAAATAAATAGATAATTGACGAGGCGCATAAACAGGACTATATAGTGCAAATTACCAGCTTCAGCAGCCAACTGTATTCCTTAAATAATTAACACTGTGATGAAAGCTCACACTCCATTGGTGGATGAATTCCAAGTTAGTGAGCAATCAGAATATATCTGGATGAAAACGGCCAGGAATGGAATTTGCTTCCTGAGCCCTCTGGAGATGAATCTTCAGGGTATAATTGTTCAACTGCAACACAAGTTTGAAAGATTATTTCGATTAATTATCGTAATCAACCACTATAAATATATACAGACATATATATTTGAAAAGTTGTATTTCCTTTTTACAAGTTAAATATAATGTGTTTAGTTCAATAGAAAGAACGTTATATATTTATCTGTCTGTCTATCTATCGAGATATATATATATATATCTATATATATATATATATATATATATATATATATATATATATATATATATATATATATATACACATGCATATATATGCATGTACATGCATATATATGTATCTATATACACATGTATTTGTGAGTGTGTGTGTGTCGCGTACCCTGACCTGTTGGTTGGTATCCTCGATATAAGACCCCGCAGGTCGGGGGTTCGAGCTCCCTCTGACGACGTGAGCCTTGAGATAGTGGTACTCGAATAGTTAGGCACATTAGGAGTAGTTAGAGACTCGTATAATAGCCTCTGATCATTTCTTTAATATATATGTGTGTATGAGCATGTGTGTGTTTGTTTAAAATAGTTGATGCTTATTCCACATTCAGTTTGCTGTCATTCCTACTTTTCTTGCTTTTGTTAGATCCGCTGAGGCTGACACTGATCATATGGACATTCACAAGCGATTGGGTTTAAAGTTTTGGAGATTTTTTCTCTTTTTTGGGTATACTTGTAACTATTTTGGAGAACATTTTGTGTGAGTTGCATACCAAGGGTTTGGGACCTTAGGAGTGTTATGCATTTTTTGTATTTTTAGAGGGTCCCACCCACCTAAATCTGTAATTTTAATTTTAGAGTAAAATAAAATTGCCTACAGGCTTCCTTATATATATATATATAAAGTTAGAAATTAGTATTAATTATTTCCTTTTCAGTTATTAACATTTATGTATTTCATATTTTATCTTATTCTTTCTGTTTCCAAGTATTTATTAGGAATTGATTAATAGTAACCTTGGAGATATGTGTTATGTCTTTCCTATTTTATGTCATTCCTTTTATCTTTTGGTAGTTATTAAAAATTGATTAATTGTAATCTTAATGATATACGTGTTATGTGTTTCCTATTTTATGATTCATATAAGTTGTATTTATAACCCACTTTCACATCAATAAAGCATTTCGCTAAATTCTCAAAATCTACAGTGTCAAAGCCTTCTAACAAATCCTAAAGTCTCAGAAGGAGGAGAAGATCATAAATGAATTTATTTTTATTTCTCTTTTAACTATTTCTTATATTTTTATTGTTTTTTTTTTTTTTGTTGATTTATCTAGTTTTTCATTTTTAATTTTTTATATATTTTATAATGGTTTGTTTCTAAGAAAATAATCCAACTTGAAAACGGGCAAATCAAGTAAAAATACAAAAACATATGCAAAAATAAGAGCTAGATTTAACTAAAAAAATAAATTCCACGACAAAAGAATTGTTTGTAGTTTTAAAAGAAAGAATGATCAATTAACTCGCATGCTCCTTATAGCCAGAGTATGTGAAAAAGTCTCATAAGTTAGCATATTAACAATTTACTACTAATTCTATTTTTTTCAATTCAGAGCTTACGCCAATGAGCCAATTTTATCTTCTCAAACAATGGTATTAGTATCAAGAGTCATATAAGCTTCTTTATTTAAGGTCAAAGTAAATAAACCCCTTTATAAGCCACTTTTTGGCCATATTTTGACAACAAAGTTGACCTCCACCTCACTAATTGACCTGTACAATATACTCTGGCATAAATGCCAAACATAAACCCCACATTTTTCTCTATCCTCCCTTCATTAGCTTATCGAAAACCCTTTAGACTCCTCTATCCTGTAAGTTCCTAAACCTTTAGAAAACATACAATGATGTTCAAATTATACAAAATGCACGGCCAGCCACAACCTCACGAGTCCTAATTCCCCCTCGTAATTGTTATATATACCCATTTTTAAGGGATGTGTTGATCTATTTAAAGCAATAAAGTTTAGCAAATCACTTCAACGTTTAGTGTGACTATCTTTGTGTGATTTGACCAAAGAAATCAACTGCTTGTGAGACAGTACACCAGTCCTTGGAGAAGTAAGCAGCAACTGCCATCGTGATTTGTCCACTCCTAACAAAGTATTGTTTCCCGCTTTAGCATGGTTAGAAAACTTAGGATCTGTTTGGGGCAACTGCAGCTTTTCAACTTTTCATCTATAGCTGCACTGCCCCAAGAAGTTGCCCTGGGAAAGCTGGCTGTCTATTTGTTGCAACAGTGTGAAACAGCCGTGGGGCAATTATTTCTGAAAAAATGACCATTATGCCCATGTATAGTAAAACTATTTAAAACTGAACTGTGACAGCCACATATTTGATACTTCATAAGCAAAAATTCATTTCAAAACAGAACAAAATTTCAGATACACAACTACCGAAAGTGGCAAGGAAAAAGAAAATAATAATAAAATTACAAGTAAAAATAATGCTGATATTAACCACACATATAAAAGGTCTGGAGTATGCACACCATCAAACTCTTTGACGCGTAACCACCATCAACATTATCGTTCATCCCAATCAAATTAGCTCAGCTTAATGCTTACTTCATTGCAAATTCTTAAGTTGAAATGATTTAAATAATTTGTAACAATTCATTAGGTATGAAATTCCTGTCATCATAATATAATCTTCTTTTTAAAGCTTACTCTAATTCTGCTTGTGAAGAATGTGGTGGGTATGCAATAATAGAATTATAATATTAGTAATTCCCTGATTTCGTGGAATCAAAAATTCCTCTCGTACACAAGAAAAAAAAACGTGAGAGCTGAAGAATAATGACAACTGCTTAATGATTTCCCTTTATATGACTTTAAAAATGTATAGGCAAAATGATTCATGAATCTTGAAAAAGATAGTACAAAAGATTAAGATCTGGAAATAAACAAAGTGTGTGTTACGGTGGAACTTCAATAATCACGTGTGTGTTACAGTTAATAATCCGAGTCAAATTCAAATCAATTATCGAGTGATTAACGATCTTCAAGCTAAATTCACGGCCCTATATGTATGTCAAATTCATTAAAATGTACATTAATTCATTCTTTTATTTGAACCCCTATTAAAAAATGAGATGGTTTCTTTCTTTTTTATTTATCTCTACTCAAATCCTTAGTTTTCTTTCCTGAATTCCTAACTATAGTGTTAGTTTCAGTATCGAGGACCATGAAATAAAAACATACTCTGTTTCACTTCAAAATAATCTCACATATAAAATCCATCACCCAAAAAAAGCCCACCTCGAAGGAACCGAAGCCAAGGGAATTGTCATGCCATGATAGAAAGCAGCAAGACCCTCGGAGAGCAGAATGGATCGAAACAAGGCGGTAGCGGAAGGTCAGCAAACATCAGTCCCTGGTGCGGCGGATTGTTGTATGCGCACTCGAAGTGTATCGAAGGGATAACATGCGCCAACACCAGCCATCCCTCCGAGTCCTCTGGCCACAATCTCCCTTCCCCAACTGCTCGCCAAAAACTCCGGCCATAAATCTATAGCCGATCCAACAATCCCTTCCAATGTGGCAAAACCCTGTGTCGACGGGAAGGGACGGAAGGGGTATTATGGACGCTCCGCTACGAACATCTCCCCCACGAACATGGGCCGCGGGGTTCGATTAGCGGCCCGCGTTCCGCCAAATTCGTGTCCCGCCGTGAGCAGGATGTCGAACCAAACAACAAAATGTCGCAGCCTGCCGTCGCGACGCAGTCCGAATGCGGTCCCAAACTGGTTGTTCTAGTTAACATAACCTCTTGCATTACCATAGTTCATCTCAAGATAAATCAATAGTTGCCAATCTAATCCAATAGTAGAATATCAATCCTGACTTTACTAACTTTCCTAAGGAACTTAAATCAAACATCTTACGTAAGTTGAAATCTCATTCACCCTACAACATACTTCCATTATATATAAGTTAGACCAATTTCATCTTAAAACAACTTGGACTTGCACTAAAGTTAGTATCCATTGAATTCAAAGCTGGCTTTGAATTGCGCTCAGACTTTTGAGATAGCTGACTAGGGTTTACATTTGATGCATACAGATAGAATAATCCTACGCATGTGTGGAACTTTTCTAGCTTAAAGATTTTTCAACAGTCTTCCTTGTGTGCTTGATTTAATTTTAATTCATTTGAGTGTGATGCAAGGGTGTGCCTCAATTTTTAGATTTGCACAGATGTGAGGGCTAAACTTCATGTGCTTGGTGAACTCACAATGTTCATTTTTTTCTACGTAACATGATATTAATTTTTACAGATGTGCTTTGATTTAGCCAAATCTGTTACAAGTGGGTTTTAAAGGGTAATTTTAATGAACTTGTGATTAATAGTGACCTTTAATTTCTCCTTGACTTTTCTTTTTAGTTAATCATTAAATTATCATCCGGTTCGTATTATCAAGTTTACATCAAAAGAAAATTATTACTCTTTCTTTAGTTGAAGGATTTTAGGATTGTTACTTTCTAGAAGCAAATATGGGGGTTTCACACAAGGATAAATTCGATTGCATTAGAATAACCCAACTATGTCAAGCATTACCATTAGATCACCTCAATATAAGATATAAAATCAAAACAAATACTATTTATAATATACATTATAAAATAAATTATATAAAAGAAAACATTTACTGAGAGACCCTAAATGCACTAGAATGATAGAAAGTTATGGAAAATAATTTTTAAATAACTTTACGTCAAGCAAGCAACACTCAAGGACATGAAAAGAATTGCCATATTATCAGATTGAAATTGTAACCTTGAATCACATATAACCAAGAGCAACTTGAGTTGCCACGTCAATTAACTATACTTACTAGTTCCAACATAGATAATGTGACCTTATTTGGACAAGTTTCCCAATCTACACACCTAGACACCAACCAAAAATAGCAAGCCCTCCACGAAGTTCTCTAACAAAGCTAGTATCAAAGGAATCATTACAGCAGACTAGATCTCACTTCAGCTGATAAAAGAAAGCTCAATTCCATCCAAAGCCCACAATGATGTGCACCTACTGTCCTCAAATTGTACTGCCGAACATGCAATTTCGGTGCAACAACAAATTTATAAAAAGCAAACTGAGCTGCGAAGTACTAGAAGTTACCTCCAATGTTCGGAGTTGCTCTTGATATTGACTGATTATATTCTTCAATTGTTGTACTTCATTTGCCTTCTCCTCCAATTCTATACTACGTTCATGCTGTATTGCAACAGCCCTCCTCAGGATTTGGTTGTCTCTTAACAAGCACTGCAGTTGCTCCTTAAGAGAAGCAATCTCTTGCTGCCCCCAATTAACATAAGAAGACATAATAACAATACTCGTGCATATGCAGAATTTTACAGAAGAAATAGTTCCCTTAACAAGAAATATATTAAAACTGCTCGAGTAATTACCTCCTTGGATGCGTTAGAATGAGCAACAACCATCTGTTCAAAAGACTCCAAAATCTTCATGGTTCGGCATCTAACATCGCTCAAATCAGAAGCATTCATCATTTCTTGCACCAATATGTCAACCCAAGAGGATCCATGAATTTCACTTGACTTGGAATCTGATTCAACATTATGAATGACCTCACCATTCAGTTCAGGTACTTGAGCATCCATAACACCTACTAAAATAATGCAGATAAACATCCAGTAAAGGAAAAGCAAGAAAGAAAACCAACAAACAAAAAATATACATAAAGATTAATACGATGACTGCTGCTAACCTTCAATGCCATTTTCTTTGGATTCAAACTCTGAGCTCCCAATCACAGATTCACCCCTCATTGAATTGTCGCGAAGGCAAAGTGCATGAAGACTCTTGATGGCATCATCAATCTTATGATCATGGGAATTTAAAACAGTTTCTACAACCTATACGACATTGGTTGTAATAAAAAGTAAATATAGAATTAATTCAAAAGGAAAAATAATAATAAGTATAATTTTATATAACAAGATTCTAGCTGGAACAGCACAAATTACAGATCACTTCCCTGATGCCTACCAATGCAAGAAAATATTAAGTCTCCTAGCCGCTGCAGAAAATTACTTGATAGAGACTTTGAGAAAATTAAGAAGTAGGTTAACAGGGTAGAAGAGAAAAAGCTAATATCCAAGAAATAACTGTGACAAGGATCAAACTTTAATCATGAATTTTAGCTTGGTTCCATATGATAAGAACTTAGATAACATAAACTCAACTGTCAACCACTACATTTGACAAGCATCATGAATATGTGTGTATATATATTGCTTGATACAAGGAATTTCTTCAGAATCTAATAATGTGGATCAAAAAAACAAATTTCCAACCATTAAAAACCTGCCTGTTTCAAGTTTTCACACAGTAAGCAAAATCCTAAGTGCATGATGCAACAGCAAAAATATTATTTAAAAGCTTTAAAGAAAACTTTCGTAATCTTCAGACCAGTAGAATGAATGGGTGAATCCTTATCCCAGTTCTGAAAAAGCAGAAATCTGAGTTAGCTTTGATTATGGGATTGGTATATATCTCCATTGATTAAAATCAATAGATGAAACAGTTTTGAATCCTCGATGGGAAGTAGTAAACAACATATAAATATTTCACTAGAAAAGAAAAAGATGTAAAATAAGTTCTACAGTTTGAGGCTCCCTTCTTTATAAAATTATCATGGAGGATTTATAGACATGCCACACAATTCCTATCTATTTGCATATCTAAGAATTAAACTTTAATTTTTTACATTTACATTTATCATTGGTACTTTTTGACAATATTTAGCATATTATAAAACTGAGGTAGCAACAAGTTATGAGATTCAAGATTAGCATTCTGTTCTTATACCTTAATGGGCGAAAGGCTAAATGCGATTCACATCATGTGTATGTAGTCTACTACTCCTACGTTATCTGCAAGCAACAAAACCTCATGGCATTTTTTTAATCTGGTGCAAGTTTATGGGACCAAAGTCAACGCTTAAAATCTTAATCTTCCATAAGGGACTATGAACATGAACACCAGGAGCAAAAATTTCACATGAAATATCTAAGAAAAAAAATATTTAAATCAATAGAGCTCAACAATGATTCTCCAAGCAGTTGTGTAACAGTGTTTAATTGCTTAGGTTGTAACCAATCAGAATATTCATCAAATAAGTATCATTAGCAATATAGAAGCTGTTTCTATTTATACAGGCTATGCAAATAAATAGAAATAAAATAAAAACTATATTAAAAACAGGAAAAAAAAACGGTTTATAAGACAATTACCTCCCTATCCATAGACGGGAACATGCGAAGAAGAACTGAGACCTTATCCTCGACCGCGAACCCGAATTCCGATAGACGGATAGGAGAACCGTAGCTCGAGCAACGAGATCTCTTCGCAGATGGGGCCGATGATGGAGATCCGAAGATTTCCTCGAACCCTAGGCGCTTACCACAGACACCTGCAGACATGGCAGCAGAACCCAGGCTCTCAACAAAACCCTAGGGTTTTGATCGAGAAGGAAACGCCGATCACCCTCCTTCGGCCCCAACTCTGCCGATTGAACCCACCCCTTTCTCTCCAATGTTCGTCCTCCTCAACTTTCTGCTTGCCGAACAGGAGCTGCGACCGATATCAAGAAAATGACCTCGTTATCTTAAGCTTCCCGGACAAATAAACAAACGAAAAGTGCACATAAAACGTGACCTGTGGAATAACCAGTCTCTACGGCTTTCATTATTTAAAGCATCCATCGACTCTATCAAGCCAAAAAAAAATTGTCTCCGCCATTATCTCCCGTTGTGGGTATCTGCGTGTCCAAGGTCCGTCTAGGTCAGATGTATAATAAATTGCTACACAACAGTTTATTTTTATTAATTTACAGTTATTTCTGAATAAATGACAATTCTACTTCTGTATGATAGTGTTATTTGCAACAGTACTGTCATACTAATATATTTTATATATTATAAGTAAAAATCAAGTGCATAACTGTATAAAAAAATATACGCATCACTTAAGAAATGGAAGAAAATTCAATGCGTAACGATGATAACGGTAATCCTAACCCAAACTCAACACATACAAAGCATCTCGAATATTGATATTAACAAATCCAACAAAAACTTTCATCAATTTTTCACTTAAATATCCAAATTCATGTTTTAAAATTTCAACCCATATTTAGCACATCCACAGCACCTGAAATATTCTTATTAACAAATCTAGCACAAACATTCCTCTAATTTTTAAATTCTCCACTAAAATATCAAAATTATAAACTTTTAATAACTCATTACAAAGCACTAATCATTCACATAAAAGATACCGAGAGGCACTGCTTATAGTGTGTTGAACTCACTCTTGTGAGGGTTCACTCATTCATTTTGCATTACCCCAGACTAGGGTTATGCTCTTTACAACCTCATTAGAGCAAGCCCAAGACCTCACCCCTAGTTGAGTTGGTTCAGGGTTCTAATCACCTCCCCCGCTGCCCCTCCCCCTTGGGTAAACGTGTCCTAGGCCCCAAAACCCTAGGAGCCTTCCTATAAAACCTGGGGACCACCAATCACACCTAAATTCACATTGGGAGAGGGGTCTACCAAAATTGATCCCTAGCCTCGCTAAAAGCTTCCCCAACCCCAAAATACCCTAAAAAGCAACATATCCCTTTGTTGTTATGGCATCATGGGTGGACAAGCCCAATTTTGGTCAATTTTCAAACAATTGACCACATTGTCATGAAATTGAATCCCACCTAAAATGGTCATGACATCAACCATGTGGATAACCAACTTGACACCATGGGACCAACCCCCATAGTTCACTTGATTATTTAATTAATTTGGTGGATTATGAAATTCTTTAGTGCCTAAACCTTAGGTTAAGTACAACCCAAAAAGGTTCGCCCGAAACCCAAAAAAAAAAATTTAATCCAAGCCCATGGCACAAATTCCTTTGCCTATTGCAGGTTAGCCATTACCCACCATGACAAACTAAGACATGTAGGTGACACAAAAATCCAAGCCAAGCTAACTCCAACAACTAAACGACAAACCATGCACTCTTCACCATAGAAGAAGACACATGGCACCTTGGTCATGCCTTATTTGACCAATCCTTGGGGAGCCAAGTCTTGACCAAATCTGGTCTTAGCCACCCGCCAAAAAGTCTACCCAATCAAGCTAAACTCTCCCATGCCTCCCTCTCCACCATTGGTGCCACCATGGTCAAGGTATGAAAAATAGGGAAAGCATCTCCCCACTGCGAATAGCTTCCCAAATCCACTTGGATAATCTCTGAGGGGCCACCTGAGCTTCTCCATGCACAACCATGCTCACCCTCAAGCTCTCATGGCTATAAATAGCCCATACCCGAGAGCCTTTAAAGACAACCAAACACCTCATAGAGTCACCTAGCCCTCTTGTTCCCCAATAGTAAAAGTGCTCCCTCTGACCTAAGCAACCATTCCCCACTGTTCTCAAGGCTTCCTCACCACTATAAACGCTTAATTTCCCCACTGAAAATCAGGACCAATTTCGGCTCTGACATCAAGTTCCCCAAAACTCAAAACCATCTCTTCCAAAAGCTTAACCAAGCCCTAAGACACTCTCCACAATCAAAATTGAGCATTCTCGTGGCCTCTAACATATTCCAACACCAAATTGTGGCACTATTTGGTATAGCTCATAGCTAGAGCCAAATTCATCTCAAATTGAGACAAGAGGAGCTACGTGGCACCAAGGCGATTGTCTCTATCAAGCCCAATCAAGGACACACTGCTTGGATAAGGCATGGATCAAGATCCTTAATTGATGTGATATAGTGGCTAAATTCAACCACATACTTCTTTATCTATTATGATTCAAGTTGAAGGGAAATCTTATGCTCCCTTGGCTTTATATCATTATGTTGCATTATCCGGTAATGAGGGCATACCCTGGCTAAGACCACTAGGAGAATTCCCTCTCCTTAGAATGTAGATCGATATGGATCTGCAACCCACGATGAGGCTTCTACGACTTCTCTGATTAAAAAGATCGTAGAAGTAGTTTTCTCTTTCACAGGAAATGGTTTAGTAGTTTTGTCTGTTGAGTCGACTCTCCCCGTTCTTGTCTCATATGAGGTTGCATCTCCCCTCATATTAGGTCGGAGGGCCCAAAGGGCTAGGAACAGAAAAATGTGTTTACACCAACAAGTTTCCTAATAGGTTTCTTCGCCTGCTACTGTTCCTGTTCAGGAAGATTCTCAATTTCCCTGGGTTGAGAATCGCTTTGTAGAGTTGTCCGACCGCGTGAATGATATCCTATTCAAAATATCTAGGAAGGTTCACCCTCCCTTGGACGCAGATGGCATTGAACCTGCGATTTGTATTGATGGTTCCACTAGAGTTTTTCTGGTCAAGAAGACTGTTAGAGCAGTTTCCTCAGACAGGGTCTTGTTTCTAGAGAAGAGTTCCTTTCCTAGATCTCTAAAACATCTGAGCAGGTTTTGCAAGAGCTCCTCTAATTACTCCACCTTCACTGTATATCTAGTAAGAGATCGAGTTATATTTTTTAGTCCACTATGAGGCATAGACATTTGTCATCCGTTGTGCAGGCTATAAGACACGCTGAGGGGTTGCATGGTACTCTTGGTGTGGCAGTTAGAGCCACTGCACAAGATGTTGTATTAGATGTTAGTAATGATGATGTTATAGCGGCTTCACCCTCATTTGATGTGACCACTATTTCCATGAGTAAAAAGTAAAAGTATTGTGGCTTCCTCTTCATCAAGTAAGATGAATTTGTTATATGTTGATAAAGGGAGGTTTGAGGCGCACCCTCGTCGATTCTAGCCTTTTTTTAGGAAAAAGGTTGATTACGTGACATTGGTGAATACCCAGTGAGTTAGGCAAGTTCCTTCCATCACATCTGCTAATATCTCGGCCCCCATTAAGGAGGGCGCAAGTTTTCTTTCGAAAAGAGTATCCTTCCAGTGGACCCTATCTATGAGCTAACTCAAGTAAAGCATGGGGGAGAGGCTAAGGTAGATTATAGAGATGATAATCTGGTAAGCCCTCCAATCCGCTAGAGGGCCTCCTTGAAAAAGGTGGCCTCTTGAGCGAGGAGTTAAATGACTTGGATAGTATGAAAGATATTCCCCTTTCTTATTATTAGTCTCATCTAGTATATAGGCTCCTGAATAATGGGTTGTTGCCCAAAGTGTGGTCTATGTGCCAAGCAAAGGTGTGTGAGGTTATATGGCATAATAGTCCCCAATGAGAAAATTTTGGCTTGGGTCATACTATAAAGCCAAAAAATGTCAAACCCTCGACACTGTATGTAGAATGATTTCTACATTTGATGGCGAGAGGTTACTTGTCTCTACTTTGAAGAGCATTTTATCCTATCTCTTTCACTTATTAAGCAAGGCTAGAATGGATGTTTTATACACTACTAGGAGAAAATACCCTCAAAATCTCTTGTTGACAACATGTTGTATCAACTAGACCATATCACCTGTCTCGGTTAATCCATATTTAGTCATGATGCACATCTCTCAGGCTACTGGAGAGTGTCTCATACGATTTGAGCTAGTTTTTTCCTTTTTGATTAGGTTCTTGATAAGAGCATTTCATTGCTAAAACCACTTTATTTGTCTAGCAAGTGACTTAATCAAGTTATCTTGAGTGTTTAACCACCCGAATAAAATATAGTGCCTCGCCTATCAATAACCTTGTTGACTTATGAGTCTGTTCTTGGTGAAAGAGCATTATTATGAGATGGATCAATCTCCTATATCCAACCTCATAGATATTTCATTTGACTTGATTAATTATTATCACCCTGTCAAAATTCATGTTGAACTAATTAGAGCACTTTGTCTTTATAATCAGTCAATGACTCGTCGGGATATGATATCTGACGTTACCTGTTATACCTCTTTATTTATTTAAGTAAGATATAAATTGATTAAGAGGTAGTGAATTGAGAAACTTCTTACTCGACATTTCTTGATGTTTCGGCTCCAATTATGGAGGTCGTTGAGGTGATTATTAAAGGAATTATGACCCTAGTTGTTCTTGTCTCAGATGATTCTCGAGGTTGAATCTATGGTAGATCCTAAGGATATGTTTAATTCTTAAAGGAATAATGACCCTAGTTGTTCTTGCCTCAGATAATTCTCGTGGTTGAATCTATAGTAGATCCTAAGGATATATTTAACCAGACTATTCATGCACTGTCTTAGGATTTGCAAATTATCTTAGTTTGAGAAATGTAAGTTAAGATTGATGACTTGATCTCTCTTTAGTGAGTTTTCTTCTAAAATCTAAGAAAGTTTTAGGATGGTTAATTTAGTGTCATTAAAATATGAATAATTTTAGAGACCAGTTAAATCATTTGTGTGTTCATTTGATTAAGCGAATTAGAGCTTATTAATGAAAGTATCATATTTTGATGGGGATTCTTAAACTCATATATCAGCAGAGGGTATTAATTTTAAAGAAAGAAAATATAACCCTTTCAAATAAAAAGAAAATTCTCGCCAAATACATTAATTTTCAGGAAAAAGTGTGAAAGACTTTAAAAATAAATACTCGACATTACTCCTGAAAAGAAACCAGAGGTGAGCAGAAAATTGGAAGTAGTATAAAATGCTTCTTAATAATGTTAGTTCTCTTAATAATATCGTTAAACTATTATGATTCAGAGAATTACTATGTGATGTAGAGATCATTGATACACATGTAGTCGACTTAAAGTCATTTTTTTACGTTTTGAGCATCGACCCTCGGGTTATGTCAGCCCTTCCTTCAATAGTGCCTAGCCTTCTTCGTGGGGTATTCACCCACCTTTGTTCATGCTTTATCCGACGACCATCAATTCTAGGTGGCCCTTCATTTGAAAGTGGCTAAGCCTTCTCGTGGGGTATTCACCCACTTGGTGTTACGCATTGTGCATCAATCTTCGGGTCATGGCGGCCCTTCCTCCAGAAGTGGCTAGCCATATTCGTGGGTTATTCGCCCACCATGTTCAACGCTTTGCGCATTGACCTTCGGGTCGTGGCGGTATTTCCTTCGTAAGTGGCTAGTCTTCTTCGTGGGTTATTCAGGCACTTGGTTTACGTATCGCACGTCGACCTCCAGATCATGGAGGCCGTTCCTTCGAAATTGGCTAGCCTTCTTCATGGGTCATTTAACTATCATATTTTACGATTTATGTGTCAACCTTAGGGTATAGGCGCCTTCCTTCAGAAGTGGCTAAGCCTTCTTCGTGGGGTATTCACCCATCTGACTTTATGCATTATGCGTTAACCCCTGGGTCGCAACATTCATTCCTCTCGAATATGACTCGCCATTTTTGTGGGATTTCCCCCACATTCTTTAATCACTAAGCGACATCCTTTGAGTTATGGCGGTCCTTCCCTCATAAGTGGCCAGCCTTTTTTGTGGGATATCCCCCATATGCTTTACGCTATATGCATTGACATCCAAGTTCAGTGGTTCTTCCTTAGGAAGATGGCTAACCTCAATATGGAATGTTCCCCATATATTTTAGGCTAAATGTGTTGATATCTGAGTCCAGTAGCCTTCCTTCGAATGAATGGATTGCTAAGAAAAATATCTTCAGAGAGACAATCCTAACAAATAGCGCAAGAAAGCTTGCATTGCAAAAAAATTTTTTCTCATGTAGATTTGTGTATACTCTCCATTTTCCAAATATGGAAATCTCCTATGTTTCATCCTCTCTGTCACCAGTGAGTGACATAGAATCATTTATTTGCTCGAAATAAAAAAACATGGTTGGAAAAAGTTTCATTTAAGACCAAGGTCTTCCACCCATTTGGATCTTAATGGAATAGTTGATTTCAGAGGGATTTGAACTTTCAGGTTTGAGCCCTCCTCACTGTTGCATAAAGAGCTCCTCTGAATTCTTCTCACGAGCTTACCTCCTCAACGGCTGATCGCCTCGCCGGCCAACCCTATCTGTATAGAGATAGCTTCCTCTGCACAGGCTTCTGCCAGCTAGACATCTCACCGCTCAGACAACCTTATTGCTCAGAAGTTTCTCCCACTCCAGGCTACTCCACTCAGAAGACCCACTCGTCAACGCTCTCCGACGGCTTCACCCTGTTAGACGATCGATGCTCCAATCGACTGCCTTCACAAGTCGGCCGCCTCACCATCTGGCCGCCTCCCGTCTTGCCATCTCACCTGCAAAAGTTTATGGAGTTCCTCCTCCATTCCCAACTCCTTATATCCAGCTATATCACCAAACAATCCATCTCAACCTTATACTTCAGCTAACACATATCAAAAATTAATAAGGAGAGGTAAAGCGGATTGCTACTACTGCACTAAGACAGCTAGTGCTGGGACTCCAATCTTCCAACCAAAGAAACGCCTATGGAAGAAGCCATTCGCTGACTCATGGAAGGTTAGGCAAACGAGTCGGCTATTTCTACACCATGCCATTTTCCTCCCTACCATCTCACCTGTTTGCCTGAGCAGCACCCATCCTCATCTGGCCAACCCATGGCCAACCACTTTGTCGTTCCCCGTCAAACACCCATCTCCGGCGGGCCACTATCGGCCATCACTCTGATTTCTAGCCGGGCACCTCAAAATCAAGGAAGATTTACATACATACCATTCAATTCTTATGTATTCATATATAAATATATAAAGATATAAATATATGGGTCCGCCTAACTTTCTTCATCTACCAAATCATGTGAACGAAGCAATCCGCTTCTTCTATAAGCAAAAAATTCTTTCTGATGACCCAAAATTAAAGCTAAATAATTTCTCTATTTTAAATAAATTTAATAGTTACTCCTTACGTGCATGAACTTGAAAGAATTATTTCTAAAAGTTTGTTTAATCTATCTCTCCGAGAACTCATATTCGAGTAAAAATGTTTGACAACGACGTCATGATGTCATAGACGCCCTATTTCGATAATGAGGGCCAGCTAGGGAACTTTCCTCGCCATTAGTTCAGGTCCCATAGCTTTGATAGGACAAAAATCCATAGATGATTCCCTACAAGAAGCAACAAGCTTCGCTAATGGCACAATGACAGTCATCTCGGAGGGGAGTCTTGCCAGCCTCATCCCATAGAGAGGGAACTCAACCTAAGATAAAGAACGATCGAGCCACTAGGACACACACGAGTGAAGGGTTAGAACTCAGCTTCAATGCCCCAAACATATACTTGTTACGACATAAGCCACCATGTTAGATAAAAGAGATTGACTGAGATGCCAAGATTGTCTGATCGATCTCCTAAGCCACTTGATCGAATAAAAGAGGTCGCCTGAGACATCAAAATTGTCTGGCTGATCCCGCAATCCATTTGAACAAATAAAAATAATCTGCCGAGACGCCAAGATAGTTCGACCAATCCCCTTAGCCACCTTAGCAAATTAATGCAGTCGGTCGAGCGCCAAGATCATATGGTCGATCCTGCTACTCATACATCCAAACTGTGTTAATTGTCAGAGGTAATCCTCTACCTGACAGCAACTGACTCCACTTGGAGTAATGAGCAAATCAACATGGGATCATTCTATGAATAATCAATTAACAGTGAACTACACAAGAAATATCATAACATAAAATAAAGACAGTTTAACATAGATTATCAATAGTGATTCATTTGCTCATGTTTTTTTTATATATTTTTTGTTCTTGTCGCAGTTGTAGCTATCAATGAGCAATAAATGAAACTTAATATGCAAGATCAAAAATATTATGCACGAATCTCGAGAGAATCCAACGGCCCATATATAGTACATAAAATAACATATAATAAACTACTTAAAGAAATATTAAAGATGTATTTTTGTGTTTTTCTCATTTTTATATTTTATAAATAGGGGAATCATGACATGTATTAGGGTCTCATGGCCTCTTCTCTTTCAAATGATGTTGGAAGTACTCTCTCCATTCCCCTCTCTTGTAATCATATTTTTAGTGGAATAAAAGCGGTTAAAGAGCTTAGGAGCACCCCTCTTTCCTCCTATTTTGACAAATCTCTCTCTATCTCTCTCTATTCATCTTTCTCTTCTTTTGTCACTGGGCTCTACCCCTTTATTATTTGAAATTAAATATGTTTTAAACTCATTTTAAGATTTGGTTTCGAATTACCCTAACTTTAGGTTGAAAACAAATTATGTTTAGATTTTCATAGAATTATATTTCACCAAGTTAAATTTTTGTAGTTTATTGTGTAATTTGGTTTAGTTTGGTTTGAAATTTAGTTTAATTAATATTTTAGATGAGTTGAGTTTTCATTTTGGGTTGGATTGTATTGAGGTTAATATTTGTCAATTTTAGAGTTATATTTAGTTGGATTTAATCTCAAGTATGCATTTAAATTAATGAAATATAGTTCTTAGTTATATTCCATTTTATTTGAATTGAGTTAATTACTGGCTTAAATTACTTTAGTTAGGTCATGTTGTGTTAGCTTTAGGGTTAAATTGAATTTTGATACTTATTTTAAGTTTAAATTTGAGTTTAATTGAATTTATATTTAAAAATTATTAATACTTAGGTTAAACTGGCTGTGTCAAATTCATATTTAGTTATGATTATATCTTAATGTTGGTCCTAATTCAGTTAATTTTAAATTTTAGTCTTCAGAAGGTTCTATTTTAATTTTGTTTTAGGTTGATTATTTTAACTAAAATTTATTTTAGTTTTAGTTTGAACCAGCGCAACCACACCAATTCACCTATGTTTGAACCAATCATTAATTTAACAAGAGATTATGGGTTCTCCAAGATCCAAAACGACCTGACCACTATAGCCGAGCCACACAAGTCGAGTTAGGGACTACTAGAGTTCACTACGAATCACAAGCCTATAATTGGGCTAATAGTGCCAGGATCAACAAGACCGGGGCTAACCCAATCACCTAGGTCAAATCAAAGCCACTAAACCAGGCCTAAGCTAACTAGCTAAAAGGGGCCTCCCAACCATCTCCACAAAATGGGGAGATATCCTATGCCAAGAAGGAAACAACCAAATGCTATATAAAAAAGAGTTAACAAAAAAAGAAGACAAGAATCATTAAATGGGAAAGAACTTTAAATAAAATAATTATGACAAATATTTAATTAAAATATTTTAATTATTTTAAATAAATTTATTATTCAAATAAACAAAAAACATTTTTTGTATTAACTTATGTAAACATAGATCAAAAGATTTAAAATCTAAATAAAATTTGAGGAAAAAAATTAAATTTGAGCATATTTCTTAGAGATATTTTTGCAATAGCACACAATTCCCATGTATATGCATGCCTTGCATGTAAACTTTCGTATTTACACCAATGCTTAAATATTTAACTTCACATTAAAAATAATACCATTAAACCCTTTAAAATAAAAAAACAAAATATACATTTTCACGTATAGATTTAAAACATCAAATTACTATATATATATATATATATATATAGATTTCCTTTTTGTTATTAAGCATTATTTTCATTTGAATGAGCTTGGAAAGAGTCCCCTTAAGTTCAAGTTAAGCTTCTAGTTTAGTTGAGAGCATTCTAATGGGCCAAGGCCCAACTAAAATATTCCCAAGCTCTTTTAGGCTAACAAAGAAATGTTCAAGTTAAGCTTCTAGTTGAGTTGAGAATATTCTAAAGGGCCACGGCCCAACTACAATATTCCATTTGGCCCATATCTAACAATAACAAGCGGTTGCGGGACGGTTCTGGAAGCGCCCAGAGAATGCTACCCAGATTGGGAAAATGGGAATCTACCTTTGTCCATCCCCTACAGCCGACGTCTCTCCGGCGTCTCTCGAAGCCTCCGGAACAAACATTCACTTCCCTATAAAACCCTCCCCCTATCCCCCGTTCTTCAACAAGAAAAGAACAACCAAAGCATTGCAGTTTATTGAGCTCAATTCGATCGATTTCACGCTCTTTAGATTTCTTTGATAAGTTTTTCATCTTTAATCGATGGCGGGAAAAGGCGAAGGACCAGCGATAGGCATCGATCTTGGAACGACGTACTCTTGCGTCGGCGTTTGGCAGCACGATCGGGTGGAGATTATTGCGAATGATCAGGGAAATCGGACTACACCCTCTTATGTCGCGTTCACCGATACGGAGAGGTTGATAGGCGACGCGGCGAAGAATCAGGTGGCGATGAATCCCATCAACACTGTTTTTGGTGAGTTTGTTATCTGATCTTATTTGTGCTATTTGTTCTTGGATGCATCATCTCTAATCCTTCTATGAGACATATCATCTTTAAAATTGGCGGAAATACGATTAGCTCTGTTTGGTTGGGAATTTAGGAAAATTGCCAGTAGTAGTTTATTAACAGAGAATGATTTTTATGAATGTTCAACCTTTTCATACGTAGAAAAAGATGCTTAAGAAGAAAAAATTAAAATTTAGGTAGGTGTGAGATATGTGAATGCACATCGATTGGGTTCCATGTTTGTAGATTTTCGATGATTTAATTATGATTCATAGGTTGGTTGCGATAGTCATCATAAAATTATTTATGTCTTCTCACCGTGTTGCAATTTCAATTTATTATTGGAATCAGTGCGAGCTCTGCGAACTCAGGATGAGAAAGAGCTTAACTAGTGTTTTATTAGAAGAATTAGCATTGGCTTAAATTTTTTTTGCTCTTAGTTATTTTAACCGTCATAAATCCTAATTTACAAAATTACTGATCATGCTTACTATAAACTTATACTAATCGAACAACCAACGGAGTTTTAGTCAAACTTTCCATTGCAATTTCAATCTGTAATTCTACCGCAAGGCAACACGATGTTGAAGGCAGAATATCTATTTTCTGCTTAAGCATCCGCGCGTTTATGGCTTAGATGAAGAAATTTTCGTGAAATTATTGTGTATGTTTTTGTTTTTCTTAACTACTTGAATTACTTAAATAATCCCTTCTGTTTTATTTGTATTGAAACTGCAGATGCCAAGCGTCTTATTGGCCGGCGATTCTCCGATCCTTCCGTGCAGAGCGACATGAAGCTATGGCCTTTTAAGGTCATTCCCGGACCTGGAGACAAGCCCATGATCGTGGTAACCTACAAAGGCGAGGAGAAGCAGTTCTCACCTGAGGAAATCTCCTCAATGGTTCTCACCAAAATGAAAGAAATTGCCGAAGCTTTTCTCGGAAGAACTGTAAAGAACGCAGTCGTAACGGTGCCTGCCTACTTCAACGACTCTCAGCGCCAGGCAACCAAGGACGCTGGGGTCATTGCCGGCCTCAATGTCATGCGAATCATCAACGAGCCAACCGCCGCAGCAATTGCTTATGGTCTTGATAAGAAGGGCGGCAGCTCTGGTGAGAAGAACGTCCTCATTTTTGACCTTGGAGGCGGTACATTTGATGTTTCTCTTCTCACCATTGAAGAAGGCATCTTCGAGGTTAAGGCTACTGCCGGTGACACCCACCTTGGCGGAGAAGATTTTGACAACCGAATGGTGAATCACTTCGTTCAGGAGTTCAAGAGGAAACATAAGAAGGATATTAGTGGCAGTCCCAGGGCTTTAAGGAGGTTGAGAACTGCTTGCGAGAGAGCAAAGAGGACTCTTTCCTCCACCGCCCAGACTACTATTGAGATCGATTCTCTTTACGAGGGGATTGATTTCTATACCACCATAACTCGAGCTAGATTTGAGGAGCTCAACATGGATCTCTTCAGAAAGTGCATGGAGCCGGTGGAGAAGTGTTTGAGGGATGCGAAGATGGATAAGAACAGCGTTCATGATGTTGTTCTTGTCGGAGGATCAACAAGGATTCCCAAAGTTCAGCAGCTGCTACAGGATTTCTTCAACGGGAAAGAGCTTTGCAAGAGCATCAACCCGGATGAAGCTGTGGCTTATGGAGCCGCCGTGCAAGCCGCAATCTTGAGCGGAGAGGGGGATGACAAGGTGAAGGACCTTCTTCTTCTCGATGTCACTCCCCTCTCTCTTGGCTTGGAGACGGCCGGAGGAGTTATGACTGTTCTGATTCCGAGGAACACCACCATTCCCACTAAGAAAGAACAGGTTTTCTCTACTTATTCGGATAACCAGCCAGGCGTGCTGATCCAGGTCTATGAAGGCGAGAGAACCAGAACCAAAGACAACAATTTGCTAGGAAAGTTCGAGCTTTCCGGTATCCCACCTGCACCCAGGGGCGTGCCTCAGATCAACGTGTGCTTTGACATTGATGCCAATGGCATCTTGAACGTTTCAGCTGAGGACAAGACTACAGGTCAGAAGAACAAGATAACCATCACCAACGACAAGGGAAGACTCAGTAAAGAGGAGATTGAGAAAATGGTGCAGGAGGCAGAGAAGTACAAGTCAGAGGACGAGGAGCATAAGAAGAAAGTGGAGGCCAAGAACGCTCTTGAGAACTACGCTTATAACATGAGAAACACCATCAACGACGAGAAGATAGGAGGGAAGCTGAATCCAGCGGACAAGAAAAAGATAGAAGAAACCATTGAGAAGGCAATACAGTGGCTGGATGGTAATCAGCTAGCCGAAGCTGAGGAGTTTGAAGATAAAATGAAGGAGCTTGAGAGTATCTGTAATCCCATTATTGCGAAGATGTATCAGGGTGCAGGTGGTGCCATGGATGAAGATCTTCCTCGTGGTGGCAGCAGCGGTGCTGGTGCCGGACCTAAGATTGAAGAGGTTGATTGAAGTTTATGCCTTTGAAGATTAGTGGCTTTTTGTTATCTGAGTGGAAGTCAGACTTGTTGCAGCAGTGTTTTGAAGTGTGTCTGTCTATTTTTTTTTTTTTCCAGTCTACCCCTTAGTGTAAATCTAATGATCTGATCTGCTACTATGTCGTGCTGAATTTACTGAAGAAATATTTTCGTCTCTGTTTAAATATTGTTCTGAATCCGTATTATTTCAAACGGAAAAATTAGAGTACGTTAGAAGATTGGAAGGATTTCCTGGAGTTTTTGCTTTTGCTGTTGGCACGGCATTTTAATCTAAAATAAATGTTCATCTTTAACTTACAAAATTAAGACTAAATCTGAATGGGTATAATTATGAGCTGTTCTTTAAAATTGATAAAAATTCATATAAATAAATCAGATCATTAAGTATGTTGAAATCAAATTTGTGGATGTATTGAATGGATAATAAAATTATGTTTAGATGTTACCTTTACTTCTTTAAAGTAATAAAACATGTTAAAATCAAATATTATCACTAATCTCACCTGATAAATACAGTGTGAATAAATAATATGTATTATTAAATTCTAAATATTGTTTGATATTAATTTTTATCAAAAATTAAATGGATAATTTTTATTTATTTTTAAATGATTCGTTTGTTTATTTAATATAAATATCAAGCCAAATGCTTTTATCTTCAGATGCTTTTAAAGCCTAAGGTTGTGCACCGAACAATTTTAATAGGCCCAATAGTTGTTTTTAAATAGAATGAAGCCCAACTCATAAAATTGAATTTTCTTAGAAATTTCATAAATAAGCCTAGTTATATGGGAAAACTCCTCTAAATTTTCTTAGTAATTTTAGGCCTATTGTTTTTAATAAATAGGTCTCTAAGCTATTGGCTTTTAGGTTGGTTGTCATTTTACCTAAAATAATATCTCACAATCATGTAAGTTTATAATTTAAAATATTCTTTTTGCTAAGGAGCTCGTTCATGATTTTGATTATAAAGTTAATGGTCAAAACTTGATGCTTATAGTAGACATTTTTAAGGATTAAAGATAATCTTAATTGGGACTTCCTTTGTCAAATGTTTTCTCTTATTAGTTTTGGCGAAAAAGATAAGCTATTTATCGTATCTATGAAATTCTTATGGTGAGGTTTTAAAAAGCTCTTTAATGAAAGTCATTCTCTATACATAAAACTAAAGTGAAATATGATGTCACTCACTTAAGTTTTATTGATGTTATCATAATCTTCTTTTAACATATCTACTTTTTTGAACCTAATCCTTGAGCTTCTTTAGGATTTCCAAATTATTAGTGTGCTTTCTATTAATAAATGTAAGAGTAACTTTATTCAAGCTAAGTCTTTTCCTCGTTCCTCCATTATGCACATAAATATACAATTTAATTTCCTTCCTCATTCCCTTCCATTTAAATACTATAGAATACCAATTTATAAATGTGAGAAAAGGAATTTCCTCTTTTATGACAGCTTATAGAAGAGTTCGGATTTTTTCTTCTTTTCTATAGATGATGCTATCACTCTAGTTATAAGTGTTTTTTCCTCATCCCCTGTTTATTTGCTCCAAACTATTCTGCCTTCTAAAAGAACTTATTCTACAATTGAATATTTATTTAATAAGTTCTTATGGGGCTCCAACTCTTCTCACAAAGCTTTACACTAGTTTTTATGGCTTAAAGTATGTTTCTCTTATAATGAAGGTGGCTAGTGTGTAACCTATGGCTATGGGCCAAATATATGAAAACTAAATATTGCCAAAGCAACCATACTACTTGATGTTTTTTTTTTAGAGTTGATTCTTCCACTCGGAAACATATGCATTTTATTAAGTGGGAATCAGATGCTCTCATCTTTTTAGGGTTAAGAAATTGTAATTCTATATTTTAACAAGATAATTGGATGAGATTTATTTTAGTAGATTCCATTATATATTCCCACAAGACAAATGCCATTGAAGTAGAAATTTTTTCATGTCCATCCGTTTTTGGGATGTCCTTAAGCCCAAGATTTTTCTCATGAAAGTTGTTACAAACTTGATTATTAAGATTCCATTAGAGTTGGATATTTACAATAAAACATTGTTTACTCTTATTGAATATAGAAATTTATCCATTGAGGAGGTGGGACGTCATTTAAGAGCTATAAGACCTATTTCTTTATATGTTGCAATTTTATGTGGTCAAGTCATTCCCACTTCTTGCACTTTTTGTGCTAGAAAATTTTAAAAGGGTTGCATCTCTTTGACACTATTCTTTGGAAAATAAGATTTAATGTTACTTCTAAACACAATATCAATGTTGTTTTTATATGGAATCTCCAATTAGAAAACATTGAGTTTATGGATGAATTTTCTCAACTCTTTATTTATTCTCGTGATATTTCTATTAAACTTATGTTTCAAAATTAGTTCAGGGTTATTAATGGTATTTATACGGTCATACTATCACCATTATTTGTACCTCTATTCTATAGTGTCTTTGCGAAGAAATAAATGAATCAAAATATAATGGTGTCAAAATGAGCTTTCATCATATAGTTTGGAACATAAAAGATATAACTTCTTATCTTCATAATGCTAAACTTAATTGTAAGAAAAGTTTTAGGAAATGTTTGATGGTTGTTACCAAGTTTTAGTTGAACATCGTATTCCCATACATTAGATAAGATCGCTTTGTTATTTGAAAAGTTTGGTTGTTGGTTGAACTCAGATTAACACTGGTGGTTATGTTTTTAACATTGATTTTTGGCTTTGGGGCCTTACTCCATGATAATTAAAGGGCTTTAATAGTTGCTTTTCCTGGCCCTATTTTTTTAAAAAATGCTTTATATATTGAAATATTTGCTCAAAATTTGAGTTTATCTTAAATTGAGGATGGTGGAAAATATCTCAATCATGATGGATGTACTATTAGCTATTAAAATAATCTCAAAATTTGTGGCTTATACTTCTATTGGCTCCCATATTTTTTACTTACTAGTTGATATTGTAAAGCTCCTCAACTCATTTAATTTTAGATCAAATCACATCCTTAGAGAAGGTAATGCCTGTGTGGATTGGCGTCCAAGAAACGGGGGCTCAATATAAAGGTTTGATGGAGTTCTTTTACTCCAATTGTTGCCTTCAATTGAGAGGCCACAATTAATCTTAATAAAATAGGACTGCCTTATATAATACATGGAGTGCAATCTTAATATCCTATTTTGTTATGTTATCAATTTGCTTTGCTGGCCTGAGTTGTGATTTGTCTATGGGAGTGGTTTATTAGCTCAGATATCTTTAATTGTCTCGACCTTTTAAAGGTTAAATTTATCACTTTCTTATAAAAATGGCGTTTGCAGCTGATGATATTCGGTCTAATATTAATATGAACAATTATTTGAAGAATGTAGGCTCTGCTTTATTAATCTTTTAAGCCTAACATAATTTTTTTCGTATTGCTTTTATCTCAATCAACTTTAAAATAGCCATTTATTTGTCTAATTTTATGTGATCTTCGAGATATTATGGATTTGTTTGTCTCTTCTAACTTGCTTTTATCAATCAAGATTAATTGAAATCGGGTTTCCTTATTTAAATTGTTGAATTAAATTCTGTATATTAATTGTACATATTCATTTCATAATTGCTGAATGGTTAGATTTGGAATATATATTATTATAAATTATTATGTATTATTAGGATACCTAAATTAGATTGTACAAACTATTCTTTATTGGAATGAAATCAAAGGAAAAAGACATCCAACCTATTCACTCAAATATTGACAACTTTATCTTTACATGTTGCTCCTCTAGGTTGGTAATGAGTTCACATGTGGTCTTTTAAGGCCCTTTTTAGCTGCAGGCTCAAGCTTTTTCTTCCTTTGAAGGCTTTAAAATTTTCTTTCTTGTGAGTAATCTCCTTTATGTTTCGGTGGTTCATTTAGCTGTTTTGTTTGGTTCATTCTGCTGCTTTGTTCTACTGGTGGTGGTTATGCCCATATCTATACCTTATAAGTTTAGCTATAATTGTGCCATGTAAGCTCAATTACATGTTACTTTTATGTAACAGTATTGTACTTATAGGATTTGGGATAGTTCTTTCAATGTTACTTTAACTTTTCAGTCTTATTATGTTCGAATGATTTATTAGCCAATACAATTTTCTATCTTTTTTTTTAAATGTCTTTATCTTAAGTTCTAACTTCAGTTTCGATACAGATTTAGTTGGTTGATTTTTAACCTATTTATTTGCAGGGTTTTTTTGTCTTATGTTGTTTGCTTTCTCAAGTGGCTTCTATTCTTTTGGTGGACTGAATTGAATTGTCAGTTGCTTGATTTTGTGGAGTTCGATTGCACCTGCTCCTCTGCCTAATAAGAATTGAATTGTATTGCTTGTGCTTGCTGAAGATGGTTCGTCCCCTTAGATTTTCTTCCTCTTGTGTGTGTTGTGCGAGTTATAACAATGGTCAAATTTACAAGTTATAAGTACTAACTCTCTGATATTAATATAACCCTTAAATAAAATTATGCGTGCAATATATTTTTATTTATATTTTATAAAATTTACAAGTTATACTAAGAATTACTTAATGAAACATTTTTTGAAATTCTGAAAATTTGTAACATTGCACAATAAATTTTAATGAAGTAATTAATTGATATAGCTCACAACACCAGATATTAATAAAATTTACATACATATCATCTAATTCTTTTGTAGTTACATACTAACATCTAAATTTCATATCTATACCTGTAATACTTAAAACTTTAAAATTACATTAAAATATGATTATTATTTATTTTCTAAAAATGAAATATATGTCAAATTTTTATGAATATGACTGCAAATTTAGATATTAGATGTAAACAATTAGAGTAATTCGGCACGCTTCCGCCACGCTTCCGCCACGCGACACGCTTGTAATGAACAATTCTCAATCGCTACGTGGCCAACGGTACCGTTAAGGTGAAGTTCTAACGTGTGTGTTGTATCATCTCCTGAAATTATGATCAATTTCACCCGCCAAATTTTATTATTTACATATTCGACAATTAAAATTTTTTTGTATACCAGACGCTAAACGGAGGAGAGGGAAGGCCGCGAGAGGACCCGAGGCGTCCCAAATAAATCATTGACGACGAAAAAGGATTGCGGGTAAGAAGATCAAAGGCACGGGCGGCGCGAGCAGCGATTAAAGGCGGGAGGGGGAAGGCATCGAGGGGAAGTAGGCGGTAAGTGGACGGTGGGGGATGAGGGTGGTAGATATGTAAATAGACTTATTTTAAGTGTTATGTATGTAAATCAACATTATTATTATTATTATTGTTGTTGTTGTTGTTCTCTTAGGGCTTCTCCTTCGAAGGAAAGCGGGAAGAGGGGGTGCTTCTTAAACCCTAATTCGCCTCTTTTGCGCATTCTTGATTGTTTTATCAGTCAGTCAAGGAATCGTTGCGGCAGTGTGGGAGAGTTCAGATCCTCCGATCGCGTGTCGGTTGATTTCGGCGGGGCTTGATGGCGGATAGATTGACTCGGATTGCAATCGTCAGTTCAGATCGGTGTAAGCCGAAGAAATGCCGCCAGGAGTGCAAGAAGAGTTGTCCTGTGGTGAAAACTGGTATTTAGCGGGGATTTGGTTTTTCCGTTATTAATTTTTTTGTTTTTTCTTAGCCTGTAGTTGTTTGCGATGAAATTTTTCTTGGCTTATGCTTTGATAAAGTTGTCTCCGAAATTTGGTTATGTTATTTCTTCTAGGAAATTCTCAAAGAGGTATTTTGAAGCATAACCAGTGTTCGTAGGTGGATAGATCCTGTGATTTTGATTTGCCTGAATTTTCGTTGATTTTATGCTATTCATGATTCCTGCTGTAGTTTAAGCTTTAATGATTTGATATAGATGTTCATTTCCTCTGCAAAAGTTGCTTAATATTTACCAAGGCATTACATTTACGCTATAACCAGCTTTGTAATTGATTCTGATATTTAGTTTTGTTATTTCATTCTCTATGTTCATGTTTTTGATGAAATCTGTCAACTTGATCTGTGCATAGCTTATATCTTTTTAGTTCTCCATGTGAACTTTAATTATTTTCAAATGTTATTGTTTTTAGAAGTCTTTTTATCTTCATAACTTACACCAAGATTTTGGAGATTTTTTAGACATTTTTTATGTTTTTTGTAACCAATGTTGTTGTAACATTATTGGCTTTATAGAGAAATTGTAGTTATAGTTTACAATGTTGGTGCGATCCTTATACTTCTTCAGAGACTTCTATCTTGCACATTTAGGGTCTTTATTTTTAAAAATTAAACTCTTTGGCTTTTATGGGTTTAACTGGCAGGCAAACTTTGCATAGAGGTCATATCTTCCTCAAGAATTGCTTTCATTTCCGAAGAACTATGCATTGGATGTGGTATCTGTGTCAAGGTTTATATCTGTGATGCAGTGGTTCAGTTGTACTACTTTGATTTTTCTTTATGGCTATGCTAAATGGTATTTTTCTAATTATTTTGTTCTTTAGAAATGTCCTTTTGAGGCAATTCAAATTATTAATTTACCAAAGGACCTTGACAAAGATACAACACATCGTTATGGCCCCAACACATTCAAGCTGCATAGGTACCATTTAATGGTGGCAAAAATGTTATATTTTTACACTATGATTCAAGTAAAATTGCTGAAAATTTATATTTACAGGCTACCGGTACCCAGACCCGGGCAAGTTCTGGGGCTTGTTGGAACAAATGGAATTGGGAAGTCCACTGCCCTGAAAGTGCTAGCTGGAAAGTTAAAGCCCAATTTGGGAAGATTTAATGTAATCTATCTGACATATTGCTTATTTTCTTTCTTTTTTTTATCATTTTATATGATTAATATATCCATGAATGTTTATTCTACAGAATCCTCCTGATTGGCAGGAAATATTGACATACTTCCGCGGATCCGAGCTTCAAAATTATTTCACACGAATTTTGGAGGATAACCTAAAGGTTTTCAGTTAATTAGTAGCGTCCTTCATTGATATTATTTTTTCACTATTCCAGGATATCTCACCTTTTCAAGCCGTGCCATTGTTATGTTTTTCTCTGCAAACATTTTTGTAATTCATAATTTTGCATTATATCTATTTTTATTTCTTTCACATTTTATAAAGTGAAATTATTTTTCTATGGGATTGTGATGGATTACTAAAGAGAGCAATGATGAGAGCTTTGTCCAGAAAATTTTTAATAAAGAATTTGATGTATATCGTTAGAAAGTGAATGGAGAAACGTTCATAAAACTGACTAAAATAGTTGGGAATGTTTACAATTCTATCTCTGAAGGTTTGCATAGCTAATTCTTCAAAATTATTACTCTTGAAAGCCTGCAAGTTGAGCGTTTTCTGGTTTGAAAGTTATTTTTCATTGGGACTTGGCAAGTCCTTGGCATGCGGGTTATTAGGTTCAAAATTTCAGTAATTGCTGACGTAGTAGTAATGCGTTGAGAACTTGGTAGATCAATTACCTTGGCATTCTAATGAGAACTTAATTAGTTCATGATAAGACTCTTCCGGAGTTACGGCCTTTGTTTTTCATCTCATTTTATTCTGTTCAGTATTTTTATTCTTTTAATCAAGCCCTTTGCTATAGAGATTTCATTGTTATCAACTTATCAGCTCAGCGCTTTCATATATCTGAGAGGAACATTCTAATGTGATTTTAAAATTCAGTGAGTTCTATTGGATCATTAATTTAAAACAACAACAACAACAAAGCCTTAATCCCACTAAGTGGGGTCGGCTACATGAATCCTTTTTCTCCATTGCGTCCTATTTAGTGTCAAATTTTCGTTTAATTCTAATAGATTAAGATCATTTTTTATGCAATAAGCCCAAGTTTTCCTAGGTCTCATCTCGCCTTTCTTAACATAAGTTGTATTTAAAACATCTACTCTCCTAATCGGATCATCGAGTGGTCGACGTTTAATGTGACCAAACCATCTAAGGCGACTCTCTCTAATTTTATCCGACACCGGTGCAACTCCAACCCTATTACGGATATATTCATTTCGCATTTTGTCTCTAAGTGTAAAGCCACTCATCCATCTAATCATTCTCATCTCGGCAACACTTAACTTAACATTATGCTTCTCTTTTAAAGGCCAACATTCAAGACCATAGAGCATCGAAGGTCTCACCACCATCTTATAAAATTTTCCTTTCGCCTAAGCGGTACTTTTTTATCACACAATAGGCCGGACGCATTCCTCCACTTCAACCAACCAACCTCGAATTCTACTATTAACATCCCCATCTATATCACCATCGCTTTCAACAATGGACCCAAGATATCTAAATCGTTCACACCTTTTAATAATTTGATCACCCAAAGTTACACTTCCGTCACTAGACCTACTATTACTAAAATTACATTCCATGTATTCAGCTTTTAGTTCTACTCAAACGAAGACCTTTAGACTCCAATGTAGACCTCCATAATTCAAGTTTTTCCCGGACTTTTCTCTTGTCTTATCCACCGTGAGGATATCATCGCAAAAAGCATACACCAAGGTACATCCTCTTGTAAATGGCCGTAAGACCATCCATAAATAAAACAAAAAGATATGGGCTTAAAGCCGATCCTCGATGTAAACCAACGTAAATAGTAAAATACTTGGTCAATCCTCCTTCAGCTCGAACACATGTAACGACTCAAGCATACATATCTTTAATGACTTGAATATAAGTCAAATCAACACCTTTCTTCTCAAGGACTCTCCAAAGAACATCTCTAGAACCTTATCGTAAGCTTTTTCTAAATCAATAAAAATCAAATGTAGATCCTCCTTATTATCTCCGTACCTCTCCATCAAACCTCTTAATAAATGTATAGCTTCCATGGTAGACCTACCCGCATAAATCCAAATCGATTATGAGAAATCTTCGTAATACGTCTTAACCTATGTTCAATTACCCTCTCCCATAACTTTAAAGTATGACACATCAATTTAATTCCTCTATAATTTGCACACTCTCGTGCATCCCCTTTATTCTTAAAAATGGGGACCAAAATGCTCTTTCTCCACTCCTCGTGCATCTTTTTTGTTTTTAAAATAATATTAAAAAGTTTAGTAAGCCAGAAACCCCCAAATCACCTAAACATTTCCACACTTCAATCGGGATATCATCGGCCCTACGTACTTTCCCCTAGCTTTCTTTAAAGCCTCATCAACTTCTTTTCTACTAATGCGACGGTAAAAGTGAAAAGTTTTATTATTATTAACGATATTAAGATCACTAAGCGTCGATCGTACTTTCAAGATCATTAAAAAGTTTATCAAAATAACTCACCCACCTATGTTGAATATCTTTTTCTAAGAAATGACTTTTCGATTTTCATCTTTAATACACTTTACTCGAGTTAAATCTTTACTTTTCTTTTCTCTTTGTTTCGCTAGCTTTATACATATATTTTTCACCTTCCTTAAGATCTAACACGTTATAAAGATCACTAAAAGCTGAATTTTTAGCGTCACGCATTATTCTTTACACTTCACTGCGGCCATTTTATATTTTTCCCAATTCTCTACGCTTTTACATTTAAACCAATTTTTATAACATAACTTCTTATATTTTATCTTTTCGCACATTATTATTCCACCACCAACTATTTTTATTTATAGAAACTTTTTTTCGATTCTCCAAGACATCTTTAACCAACTGTTTAATAAGTATTAGTTAATTTTTCCCACATAACATTCGCGTCTTCATGAAGATCCCAAATATTTAAATCTCGAATTTTACTCATAAAAATAATTTTATTTCGTGTCTTTTGTGCGCTCTCATCTTATTCTACGAATGTTGAATCCTAAGTATTCTTTATTTTACAACTCTTCATCTTAAAATCTGTAACTAATAATCGATGTCGTACTTAATCGCTCACTTGAACGACCTTACAATCCTTACAATCTCGACGATCTCTTCTTCTCATGCTAAAATAATCAATTTGTGTTTTATTAGCATCCATTCTTATAAGTAATAAGACGCTTCATCTCTTTCTCGAATAAAGTATTAATAATAATCATATCATACGCTAAAAGAAAATCTAAAATTGCTCTACCTTCTTCATTAATCGCTCCATAACCGTAACCTACTACGAATATTTCGAAATCTTCTACCACTCTACCGACACGTCCATTTAAATCTCCTCCAATAAAAATTTTTTCTTCGAGAGTATCAAGTGTATTAAGTCTTCTAAATCATTCCGAATTTATCTTTAGACCTATATCTAAACCAACTCAGGAAAGCATAAACACTTATAATATTAAAAATCTTTGTATCAATAATAATCTTAAGCTGCTATAATTCTATCTCCAACTCTATTAATTTTAACAACATTATCTTTCAAACTTTTATCTATAATTATACCTACACCATTTCTAAGACGACTCTTACTGAATCACCATAGCTTTAAAACCTAAGTTATCAATTTCCTTAGCTTTTTCTCCAACCCATTTAGTTTCTCGAATACATAGGATATTTATCTTTCTATGGATCATAATATCAACCAATTCCATTAATTTACCATCGAGAGTACCTATATTCCAAGATCCTATCCTAATACTAAGTATCACGGACTAACTTCTTTACCCGCATCCGTCCGTGATGTGGAACCTCACTTACTTGACACTACACCCGGCGCCGGTGTAGCGGCCTCGCACACTTTCCATCGTATTCGAAGCCATACGCCGCGTCGCTCCAGTGGACGCCCTAAGACTTACACAATGATCAAAAGGATTCATGTCATGATTTTTTTCGACAAGTTTTACGCTGGCTGTCGACTACCTAACGCAACCCTCCACTTTTCACATCCGGGCTTGGGACCGGCAACGGCAGTGTTTACATATCTAACACACAATTCTTATGTATCTACATATCTCAAACCTAAACTGCCATATTTACGTATGTAGCACTTTGGTGCTTTAAACCTATGCATGAAAAGGTGTATTTCACTTTAAATGTTGGTAATAATACTATTTTTGGTGTGATAGTAAAGATTTGAGTTCTCTGTGTGTAAATATGAATGTTTAATTGTGAAATAGGTAACTATGTACGGAAATTGCCCTAAAAAATAACTAATGCACTTAACAATTTCAAATTCATAGGCAACATAAATTATCATGATGTTGAATTCTTTTGAGATTTAGGGTTTTCTATTGTTTGTGAGTGCATACAACCTAGTAAAGATATTGTATCGTGGATAGAGAATTTAAAAGAGAAGGAGAGATGGATGGAAGTCATAAGTGGGAACCTTAGAAATTGTATTAAGTTCTTGAGGAGTCAGACTCCTCGGAGATTCCCTTAGTTACAAGATTTTAAAGGGAGAGAGAAAGATAGAGGTGCTCACCTTTTCCCTTTTCTTTTATATGCAAGGGCAAAGTTCAATAAAATAATCGATGTGGCACATCTTTGTACGACACCCCCTCTTGGTGTCTTGATGAAAGGACCGCGATGCGGATGTAAGGTGTTGCCGGTATGACGCCCATCCCTGATGCTTGGGCGAAAAGTTCGAAGTCCCAAATGTCGGGCGACGTTTTTAATAATGGACTGATAGATGTCTTTACTAGTCATAATGATTTTTTCTGATAGCTGCCTCACACAGGTGGGCTAGGTTGTTATTTTGAGGGGAATGAATATAATCAAATCAACATGTGGGTTCGATTCAACCACTTAATAGATTGGCTCGATTCAACAACTTTGGTAGGCATGATCGATTCAACCATTTCGGCAGATGAGCTCGATTCAACCATTTCAGTAGGTGGGCTCGATTCAGTCACTTCGGTAGTTGAACTCGATTCAACCACTTCGAAAGTTGGGTTCGATTTAGCTACATCGGCAGGTGGCTTCGATTGAATCATTGCTGCAAGTGGGCTCGATTCAAGCACTTTGGCATGTGGGCTCAATTCAATAAGCGAAAAATTTCATATACTCATATTCGTGTATACAAATGACATCAAAATTTGTGTATATATAGGTTAAGACAATGGCTAGCTCCTCAATTTTGTTAAATTCTACCTGTGTGCCAAGAACCCATTTACTTTCAAAAGTATCTTCTTTTTTAACATTTTTTGAACTTCCATTGTCTAAGACAATATGAAATGATTAAGAACTTATTGGTTACTGTACAAATTTCATTGATATAGTTTATGAAGGATAGTTAGGTTTACTTCAATGTTGATTGTAATATAATTTTCTGATTAAGCATTTCTAATTACTTCAAACTCAAGAATTCATTGATATAGTTTATGACTGATAGTTAGGCTTAGTGTAATTACATAATCATAATTGTGTCATGGCATGACGTTGAAGCAGATTAAATCAGTAAACAACGTAATAGTTGATGTAGTTTTGGTTTGCATGTGGTATTCTTTATAGTTACAGTGCCTCACAGGTAAATTCTCTTTCTTATATTATCATTACCTTAAAATATTAAAAATTGCTTGTTAAACATAGTGAGGTAAATCATGATATTATAATGTTTTCAGGAATTTTTGTACTGCACGTGCTGTTTATTGTTATATATGAATTGTCACAGATTCCTCATGCAACATACTTCCATTTCAAGGCATATTCCATGAAGAATATTAAAAATATTTATTTGGTAATTTACAGGCGATTATCAAACCGCAATATGTTGATCACATTCCCAAAGCCGTGCAAGGAAATGTCGGGCAGGTGCTTGACCAGAAGGACGAGAAAGATAAGAAGGTGGAGCTGTGTAATGATCTTGAGTTGAATCAAGTAATCGATCGCAATGTTGGGGATTTATCCGGCGGAGAGCTGCAGAGGTTCGCTATTGCTGTGGTTGCTGTGCAAAATGCTGAGATATATATGTTTGATGAGCCATCCAGCTATCTTGATGTGCGGCAAAGGCTTAAGGCCGCACAAGTTGTTCGATCTTTGCTCAGACCAAACAGGTGAAAATATATCTCCATAAAATTTTGATGAGAAAGTCAAAATAGCATCTAGAGTCTTTTTGTTGGTGGTCATTTTTAGTCCAAGAGCCTACAAAGTGGCAATTTAGTTCCCATAATCTTTTAAAGAGGGCTAAAATCGTTTTCCCTGGTGATTGAAAGCCCATATTAAAAGAGTGCGAGGAATAATTTAACACCGAATAAAATGACTTATGTAAATAGTCAAGAGACTATTTTGACACTTTATTTAAATTTTATATTGAAAATTTTCATATTGCAACTTACTAACCTCTATTCTCAGCTATGTGATTGTCGTGGAGCATGATCTAAGCGTCCTGGATTATTTGTCGGATTTCATTTGTTGCTTATATGGGAAGCCAGGAGCTTACGGGGTTGTTACCTTACCCTTTTCTGTACGGGAAGGTATCAATATTTTCTTGGCTGGTTTTGTTCCTACCGAGAATCTACGCTTTAGGGACGAATCACTTACTTTTAAGGTAAGGAATCGAGCAAATTCTTTAATTTTAAAAAAAGCCCGAAATTCTGACATCATTTCTTTTCAGGTTGCTGAGACTCCTCAAGAGAGTGCTGAGGAGATTCAGACATATCAACGTTACCGGTATCCCACAATGATTAAATTGCAGGGTAATTTTAAACTTTGTGTGATGGAGGGTGAATTTACAGACTCCCAGATCATTGTGATGCTCGGGGAGAATGGAACCGGGAAGACGACATTTATTCGCATGCTGGTGAGCCTTTCTTTTTGCATATTTTCCTTTAGTTTTTATTTGGCGAACCTTGAGGAGTATTGCGCATGATACAAGCCTTTTCATGTGATTTTGTTCTTATATAAAAACCCAAACATGACAAAGCTTTAACTTGATTCACAATCATATCTTCAAGGACGAAACTTATCTATTTGCTAATGCTTTGATTAATGGAAACAAGTTAGAAGAATGAGAGAGAGGGAATGTAGATAAGATTGATTTGGTCAGTAATCAAGCTAGAGGGCATACGTTGTGCTCAATTAATGCCTTTAGTTGTTTGGGACGAGTTTAATTGGCCGTGAAGAGATATCAGAGCCTTTTTTGTCTGGGAAAGTAAAGTTTAAGGCGCTTCAAATGGCACATTTGACAAACACTTCCTGCATGAGTTTTTCATATAATCAGAACTGCTTATATTTTTATTTGTGTTTTTTTATCAATTTGTCTGTTCTAATTATTAAATTATTCCATCTCGATACACAAACTCTCAGCATTTCTGTGTTCCATTTTCAGTCATTTATTGGCGTTTGAATAGGAGGTAAGAAATACTGAGATTTTTTCTCTTGTACTATTAATTTTTGGTCCTTTCATAGGCTGGTTTGCTGAGACCTGACTCTGTTGAAGGTTCAGATGTTGAAATACCTGAATTCAATGTCTCTTATAAACCTCAAAAGATCAGTCCCAAGTTTCCGTCAACTGTGAGGCACTTACTGCATCAAAAAATTCGCGACTCATACATGCATCCTCAATTTGTTTCTGATGTTATGAAACCATTACAAATTGAGCAACTGATGGATCAAGAAGTTATTAATCTCTCTGGTGGAGAGCTGCAAAGGGTTGCATTGTGCCTATGCCTTGGGAAGGTTGGTATACTTTCTTAGATACATTAGTAAAATAAAATATGCCTTGGGAAGGTTGGTATACTTTCTTAGATACATTAGTAAAATAAAATATTTCCGCTCTGCCCTCTTTGTTATTTAAGGATTCTTTCATATGGTAAATGTAGTATATTTCATTTCTTAGTTGACTTGTTCCTGAGTTTGTATTTTCTAGCAGACTGCCATGGACTTTATGAATAAAGTGTCAAAATAAACCACAAACTATTTGCATGGGGCCATTTTAGTCTCAGTTTCTGTAAAAATATCAAATTAGTCCCCATATACATTTAATATGGGCGAAATTAAGTCTATTTTAGCCTATATTAAAAGTGTCTTGGCACTAATTTGGCCCTTTTACAGGCTTTGGGAATAAAATAACCTCTGACAGAGTCAAGGGGTTATTTTTGAAACAGTCCTTTTTTATGAATCTTGATGATACGTTCTCTTCAAGTTCTTGTTGATTTAATCTTCTTTTGAATTCCTTGTGCAGCCTGCAGACATATATCTTATTGATGAGCCTAGTGCTTATCTTGACTCAGAACAGCGTATTGTTGCATCGAAGGTGATAAAGAGGTTCATTCTGCATGCAAAGAAAACAGCTTTTGTTGTGGAGCATGATTTTATAATGGCAACTTATCTTGCTGACAAAGTGATTGTTTATGAGGGAAAACCGTCGGTGGATTGTACCGCTAATACTCCTCAGACGTTGGTATCTGGGATGAATCGCTTCTTGTCCGTGAGTATCACAATTTTTGTCTAGAGCTACATTATTTATAGGAAGATTTATATACATACCACTCAATTCCTATGTATTTACACATATTACACCTAAAATTTAATTTTTACATATATGCCACTCTACCTGTCTATGAGAAGGTGTATTTCACTTTTTACGAGTTAAAATAATGATATTTTTGTTGTAATATGAAATATTTGGTTGGTAAAAATGTAAAGGTAAAGTTTGAGTGTTAGATATGTAAATACATAGGAATTGGGTGGCATGCATGTAAATGCCACTTATTTAAAACTAGCCAATTTAGTTTAGCGTGTTTAAAAAATCTTAAAATTTTAATTTAAATTACATGTTTTACTTGCTGCCAATGTCAATCAACAGAGCTATCTCTTTGAGAAGAAATGATCAATCAAAGTTCTTATTTCCATATATTGAAACCAAAAGTAGCCAAATATAGAGAATTAAATGCGCTTCTTGATTCATAATAGCACAGTAGTACAATTTGATTTTCTGTTTTATGGATGAATACTGTTTAGATTCGGTCAAATGTTCGATCAAGCATATTTAATGACATTTTAAGATCAAAATTTTAGGCTTTTGCTTAATTTCATTGCAATAATATCGATGACTATTTTATTTTATTGTTTTTCTGGAATAGCAGTTGGAGTTCTCTAGTTGGTCTTAAGGCTTAGAATTATTGTCCATTAACCATTTAGAAAACCAGCTTATATCACGTGATGGTAACAACCGATTCTTTTTAAAATGTAGAGTAAGAAAATTATATTCCCTAAATTGTTCATTCTGCTCGATTTGAAGCGTTTTGGAAGCAGTATGTTTGTTATCTAAGATGTTGTTTGTTGGTTTCAAGTTAATGGATCGTTGAAGGACAAATTGAAAAGAAACAATGAGATTGGACTTTCAGGAACTTTCTTTCTATTATTTGAATAAGGAAGAATACATAGCTTAAGAGAGTACTTTTACATTGTAACATAACAACCTATTTATACTAACCAATGCATAACGTAATAAAGGGAAAAAACGTACACAATAATCGCAGATATTAAGTGTCATCAATTCGCGCTCCACTAATTGTGTAATCAATTCATGCCTATTATATAGCCTATATTTATTCCATTAATTGCGTAATCAATTCAAACCTATATTTATTCCACTAATTATGTAGTGTCCTTTTTTGCTCATCAATTTATTTTGACCAATTCAAGATTAGATTCACAATCTCCCCCGTAACTTTGATTTGGTTCGAAATTGTTTACGCCAAGCAACTCTCGCATTTTCGCGAATTTGACTCTTACTAGAGCCTTGGTGAGAATATCCGCATGTTGCTCTCCGGTGCTTACGAACTCCACGATGATCTGTCGAATCTCGACACACTCGCGAATAAAGTGGAATCGAGTGTCGATGTGCTTGCTTCGTCCATGAAACACCGTGTTCTTTATCAATGCTATTTCAGATTTGTTGTCGACGTAGAGAGTTACCGGCTTTGGCTCGCTTCCGGTCACATCGCTCAACAAACTTCTCAGCCACAATGCTTGACATGATGCCACAGTGGCTGCCATGAACTCTACCTCATAGGATGATAGATCAATGGTTTGCTGCTTCTGAGATTGCCAAGTGATTAGATTCCCGTTGAGATAAAATGCAATCCCTCCGGTGTTTTTCCTGCTATCTATATCTCCGGCTAGATCACTGTCAGTAAAGCCGACGAGCTCTTCAACTCCTTGTCCTCTTTTGTATTGAATCCCGTAGCTCATTGTTCCCTTTACGTAACGGAGAATATGTTTCACCGCCTGCTGGTGTAAAGTGGTAGGCTGCTCCATGTAACGACTCGCCATGCCAACTGCGTATGAGATATCGGGTCGAGTATGGATCAAGTAACTGTGACACCCGATGACACGCCTATACTCGGTGGGATTCACAAGGATTCCTTCCATATCCTTTCCGAGCTGCAACTTTGCTTCCATTTTATACTTGCTCGGGTTGCAATCCACCATCTTAAACTGCTCCAACACCTTCTTTGCATAAGCCGATTGCTTTACTGTGATGCGGTCTTTCTTCTGGTCTACCTCGATACCGAGGTAGTATGAGAGCAACCCAAGATCACTCATCTCAAACTCCTTCATCATTTGCTTATTGAATGTCTCAACACCAGTAATGTTGGATCCAGTTACGATCAAATCGTCAACGTATATGCCAACGATGAGTGCTTCTGTTTCGTGATTCCTCTTGTACATAGTCTGCTCTTGAGGACACTTAACGAAGCCTAGACTCATCATTCTCTTGTTAAGGCAAGTGTTCCACGCCCTTGGTGCTTGGCGTAGTCCGTAGAGAGCTTTGGACAGCTTGTACACCTTGTGCTCTTCATTCTTGACAATAAATCATTCAGGTTAGGTGACGTAAAATTCTTGTTCGATATCACCGTTTAGGAACGCCGACTTGATGTCCAGGTGGTGGATCTCCCACCCACGATGAGCTGCCAGGGCCAGAATTAATCTGACGGTATCGAGTCTTGCCACCGGTGCAAAGGATTCCTCGAAGTCAACTCCTTGCTTCTGCATGTAACCTTTCGCCACCAATCTTGCTTTGTGCTTGAGGATGTTGCCTTCGTTGTCTCTTTTCAACTTGAACACCCATTTTAAGCCGATGAGCTTGTGACCGGGTGGCAAGTCGGTGAGCTCCCACGTCTTGTTCTTCTCGATGGACTCGAGCTCTTTCTGCATAGCCTCATTCCATGCCTCCTCGGTTGCTGCTCCGTGATATGTTGTTGGCTTGTTGGTAGTGAGCAACAACAGCTCATCAAGAGCCATTTCTACTAGAGGTGCTTCTGCATAGATCTCGACAAGTGAGCGAAATTTCTTGGGAGGAGCAGTTGTGGATCTTCTCGAGGTCTCTTGTTGTCGTTGAGAGTTCGGCGTGACTACTGGTGTTATTGGCGAGGTCGAGTGGTTTGGTGAAGTCGAGTCCGCTACTTTTTCGTCATCTTGTAAAGTTCCGAACTCCACATAATTTTGTACGTGCTTGTCATCATCATTGTACCATTCTCACTTCTCTTCAAACACTGCGTCTCTGCTCACAATGATTTTTTGGCGTGGTGGATCGGGGAATCTGTGCGCCTTACTTCCATCTTCGACGTCAAGGTGCACTATTGCTTGACTTTTATCATTGAGCTTCTTGAGATTTGGACCTGCAACCTTCACATGTGCGGTACATCCAACACTCGCAAGTGCTTCAATTGAGGTCGCTTGCTGAACCATGCTTGGTTGGGGTACAATCTTTCAGCCTCTTAAGCAAGCTTCTCGCAGTGCCCATCACGGTGCGATTTCTCCTTTCTGTCACACCGTTTTGTTGAGGTGTGTACGATGTTGTGAGATGACGCTCGACTCCCTCTTCTTTGCAGAACTTCGCGAACTTCTGGGAAATGAACTCGCCACTTCGATCAGTTCGCAAAGTTTTCAACTTGTACTCCGACTTGTTCTCCACGAGCTTCTTGAACTCATTGAATGCTTCAAAGGCCTCTCCTTTTTCCCTGAGCATGTACACCCACATCCGACTATAATCATCAACAAGTAAAAAAAAATATTTGTTACCAGCGAGTGATGTCGGGGTGATCAGACCACACAAATCCGCGTGCACAAGTTGTAGAGGATGCTCGGCTCGGAAGTTGGCTTGGGCAGGGAATGACAGCCTTGTTTGCCTTGAAATCATGCAACTTTCACACACTTGGTTGGGGTGTGTGATCTTAGGCAGCCCTATGGCCATCTCCTTCTCCCCCATCATCTTGAGCGCATAAAAGTTTACGTGCCCAAGTCTCGCATGCCATAACCAAGCCGGATCTGTTAGTGATGCTAATAGAGAAGCAGGTTGGCTTGTCTCGAGCGAGATCTTGTACAACCGATTTGGCGATTTTTTTACCTTCATCAATAAGACGTCATTTTGGTCGAACATCTTCAAGAATGAGCCGATTAAGGTGATCGTGTTGCCTATTTCTGTCATTTGATCGAGACTTATGATATTACTTTTTAATTTTGGAATGTAGTATACCTTGGTCATTAGACGTTGATCACCGTTCTTGCATACGAATATGATGGTTCCTCGGGCCTTGATCTCGACGAGTGAGCTGTCTCCGAACTTCACATTTCCGGTGATCTTCTCGTCGAGCTTATTAAACTTCTCTCGATGGCCTGTCATGTGGTTGCTTGCTCCGTTATTAAGATACCATACGTCGGTGTGTTTATACTCCTCGCCACTTGCAAGGAGGTTCGCCATGACTTTTTCTTCATGGAGCAACATCACCTCTGGTTCCTCCTTGGACGATTCTTGCGTGAACTCTTCGAGGATTGTCTTCTCATCTTCGGGCAAGGGATTCGCCGCTCCCTCGGCAAACATCAATGCTGGCTCCTCGTCGTGGAGGCTAGTAAGGTTTGCTTCATCTTCGGGCTTCTTGCTACGGCATTCAGACGCGTAGTGTACGTACTTTTGACAAGCGTAACACTTCACTGTGCTCTTGTCTTTGCGGGGATTGATGTCTTCATGTCGAGGTGAGCTTTCTCCGCCTCGAGCTTGCCCTCGTTTTCGCCCTTTGCCACGACCTCGGTTATCTCCACCGTTGCCGCCGCTACTTGACGATTCAGAAGAAAAATCGGCTTCTCCGTTTTTCTTCATTCGTGACATCAATTCTGCATGCGTGAGCAAGAGGTGCTTCTCCTCTTGTGGGTCTCCGTAGCCGCGAAATCTTTCTTCGTGGACGACCGACGATCTCCTCGACGTTCATGTTTTTGAGGTCACCGAATTGCTCAATCGCGGTGACGATCTGCATGTATTTTTGTGGTACGGCTCGAAGGAACTTCTTGACGACGGATATCTCCTCCACCTTTTCTCCCAACAAGCAGATGTCTGTCACAATGGACGTCAATTTCATGGCAAAATTGTCCACCGTCTCTCCGTCCTTCTTGCCGATTGCCTCGAAGTGAGTCCTCAAGGTTTGCACTTTCCCCTCTTTGACTCGCTCCACGCCGACGTGCATTGTCTTTAGTGTCTCCCATGCTTGCTTGGCAGAGTCCTTCTATACCACCATGAGAAGAACGTTCTCCGGTAGCGCTTGATAGATGGCAGCAAGGGCCATTCTATTCTTACGCTCTTCGACCTCGTCTTGCTCCATGGCGTCACACACTCATTGAGCCTGTAGGTTCACACGCATCTTCAACGCCCACACCGAGTAGTTACTCTTCTTGAGTAACGGATAGGTGAGCGTCAAGTTTCCTTATCTTCCGATCTTCATTGCTGTCATATCTTCTACGATAGCTTTGCTCGGTGATGACATGTCCTTCGGCTAGTAGCTCTGATACCAATTATCGGTTTCAAGTTAATTGATCGCTAAGGACAAATTGAAAAGAAACAACGAGATTGAACTTTCGTGAACTTTCTTTCTATTATTCGAAGAATGAATGATACGGTAGTTAAGAGAATATTTTACATCAGTAACGAACAACCTATTTATACTAACCAACGCATAACGTAATAAAGGAAAAAAAGATCACAATAATCGCGTACATTAAGTGCCATCAATTCGCGCATATTATAAACATATATTTATTCCACTAATTGTGTAATCAATTCATGCCTATTATAGAGCCTATATCTATTCCATTAATTGCGTAATCAATTCAAGCCTATATTTATTCCACTAATTATGTAGCGTCTTTTTTTGCTCATCAATTTATTTTGACCAATTCAATATTAGATTCACACTGTTGACCTCTATTTACAAGACAATATGACCATTCTCACTCAAAAAGCACATCAAGGAACAACTTAAAAATAAGATGTGCAATATAAAATTTTGCATGAATAAGGTTAATTCATGTGGTATTATGAATGGATATATCAGTAAAAAACAAATGAATTAAGCGTAACTGAAAGTACTTCATTTACAATTAGAAGTTATGTGCGTGCATAAATTTATGGTCTCATGCAGAACTCAACAAACAATATCTTTAAAGTTCTACAATCTATTAAAATCAAGCCCATTGAGGGGATCAACCATGTCTAATCCAAGGAGATCCAAATGTAGATATAAAATAAAAATTGCTCATAAATTGGAACCAATCAACAAAATCTCAACAAAGCTTGCCCACAAGCTTTGTACTATATTAAGTACATGAATATTTCAAGGTATTTTTATCATTCATTTTAAGTTTTTGGTGCTATTTTTATTTAGGTTGCTATTCTTAATGATAGTTACTATTTATAAATAGATTACCCTTTTTTTTTAACTCATAATTTCAAATATTTTCTAGAACATTTCCTATTTCTTCTATAAATAAGTTCCCGTTAGGATTATTATAAGCCAAGATGTCTTGAAAAGCTTTTTAAAATCACGTCCCCACCCGTCACTATTTTTAAATAAATTACCTATTTTCATTTTTGACTCATAATTTAAAATATTTTCTAGAATATTTCCTATTTCTTCTATAAATAAGTTTCCGGTAGGATCATTATAAGCCAAGGTGTCTTGAAAAGTTTTTTAAAATAATACAACCCCACCCTGATCACTATTTCTAAATAAATTACCTATTTTCATTTTTGACTCATAATCTAAAATATTTATAGAGCATTTCCTATTTATTCCATAGAACATTTTATAGAACTTTTGTTATAAGTCAAGGACCAAGGTGTCTTGAAAATCTTTTTAAAACACAAGTTCTTTTTGTCTCTCTTTGTTCTCTCATTCTACGAACTCCAATAGGCCAGCCTTTAATCTCCTTACTATTAAGGACCAAATCAACAAGCATATCTCTTATCAAGAAGCCTCACCTCCCCAAATAGCCATTTGGCATAAGAACCAACCAGCAGATTCCTCTTTATAGGCCTTTCACTCGACACTTAGGATGCTTAATTGGTGTATTTTTTTCTTTTTTTTTGTTTAATGGTTCAGCTACATACTATTTCAGGCAGGATTCAAGAAAAGACAAAGGTAAACAATAAAATGAAGCAGAAAAGTTTAGGAGGAGAATAATAGGACGAGTTTCTAAGGAACCCTAGCTTTACATTGTTTTCTATGATATTGTTTTCCATACACATTTGTGTGAAAAACCTTATTTGATTTCCTTGGATCTTTTATCCCAAAGGCTTATTAGATTCGTTTGACAGGATACCTAGCGGATTGTGGGAAGCCTTATGTGATCTAATTTGGATTGGATGATTACTTTGGAAAGCTTTAATCTCTTACCCTCATGAGTCACACTCTTATATACTACAACACCTATAGACACTCTCATGCCAACCTTATTCAAAGAGGCTTTTGGTAATTTGATATTAGAGCATTGTGTATTTTAGAACTTGTTAGAATAGAACTAGGGTAATTTTATTGATGCAAAGAGGGGTCTAAATAACCATTACAAGATCTATTAGTAAGGAGACAAATGAAAACAAAATAAAAGGAAGAAGGAAAATAAATAAAAGCAAATCAAAGCAATTAATATATAATTTTGAATATTAATATTCTAATATTCTAATACTCCCCTTCAAGTTGAAGCATAGATGTCAGTCATGTTTAACTATGTTCAACTTGGATTTGAAATCATCGAACAGTGCTTGAGGAAAGTTTTTTGTGAGAATATCTGTAAGTTGGCTACTAGATAGCACAAATGCAACACAAATTTTCTCGAACTCGAGCTTTTTCTTAATGAAGTGTCGGTCAATCTCAATATGCTTGGTGCAGTCATGTTGGACCGGGTTATGAGGAATGTTAATGACAACCTTGTTATTCACAGAACACCTGTAGGGGAGTGAAGACTGTCATAAGGAGTTCGTGGAGCACGATGTGTAACCAGAGAGCTTAAAAAATCCCCAGGGACATTGATTGAAATTCAGCTTCCGCACTGCTCTGAGCAAGTACAGACCGATTCTTGATTTTTCATCTGACCAGGTTTCCCCGAGGTAGACCGCCAATCATGGGCGAACTCGACCCAATCGACATATGTGTAAACTTGAATAGAATAGGTGTGGTGGGAAAAAAACAAACCTGAGCCCGGTGTACCTTTTTAAATAGTGGAGAATCTGGTGAACGGCTTGAAGGTGGTGCTCATAGAGATCATGTATGAATTGACTGACTATCCCAACTGTGTGACATATGTCTGGGCATGTATGAGCAAGATAGATAAGTTTCCCACATGACGCTGGTAGTGAGTTTTGTTAACAGGAACTGCATTGGGGACACCAAGAAGTTTTTCAGTGGGATCTACCGGGACAGCCACTGGTTTGCACATTTTCGCTAAGATAGGAAAATGTTCTGAGATGACCGAGCAATTTCCATGCCCAAGAAGTACAAGAGAGATCCCAAGTTCTTCATTTCAAAGGAAGCAACAATAATGCCTTTTAGAGACTTCAATGCTGGTAGATCATTACTTGTGAGAGCCATATCGCTAACATAGACCATAAGGATAGGTACGTGGCAGCTGGAGGAACGCCGAAAGAAGAGAGTGTGATTCGATTGAGTCTGAGTGAATCCACGGCCTACCACCACCTTTTGAATTTCCCGAACCATGCCCATGATTATTGCTTCAATCCATAGAGGGGTTATTCCAGTCTATATGCTTGCTCTTGTGAGGTAATGTAGTCAAACCCTGGAGAAAGAGCCATGTGTACCTCCTCCGTAAGATCGTTATTTAGGAACACATTTTTGACTTCAAGTTGAAAAAGAGTTAATTCAGATTCACTACAAGAGATAAGAGGACCCGAATGATGTTTAATTTAACAACTGGACGAAATTTCTCATCATAGTCAAGTTCGTAGGTTTGTGAGTATTTTTTGGTGGTCAATCGTGCCTTGTTGCACTCAAAGGATCCATCAAATTTAAACTAGATTCTAAAAATCCATCAGCATCTCACAGCTTTCTTGCCCCAAGGAAGATCAATATTGTCCCAAGTATGGTTACGTTTAAGGGCATTCATCTCCTCTAGGACGACAACTTTTCAGGGTGGTTTTGTTAAGACAACCCCAATAGTAGATAGAAGTTGATGATTGATTAGGGTCGTAGCAAATGCTCTGTAGGTTGATGATAATCTGCGAAAAAAAAATAATAGTTTGATATGAGATAGGAAGAGCCTGTATGATTGCGTACCTTATTAGAGGAATTAATTTCCTCATTTAGAGTTGGAGCAGTGCTGGGGATGTCGTCTGGAGGTGAGGGGTTAGCGACTTTAGAGTAGGTGCATCAGAATGAGTGCGCCGAGTGTAAATATGGATAGTGTAAGGATGTGCTGGTGGAACCATAGGGATATAGGGTTCCTTGGTGGTAGAAGTGGGTGGAACTAAAGGAACAAACGGTTACTCGATGGTAGGTGACATGAGAAGAACATCCACACGAGTAGCGTAAGTAACTGTGTCTAAGAACTCTAGCTCCCCCTCATCGGAGGCTGGGATAGGAAAGTACGGAAACTTAAAAAAAAAGAGACATTAACACTCACATAGACCTTATTTGTGGCTAGTCAAGGAGCCGTTACCCCTTTGAGTGTCAGAATATCCTAGAAAAAACACTTTTGATGGATATGGGATCAAGTTTACTTCGAATTGGGGTTGTGTTATGAACAAAGATTGTGCACCCAAAAATTTGTGATATAAAGTCAAGAAGACCTGATTGTTAGGAAAAAAAAATCTTAAGATGGATTAAGTATTACAAAAGTTGTGAATTTTTTAGGGAACTCTATTGATGAGATAAGTGGTGGTAAGCATGACAGCTTTCCAGAAATATTTTGGGACATTAGAGAGAAACATAATGGAGCGAGTAATGTTGAGATGTCAATTTCTCTAGGATACCCTATTTTGTTGAGTGTTGGTACAAGAGCTATGATTAAAGATGCCCTTAACAAAAGTGTTACTAAGAATTCTCCTAATATAGAGTTAACAATTCACGACCATTGTCTGTTCGAAGGAATTGAATATGAGTTTGAATTGGGTCAAAATGAAGGGGTAGAAGTTTTTGAAACTGGTTGTAGCTTAGATTTATCTTTTAAATTATAGACATGTCATTCGAGTGTGGTCATCAACTGAAGTGATGAACTATTGCTTATTGGTGTAGCTAGGAGTGCGAGAGAGTCCCCATAAGTTACTATGAATAGGAGAGAAAGGAGCGGAAGGTGCTTAATTGTGGGGTGGATAAGGAACACAATGATGTTTAAGTAACTGATAGGTTTTACATTTGAAATTAGAAGGATTTTTATTAGTAAACATCAACAAATACAATTGTTTTAGGTATTGGAAACTATGATTATCCAATCGACAGTATAAGACGTTCAATGGAGTAAGATACTGCAACTATTTGGTGGAGTGTCTTTTTTACTAATGCGGCGGTAAAAATTAAATATTTTTTATTATTAACGATATTAAGATCACTAAGATCGATCATATTTTATGAAATTTCATTGAAAAGTTTATCAAAATAATTCACCCACCTATGTTGAATATTTTTCTAAGAAACATTACTTTTTGATTTTCTTTTTTAATACACTTTATTTGAGTTAAATCTTTTCTTTTATTTTCTCTTTGTTTGACTAGTTTATATAAATATTTTTCATTCTCTTTGGTATCTAATCAATTATAATCTAATGTGACTATATTCTTCATTAATCACTCTAAACAGTAGCCACCAAAAATATTCCTAAAATCTTCTACCACTCTACCGACATGTCCATTTAAATTTCCTCGAACAAAATTTATTTCTTGAAGAGGTATCAATCTTTTAGGTCATTCCAGAATTTTTCTTTAGAACTTGTATCTAATTCTACACGAGGAGCATAAACATTTATAATGTTAAAAATCTTAGTATCAACGACAATCTTAAGAGCTATAATTCTATCTCCAATTCTAATAATTTTTACAACATTGTTTTTCAAAATTTTATCTATAATTACACCTATATCGTTTCTAGTGTGACTTCTACCTGAGTACCAACTTTTAAACTTAAGCTATCAATCTCTTTAGTCTTGTCTCCAAGCCATTTAGTTTCTTGAATACATAAGTTATTTATCTTTATTTGAACGATAATATGAACTAATTCTATTAATTTACCTACGAGGTTATCTATCATATCCTAATATTAGTTTCATGTATTAATTTTTTTACCCGCATTCATCTGTAATGTGGGAATCCTTGTTTTTTTGATACTACACTCAGACGCCGGTGTAGCGGCCCTTGCACATTTTTCACTATATTCAGGTCATGCAGCGAGTCGTTTTCAGGGGACGCGCCCTAGCATTTAAACAAAAAGGATTAAAAGGATTCATGTTATGATTTTTCGACAAATTTTATATTGGTTGTCAACCACCTAACACAACCCTCCATTTTTCACATCTGAGACTTGAGACCCGGCAATGTCTGCGTTGATAGCAATGCTTAAATATAACAAATGAAAACTGAGGATTCATAAAATCTACCCAAATTAGCGAGGATAAAGCATGATTCTTTTTTTTTTTTTTTTTTTTTTTTGGCTTGGCTTGGCTTGGCTTGGCCTCCATGTACATCAATTAAATATATTGCCATCTTCCAACCCTATCTTTCTTTGCTCGGAATCATTTTCACATCTGAGACTTGAGACCCGGCAATGTCAGCGTTGATAGCAATGCTTAAAGATAACAAATGAAAATTGAGGATTCATAAAATCTACCCAAATTAGCGAGGACAAAGCATGATTCTATTTTTTTTTTTTTTTAACTTGGCCTCCATATACATCAAGTAAATATATTGCCATCTTCCAACCCTTTATTTCCTTGCTCGGAATCATTTTCCCTCTCTATTTGTGAAGGATGATGGTGTGATGCACTTTTAGGATGAGCTTCCTCTTAGTTTGCTTTTGCTAAAAATTTGAAAGTAATTCCTTGAACAATTATTAAATGATCACTTCAAATAGCCACTCAAATCATATTCATATGAATTTTCATTTTCAACATGCCTCATTTCTTCAAGTATCAACTCACAATTTTTATTGATATAATTTTGGATGATCAAGTCTATGTGATGAGATTAGTTTTATTTATAAGCCGCTTTTAATATATTTTCTAGAATATACGGTTGTCATAACCTAAGGTTTAAGAAACAAATTTATTTATCTATATTTAATTAGGAAAGATATTATGTATATTTAGTTTGAATAATTATTTCAATCTCTTAGCATGTGATTTGTAGTAGGTATTTTTCTAGTTTTTACTTTTGATTGTTTCTGCATCTTAAATTAATGAGATATGAAGTTATGCTTTCTTTTTATACAAGGTATCATGGCCCTATGCATTTTTTACCCCCTAATATTTCTCTTTGCTTCTCAGACTTGCGTGGGCGCCATGTTATACTGCCTTTGGCTACTTTGTTGTAATGTACTTCTTGAATAATCATTTTTATAGTAAATTGTTTCCAAACTTTGTTGACTTCATTGTGCCATACTATGTCTTGAAATTTTTCATTAGTTTGTGGCATTTTGATGTTCATCGGTTGCATGCGTCAGCTTTTCTCAATTTTTTCATATGGTCTTTTCAATCGTTGTTTCTGGTTAGGTGTCACCTTTTAGTGTTGACAATGTGGCATCTATTCTTTATTGAGACCACTTTTCCTTTGAGATATTTATTATCACTTGAGTGATCAACCTTTGTCGTTGTCTCTACCTAAAGAAAAACATATGCTGTTCCACCAATCTGGGGCGTTATCTACCTCTAGCACTACAAATTTTGCAATCTCACTTATTGCAGGCAAATATGCGCCGCCATTTTTCCATTTATTTGTGCATGCTTGAAAGAGAAGATAGTTTGCAAAATAATGGAGATATGACTACTTGCAAAACCTAATTTAGCCTCATGTTGCTCCTGAAATAGCAATCAAGATATTAACTCCCCAATAAAGAAATTATGTGGACATGCACTCCATATTCTTGAGCTGCCTTAAATGCTAGACACACCAAAATAATGCCAAACAACATTCACATCACCCTTTGCACCCAGGAAAAAAAAAAGAAAAAGAAAGAAAAACATGGCAACTACAATGAAATGTGAATTGTAGGTTCAAGGGTACCAAGAAATTGGGCCAAGAAACTTTTAAGAACAATGCAAAATTTCCACTAAGAAAATTAGGAGTAAAATTATTAAAATAAATTGATGATTTAAAAATTCAAAAAAGAGATGGGCATTTAATGTGAGAGAAAAAAATTAAAATGAAGTAAATAAAGGAAATTGCTCTATGTAATCAACGCTTAAGGAGATCAAAGGTAACATTTTCTTGATTTAAACTATTATCATCTTTATTATCTTTTTTTATGTAGTTTGATGAGAAGATATCCAATCAATTTGTTGAAATAATAATTACTGCATGGTCTGCATTTGTTATCATTTTTTTAAAAAATTATGGTTGGAATCCACTAATTGATGTTGATAATCAGGATCTTACGAATTTGTGATAATGAAATTTGGATCTCATGTATTCATGCCAAAGAAGACAATTAGGATTCAAAAACTCATTCCAAAGAAAGTAATCCACAACTTGTTTTAAAATTTTTGAAGTTATAAGTATCTCTTTATTTCTTTTCTAGATTAATTTATTTATTGCCTTGTAACTAATTCATGAAGAAAATAGAAATAGAATTTTTCTTGTTTTTTTGTTCTCGACATGGCAAAGGCTTGCGCTTTCTCCAGTACATCTCAACCTTCATTTGCCTATGCGTTCATAGCCTTCATTGTTGCATCATCATACCTTGTTCACCATCACCAAATGCAAAGGCCTATTGAGTGTGGCCCTTGTTATCATTGTCAACCCTCAAGTCACTGATAATCTCTTTCCTCGCAGCTCTCAAATTGAGAACTTTTTTTTTGCTATGCCTTCAACTCTAATTATTTCATGATCGGGCTTCAATTTGAGCACTTTTTCCACTCCATGTTATCATTTCCAATATTGCAATTTCTACCAAGTCTTAGACCACAATGTCTACTCCACATCGACTCTGATTTTGATCTGACATGGTCTTTACATTTGTGATGACATCAACAATATATTTTCAATGCTATGCGCTCAGTGCTAGTAGGCAACACCGATTCTTTGATTTTGCCTCATTGTTGCATTCCATCCAATATTTTGCTGATTCTATTTGATCAAGCTAATTTTGAGATGAGTTGAGAGCTTTTCAACAACCACGACCTTCTTTCCATGGAACTTTTATTTCTGTTTAACGCATCTTCCTTAATTGAAACATTCTCCACAAATGTCAATACACACTTGTTGCGCTTTTGGAGGATTTCTTTAAGCCTTGTTGAAGTTGAACAACCTTCATGATGATAACATCTACACAAATAAAGTTAGAGGCAAGCCTACATCTGGGAGGATTTAAAATATATGTTTTATTTTCTCTCTTTTTAGAGTTGATATTTAAACCTCTCATTACATTATGCATGTGAATTTGCAAAATATAAACTTGTGTTATTTCTAGCTAGTTATAAGAGAAATTTTATTTCCTTTTGCTTGATTCATATGGGGCTCTCTGTTTTTCCTAACGTAAAATGCATTATGTTTGCATTGTTTTTTTATGATTGCACTGGGGTTTTTTTTTTGTGTTTTCTTATCAAGATCCAAATATGGCGAAACTACTGCCCTTCTTTTTTTTTGTGATATGATCCAGAACTAATTTGGCATGAAAATTTACAAAAAAATGTATCTTATTGATGCCTATGACCACTTTAACCAATTATTTTCCTCACATTTCAAGAAGATGGTATAATTACGAGCCCTCATGCTTTAAGATGCAACACAATGGGGTTGTAGAGGTGTAAAATGGTCGGTTACTAGCCACAACTAGAGCATTATTATTGCAACCCAATATTTCAAAATCATTATTGGGAAGAAGCTGTTTTTACTGTCATCATAAACATATTACTTCTCAAAGTTTTTAGAGCTCAAAACACTGATTGTAGTGCTCTGCTTTTTCTTAATTTGAGAACTATAAGCAATCGTGCTTTACATATTTTAGTTATATTGTTTTTGCATATATTCATAGGACTAATAGAGGGAAATTTGAGTACTGAGCTCTCAAATATATTTTTGTGAATTACTCATCCCACCCAGAAATATTCAAAGTGCTACCATTCACCTACCCAAAAAATCTTTATATTTACCGATGTCACTTTTGAAGAGGAGAGATCAAAACACCAATCGAAGTACACTAGTTTATCTCAAATTGAGCACTATAACAATGTTGTGTCACTACTCTTTAGTTGTACCGTCTTTGCGCATGTTCTGAAGCAATCTAATGTATATTTTTGGATTGATCATCAATCCAGAAGTGACTACTCTTTAGTTGTACTGTCTTTGCGCATGTTCTGAAGCAATCTAATGTATATTTTTGGATTGATCATCAATCCAAAAATGATATATGTGTGAATATATTACCAAAAAATTCTTTCTTTACACAACCATATCTTCATAGGGAGAGTTCCATCATAGAAGATGAAGATAAATATCTCTACCTTTCACGACGATGATTTCATCAACTCTTATAACACTGTCCCCACACCTTAAAAAGTAACTAAACAGCTTCCTCAAATTCCTTATAGTTTAAGAAATTCTAAATCTCGAAACTTGGGATATATATATTTGTATTTAGAAAGGATTACTCCAACATGTAGAGGCTATTATATTATCCAAATATTGAAAATGTGTTTAGTGTAGCTTTTTGAGCATATCTAGCATGAAGATTAGAAACAACGAAATGGAGTTCTCCTACATCTATTATTTTCTTTATCTCACTTTATCCTTGTATAGTCTTCGTCATTCGACACTTCTTGTAAACTTATTCACTACAAATCTTTAATCCCTAAAATATTAGACGAGTTATTGTCCAAAGAGGAATTGATGAAATCCATTATGGTGGAGATGGAAAGCTTGGAAAGCTGAAATGTGAGAGATTATGGAATTGCCTAGTGGAAAGAAATCGATAAGGTTTGAGCAAGTTTTTATGGTGAAAGGATGCAAATTTGAGTTTACAATAAAATGCAAAGTTAATGCTACCCGGAAGTATATTAACTAATATTTTTAGTTAAGGGTTATACTTAAACCTTTGAAGTAGATTAAAAAATGAATACAATAGGAATCTTATTATCAGTGGTTGCTAACTTAAATTGGGATTTATATAAGTTTGATGTTCAAAATGCGTTCTTTTCTGGTGATCTAGAGGGGAAAATCTACTTGCAGATTCCTTTAATTTTTTTGGAGGCCTTCGAAGCAAGAAGGTATTTTATGACATCATTTGATTTCAAACAATCACCTATAGCTTGTTTTGGAAGATTTATATAAATAAAAATTCTTATTATGTACCGGTAAAATTTGGGAGATTATACATTATTTATTTCACGGTTTTATTGGTGTACAATGATGATATAATTGTAACTGTAATGGGAAGCAAGAATAAATCTCTAATTTGGTGTTTGATTAGAGAATTTGAGATAAATGTAGTAAAAAAATATTGAAAATTTTTCTAGAAAATGAAGTCATTCACTCATATAAAGGGTTCCTCATTTAACCACAAAAGTTTGTGTTTAATCTACTAAATAAAACATGAAATATAGCTTGGTAAACTAGCTTATTGTGATTATGTTAATAGAAATTAATTAACTGGCCCACTACTGACTTTTTATTTTGAATGATCAATATTTTTAGTAAATTAAAAAATTAATAAATGTGTTTTGTTATTTATTATTTAGCTTTATGATATAAAATCAGATAGATTAGTTTTCTAATAATTCATTAGTCAATATTTAAAAGAAAAATGTTAAGATATTATATTTAAGGAAGTTAAAAAGTAATTATATTTATTAGTTATGCACTATTTATGATTAGGCTTAAAATTAGTTTTATATAAATTTTATAGGGCGATTTACATACATACCACTCAATTTTTATGTATTTACATATCTAACACCTATACATATCTAACACCTATAATTTACATATCAAAGTATTTCATGTTACATAAAAAATACACTATTTTAACTTTTAAAATTTAAATACGCCTTACATACATAGGCAATGTGGTTTGTATGTAAAAATTGAAGCTTAGGCATTAGATATGTAATTATGTAGGAATTGAGTGATATGTATGCAAATTGTTCAAATTTAGGATGATATACACTTTGTTTGCTCAACGGAACGACATTTATGTGAAGGTGCTCTTTTCCAAATTATTGGTTCCATTTTCAACATTTTTTAGATTACAACCTTGATGGTTAACCAAACAATCATTCTCTTGTCGGCAATAAGGCAACAATATATAAAATAATGCTACAAAAAAGCTTAACAATATTTCCAAATCGGGCTTGTATGAACTAACAAAATTTTTTGTCTGGTGGAGAATTCAAAGTACTGGTATTAGGACCAGAACGCATCTTGTTCATTGGTGTCTAGCAACTTCATATTTGCATTAAATATATATAGGAAGATTTAGATACCCCTCAATTCCTGTTTACATATCTAACGCACAAACTTCCATTTTGCCTCTTCATGAAAATTTGGTATTATTATGTAATATGAAAGACGTGAATGGTGAAAATGTAAAATATAAAGCTTCGGTTTTAGATATGTAAAAAAAAAAAAAAAGGGTGAGTTTGGCCTCTCTTTTTTTTTTTTCTTTTCTTGTTAGAGTTTATCTTAATCATTGGATTTTTTTTTTTTTAGGTGCTAATTGCCTCATGTTTATGTGAAGAAATTTGATAATATTTCATATTCTGCCTGGGTTTATTGTATTATATATACTTACTTATGCGATGAACTTAAATCAAACAATATTCACTTACATGGTTATATGTACTGCAGCATCTCGATATTACTTTTCGACGTGATCCAACTAATTATCGTCCTCGCATAAACAAGCTGGATTCTACCAAAGATAGGGAACAGAAATCCGCCGGGTCTTATTACTACTTGGATGATTGAAAAGGTCACAAATGGATTGATATAAAGGTTTTTTTTTTTTTCTCCTCTTTTCCCTTGTTAAATCTTTTGGATTGGTGATGCATTCAAGCTCTTTACTGAATCCTTCTTATTTAGTTGTATTTGATGCCCACAATGAAACTGAAAGGAGCACGATATAAAAAGGTTCTGAAATGCGGTCCAACAGTAGTATCCGTAGTTATCATTCGCTCCAGCAGTTTTATAATTTATGAGAAGAGCAATTAAGGCAACGGTATCTGTGTGCTGAGTGCTGATGAGGTTTTAAAGCACAAGTCAACTTTGCTCATCCTTAATCTGCTCCGATGCCTGTTTAAAGTTTTTCCCACTGCTTGTCTTGAGTTTAGAGAGCTTAATCTTATACTATTTGGGTTGGTAGATTTTTTATTTGTGCTAGAGGATGTTTTGTTTTTTGTTTTTATTTTTTTATGAAATTGAAAATTTTGGATTTTGTAGACTTATAAATGACGTGATTTGTGTGATTATAATGTTGTATTTAATTTACGATAATTATGGCTGAGATTAAAAATTCAATTACTTGTATGAACGATAGGATGTTTTACTGCTGAACTGTAATTGGGAGTTCGTAAATTTGTTTAATAAACAATTTTGTTGGAGAGTCAGACTTCTGAAATCTGACATTGCAGTTTAAGAATAGTTTTTTTCCTCTTTATTCATAATTTTGAATGCAGGTTACAAAATCTAATTCTAATTCTCATCATTTCTATTTAGGAGTATTTACATACGTCCACACAATTCTTATGAAATTTACATATATTACTGCTAAACTATGCCTTTTACATTCTAACACTTTGCTGTCACATCAAATCATCAATTGCATCACCATCACTAATCTTTTAAAAGTGAAATGTACTTTTGGTATTAATATTAATGTCAAAATTTAGGTGTTTGATATGTAAATACATAAGAATAGAATGGCGTGGCATGCATGTAAAACTTCATTTTAGTTGTTTATTATTTTTACAAATTTATCTCTTTCATCTCATAACTCTCCCTTGTTTTAAATGAGGCTTCCACTAATCTTGACAGGAGCTTTCTTTTATATATTTTGAAGGTTCTCATTGAGACCTGTCGTACTTGAAATATTATCATTACATCATCAAGTGCCTTAATTATAGTTTAAATCTTTGCTTGGGGTGGATTGGAAAAATTATGTTATACTTTTAATCCACTGATTCTCTTAATTATTTTTTAACTTCAAAAAGATTAAAAGAACAAAAAATTCATTAATTATTAATAAATCACGTTAACAATATGTTGCCCCGCTCTTGATGTTGATGTGTATCATCTCTACAAATAAGGACGGAAGACTTCATTTCTTTCTCTTATTAATCAGATCACACATTCCTCTAATCATTTATTCTAGTGTTGGCTATAATCTTTCTACAGAAATAAGTTGTTCCTGCTGAGAAGATAAATCTCTCTAGCAGGCATAGTTGCTACTTTACTTGGTAAGCAAAATAATGATCCTAGTTCAAAGAAAAAGAAGAAAAAGAACGTTATAATTGACGAAAAAAACTGATGTTGACAATGCATAGCTTCTTTTCGTCCTATTATAGAGTCTACACCTCTTGAAATTGTGTTATATGTATTCAAAGGGGATAAGTGTCTTGTTTATTCCTACACATATTAAGTTAGGATCAGAAAGTAAAATTGGTACTATATTTTAAAAATAGATTTGCATTATTAATTTAGTGAAGATATTCATGAAGACTGAATTGATTTTATGGTTCAATCCACTTTTAGTGGGTGAAAGTCTTCCCTTGATCAATTCGCCCAACCGAATGTTGTTGTTGAGGCCAGTTTGCTGGGGAACATTCATGCGACTTCTCCACAGGACGATCAACTCACTCATGTGCACAAGAATCATTCGAAAGTGATTCCTGAAAGCCACACAACTTTCTATAAAGGAAACTGATGTTGAAATTCTTGGATAAACTTTTTAACTAAATATTTGGTGATTTGATCTGAGGAAGCATAAATGAGTAATGGCGCAAAACAATACAAAAAAAAACAAATTTTTGTGGGCAGGATACTCAGGTATAAGCAAACATACTTACTGGGTTTTACCAATCCAGTGCTTTGAAGGCCAATTAATGGCTAATCACTAATTAAAGGGAATAAATATTACTCCAAGCAATAAGTGGGTAACCTGGTAAAGCTTACAAAAGATGAGATTAAGACATTAATCAAATTATAATCTAACTTTTGATAGACATTACTACACCTAAGACAGTTTTACCCTAAAACTTTTGGGGGGAAAAAACTTAATTTTTTATTATTCTATATAATATACTCTAAATATTTAAAACTGATACACCATTGCATCATTTAATTTTATTAAACAATACAACACATACTACAATTAAATATCTAATACTCAATCATCCGCTCTCCAAATTTTAAACCCTCCACCTAATTTTAAATCCTCCACATTTTAAATCCTTCATATTTTAAATATTTATAAATCATTATAATCATTTATTTTTTTAATATATACATATATATATATAACCAATTAGAATTATGTCATTTATAAAAAAAAGCTTACTCCAAAACACCTTACTAAAGCTATTTTTGTAAACATTTTCACAAATAATAAAAAAATAAATTAACGTAGCTCTTTGCTACAGTCCTATAATTGACAGCTTTTTTGTGAATGTAATAATTATCTATTCATCATACATGGCACAATCCTTCGATAACATATACATTCCTCTAACATACATGATTCATTTTTTATCCGAATTAAATCAAGCTACAATGAGAATGGCATATATTTCATGTATTTCCTCTTCAAATTATATATATATATATATATATATATATATATATATATATATATATATATATATATATGGGGAATGTACATATGTCAAATTTAAAAATTGAAAGCATTAATCATCTAGCAGTGCACTAAAAAAAGATCTATGCAAAATACAACATATTAAAATTACCCAATTAGATGTTTATAACATGACAACTACAAATAAGAACACATAAAAAAAATCATTCCTCAACCAAAACACGCAAATATTATATTCGACACACAATTCTGGTTGTAGTGCCATGAACATTGTCCTACGGGTTGAATCATCGAGTTTCTTGACACTTTGCATGAAAACGACGGTCTGCAACTACTTCAGGTAGAGAAGCTAAAGTTGCTAGACATTCAAAGATGGTGTTGTTAGGGACTGGAGCAGGTGGTGGAGCACCAGAAGCTTCCATTAGTCGATCAAATGAGGTTTTCACAAATGTATATTTTTCTTTTTTTTTTTTCTACTAAGTCTGGGCCTCTTTGAAGGTGAACTGGACTCCTCTATCTCCCTCTGGTTACTACGCACTTCTTCATCAGCTGTCAACAGCTCAGATAGGAAGTCATCTTATACGCTTGCAAAGCCTATATGAGCAGGGTTGAATGCAAATTTTCCCGTTGCGACAACCCCTTCAAACATTATGTTGAGTTTTTTTTCAAAATTCGGGTAAATTCCGCACTGCTTGTATTTCTTTGCTGATGACATTGCTGTGACATTGTATTGAAGGAGAGGGATAAGTTAGTTTATTAGAGAAAAAATAAGAAATTTAAATTAAAAAAAAGTATAAAAGTTGGTTTATGACCTCTACTTTCTCAGCTCACCATTCCTCGGAGGCATTGATTGTTCGCTTAATGGGATCTCAACCCAAACTGGTACATCCACGTTTGAGCTCCTTCTAATTTTTTCATTATTCTTCAATTGGTCTCATTTGTTTTTGAATTTTAGTCTGTCGTATTCCTTGTAAGTCAATTCTTTAAACCTCTTCGTAATATTTAGCAACCTTCCTTGCTAAAATACGTGTTTGACCTATTTCCCAGTTCTATTTCTTTAAAACATAGATCGCAAAAAATATTGATTACTTCTTTATCCCACGTAGCAGACGAACCCAATTCATTCACCTTAAACATGTTGGCACTATAAGGAACAACAAATATTAGCACTAAGTTGATAATGTAAGTAAACATTAAAATTACAAACATGATGCAAAATAATGTACAGTTCTATTAGTGGAGTTCTTGAGAAAATTGGTACTCGGTGAAGAGGCTCATACGTAATTAACATCAAATTTTAGTTTGTGTAAGGTGCAACCTAATAAACATCAAATTTTTATTTTCATCAATTTCAAAAGGCTCATACCTAATTAACATCAAATTCTTATTTTTTCCTAGGAGGAGATTCTTGCTTAAGCATATAATCATGCAAGATCTCCTGGTTAGAAATCGGCCTAAACTCAATGGAGATTATTTGTTTTCTTCTATTTTTATTCGGTATTATGCAGTTGCTTCTCCACCAATGTATAAATTTTGGGGATGTTCTGTTTTACTTCAATCCCATCATTAGCAGTATGGGAGAAGTGTATATCAAGGAGGACTTTTTGCAAGTTCCTTTAGCAAACTTTGAATAATGTCTTTGTTGTGGATGAGCGTTGGACTCTATTTAAGGCAAACTCAATGCACGACAGACTATCAACCTAAGTTTTGAGATGCTTATTGTTGTACCCCAAATGTTCTAAAAATAAATTGTGATTATTTGTATGCCTTTAAATTTATTCACTTCAGGTATTAAACTCTAGTCAAGATTTATGAATTGTTATTATTCACAAATATTCTGGGAAACAAAGATCTAGTTTGACAGTTTGTGTAATCTACCTTAGGCGTATTTGTAATTAGGGGTGTAAACGAACCGAACACGAACGAATAGAGTTAGTGTTCATGTTCGCAATGTTAGAACATATCACTGTTCGTGTTTGGTTCATTTAACAAACCGAACAAAAAAAAATTGTTCGTGTATGTCTCGTTTGCTTATCGAACAAATCGAAAACGAACTTCCTGGCGAACCGAACACAAACTGTTCGCGAACAATGGGATTTTTTGACAGCCCTAGCTTTGATAGCATACTTCCTCAAAATGAAGCAAATTGATCAGATATTTCGTACTCATCAGGTAATCCATACTTCTTTAAAATGAAGCAAACCGAATAAGACGTTTAGGGTTTTATTTAGAGTTTTATTTTAATATACAGTATAATATATTAATTATAATATTATAATATTTATATTAATATAATTAATATTATATTATTATTATTATTATTATTATTTTATCCTATATTATAATTTGCAGAAGTTTAATTATATAAAATATGATAAATTTTTATAATGTATATTTATTTTTAAAATATCATAGATTATATATATAACTATTTTAAATTATTACATCATTGTTCGTATTTGATTTGTTTAACCGAAATGGAAAAAGTTATTCGTGTTCGTCTCATTTACTTATCGAACGAATCGAACACGAACTTCTTGGCGAACCGAATACGAACTGTTCGCGAACAACAAGCTTTTTTGACAGCCCTATTTGTAAGTTTACTGAAAAAAACCTTCTTGTTAAACATTAATCTTTGAGCTGTATATAACTAGCCGAATAATTTATTTGATTAGATTAGGATGACAGGCTTTAGTTTTGATTCTTACTGTTAGATCACAATAACCATCCAGTCAAAGTAAATTGTGGCATTTACATACATAGCACAGAATTCTTAAATGGAAATTAGGCAGTACATATGATTTTAACATAGATTTACACATAAACAAAAACCAAAGCTTGAATTGAGTGGTATGTATGTAAATCTCCCAAATATTTTATTAACACAATACACAACCATTAGCTCAGCATGAACTGACCACTTAACATGGTTTGACCTTATAGGTAATTGAAAGCTTAAACTACATATCATAACTAAACTAAATGTTTCATCAAAATTTTAAGGCAAACAGGTAACATGAGTGTGTCAACAATTAAAACAATTAATGAGGAGAGTGTTGATTCAATGTAACTCAATCAACATTAAATTCAAATGAATCAAATATTAATTCCTCAAGTGATCTATTTGAGAAGACCTATTAGTTCCATTAATATATGCACACATAATTCATTAGAGGTTGGCAGTGCAATAATGTAGATTTAAAATAGCATAATTATAATATAAACATCAAAAGAAACATAGCATCAAAATTTTAAGACAATCACCTAGTTACAATACCTAACCAAAAAAGGTGCAGCACTTTGCAATCAAATTGAAGTATGGTACCAAGTAATACAACTTACAAGCACCTCCTTGATTTCCAGGCTTTTCTGTGCATGAGTGAAGTGAACAGGGGGCGGGCACTTAGGGTAAATCAGGTACCAGAGAAGTAGAGCTAAATTAAACAATTGACTAATTTGAGTTTGAATAGATCGTTCAAACAGTGTGTGTGTGTGTGAAGTTAGAAACTAAACAAATACTTTCACTAATTTGAGTTTGAATAGAAATAAAAAAGCCAAACAAGTTCAAATTGAAATCAAATGGAAATATACTATCGTTAGGCCTGATTTGGCTAAAAAACAAACGAAATAGCTTTACAAAAGATTAAGCGACTGTCAATCTCAAGTTAGCTCTTCGGTTTGCGATACTTCAGTTAGTGTTTACAAAGGTTACTGCTTGCGCAAGGAAACTGAAGATTACCTTGCTTCTCAGGGCTTTAAAGATGCTTTATACTCCGTGCATGCATCACATTTAAAGGATGATATGTATAATAGCATTGTGGCTTGTCCTTTCCAGCAACCAGATGGACTGGCCTTTTTGGTTGACAAGACACCTAAAGGGCCGTCTTCCCAGAAGAGATCACAAGAAGTGGGGAATGCTGGTTCTAGCGACAAGGCTACTGCACCAACGAATAAATTTTCTAAAATAGTGTCCTGTGCTGAAGCCCCGCCAATAATTAACAAACCTGGGAATGCTGGCTCTAGTGACATGTCAATTTCATTGCCAAACAAGTTTTTCAAAATGGCTTCTAATACTGAGGCTCAGCCTGGCGGTAAACCTATGACCTGCATTTTTGAATTTGATGGCGCTTCTAAAGGAAATCCTGGAAAGGCTAGTGCTGGAGCAGTACTGAGAACACAAGATGGGAATGTGCTTGCTCATGTTCGCGAAGGCTTATGTATTGCAACTAACAAATGTGGCTGAATACCGTGTCTTGATTTTGGGAATGAAATATGCTCTCATGAGAGGCTTCAAGCATATCCGGGTGCAAGGTGACTCGCAATTAGTTTGTCTTCAGGTTCATGAGCTCTGGCAAACTAAGAATCAGAATATGGCTGATTTGTGCAAAGAGGTGAAAAAACTTAAGGATATGTTTCAGTCATTCAGCATCACGCATGTCAGAAGGGAGTTCAATGCCATTGCTGATAACTTGGCAAAATTTAGCTGTTAATCTTCCAGTTGGAGAAATTTCTGAAGCTTTTGCTCCATTGAGTTGAGTGGTGACTTGGAGGCACTTTCTCCCATAGTGTTTTTGATTTTCCAACCCTTTTTTACATAAATACCACACTTTTTTATATATCTAACACCAAAAGTTTCATATTTACATACATAACATTCAGATCTTTGAGATCATTTTGACATTATTACAGTGGAAAAAAATAATAATAATAAAAATGGAACTGCTCCTAACAATTTGAAATGTGGAGATTGATGTCGATGCGATTTTTATAAATATTATATATATATATAATGATAAAAAAATAAATTCACATGTAAAGAAAATTGCTCTGTTAAGTGGCAATTAGCACAGCAGAAGCATGTCATTTCAAAAAGGAACAATATATAAGGCAGAAAAAATATGAGTTTGCTTGGCAAGTTATTTGAACCTCTGCGTTTGATCAAACTAATTTCTTAGATTGAAAAACAAAATTCATGCTGATGTCAATCTTTTATCAAGTCAATCAAAATTCATGCTGATGTCAATGCTTACCTCTTTGTAGTTGGTAAGCCGTCAGAACTGATGACGCAGGGGTACCGCCGGCGGGGTGCCTCATGTCCAAGATGCCGATGCCGGATGCCGGATGCCGGATGCCACCTAATTATATATAGGGGAGTGGTAGGGGGGAAGATCTTAATTGAGTGTTGTGCAGGTTAAGATTTTAACTTCTATGGTCAGATTCGTATGGGATTCTGTGACTGGATCTAATTGCTATGGCTAGATTAAACAAAATGGTGGAGATCGGATCGGTGAGTTGGAATTTGACTTACTTTTTCTATCTTTTATATCAAAAGATTTTTTCTCATCGCAGCGCCGCTTCCTATTTACGGGTACAATATTTAGTGCCTCTGCTGCTGCTCATCGCAAGTAGCACTCTTAAAGGTTTACTCTTTTTTATGCGTGACGTTCAATTCCTTTTAATTTACATATCTAACCGCCTAATTATATATATATATATATATATATATATATATATATATATATATATATATATTATATATATATATATATATATCATCTTACTCGTGCCTAGAAAAGTTAACTTAAATATAGTATGAATCATTTGCGCGGTATAAATCTAAAAAATTATAGAATACCGGTATTAGGTATATAAATAAATAAAAATTGTGTGGTATGTAATAATTATATCATCCGGACGCGTACCTTTTTTTTAATAATTATATCATTTATTATTATTAAATAATAATATAAATAATCAGTACATAATTTTTTTAATCAGTACAACTTTTATTAAATAATGTTATAATATTATTATTATTTATCGCACACATTAAAAATATTAAAATTAATGTTTACATTAATTAATAGATTGTAATTAATTTTTAATTAAATAAAAAAGAAATAAAATTGAAATAACTAAATAAAATAAGATATTTTGAAATTTGTAAAATTTATTCCAAATTAAAATATTTACAAATTGAAATAAATTAAATTAATTGAACAAATTGAATAAATTAAATCAATTAGCATAATATTTAAAAAAATATAATACCTTCTATAATGGGGTGTAATAGCGCCTCAGCCAGGTTTATATTGAGACGGTGGTCGCAGTGGTCGATGACGCAATTGATGTTCTTGAAATTCTTTTTCAATGTCATTGCTCTCAGTCGTGTCATTCGTAGCCCGTGACATTCAATAAATTTGTTCGTTTGCATTTGGCGGAAAATATAATTACATTGTATCGAAAACAACGCTTGTATCAGAAATAGTCGTTTTGAAATTTTAAATCGCAATCTCTACCACTCATGGTGTTCCACTATAGGTCAAATGATGGAACCTGAAGTGCTAACGGTACTGCAGGTTCTGAGGGTAAATATCTCTTCTTACTAAATGTATATTTCCTGACAATTATTTCATCAACTCTTGATAATACTGCCCCCACACCTTAAAAAAAAGCTAAACAGCTTCCCCAAACTCATTATAGCTTAAGAAATTCTATATCTCGAAACATGGGATATAAATATGTGTATTTAGAAAGGATTACACCACATGTAGAGATAATTATCTTATCCAAACTGTGAAAATGTGTTATGTATAGCTTTTTGAGCATATCTTGCATGAAGATTAGAAACAAAAAAATGCAGTTCTCCGACACCTATTTTATTCTTTATCTCCTTCTGTCCTCGTATAATTTTTATCGTTCGACAAAATTTTTCTTGTTGACTTGTACGCTATTTCAAACCCTTGATCCCTAGAACAGTATAGGAGGTACTATCCAAAGAGGAATTGATGAAATCCATTCTGGTAGAGATGGAAAGCTTGCACAAGCTTAAAACATACGAGATTATGGAATTGCCTAGTGGAAAGAAGTCGATGAGCTTTGAATGAGTTTTTATGATGAAATGATGCAAATTTGTGTTTATAATAAAATGCAAAGTTAATACTACCCAAAAGCATATTAAATAACAATTTTAGTTAAGGGCTAAACTTAAACCTTTGAAGTAGATTAAAAAAATGAATACAATAGGAATCTTATTATCGGTGGTTACTAACTTAAATTGGAATTTATCAATATGCACTTTTTTATGGTGTTCTGGAAGGGAAAATCTACTATGAGATTCCACTTAATCTTTTAGGAGGCCTTCGAAGCAAGAAAGTATGCAAACTATTTATGACGTCATTTGATTTCAAACAATCTCCTATAGCTTGTTTTGGAAGGATTATATAAATAAATATCTCTTGTTATATATTGATAAAATTTGAGAGATCATAAATTATTTATTTCACAGTTTTATAGGTGCATATTGATGATATAAATGTAACTATAAATGGAAGCAAGAATAAATCTCTAATATTGTGTTTGATTAGAGAATTTGAGAAAAAAAAAGTAGTAAAAAAGATTGTAAATTTATATAGAAAAAGAAGTCATACTTTAATGATTTTCATGAGATCATCAAGTGAAGACCCCTCTCTTATCAAGTAGAATTCCTTCTCTCTCTCTCTCTCTCACACACACACACACACAAATATATATATATTACTTAGTTCAAACATTAGTGGCAATGGAAAGTCGCTGCTCCTCCCACACTTCCAAATTATGCCTCAATGCATATATAAACTAAGTTATAATTTTTCTGCATATTTAATTAGTAGAGGCATTATACAATAAACAATTTTATTAGTAATTGCATCAGTTATAAACAAAGGAGGAATTTAAACAAGCACTTCAGTTGCATAATTTAACGGTGCATGCCACTGCTTGAGCCCAATACTTCAACCTTGCTTTAACATCATCAGGATGGTCTCCAGGGCTGGACATCTTCCAGTTAGCGACAGGCGTTGATGGGGCTCCCATCTCCCCGGCCAGACCACCAGAGTGCTTCTGTTGCTGCACGACGAGGAACTTCTGACTCATCGAGTAGCAAAGCTCAAGAGCGGGCAGAGTGTTGCAAAGCTCAGGGATCTCCTCATAGACGAAACCAAACCCGAGATCCAAACATCCCCTAAGCTCCTCTAGATCATCGTCGGTCAATCTTTTCGTCCTCCCCACCATTTCCTCTCCTCCTTCCGACCTTTTCTGGCATCCTTCTGTCACTTCAACGTAACCTTCCAGCATCACTGCGCCGCCGCTCCTCCCTTTCCGCTGCCACCGCGGTGGAGCTCCATTGTTCCGCTCTTCCCCAATCCTTGTCGATCTCGCGGGCTTTGACTTCTTTTTCTTTGCTTCATTCTCAGCAGAGTCGTAGCCGGCTTTCGTGCCTGGGGAAGAAGGTGGGGAAATAGAGGAGCCCCTCCGTAAGGAGAGGGCTTCCATTTCTCCCCTCCTTCACACACACAGGTGTATATATATATATATATATAAAAGTGTGTGATTTGAGGAAGAATAAACATACAGCATTATTATAAAAATGTGTGCTTGATTGAATCATGTTCAAATATTAATCGAATGCTTGTTTAGATTATTATTAAGATTTAAATTTTAGATATAAATTCATAAAAATAATATGACAAGATAAAAAACGGTAAATCTTCTAATTATACAAGATTTAATTTCAATAAAATAAGAAAAAAAAAAGCATTTACATACATGTAACTCAACTATTTTGTATGTGCTTATCTAACACCTGTGCATTTTACATTTAAACCCACAAATTTTCATCACATAAAAAATTCTGCTTTTACGTTTCATTGTTGAAATTAGTAAAAGCAAAACTAATGGAAAATAACAAGTCATTGAAGAATTAAAATAATTTTAAAATTTTCTATTAATAAGAATAAACTATCCAATAAAGTGTAAATGTTGGCATCAAACAAAATTGAAATCTCTGGTGAAGTTTTTCAAAAGAATAAAAACCCTAATCACACAACCATAGAACGAGCAATTCACAAACAATGAACTATTTTAACAACCCTAATCACATAGCCATAAAATGTTAAGGATTCATGTTATGACTTTTCGACAAATTTTATATTGGTTGTCAACTACTTGACACAACCCTCCATTTTTCACATCTGAGACTTGAGACCCGACAATGTTTAACCCTGCAATTTATTTTAGAATTTGGGTCTTACATGCGCACGATATCTGATCGTGCAAATAACCAGGAATGATATGAGGGTTTACACCGTACCGTACCGCAACCTCGGAATCCTAAGAGCGTTGGGATTTATATTGCACAACAAGATTGTACAAAAGCTTAAACGACAAGAAAATGATTTACGTTGCGCTAAGCAAACTACCTCGAAGTCCTAGGGGTCGTTATTTAAACTAAAGAAGAGTTTAGTTGTCGTAAACCCGTTCTGCTGCTTGTAGATCCATCCCTAGTCTAGTGAGAAAGACACATCTTTCCCTCTCTCCCATTTTCTAACCCTCATCACTCTCACACACCTCTTTCCATCCCTCTATCTCTCTCTCTTCTCCTTCCCCTCTATCTTTGCCTCTCTCTTTTCCTCCCCCTCATTATCTATTCACCACTCCCTCTCTAGAATGAGGAGGAGAGGAAGGAGATTTTCAGGAAGGAAAACTAGGAGAGTGTGTGAGAGAGAGTGACAAAGGAGCGAAGTGAGAGAAGTAGATGAAGAATGTGAGGGGATAGAGGAAGAGTATGAGTGAGAAGAGTAAAATACAAGTTTTCATAGAACACTATGACTTGCTTCAGAATCTATGTTGTAGTAATTTTAGGTTGTGTGTTTTATATGTGAATGTGCAATATTTTTTAAGTTTGTGATTCGCTACTGTGCAACTCATAAATTAGACTATATTCTAAGGGTTTTGTAGTTCTGCTAAACCAGACTATATCCTAAGGGTTTTGTGTTTAATTTAAAATGTACAAAAAACTAACTATGCTACAAATAAAGTGTGAAAAAAAATGAAATAAAAAGGCAGTATATAAAAGAAAGCAATAAGATATATAACAACAGAGAGCAGTGACATGTATAAGCAGACTATGATGTAGGAATGTAAGTAAAATAAAGCGGTAACAAGAAATGTAATAGAGCTATAAATGTACTATAACTTTGGATACTTGGATTTTTTTGTTATTGTTGCACCTGTAAATAGAGCTAACATTACAAGCAAAGAAGTTTAGCTGACAGGATAAACATATATTAGGGTAGCACACAAGAAGCTTATAAAAACTTAAAAATGACTCGTAGAAACTCAAAACAAATCGCAGGAAAATAACACAAACAAATAAAACAAAAATACAATGTCATATATAAAAGACCGGGGAAGATGATTTATATATGACATTGGGAATATGCCCAATTGCCAGGAGAATTTTAGCATACTTTGGGTATTCCTGTAAGTTAAGTCATATCGGGAATTTCACAATTGATTCAATTATGGAAGCGTGAACTACCTCTCGGTGCATCCTTATGTCTAGGGTCTTAATCAGTTTGACAATTAAAATTGAGTGTCTAACTTCACGATTTGCAAATTATGTGGGTAGGCTCTCACATAGGGTGTGCTCCTAAACTTAGGAAAACATACACCGTGAACCAGGTGGATGGCTCACACCTAAAGTGTGCACCTTAAATCTATGAAGGCTGCACTATGAACTAGGTAAAGTGGCTCCCATCTAAAGTGTGCTCCTAAAATCTAGGAAGATTGTGCACTGTGAACTAGGTGTACGAGCTCTCACCTAAAGTGTGGTCCTAAAATCTAGAAAAGTTGCACTGTGGACTAGGTAGGATGACTCTCACCTAAAGTGTGTTCCTAAAATCTAGGAAACTCACACTGTGATTTGTGTTTGAAGTGTTTTAGAGTGTTTTACCATGATTAAGAACTTTTTCGATTACTCAAATGTTTTTTAAATGCTTTCCAATCAAATCATAAATTCTCATTTTTGACTCAACCGTTTAAATAAAAAAAAGAAAAAAATAATAATAAAAAAATAAAACAAATCTAAATAATTAAATAAAAAAAGGGTGGCCGACCCACTTAGCAAAGCAAAAAAAAGAGGGAAAATCAAGTGAATCGGCCTAAAATAACAAAATTTAAAGATTTCAAACCAACATGTAAATTAGTACTTAAATGATGCCCAAAACCCATCCAAAAAAAGTTTATAAAACAACCTCAAAAAGAAATTTTTTTTTTTGTCTTAAAAAATGCTTAAAACTACCCCACAAAAGCACCACAAAATTGTGCATAAATTGTCCCAGATCGAATAACAAAATCATATTAAAGCAGTGTCACAGTAGTGTCAAAATAGTGCCAAAATCAGCCCACAAACAGCACTTAAAATTTCAAAAAAATGACATGTTTCCAGCTTTAAAGGACGACTTGAACTTTCCAAAATAACAAGCCTTTAAATCTAGAATCATAAAGAGTGTATGCAGCTTAGAAACTGTATTCAAAACTTTCCAAGCATAATAAGCATTTGGCTCAAAAGATGCATTTAAAACCACATAGAACAACAAACATTCAATGCAACAGCTGCACTTGAAAAATTATCCAAAATAAAAGTTGTTTGACCTAATGAGAATCAATGTAATGATGATGCTAATCAAGTTTTGAGCTTGCATAAATATAAAGAATACAGTTTGAGCATTAGACATGTAGAAAACAAAAACATTAAATAGTATGTGTGTAACTTTTCCAATAAATTTATAACAGTAAGCATTCACATTCACATATCTCCTCTAATGAAACATAAAAGACTTTAACTTTGATTTATACATGTATGCTACTTTCCTAATTTAGAGGCTCAATCCATATATTTCAAGTAACAAAAAGCCAATTTCATGTTAAGAAGATTTCAAACGCTACACAACTTTAAGGTTGTACTTAGACATGCTTCAAATAGCTTTCATAAGTAATATGCACAGTACAAATATAAGAAATAACGCTTAGGTGTTATGTAAATATATATAGAAATGAGGTAATATGTAAGGAGAAAAGGCATCCAACTAGCAATCTTTTTTTTTTTTAGCAAACTAAATCTGAGAATCAATTTCACATAAACAAATCACATGTGAAAAATAGTTTTGCATAAGAAAATCACATATTAAAGAAACCCTACAGGAGTGAACCATTCATGAAAATCAGTTTCATTAAACCATCTGAAACATGAAAATTATATTCCAATGGATAGAGTAATTATTTTTATAAATCTTACTAAAGAAGAAAACGAAATGATAATCCTAACATACACAGAAAATAAAATCTCATTTCTCCTCTAATTTATTTAGGAAAATATATTCAAGACTTTACTAGTGTTCACAAAATTAGGGGATAAATGAGGTTATCACCCAAAACAATCCATCTTAAAAAGTAGGGATGCAACTGTAGCAGTGACTCATAAGCAAGGAGAAAGAATCTCAGGCAAAGGTTATCATTCCGAACAGACAAGGAAGAAAGCAGGGGACGAACAAGAGGGGTTTACCTTGCTTGCTGCTTTACCCAACTCCAACAGAGCTCAAAAAGAATTCAGCCAACGAGGATTTAAAAAAACAACCAACTGGGATTTACCTTTCAAGCTTTTTCAACAACCACAACATTTACCCTAGGTGAAGATTTTATAGGCAAATGAGAGACATTACTCCTACCTAACAGCTTCAATGGTGGCCAAATCAGGAGAAGGGAGGAGTAAATGCTGCATCGAGAGAGGAAAGGCTGGCCACGAGGGGAAGGGGATGCGTCAAGCTCGGCCACCTGATATGGCTCGCGAACAGGTGCGGTCGATCGCGGGAGAGGAGGTGAGGGCGCTGGGGGCTCGTGATTGAACTAGCAGACGCGCGAGCCAAGGAGCGTGCGAGTTGAGCAAAAGGGGGAGGAGGCGAGCCATCCCATACGGACCCAGGAGCAAGGGCATGGGGAGAAGCCTCTGGTGCGAGCGCAATGTCGAGCGAGAAGGGATTTGTCGTATGCGCTAGGGCTGAACAGGTAGGAATTGAGCGTGCTTGAGCTTAATTAAGGATAAAAATGTCCTTATTTTATTTTTATAATATTTAAAATTAAATCTCCCGATTGCGTACTTTTTGCTCGTGCATAAAATCATATCAAATTGGATGTCACTCCTAAGCAAAGTCGACGCTCCAGACGCAACGGTATAGTCCGTTTCGTCATCCAAGGTTGTTTGACTATTTTCGATGTTCGTGTCAAATTTTAAATAATAATTCGTGCATTTTTTGTACGACGAACCTCAACAATATGAGTGTCCTTCCAGGCTAAAATCGATGTTTTGGACACACCAGCGCAATCTGTTTCGTCCTTCGGACAAATTCATTGATTTGCGTGCGTGAATGTATGAAAGTCGTAAAGGGTGTCCTAAACCTTTTAAACCCTACGAGAACACTCTTTGGGCCTTCATATCCTGGTCATGCCCTTGCAACAAAATGTTAAGTGTTTAAGACTACTCATATGAGGCTTCACAAAAAGTGCTAGGAAGTGGCTTGAATTTTCTACGAGGGTCCCGTCACTAGTCCTCTACGATGGTTAAAAAGAGTCCTAAGGTTAGATCCTAGACTTACATGAGGTGAATTAGACCTCAACGAAAAAATGACAAAATAGGGCATAAAGAAGGAAGCTTTCTCTTTCATGAAGTATTTGGTAATATTTACATAGATTTAAATAGTTTACTACATAAATTTATAGAAACTAGAATTGCATATGGTTAACAATACTGCTAGAAGTCCACAGGACAATGCAAAATGAATTATTAGTAGTTAATGGGGCATGGTTAACATTACAATAACACACAGCATGGAGTAGCTCAATGTTTCCTGCATTACCAAATACAAATAATCTTATCCAAACTATTAGATATATCAACTAACTAGTTGAGTTCATCGATGTGATAGATGAATTTTTCATTGCTCTTCAAAAAATTTAAATCCCAAAAGGAAGCCTCAACAAAAAATAACAAAATAGGGCATGTCAGTTGTTTAAATAGGCACATTTATTTTAGTAATATATTGCACGGGTTTCTGATCAAGTTTAGTCGCCTCCAAAATTTATTATTCTCTTGCTTATTTAATATACGAGGTGGGCCTCAATATGCCAAGTGTCGCCTCCATATTGACATTCGGAAGCAAAATTATATCTAAACTTCACAAACATTTTCTTGTATACAAACAAAACAATGTTATCATATGTATATAAATAAAATTTTACATTCATAACGCTAATTTTCATGTATTTATATATTTAAGATCTAAATTTAATTTTTTTATATTTATAATATTTTACTTATAAATGAAAATGTCATTATAGTAATATTTTTGTGATTATAACTTTTTAAGAGTGATTAATATAAAATTTAAAATCTATGTTAAGATATAAAAACATAAAATTGAGAGGCAAGCATGTAAACACCCCAAAATAAATTAAACTAAAGATGTCATTCACCAAGCAAAACGTCTTGCCATTATTGAAAAGAAAAGAATTAGCATATAGATAAGATCACTGTATCATATATTAGTAGACTATTTTCTAAAATTAAAAAATTATTAGCATAATAATCATTCAGACAAGCAAATAAATGGCAAAACTTTTGTGGGGCAAACAAATAGAAAGACGAATGCTGTTTAGAAATATCAGAACGCATTTAACAGATGACATTTTGTTGACATTACATTGCAAAAACTAAACCAGACGCACCTTACAAATATGATTAATTTTTACACATACCACTCAATTCTTATGTATTTACGTAGTAATCTAAACTTCAATTTTTACATAGATGTCACCATACTAATTAATGAAAAAGATAAATTTCACCTTTTTTAGAAGTTAAAATAGTGATATTTTTTTATGCTATATTCAAGATTTAGGTGGTATAAATGTTAAAAGTAAAGTTTTAGTGTTAGATATCTAAATACAGTATGTACTTAAATGCCCTAAAATTAATAAAATAAAAAAGTGGAACCTACATTAATTGAAAATAGTTCTATCCATATTATACGCAATACAAAAACTGAAAAATGAATTCAACAGTCACAAGTGAGAATCAGTGGCCTAAGAGCTAGGAGATGAATATTGGTTCAAAAAGTTCATGAATTATAATCATAAAGTTCGTTTTATGGCGCAGTCCGTCACGTTAAATTTGACCTTCTAAATGTTAGAGGCCAAGAACGAAACATGCAGGACTCAAAATGAGTAAAGAGGCGGTGCGAGTTTCTAAAATAAGGTGGGTCCCAACTCTAGTTCTCTATGATAGTCAAAAGGAAAATCCTACGGGTAGATCCTAAGCACTAAAAAGAGAGAATTACCTCACCAAAAATAAGGTCAACAGTCCTACATAAACGTGTAATTTAGACCAAGAAGCAAGAAGAAAACAAAAGACAGGGGACAAGGAAGAGAAAGAGGAGAAACGATCCTTCTTAAAACAACGACGCAACGAAGGAGGATCATCCCTCAAAATCGAACAAAACGGGCGGTTCGACAATCCATGAATCAACCGAAGTATCATTTCCTCCAATTCAATAAAAGAACCCTCCCCACATTTTCACATAATACGCCCCAAAAAACTGCAGCCATTCTAGATGGCAAAATAAACTCCAAATGCTCCGAAAACACACCTCAAATAAGCCATAATGTGCCCAAAAACTGCAGTCATTTAAATAGTAAAACGCTTTTTCAAATCCTCCAAAAATGTGGCTCGAATAAACCACAAATACTTCAAAAAGTGCAGCAATTATTCGCAACAGACCCTGGCCACATTAAGCCCCAAAAAACCGAGCCAGAAAACCTCGAAAAATCGCAGACTAAGTAACTAGAATGCGTATATAAACTTCCATAAAAAGTGCATTTTCAGGTAAAAAAAAATAGATAACTGCCTCAGAATTGAGTGGTATATATGTAAATACTACAATTCAGAATCGCAAATACGCAAGGACTGGGTGGTATGTATGTAAACTTTTGCCAACATAAATGTTATAGCCTCCTCAACACAAATACAACTTTGCCAACAGAAATGTTATAGCTTCCTCAAAACAAATAATTGGAACAATTCAATATATAAAAAAAAGGAACTTAAATGCTTAAATTCAGAAAAGACTAAATAAGGCATCTTTAATGGCAGGCATACCAAATCATTCCCCAAATATGTGTGAGATATAAAACTAGTATGGTGGGAACACAAATGTGATAGTTTCTTTACTGCAACTAAATCTGGAATGCAAGATGCATAAAGAAAACAAAGTAAAGGTTGCGAGCAATGCTTAAGAACCTACCTCGACAGTTTTTTTTTTATTACTCGTATGCTCACCATCAGGTAAGTGGCTGCTCAAATTAACTCTATATATAGGTCTACAAACCATTAACAGAGAAAATAAATGTTAGCCAGCAAGATTAAAAAAATAAAACGGGAGTTCTGTATTTCGAGAAGCGGCATTCAAATTTCTGCCCATTCACAAAACCGAGCCACGAAGATTTTTCCAATTTATTAAACTGAGGCGCATAACTTTCAAGTATTCCCAAACAACGAAGGAATCATAACCTGGCATTTCCATGAATAAAGCTAGAGATCATTTCAGATTTTCTTTCTTTCCTTTAATCTTTTTTTTTTTTAATATAAGAATGGGGTGATATATATATATGTTAAAGAAAACTGAAATCGATGTGCCAGATAAGTAAATATTTAAGAACTGAATGGTGGATATGTAGATGTTCAAGTACCAAAGGTGAGGTATGTAAACACATAAGGATGTACTGCCACTTTTTTACCTCCCCTCACCATAGTCTCACCATTATTAATCCACCCTTGCAGGGAAGCCACCCTCAACAAGAACAGGGACTGAAATTTCAACTCTAATTTCTGAATTTCATCTTTGAGTTATAGAGAAAAGCACAAAATCAACTCATAATCATAAGTCTTTGCCTCCAAGTAAATGCCTTTTTAACAGCTGATCATTACATCTGAAAGGAACAACTACATGCATAATACTTAAAACATTATGGTTTGCAAAATTTCAAAGCATTCTGATCAAGAAAACACAGGGAATGAGCAAACCGAACTAGAAGAAGCCATTGATTAAATGTCAGAAAATGCCTCGCAGTAAAGACGAAAAAAATAATAATAATAGTAATAATAAATAAATAAACAACAATGCCAAAGGGAGGAGAGCAGAAAATGAACCCCACGAGCGGCTTCAAAAATTCTTCTGGAGGCCAAATGATAGCCGAATCTAGTATGCCTACAGCTACCTCGTTAAAGCTCCCCAAACAATCTCAAAATTCCATCTCGTGATCGATCAAATTAAAAATAAAGGCTTGAGCGATGTGAATTTCAGTGTTTAAACATGTCGACAGACCGAATTGCAGTATTCGTGCGCGTGAAGGTGCGAAATTGTGACAGGGCAATCCTATGGCTTAAAGGTCCTATAGGCACTCATTTTGAGCTCTGTCGTGTTAGTTTTGACCTTATAAATGTTAGAGGTCGGCAACTATACATGCGAAACTTCAAAAACGAGTAGGAAGTTGGCTCGAGTTTCTAAAATAAGGCGAGTCCCGTCTCTAGTCTTCTAGAATAGTCAAATAGGAATCCTATGGATAGATCCTAAGATCCTACGAAGAAAATAGTCTCACCAAAAATGAGGTCAACAGAGTAACATCAACATTAAGGAGAAAAGTAACCTAAAAGATGAATCACAAACTATTAGGTCCAGCCCAAGCAACAAAAAAACCTACTACAAAATGATACTTAGTGATAAATCATTTAATCAACAATGCATCTTAAAGGTCATAGTATTTGCTTAACTATTCTTAATGATCAAATACATAGTTCAATTAGAACATGCTGACAAATCGAAATAACAAAACAAGCGTACAACATAATATATACTAAAACATTCATGATACCAACATAAAATATCTTGAGCCACCGTCCGTTTTTTTTTTATTTCTATTTAATCAAAGTAAACAATTGAACAACTTAAATTCACTTTATTTCTAACTAACATGATATCTTGGGCCATCTTCTTATCAAGTAACAGAAGTGTCAATTGGCAACACCTTAATCTTTCGAGGAATTATTCAGTCTTCTTTCAAGTCATAAAACAACTTCAGACTTTAATTTTTCTTAACTAATTACAAAATGTCAATAGATGAGTAAATTGGTACACAAAATCACTCAAAAATTTTCTTAATATATTCAGAACCATAACATTACCAAAACAAATTCAATGAGAAATTTGCAAATTAATAAAATAATATGAAAGATGTGAATGGTGAAAATGTAAAATATAAAGCTTCGGTTTTAGATATGTAAATAAAAAAAAAAAAAAAAAAAAGAATAGAATGGCGTGGCATGCATGTAAAACTTCATTTTAGTTATTTGTTTATTATTTTTTCAAATTTATCTCTTTCATCTCAGAACTCTCCCTTGTTTTAAATGTGGCTTCCACTAATCCTGTCGTACTTGAAATATTATCATTACATCATCAAGTGAAGACCCCTTTCTTTTTAATTAGAAATCCTTTTATTTATACGAGGAAGAATTAACATATAGCATTATTATAAGCTATGTGCTTTATTTGAATCATGTTCAAATGCTTGTTTAGATCATTATTAAAATTTAAATTTTAGTTATAAATACATAAAAATAATATGACAATCTAAATCGATAAATCTCCTAATTATTCAAATCTAGATATAATTTAAATAAATTAAAAAAAGGGCATTTACATAAAAGTCACTAAACTCTTGTGTATTTGCTTATCTAACAGCTGTACATTTTAAATTAAACCTCCAAAAAATTTCATCACTCATAAAATTTATTTATCTAATATTTTTTTGAGTTCTTTTCTTATAGGTTTTGAGTTTCATTGTTGAAATTACAACCAAAAAAAAGGCCAACCGATGGAAAATAAGAAGTCATTGACGAATTTAAATCATTTTTAAATTTTTTATTAATAAGAATCAGCTATCCAACAAAGTGTAAATGTGGACATCTTGCGAAATTGAAGTCTCTGCTGAGCTTTTCAAAGAAGAAAAGTATTATCAATAATATCTCTATTTTGAATAAAATTGGCCGGCATTAGATAACTAAAATGACAAAATAGAGCATTGCTCTTCAAAAAATCTAAATCACAAAAGGAAACCTTAGCGAAAAATGACAAAATATGGCATGTCATGGGATTAAATAGACTGCTTTATTTTAGTAATATATTGGATGGGTTTCTTGTCAAGTTCAGTCGTTTCCAAAATTTATTTTTCTCTTGCTTATTTAATATACGAGGTGGGCCTCAATATGCCAAGTGTCGCTTATTTATTAACATTCGGAAGCAAAATTATATCTAAACTTCACATCAAACATTTTCTTACATACAAACAAAACAATATTATCATATGTATACAAATAAAATTTTACATTCATAACGTTAATTCTCATGTATTTATAAAATCTAAATTTTATTTTTTATATTTATAATATTTTACTTATAAATGAAAATTTCATTAAAGTAATACTTTTTGTGATTATAACTTTTTAAGGGTGATTAATATAAAATTTAAAATTTGTGTTAAGATATAAAAACATAAAATTGAGAGGCAAGCATGTAAACATACCAAAAATAAATTAAACTAAAGATGTCATTCACCAAGTAAAGCGTCCTGCCATTATTGAAACGAAAAGAATTAGCATATAAATAAGATCACCATATCACCTATTAGTAGACTATTTTCTGAAGTTAAAAAATTATTAGTATAATAATCATTCAGACAAGTAAATAAAGGGCAAGACTTTTGTGGGGCAAACGAACACTTTTAACAGAGGGCATTTTGTTGACATTACATTGCAAAAACTAAACCAGAATCACCTTACAAACAAGACTAAATTTTACGTACATACCACTCAATTCTTATGTATTTACATACTAATCTAAACTTCAATTTTTACATAGATATCACCATACTAATTAATGAAAAAGATAAATTTCACCTTTTTAGAAGTTAAAATAGTGATATTTTTGTATGTTATATTCAAGATTTATGTGGTATAAATGTTAGAAGTAAAGTTTTAGTGTTAGATATGTAAATACAGGAATTGGGTGGTATGTACTTAAATGTCCTAAAATTAATAAAATAAAAAATTGAACTTACAGTAATTGAAAATAGTTCTATCCGTATTATACGCAATATAAAAACTGAACAATGAATTCAGCAGTCACAAGTGAGAATCAATGGCCTAAGAGCTAGGAGATGAATATTGGTTCAAAAAGTTCATGAATTATAATCATAAAATTTCTAACTTATAAGACATCATATCAAAATAATAATAATAAGTTTTTAAACAAGTTGATTCTCTAAACGAATGACACGACTCTTTAAACAATCATCTTAATTTTAGCTTCAAATTATTCTTTTATCTTGATCGTTGTCAAATCAGTCTTGTGTATAAATACAAATTTTAAAAGCAGTTTGAAGTTGTCAAAATTATGCTAACAATAAACATTAGAACCAACAAAAAACAATGAATACATAGAAAATATCTGAAAGACTTTTGTGGAAGCTTAAAACCTCGAGCTTCTCATTTGCAGCTGTTAGCTGATATTGTAAACTTTTTATTTGATATTGTTGAGAAGAACAGATCTCCTGGTGAAACATAATAAGACATAAGAAAATGAGAAAATTAAAAAGTAAAAGAAAACTAAAATGCCAAAAAAAAGTAAAAGCGGAAACCTTAAGCTTATAAGTCTTTGATAGAGCAATATCTTCAACTCTAATAAACATTCCGTGAAGCTCTTCATATTTTTAAGTCTACATTAATGTGTTAAATTTGTTCTAATTTTTTTATCATGATCAGTTTTCACTCGTCGCAATTCATCTCTGAGATGATCAATTTCTTTTTTAAATCTCTCTCTCTGCTCAGATATTTCTTGATGAGAGATCTAAAAAGAAGCAGAAAAAAATAAACATCCAAAAAACATTACCGAAATAACAAGTTTTATTTTAAAAAAAAAAACTTTAAAATGTATCATAAGCAGAACAAAATAATAAATTTAAAATGTTATAAGCTATGACAATTGATTATTAATAAGATAGTTTAAAGTGCATTACAAAGGAAACATTGAATCAACTCGAACAACATCAGAGCAGACACTTCAACAAATAATCTGAATATCAATTTATCAGTCTCTTCCTTACTAATACTTACCTGTAAAGTTATTATGAGCTGTTGTGTAAGTTCTTCAGTTTTCTTACTAAAACTGGTCTCTAAGAAACAAATAATAAAACAAAATATGAGCAAATAAAGATTAAAATTTTTAATTTTTTTAGAAATGCAGTAAAATTATAAGACAATAAGATCGATAATAAAATATTTACCAATTTCAACGTGTCTTTCCTGTTCAGATAGGTTTTTCTGACGGAAGGCCGGCTTAAACGACTGTGTTTCATTAGTCTCTCAGGTCGTGATAATTTTCATTTTTTTAGGAGTTTTGGCGAAAGGTCGGCGGCGGCGAAAGTTCGGCTGTTCCGCCGGCTAAGTTAGTCTCCCAAGCGGAAGGTATTCTCTAAGAGAAGATGATTACGCGCTCTCACGCAGGCGCAGCCGCCGAAAGTTCTCGCGCAGACGCAGCCGTCGATGAAGTCTTAATATCTCAATCATCGGAAAGAGCAAAATTATTTGTACAGAAATTGCAGGTGAAAAACATAATCATTACAGAGCATATTATTTTATTATTATTTTACATAGATTTTACTCCTTAATTCTTTGATTTTTATAGAAAAAAATAAAGTATTAAGAGATCAGCTCACAAAAACAAATGACTGTCTTAATTGGTACGTCAAAAATGAAATAATTTGGCATGCAAAACTGAAAGAAGCTCGTGTTCTGTTAGAATCCGAACAGAAAAGACACGCTGAAATTGGTAAATATTTTGTTATTGATCTTATTATCTTATGATTTTACTGCATTTCTAAAAAAATTAAAATTTTTTATATTTATTTGCTCATATTTTGTTTTATTATTTGTTTCTTAAAGACTAGTTTTAGCAAGAAAACTGAAGAGCTTACACAACAACTCATAATAACTTTACGGGTAAGTGTTAAGAAGAAATAGACTGATAAATTAATATTCAGATTATTTGTTGAAGTATCTATTCTGATGTTGTTCGAGTTGATTTAATGTTTCCTTTGTAATGCACTTTGAACTATTTTATTAATAATCAATTGTCATAACTTATAACTTTTTAAATTTATTATTTTGTTGTGCTTATGATACATTTTAAAGTTTTTTTTAAAATAAAACTAGTTATTTCAAGAACATTTTTTGCATGTTTAGTTTTTTTTTTCTTTTTTAGACCTCTCATCAAGAAATAACTTAGCAGAGTGAGGGATTTAAAAAAGAAATTGATCATCTCAGAGATAAATTGCGACGAGTGAAAATTGATCATGATAAAAAATTAGAACAAATTCAACACATTAATGTGGAGTTTATAAAATATAAAAAGCTTCACGGAATGTTTAGTAGAATTGAAGATATTGCTCTATCAAATACTTATGAGCTTGAGGTTTCCTTTTTTACCTTTTTTTTTGCATTTTAGTTTTCTTTTACTTTTTAATTTTTTCATATTTTCTTACGTCTTATTATATTTCACCAGGAGATCTGTTCTTCTCAACGATATCAAATAAAAAGTTTACAATATCAGCTAACAACTACAAATGAGAAGTTCGAGTTTTTAAGCTTCCACAAAAGTTTTTCAGATATTTTTTATGTATCATTGTTTTTTGTTGGTTCTAATGTTTATTGTTAGCATAACTTTGACAACTTCAAACTGCTTTTAAAATTTGTATTTATACAGAAGACTGATTTGATAACGATCAAGATAAAAGAAGAATTTGAAGCTAAAATTAGGATGGTTGATTGTCTAAACAGTCGTATCATTTGTTTAGAGAATCAACTTGTTAAAAGAGCTTTTATTATAATTTTAATATAATGTCCTATGAGTTAGAAAATTTATGATTATAATTCATGAACTTTTTGAACCAATATTCATCTCTTAGCTCTTAGGCCACTGATTCTCACTTGTGACTATTGAATTCATAGTTCAGTTTTTATATTACGTATAATATGGATAGAACTATTTTCAATTACTGTAGTTTTCGCTTTCTTATTTTATTAATTTTAGGACATTTAAGTACATAGCACTCAATTCCTGTATTTACATATCTAACAGTAAAACTTTACTTTTTAACATTTATACCACCTAAATCTTGAATATAGCATCAAAAAAATTACTATTTTAACTTATGGAAATGTGAAATTTACCTTTTTCATTAATTAGTATGGTAGCATCTATGTAAAAATTTAAAGTTTAGATTAGTACGTAAATACATAAGAATTGAGTGGTACGTATGTAAAATTTAATTTTATTTGTAAGGTGCTTCTGGTTTAGTTTTTGCAATGTAATGCCAAGAAAATGCCCTCTGTAAAATGTGTTATGATATTCATACACAGCATTCGTCTTTATATTTGTTTGCCCCACAAAAGTTTTACCCTTTATTTGCTTGTCTGAATGATTATTATGCAAATAATTTTTTAACTTCAGAAAATAGTTTACTAATAGGTGATATGGTGATCTAATCTATATGTTAATTCTTTTCTTTTCAATAACGGCAGGACGCTTTACTTGGTGAATGACATCTTTAGTTTAATTTATTTTTGGGATGTTTAGATGCTTGCCTCTCAATTTTATGTTATTATATCTCAACACAGATTTTAAATTTTATATTAATCAACTTTAAAAAATTATAATCACAAAAAGTATTACTATAATGATATTTTCATTTATAAGTAAAATATTATAAATATAAAAAATAAAATTTAGATCTTAAATATATAAATACATGAGAATTAATGTTATGAATGTAAAATTTTATTTATATACATATAATAATATTGTTTTGTTTGTATCCAAGAAAATGTTTGGTGTGAAATTTAAATATAATTTTGCTTCTGAATGTTAATAAGGAAGCGACACTTTGCATATTGAGGCCCACCTCGTATATTAAATAAGCAAGAGAAAAATAAATTTTTGAGGCGACTGAACCTGACCAGAAACTCATCCAATATACTACTAAAATAAAGCTTCCTATTTAAACCCATGGCATGCCCTATTTTGTCATTTTTCGCTGAGGTTTCCTGTTGTGATTGGGATTTTTTGAAGAGCAATGGAAAATTCATCTATCCCATCAATAGGCTCAACCAGTTAGTTGATATATCTAATAGTTTGGATAAGGTTATTTGTATTTGGTAATGCAGCAGGCATTGAGCTACTCCATAGTGTGTTCTTGTAATGTTAACCATGCCCCATTAACTACTAATATTTCATTTTGCACTTCTAGCAGTATTGTTAACCAAATGCAATTCTAGTTGCTATAAATTGTTGTAGTAAACTATTTAAATCTATGTAAATATTACCAATGCGAACCCGAGCTGTTCGTGAACTAAACCAGAAGCTAATATTTAAGAGTTCAAAGGAATGAAAGGGTATGGGATGTCACGGATCCGAGGGAATCTCGATGACTTCCCAACTATCATATTTGTTTGGCTTGAATTTTGGGGAAATGTTGTTTAATGTTTCATCCTGTATGTTTTATTATTTAGAGCTTATATACCCGATCGTACGAATAGCCTAAGAAGCTAAGAGGATTTACACCATACCGCAGGGCAATCTCAGAATCCTAAAGTGTTAGGACTTATATTGCACAACAGAATTGTGTAAAAGCCTAAAAGACTAAGTGAGGATTTACGTCGCGTTTGACGAACTACCTCGAAGTCCTATGAGTTTGAGTTATTTAAAACTAAAGAAAGGGTTTTGCTTATGTAGACCCGTTTCGTTGCTGTAGATCGTCATCCTTCGTTTGCTGCATCCTCGCTGGGCTGCCCTCGAAGTTTTTCTCCAAGCTTCAGACTACTCGTTGTAATGATCCTAGGTCTAGGGTTTATGTTTTATGTTTATATACATAGTTAGTGTCGGGTATCAGGGTCTGTCGTTGGGTACCTCCTAAACCGGGTGTCATGTTGTCCTATATCCTAAGGTCCACTGCAAGTCTCTAAAAAACAACCGTATAATAATAGAATAAAAGATGCTACGAGATGTAATCAGCAGTAAGCAGTACTAATCACAGATGTAAATGCAGTAAATGAATAGTAAACAGGAGCAATCGCAAGTATGTATACGTACTAAAAAAAGGTAAACAGGAAATACTAAACTGAGCAGGTATATATGCATTGGAAAAGTATAGCAGTAAAAGTATACTAAGCATGTAGGTGTTATGAAAATAGAACAAACAAGAATAAGCTTAACATGTACATTTGCAATAAAGAATAAAGTAAAAAGGACTAAACTAAACATGTATACGTGCAACGAAAGGACTAAACTAAACAGGACTAAACTAAAAGCATGATATAGAAGTTTGTGCATCATTACCTTTGCCCAACATTTCTAACCTATCAACCCAGTTTAATATTCCATATACATTTCAATGATCGTAGATGTTTCATTTCACAAGACCAAAAGAAACAATTATTCCAATGTTTTTCACAATATATATATATATATATATATATATATATATATATATAAAGAAGGATGAATAGCATATCTGTTCATGTATATAAAAATTCAAAATTTGTAACTTAAGGTAATCCATATCATGAATTACTAAAATTTAAATAAACCATTACGACCATTTCAAAATCTGTAATATAAATGAGGGCTTTCACCAATCATTTTAAAATCTTTGCACCTCTCCGCAAGCTTCCTCAAAAATAAATGAGAGAATCATAGGAGCAAATCATCTTGAAGAAATATCAATTTTCATACTAGCATATATACCATAATATCACTCAAACAGATAAATGTCTCTCAAACATAAAAAAATTATTGCACTATGTTGTAATGAATCTCAATTACTAGGCTAGGCGGACCCGGTCTACAAAGGGAGACCTCTTCTATTATAAATAGAAGGGGTTGCTTGTAGGGGAGGGGGAGAGGTGAGAAGAACCAAGAAGGGAGAACTAGGAAGAAGAGAAGAAGGGGAGAGGCTTGTGGAGAGTGAGGAGAGCATCTTGGAGATCTAGGGTCGAGGTGATTCGAGAACGAGATATTGGGCAAGATGAGGGCTCATTTCTGAATGTACAAGCCGTGTAATTCTTCTCTATTATTTTAGTGGATTATTGGTTGATTCCCTCCCGTGGATGTAGGTTCGAAGGACCGAACCACGTAATTGCTTTGTATTCTTGTGTTTTCTTGCGTTCTTTATTTTTCTTCTAGCCAAGTCGATTTTCCCACAACACACTAGTTAACTCATTTACTCTTTATCAGCTAAGGCATCACAAATGAAACAAATAATTATTCCAATTCCATGTTTCAAGAGAATTTAAAATTGCATAAGTGTTAAAAAAACTGTGAAATATATATAAATACATAGGAAACAAGTGATATATATGAAAGAATCGGGCAGTATAATTGTAAAAGTAAAATTCAAGTTTTATGATTATGAATACGAAGTGGTAAGTATGTAAATGCCCCTAAATGTAAAGGTCAAGCTTTAAGTGTGAGATGTATAAATACACGTAATTTAAACGTCTCTTAGTAAAATTTCAAGAATACTGATGCTCAACAAAAAAATATAACTAGAAATCTCGATTCCTGTCAAGGGAATTACAACATGAGCAAGCTCATGATCTGCACAAGTTTTTGTTAAATTTTTATTTTGTGACTCACATTCATTTTAATAATTTATCAATAATTTATGTCATTTATTTTAGAACTCATAATAACATAAGTTCTTTATTTTCTTAACTCTTAACTTATGTTATAATAAAAGTTATTTATTTTTATAACTTATGATAACTTAAGTAATTTATTTTCTTAACTCATGAATTCATGTCATAATGAATTATAACTTAAGTTATTTAATTTTATAACTCATGATAACTTAAGTTATTTAATTTCTTAACTTATAACTTATGTCATAATAAATGATAAGCTTAAGTTATTCATTTTTATAACTCATGAAAACTTATGTTATTTATGTCATAACTTATGATAACTTATGATATTTATTTGTTAACTCATGTAACCACTAAATGAATAGAGGTTACTTAACTTATGTCATTGATTTTAATAATAAAAATCAATTAATTTATTTAATTGTCATAAATCCTATTGGTTAGTAGCACTTGATGGATGGTGGTTAAATAGAGCATGAAAGTGAGAATGGGTCCTCTCTCTACCCAACACACCACGTACATTTCTCTCCATCGGAAAGTACAGAAAGTTTTAAGGGATTAGAGAGAGAAAATTCATCTCTTCAGGATCAATTTTCTTCAAGATCAAATTTCTTCGTCATGAATACAGGTATGAGTTATTTTATTATAGATATGTAAAAATCATGAATTTAAAAGATTTTGGCTATTATGTATCTTTGAAATTTGTGTCATAAAGTCCAAACATGAATTTCTAACATGTGGTATCGGAGCGCTCGATTACTAAATTTATGATTTTTCATATAATTTTATTTATATTAATTTTATTAAATTTTCGCTGCGAATTAGATCTTGAATTAGACTACTAAAGTAAATTGATGTGATTGAAATTATTTATTTGATGTCGATGTTATGTTTAATTTGTTAGTCACCAAAGTGACCAAATTAGTAAGTTTAATAGACGTCAAATTAAATAAATTCAATTACTCATGAGTTTGTGATGCTTCTTATGAAATAATTTAATATTTTATCACGAAAATATTAAAATTCATTGATTATAAAATATTTACGGATCGCCGAAAGGTTGATCATTTGTTTTATAATCTTTGAATATAATTGTAATCTATTTATATACTTAGTTAAGATATGTTTATATATCCAAAGATAATAAGCATATCTAATTTGAGTATAAACAATTATCAATTATAAATTTAAGTTAAGCATCAATTATGTTTATTATCGTGTATTGTTATATCACCCGAAGGAGATTTCGATACACTATTATTATTACAATTATTATTTTAATCGATTTCATATGAATATACTATGTAAGTTTAATGTTCGAAAGCGTTAATGTACTTAGCATGTTTTATTCATTTGCGGTAACTACTCTCGTTTCTCTTCATTCGCAAGCTACATACCGTTCGAACATTCGATGGGCTTAATTTCTGCGAATGGCGTGAGCAAGTCCGGTTCACCTTGGTGTTCGGATCTTGATTTAGCACTCACGGCGAGAAACCCCCTGCTCTTACTAATTCTAGTAATGCTGAGCAAGTATCTTTCTATAAATCTTGGGAAAAATCGAACGATTGAGCTTGATGTTTATGCGAATGAGCGTAGCAAACAACATTAAGAGCACATTTTCTAACACTCGAAAGTGCTTAAGGAATTTATGAAATTTGCTGAGAATTGTTCTCAATCTGACTCTCTGCTGATAAGTCTCTTGCTGGGACACTATTGAGTACGTTAACCAACATGAAATTTGAAGGTTCTCGTACTATGCATGACATGTCGTTGAAATGACGAACATAGCAGCAAGACTAAAGACCCTGGGAATGGAAGTGAATGAAAATTTCCTCGTGCGATTTATCATTAACTCCTTGCCTCCTGAGTATGGTCCATTTCACATGAACTATAACACCATGAAAGATAAGTGAAATGTGAATGAACTACAATGTATGCTCATTCAAGAGGAAGCAAGGCTTAAGAAATGAGCAAATCACTCCATTAATCTCATGGGTCACCAAAGAAGAGCTGTAATGAAACCTGGAAAGAAGAATGGAAAGGGCGAGCAAAGACCAGCTAAAGGTTAATGTGTCTTCCGTCCCGATTCACAAAGAGGAACATAAAGGAATTAAGTGCCACTTTTGGAGAAAGCCTGGACACTTATCAAAATGAGTGTCAAAAGCGCAAGGCGGTTCGAAAAGAAACGTAAACCTTGTGTTTACGTATGTTTCAAATCAAATTTGGCAGAAGTTCCTTATAATATATGGTGGATTGATTCTAGTTGTACCACTCATGTTGCTAATACGATGCAGGGATTCTTTACAACCAAATCGTAAACCCAAATAAAAATTTTGTTTTCATGGGAAACCGAGTCAAAGCGACCAATTGAAGCCATTGAAACCTACCAATTAATTTTAGATACTGGACATCATTTAGACCTTTTTCAAACACTTTATGTCCCTTCTGTTTCTCGTAATTTAATTTCATTGTCTAAACTTGATTCTATTGGATACTCCTTTAAATTTGTAAGCGGTTGTTTCATATTACTTAAACACAATCATCTCATAGGTTCTGGTATTCTTTGTGATGGTCTATATAAGCTTAAACTTGATAACCTTTTCGACGAGACTCGATAACTTTGCATCATAATATTGGTACTAAACGTGGTTTTATGAATGAAAATTCAGCTTATTTGTGGCATAAACGTTTGGGTCATATATCTAAAGAAAGAATTGAAAGATTAGTAAAAAATGAAATTATTAATGAATTGGATTTTACTGATCTTAGCATCTGTGTGGATTGTAATAAAAGAAAGCACACAAATCACATACTTAAGAAAGCCGCCACAAGAAGCACATGGCTCCTTGAAATTTTACGCACCGATATTTGTGGACCTTTTGATGTTCCATCTTTTGGTGGAGAAAATTTTTTTATCACCTTTATTGATGAATTTTCACATTATGGTTATGTCTATTTATTGCATCAAAAATCTTAAGCTATAGATGTCTTAAAGGTGTATATAACTGAGGTTGAGAGACAATTAGACGGAAAAGTGAAAACTATCGAGTTTGATAGAGGGGTGAATATTATGGAAGTTACAATGAATACGGTCGATGTCCAGAGTCCATTTGCTAAATTCCTTCGAACTAATGACATATGTGCTCGAGTACACTATGCCGCACACACCACAACAAAATGGTGTTGCGAAAAGACGAAACCGTACTCTAATAGAGATGGTTAGGAGTATGACGAGTAATTCTTCTTTACCCTCATCATTGTGGATGCATGCCTTAAAGACTGCTGCATATTTATTAAACAAGATTCCTAGTAAGGCAGTTCCAAAGACTCCTTTTGAACTGTGGACAGGAAGAAAACCTAGTTTAAGGCACCTCCGTGTTTGGGGTTGTCCGGCAGAAATAAGGATATATAATCCACATGAAAAGAAATTGCACTCAAGAACAATCAGTGGTTATTTTATTGGTTATCCGAGAAAAATCTAAAGGGTATAGATTTTATTGTCCTAACCATAGTATAAGAATCATTGAAGTCGGAAATGCTAAGTTCATTGAAAATGGTGAAGTTAGTGGGAGTTTGGAACCACGTAAAGTGGAGATCCAAGAAATTAGTGGTTCAAGTTCCTTTACCCAGAATTTCTTCTCAACTTGTTATTCCTACAGTTGTTGAACAGTTTGACAACTTACAGAAACAACAAATAAATGATCAAACACCCCATAATGAAACTGTCACTAATGAACCTACTTTAGATAAACCACATGAAGTAGCACCTAGAAAGTCTCAAAGACAAAAACGGTATGCTATTTCTGACGATTATGTGGTTTATCTACATGAGTTTGAATTTGACTTAGGAGTCAATGAAGATCCAGTTTCATTTTCACAAGCCCTAGAAAGTTCAAATTCTTCTAAATGGTTAGATGCAATGAAAGATGAGTTGAAATCAATGGAACACAACAAAGTCTGGGATATCGTTGAATTACCTGAAGGTTGTAAAAGAGTCGGGTGTAAATGGGTCTTTAAGACTAAGCGCGACTCGAATGGCAATATTGAACGATATAAAGCCGGACTTGTTGCCAAAGGTTTCACTCAGAAAGATGACATCGACTATAAAGAAACATTTTCTCTGGTTTCTAAGAAAGATTCATTTAGAATTATCATGGCACTTAGTAGCTTCATTTTGATTTTGAGTTACACTAAATGGATGTGAAAACGACCTTTACGAATGGGAATTTAGATGAAGAGGTCTACATGAGTCAACTCGAAGGATTTTCGGTTGAAGGAAAAGAACACATGGTGTGTAAACTTAAGAAATCAATATACGGACTTAAGCAAGCTTCCCGACAATGGTATCTTAAGTTCAATGATACAATTACGTCCTTTGGATTTAAAGAAAACACTGTTGATCGGTGTATATATCTAAAGGTCAGTGAGAGCAAGATCATATTTCTCATTCTATATGTTGATGACATCTTGCTAGCTACTAATGATCTTGGTTTATTATATGAAACCAAGAATTTTCTCTCTAAGAACTTTGAAATGAAAGATATGAGTGAGGCATCCTATGTGATTGGAATTGAAATATTTCGTGATAGATCACGAGGATTGTTAGGGTTGTCTCGGAAAACGTATATCGAAAGAGTTCTTAAGAGATTCGATATGGAAGGGTGTTCGACGAAGTGTTGCTCCAATTCAAAAAGGAGATAAATTCGGCCTTATGCGAGTGTCCGAAGAATGATTTGGAACGCAAACAAATGGAAGAAATTCCTTATGCATCTATTGTTGGAAGCTTAATGTATGCTCGGACTTGTACTGCGACCGGACATTAGCTTTGTTGTCGGGATGCTCGGGCGGTATCAAAGTAATCCGAGAATAGATCATTGGAAAGCCGCAAAGAAAGTTTTGAGGTATCTACAAGGAACGAAAGACCACATGCTCACTTATGAAGATCTAAAGATCTCGAAGCGATAGGATATTCGGATTCGGATTTTCTTGGATGTGTTGATACTAGAAAATCAACATTTGGCTATCTATTCCTTTTGGTCGAAGGAGCAATCTCATGGAAAAGTGCGAAGCGACTATCATAGTTGCTTCCATCTATGGAAGCTGAATTTGTGGCTTGCTTCGAAGCTACAATTCGGGGTTTATGGCTACGGAATTTTATTTCGGGACTTGGAATTGTCGACGATATTGCTAAGCCGTCGAAAATTTATCGTGATAACTCCGCAGTGAGTCTTCTTTTCCAAAAACGACAAGTATTCCAAAGGTGCTAAACACATGAAATTAAAATATCTTGTCGTTAAGGAAGAAGTTCAGAAACATAGGGTGTCAATTGAGCATATTAGCACCAATCTCATGATTGCGAGATCCTTTAACGAAAGGGTTGCCACCGAAGACATTTAACGAACATGTCGTGAGAATGGGCATTACCAAAACCCTTTATTAGTTTTATGCTCTTCATATTTTGACACATCGAGCTCAATTTTTCTTGTTTCGATATTTATAAATCTTGTTTTTATCGTTAGTGTACACTTTATTTTGCTTGATGTTCAACAAGATTTGTCTTCAATAGTACATTATGGGACCATGATGTTAATTCTCATTATGCTTAAGTATGTAATTGATATTGTGATACATGGAAGGAACTGTGTCGATAAATTGATGCACAACCGCCATGATTCATATTAATTCCGTACTTATTAAATAATTTATGATTTAACCAATATAAAGAAGGATTTATTTTACATTTTATGCAGTATGTTACACACTATTAAAATTAAGTGAGCCAAGTGGGAGAATGTTAAAATTTTATTTTGTGACTCACATTCATTTTAATAATTTATCAATAATTTATGTCATTTATTTTAGAACTCATAATAACATAAGTTCTTTATTTTCTTAACTCTTAACTTATGTTATAATAAAAATTATTTATTTTTATAACTTATGATAACTTAAGTAATTTATTTTCTTAACTCATAGCTTATGTCATAATGAATTATAACTTAAGTTATTTAATTTTATAACTCATGATAACTTAAGTTATTTAATTTCTTAACTTATAACTTATGTTATAATAAATGATAACTTAAGTTATTCATTTTTATAACTCATGAAAACTTATGTTATTTATGTCATAACTTATGATAACTTATGATATTTATTTGTTAACTCATGTAACATCTTAATGAATAGAGGTTACTAACTTATGTCATTGATTTTAATAATAAAAATCAATTAATTTATTTAATTGTCATAAATTCTATTGGTTAGTAACCCCTTGATAGATGGTGGTTAAATAGAGCATGAAAGTGAGAATGGGTCCTCTCTCTACCCAACACACCACGTACATTTCTCTCCATCGGAAAGTACAGAAAGTTTTAAGGGATTAGAGAGAGAAACTTCATCTTTTCAGGATCAATTTTCTTCAAGATCAAATTTCTTCGTCATGAATACAGGTATGAGTTATTTTATTATAGATATGTAAAAATCATGAATTTAAAATATTTTGGCTATTATGTATCTTTGAAATTTGTGTCATAAAGTTCAAACATGAATTTCTAACAGTTTTCTCCATCGATGAAGGGTTATCAGTCAATTTCTTCGAAGTACACAGCTACTTAAAGAATAGAGACAACCAATTTAATGTGTTACTCTCAAGGCCGAGCATCATTTGATAGGATTCTGGAAATATCAATGCTCAACTTAAAGATAAGATGAATATTTAAGTTTTAATGAAATTAAATGAGGATTAAGGAAATGTTAATTTTTTGTAATATCATCTTCTCAATTTGTATTATCAGAAGCAACAAAAAAAATAACTACTTTCTCTGAAATGGTTTACTTCAACCTCAAGAACCAAAAAAAAATTTAAGTTCTGGGTAAGCAATATCATACAATTTAGTATCAAACTTCATTACCATTTTCACCGGTTTCATTTTCATTTGGTGAGGTGTAATAGATAATATTCTCAAATTATATACATTTACCATTTAAATTTTTTTTTTATACATCTGCATTCCTGACTCCCATGACTTTACAACAGATATATATAAAAGAAAAACTCAAGCTTCCAAACCCTTATGAATCAAGAACCCAAAAAGAACTTCAAGCTTTTAATTTCATCAAATAAAATACTAAAGCCATTAGTCAAAACCATCTCCCAAAACAAGTGTTTGAGTAATGAAAATGACGGTCCACAAAGAGATATCAAAATAGCCTTAAAACAATTCAACGATACAACTTGAAATGGTGCTCAATTAAAAGTTCAACCATCTCAAAGTATTTTATGCATATAATTGTAGGACAAAAGTGTGTGCTCGATATAAAGGAAACCATCACGCTTAATTCCAACAAATGAATGGTGAATCAAGTAGTTAAAAGTTAAATTCAACAACTGAAAAGACACTCAGCCGTGGATTCCAACCTTAGCAATGAAAGTATATGTATTCAACAATTAAAATAATCTCAATGAGTAAGGAACCACTTAATTGCTAAATCATCTTAATGACATGGACTCCATTAACTAACAATGGCTACCCTCTCAAATAACCAACAATCCAAATAAGGGTGCGTTTGGTACAGATTATTTGTTGCGGTGGCGTTTTCAAAATGCCAAAAGTCTGTTTGAAAACCAAATTTCAGCAGATTATCCAAAAACGGGATTACTCAGATTATCCAAATTTACATTAGAATCGGATCGCGGGGTCCTACCCGCGATCCCGCGATTCCTTACCTCAATTCCGCTGTTGCCCCTCGCGAGCTCTAACCTAAGCAGCGCCTTCCGTCTCCTTCGCTCAAGGCCGCCGCGATCCGTCTCCTCACCCAGCTTCCTCGCTCTCCAGAGAACCGGCTTCCTCGCTCACTGCCGCGATCCGTCTCCTCAGCCGGCTTCCTCGCTCTCCAGAGACCTGGTCTCCTCGCTCACCGCCGCGATCCGTCTCCTCAGCCGGCTTCCTTGCTGTCCAGAGAAGTGTCGCGATCCAACCGCCTCGCCGATCCTGCGGAACCCGCCTTCCTTCCCCGATCCGCATCACTCGGTTTCCTCCGGCTGAGATTCTCAGGTAAAGTTCTCGGGTAAAGCCCTAACACATTGTAAACTATTGAATTTAGAAATTTACATTGTAAACTATTGAATAATTTACATCCAACAATTTCACTTCCACCTTTCTCCATCCAACAATTTCACTTCCACCTTTCTCCATCCACCTATCATAATTCATTACAACTGGTATACATATAGAACTTTATGTATACCAGTTGTAATGATCTCCAAGAATCAGAGAGTGGAGCTAAACTTTAGCAAAAACACGAAATAGAATAAAATTTGTGGGATACTTCTCATTCTTTATCATTACCAGGTAACATTATTTATAGTTACAACATCAGGGATGCCATCCCTGTTGTTTCCTAGCAAAGACAGATAACCACAATGTAACTAACTATATTAGTGCTAAAAAATTCCTAACGCAACAGTTAGGCTCTAATTAGTAACAACTAGCTTCTGCACAACTCATCAAATTGCTAGTTTATGTCTTGAGCACCTTTTCTCTTGTCTTGTTTTCTCTGAATTGTATGTTTTGCCGTTCACTGCCACCCAATTGATATTCTGTTTCTGTATAAGTGCTTTATCTAGTACTATAGGAGTCATAACATCATCTAATACTTCATATGATTTTGTTCTTTTTTAAAAGCTCGTCTTCTTTTTATCTTTTTCTTGTTCAATGAGAACAATGTGTCTTCTTCGTTTCTTTGTTATGACGGTTATTTGTGCTTTTATTTTTTTTCTTCTAAATTATTTTATTTTGTCATTGGATGTACACACCTCCACCATTTCATCGTTAGTTATAAGGAAGAGTAGAAACACTTTTTTTCTACAAACAACTGCAAATAATTCTTTCTTAAAACGCAGAAAACAAACAGTCTAACAGATTATTCATTTAAGGGCGATAATAGTCGTTTAGCCTACAACAGTATGATTCAATTTGTTTTAAAACGCTTCAAACCAAACAGACAGACATGATTATCAGGACAATCTAGCATCGTCAGATTATCGGGATAATCTGCTATCTCGATAATCCGGATAATCTGCAATGTATCAAACAGACCCTAAGAGAGAAGAATCTCATTCCAAACGTTATATATAGCTACAGAAGAATAACAGCAAATTTATGTGCATACCGAACCAATTCTATATGATTAAACGAAACTTATTATCTCAATGAAATCTGCTCCAAAGTTTAAATATAATAGAATAGAATGTTTTAGATTCTAATATGAAAACAGATATTATTAAACAAAGTAAACATATGTATGATCATGTAACTGATAAGATTATAGTTCACTGCTGTAAAAAAAATTAAAAAAAAATAAAAAAATAAAAAATAAAAAAACTAACTCTTAATATAAAGGACTAATCCTATAACTGTAATAATGAAAGAAGAGTTTCACATATAAACAAATCTCCTAAATCCGTAAATTGAAATAAAGCATGAAACCTTTATATAACCCGAACCAACTAAAATAATGCCGGAGAAAGAAAATACATCCAGGATATTCCAAATCAACAGGAAATAAAATCTACCATTTACTAATTCCAACTCAAAGAAGATGTAAGGATAAACCCTTGCAAATGGTGATTCAATTCTTATCCATTAAAAGTATAAGAAAGTATCATAAAACAACTATAAGTTTTATCAACTCATGACTGAGGATTGCCATTTTAATTCTTAATTGCCTATCGTAAAACTATACGAAGATATCTCATTAAATGACTGAAGAAAGAAGAAGAAGAAGATAAAGAAGAAAGAAGAAGGCTTACTTGTAAAAAGGCATAAAAGAAAATTCGAGAGCAGCAAACAAAATTCCTCAGGTTGCATAAGAAAAATCGTCCCAAATATTCTTTCTATAAGGGGTATTTATAGGCACAAACGAAGGGTATGTGCTCACCGTCGGAGAGAATCGGAGAGGTAAAGAAGTCCATCTCACCAAAAAGCAACAGTCGAAATCAAGCATAGAGAGGTTACCTGACTCGTTTGGGCGGGAAAATTTGTTACAAGAATGCGACCGACAGTTATAACCGGCAGTGAATGTCGGTTGTAACCGGAGAGAAAGCGGGTGACCGGAGAGAAAAGGGGTGACCGGAGAAACCGGCTAGAAACTTCTCGAATCCGGTCGAGATAGGATGCAAGGGTTTCGGCTCGTGAAAAAGAAGCATGGAGATCGGCTAGAGCACCGGAAGAAGGGAGGCGAAAGCGTGTGAAAGGAGAGCAGTAATAAATGTAAGTGAGTTTTTTTTTATTTAAGAAATTCTGTTTTATTTTAAACCTTTATATTTGTTACTTATGAACTATTTATGATTAGTTAAAAAGGTAATTATATTTATTACTTATGAACTATTTATGATTAGGCTTAAAATTAGTTTTATATAAATTTTATAAGGGTATTCACATTCATACCACTCAATTCTTATGTATTTACATATCTAACACTGATACTTTAATTTTTATATTAATATGATCAAAATATTTCATGTTACATAAAAAATATCACTATGTTAACTTTTAAAAATTTAAATATGTCTTACATACATAGTCTAGGTGGCGTATATGTAAAAATTGAAGTTTAGGCATTAAATAAGTAATTACGTGGGAATTGAGCGGTATGTATGCATATCTTTCAAATTTACGATGTTTGTTTGTTCAAGAGAATGGCATCCATGTGAAAGAACTCTTTTCCAAATTAATGGTTCCATTTTCAACATTTTTTAGATTACAATCTTGATGGTTAACCAAACAATCATTCTCTTGTCGGCAATAAGGCAACAATATATAAAATAGTACAACAAAAATGCACAACAATATTTCCAAATCGGGCTTAAAAGTTCGACAATCATTTTTATTCAGGAGCATTTACATGCTTCGACACAATTCTCACCAAATTTACATATCTTACTCCTAAACTATGCCTTCTACATTCTAACACTCTTTGATGTCGCATCAAAAATATCACTATCTTTAATCTTTTAAAAGTGAAATATACTTTTGGTATTAATATAAATGTTAAAATTTAGGTTTTTGATATGTAAATACATAGGAATGGCGTGGCATGTATGCAAGACTTCATTTTAGTTATTTGTTTATTATTATTTCAAATTTCTCTCTTTCATCTGATAAACTCCACCTTATTTTAAATGCGGCTTCCATTACCCTTGTCAGGAGCTATCTTTTATATATTTTGAATGTTCTCATTGAGACCTATCGTACTTGAAAGATTAATCATGAGATGACCAAGTGAATGCCCCTCTCTTATTAAGTAGAAATCCTTAATCGTATTTAAGTTTAATTGTTGAAATTAGAATCAAAGCAAAACAGATGGCAAATAACAGGTCATTGAAGAATTAAAATAATTTTTGGTTTTTTTATTATTAAGAACTAATTGGGCATATTAAACAACAATAATATTATCAAAAATATCTCTATTCTGAATAAAAGTGAGCGGCATTAGATAAATAATATGGGAGTACATGTTTCAACATATTTGCTAAAATTTTGAAAATATACTCATAAAACTTACAATGAGACTTAACAAGACTATGCTCAACATTATTCGACAACTTCTGATCAGTAAAATGACCAAAATGTTCCTAATTTTTATAGTGAATTTCATTGTTGAAAAATGAGTCCTGTCGTGTCCTGAGTTGAAGGAGTGAAGAATAATTGGTCTTTTAGGGGCACCAGAAATTTAAGATCCAATAGGAAGAGGGAAAGAGATGACAGTTTAGAATTTTGTCTGCCAATTTGTAATAATATGGTTATGGTTCGTAGATGATATTTTCCTAATCTTTCTATGTCCATAAGAATCCATATAACATTTGTACAGAATGCCAAACAAAAACAACTAAAAAAAATACAAGTTTTGAATGAGCAAAACTGATATTTTGGAACAGAAAATAGTACAAATGAGCGAGAGAAAAATCTTGAATGACTTTATCCAACTTAAAAATGATAAAAAAAAAGGAAACGCAAAAGATAGTACGCATATTTTAACAATTCAAACAGAAAATAATACAAATGAAGGAAAGAGGAAAACTATGTTATACTTATCCGGTCCCACAGTAGATATGGAAAAAGTGAGAATACTCTCAGATATTTTCATATATTATTAATTTAAGAATTTAAAATTTTCACAACACTAATAAAAAAATCATAATTTTTCGAAATGGAAGGAAAAGAAAGGGTCATAGAGTTCATTCACCACATGCAATCCTTGAGTCAACATAGTATAAGCACAATAACAAGATTGTTATTGTTATGTCCTAAAATTGGAGAGATCGAGCTCTTTATCGTGAAAAGATCGAGTTTTTTGTTATCAAGATAGTCATAAATGTTGGGGCCAAAGTTGTTCATTGGTAAATCACAAACTTATGAATTCACCAAATGAAAAGGAACAATAAATTTAGAGAGGAAGGAGTATGAGAAGCAGTGAAATTTCATCATAATAGAATTTGACTTCCAAGTGAGTTCATGATGACTCAGGTAAGTTTGCATTGGTTCAGATATGTTTTTGTGGAAATATAAGGGAGGATGACGGTAGAAATTTGAAGAGTAAAAAAGAAGGATGAAACCTTTTGAAATTCCATTTCCTCCTATAAGAGTAAAAAAGAAGGAAGCTTTCCCTTCATCAAGCCTTGGTAATATAACATGGATTTAAATAGTTTACTACAGCAATTTATAAAAACTAGAATTAAATTGCATTTGATTACACTGCTAGAAGTCCACAGGACAGTGTAAAATAAAATATCAGTAGTTAGTGGAAGCGCTAAACAATGTCAAACAAAGTGGCATTGTTAACATTACAAGAACACACCATGGAGTAGCTCAATGCCTGCTGCATTACCAAATACAAATAATTCCATCAAAATACTTGAACAACATCCATTATGTTTTCCATTCGAAGCAAAACATAAGACTTTATTAAGTAATCATCTAAACAGACATAAAAAAACTGAACTCGTGACAATACAATATAATATTTGTACAAATTGCAACTCATATATTTGTATAATGTTTAAAGAAAACATAAAATCAAATTATCAATGGTATGCAGAAATCATACAAGAAATTGACTAATGAGAAAGAAAAAAGGAGAAATTTGTATCATCTCCACGCCTGTTTTCTGAGAAGTACTATTAGAAAAAAATTCAAACCATTCAATGCGAAATTTTAATTGTGAGCTCCCATCACAATTCAGGCCAAATAAAGCAAATTTAAGAATTCTATGGGCATGATTAGAATCTCTTCAGCTGAGTCAAGCTTCATGATTACTTAATAAATTAGGTGTAGTTAATCGCAGCAACCAAATATGAAACCATGAATCTGAAGCTTTCACGTCAGCATAAGATCATTAGTTCCAAGATGTGGAGGACGAAGAGAAACATGAACTTCATGTTCTTCAGGCTCAGAACCATACTTAGGAACCATTATCTCTAGAATAGTTCCAGTCTCATCATAATACGCCTCAATCTTAGCATCTTCATGAATCCGAGTCGCGAGTGATATCTCTCTCACGAACTCCCCAGGAGGGCAATGCTCAGGAGAAGGGTCTGTGAGCTTGAATGTTCGATCATGTCTCTTTATAAAAGGCATTCGAGATGTGCTAACACAAGAAATCTTCACTATTCCATGAGTGAGATCATTTCTCCAACATACCTTCACTCTTTGCTGATCAGAGAGGGGTAGGCTGACCATTATAAGATAACCTTCATCATCTTCATACAATGTTTTTGCTGCAGTAACAGGACCACAAGCGTTTCTCATCACGCCACTGAAATCATTGATCCATGATGGCTCGATTGGATGAATTTCCATATCCTGAGACCTATCTGGATGAGAATTTGGGGGAAAGCAACAATCTTCCTCCATAGATTGGGAGAAGCACTCCTTCCTGCGTTTGTTTGAATGCAGAGATAAGTCCATCGCATCAGAATCATGATCATGATTCAGAAGATTCAACCCTGAACCATTTAGCAATCTCCTAGACGAGCCATGTTTCAGTAGAGGAGAAGGTCGATCGGGCTCAATATCTACAACAGGAAGATTTCTCCATGATCCAAAGTCACTAGCTTCAGGCGGTATGTGAAAGTTCAGATCTCTCCCAGTAAGCTCCATCCACTTCTTCCGATCGTCCTCTGGAATAGGAGTCAAACTCGGCAACCTCACGACCTCAATGCCATGGATACACTGTGGGTTTGATAATCCTTTGTAATGCTTGCGCTGCATCCGGTGGGATCTAACAAACCCCTTATCAACACTGAAAGGGAACTGGGATTCGCCAAGTCGAGAGTGACCATTCATATAGCTCCGAAGCTGCATCTTTCCCAACGCATTATCGGGCCTTTCCTTGAAGACCCACATATACATGTTCTCCATGTCATGCTGAACCAGAAAAACATCAAGCTTCAGATCGGATTTATCAAAACCAGAGAACCCATTTTCATCATAGATGATCTTCGCCTTGGATTTCTCACAAAGTAAGGGCTTGAAGTAGTGGTTGAAGAAAAACGATGCGCCCCAAAAGCTATCACCCCTCTTTGTGCCCTTGCGGCTGCACACTTTAGGGAAATGGAGGACGGTGGCCTCAAACTCATTCATATGAGGGCTGAGGTCAAGGATCTCGCATGAATCCGAGCTCCAGGACGGCGGCGGAGTGGAGCTTTCAGCAGAGAGAGGAAGGTTAATGTCAGGTGCAGGAAGCGAAAGGGACATCTGCTGTCGATTATGAATCATGAGCTCCCGATCAGAGTCTTCGTGGGATGCCGCCATAGTTACTGCCCCAGTGCTAGCGGGTTCCATAGACAGGAAGGTGGAAGGATAGCAGTTGTCCATAGTCAGAGAAGTTAAGAAGGATTCTCCCATGGAAAAATATATTTCTCTATCTCAAATCTCTTTCTCTCTCTCGCTCTCTCTGTGTCTTTCTCTCCCCCCTTTCACCTCGATCTCGATCCTGATCTCCTTCTCAGTTTTCAGAAATGGACTGATTTATACTCCCGCCACACCAGGCATGACACAGTCCGCCACAAAAACGACAACCCTAACCGATAAGCTGCATAGTAGGAGCACAAGAAAACAACATAAGAAAACATAAAATTCAAACTCTTCACAATCCAACCAGTTCTTCGCTAAGGACAATGAACACGCAGGACGAAAACAAAAACCTCTTACAGATTGAAAAGATCAAAGGAGGTTTGATCAGACGGGAAACTGTAAGGTGATAAAAGAGAATAACCCGATCTGGAGAATGTCCTTATCAGACAGAACAAAAATCCGGGAAAAGATGAGACACAAAGCGGGCGAGAAGAAAAGAACACTGACAGCGGAATCAGATCCGATGATCTCAGATAACCTCTTCTTTCTTATCAACGACCGCCTGCGACGAGCTCTTCCGCCATTCTCAGCTTCGTGGAAGAAAGGAGATGGATGGAAAGATAACGGGCCTTGGAAACCGTCAAAGGAAAGCCGCCGCCATTACTAAACGGTGACGGCGGTGATATGAAGGCCGTTAATTGACGGTAACGATGTTGTAGGTCATGACGGAATACCACCACTCTGTGACGGTTTTCAAGCGGTGAAAGAGCCGGCCCCCGATTCTGACGGTGACAGCGATGACGGAATAGCGATCTGTTGCTGTATTAGGCGACTCCAGATCATCCGGCCAACCACTAACGAATTACTTATCACGATTAAGGGCGAGCGGGCCGAGGCTCATTTTATGTTCGGTTCATTAAAAATTATATTTATATATTAAGCAAAAAATAATTATTCGTGTTAGGCTCATTAATTCAGTGATCGAATCAAACACAAGCTTATTAACGAGCCAAATATGATCTGTTTGCCAACAATAAGACATTTTTACAGCCCTAATAGTGATACACTAAAATTTTATTTACTATTAAGCCAGATAAAATTATTGATACAGTACCAACAATTTTTCATTATCTAGCATGAATATTGATGCATGACACGAATCTCGATACGATATTTTGAGCAAGAAATGTTCAAGTTTTGATAAACAGTAATTCACAGCTCTGATTTCAATAAACTTAAAGTCAAACTGATTGGCTCGATGAAAGAAACCTAATGACATTAATGTTAGACAAATCTGAGTCAAATCAAGTCCTAATCGAGTCATAAACTCGCTTTTAGAAGATTCCTAAAAAAATTTGGAAGGTCAAACAGATGTCGAATCCGTCAAGTTTATAATCGAATCAAGTGTATTGACAAGACGAATCTAACTAGACCAATATTACTCAATTCTAACATCGTTAAAACACTCAAATGTCCATTAAACGTCGTTCGATCAGAGGAAGCTCTCCTGACTGTTCGATCAAAATGTTTCATATTTCTGCAAATTACACTCAGAACATTATAAATACAATCCCACCCTCATATAAGTAGAAGACTTAAAGATTCGAATATAACTTGAAGTTCAGAACCATCCCGACTGTCGCCGACCATCGTCAGCCACCGTTGACACTCATTGATCGACGTCAGCCACTGTCAACTGTCACTAACTAGACGATCGCTGACGGCCGCCGCCGATCGTCATTGACTGCCGACTATCGTTGGCACCCGCAGACCATCTTCGACACCCGTGGATCGCCTTCGACTACCGTCGACCTCTTTCAGCCACCGCCCTCTGTCGACCACCGCATCGTCAACGCTAACTGATCATCGTCATCCACTGTCAACCGTCACTGTCGATCACCGCCAACCAGATGCCGTCAGTCGATTCTATAACTTGAAAAATATCATTACCCTTTCTCGTCTGTGGGATAAGAGATTTTTGTAATTATCTACTAATAGCGAACTTTTACAACTGGGTTAGACCCCATAGTTTTTCCCTTTACGGGTTATCCACGTAAAAACCTCTAGTGTCACCATTAATTATTTTTCTTTTATCTAAGTGAGTGTTGAATTCTCGTGTAACGCTAAGACGATAATTCATTACTCTACAACCACTAATTTTCTGGCATGCATCAATTATAAATATATTTTTCTAGAGCAACAATAAATTGAAAAATGAAATTATATATATATTGTTTAAAGAGCATTATATTGCTGCTTACGCATTGATATAATAAAAATTATAAAAAAAACGGATAAAACTACTATCTAAACCCCCCGCCCCCCCCGCGAAAAAAAGCAAAAGAATAAGAAAATGAAGCCCCCATAAAATTTTAATTGATGCATGACTGCGTTGTGTTGTTATTTCTTCAAATGAATCATTCAAGGCAGCATTAACAATAAAGCCAAATGAGCAAAAAACAACCTAAAAATTATAAATCATTCAAGGCAGCATTAACAAGATCCAAAAGAATAAGATTGGAAATCCAAGCACCATGCGTAAGTAATCTCAATTTAGAAGCAAACGATAACGACCTTATTACAATCCCTTTTCATATCTTTATCGATTAATACGAAGAAGTATTAGCGATGTTGAAAATGTCGTCGAATGAATAAATATAGACAAATGAGAAATAGTATGAAGCATACAACAATTTCAAATAATAAGCGAATCCATCTCGATATCAATATACTTCCAACCCATCCGTTTAACAAATTGAAGTCCAAATAACACAGCATCAGCCTCTGTAGTAAGTGGAGATGAAGAAATAACTCTAGTCGTAAACCAGTAAAGCACGAAACCTGTAAAATCTCTAACAATGCCACAAATATTAGCATCTTTATTAGTCCATGAACCATCAACATTAATTTTAACAAAAGGAATATTGAGTTTCAACCATCTGGTAATCCAATGAGCAAAATTCAAATCATTAACAATGAAACCCAAATTAATAAGAAGACTGTTAAGTTTAACAGAATTCTTCTTACAATAATTAAGAAAATTGAAATAAAATATATAAAATACATAAATGGAAATTAATTAACATACAAAATCGATAAATTTAAAAAGAGTAAATTGTTGAAATAGTCGCATATTACTTATAGATCCTTTTAGTTCTAAAATTTATAGAAATGTTAAATCAATTCCTTATCTCTTAAATTGAGGTGGATTGAAATAGTCCTAAAACTTAAAACTTAAAATAATCAAAGATTATTTTGATATTTTTATAAACTCTAGATTGAAAAAGTCCAATACAAATAATCAGACACTATATAAGAGTTCACTAGTTAAAAAATATATATATATATCGATAAAAGAGTACATGTCTTATTAGACAAATATAATACAAAATATTACATGCAAATATATATATATATATATATATATATATATCAATGAGAATAGGAAATTTATTCATTAATTGTTATATATAGAGCACAATTCATTATGGATACATCATACGTTGAATCAGAATTTATGTTAGTTTTATTAAATTATATGTTTGTATTAATTATTTTAGTTATAAATCAATGAAAGGGTTATTGATGAACGAATTAATTTTTTTAGTAATTAAGATTTATTAGATAAAATCAAAGTGGCATATATATATAATATAACTTATATTTCCCCGGAAATTGTCAAGTAAAGGACATTATAAGTTATTAAACGTAGTATGATACGATACGATCAAAACTCTTTATTTCATTATATTATTGTAGAAAATATTAAATCGCAGTCATGCTTAATTAAATTTTAATTCTTGCTGATTATAATGAAAAATAAGAAAATGAAGCCCCCATAATTTTTTTTTTTTATAGAACAAGGTCATGATATTTCCAAATATTATTTTATTAAATAATATTTGGTACTGAAAAGTTTAAAAAATATATATATAATAATTATTAGAGAAATTTACATACATACCGCACAAGTCCTTTGTATTTACAAAACTAACACCTAAAATTTGATTATTTATATTTATATCACATCAATGTTATAAATCTAATGAAAGGTTAACGACAATAATATTTTTAATATAATATTAAATATTTAGGTGTCATATGATATTTTTTAAAAAATCGGCTGATTAATTGTTTTTTTTTTTAACCCAACTAAAAATTTGAATTGCATGGAATTGATCAGTTCATGCGGACGCTTTCATTTAAATATATAGGAATTGAGTGAGCTGTATGTAAATACTCTTTTTAATATTAAAAAAATGCACATTTAATTGGGATAAAATCAAAGTGGCTGATAAATATAACTTATGAAAATCATTCCGTAGGAATCTGTAATTATAAGTTGTGATGCTTTATATGATACCGAATCCGTTAAAACTCTTTGCAGAGTCATCCTTAATTTACAAATTGAATATTGGCCATTTTAATGTAAAAAAATAATAAAATGTAGCTGCCTGGGCCCAATACATACAGCTCACTCAATTAGACGTGTATGAGCTGTATGTAAATATCCTTTTTAATATATAATATTTTTTTCTAGAATTACTAGGTCATAACATTTCCATGAAAAATAGAAAATTATCTGTTAAATATAATTATTCAAGTCACATATTTACAAAATTTAAAAAAACATAAAAGAAACAGCAAAACAAATAAAAATTATAGCTGCTAAATATTTTAAACTTTATAATCAGACCTTTGAGTTTGAATCCAAATCACATTTTACATCAAAAAATTGCCGGCAACGATATTGACATATAACCGTCTAGAATGGAAGATTAAGATGAGAGATAGCCCGCTGAAAATGATCATCAGACCTATTTGTTAGATCGAGTGAAGTTGTCAGAGCCAAGGCAGCAAAGCCAAAATCGACGGAACAATAAGACGGATAGTACTCGAATATTTAATATCACATATAAAAAACATTAGAAAATATAAGACAAGTTTCCATGGTCATAAGTTGATACGATTGTTTTATATATGTAATCATAAAAGTCCAAGTGTCATACAAGAGAACGCAATAAGAAGTGTGCGGCATATATGCAAATTAATGTTTTATAAATATCCTAATTTAAATTGTGATACTTAATTTATATCATACAGATAAATATCACACATCAAGCAAAATTTTTTAATTAGAGGGATTGGAGAAAGTCAGAGATATATATAAATTTTTTATGCATTTTTTTAATATATTTTCAATTTTACTAAATAATTTAAAAATAAATTCTTATTTAATACCCAACGCTTCTCACCATGCATAGAATAGAAGTGCATCAAAAAAATATAATATGAACAAGAGAGACCTCTATTTCTATAAATATAAAATAGGTATATACGCCGTAGATATATTATAATATAAAGATGCATTTACATTTACAAAAAATTTTCATGTCATATAAAAATATTACTATCTTCTTTCATTAGGTGAAATGCACATTTTAATGCATAAGTAAATAAAAGAATAAAACATTTACTGTTTTATAATAATATTAACTTTTAAATTAAACAGTAGTAATTTCTTTCAAAATCTAATTTTAAAAATATAAAAAAATTTTAAAATTTTAAAATATTTTAATTCATTAATTTAAGATATTATTGATTATTTTTTGAAGTATTATTTAAATTGAACAGATTTATTTTATGTTCGAGATATTGTTGGAGCCGTGCCATGTCCAAGATGCATTTCCCACACTCATTCACACTACAATGCTTCTTTGTTAGAAGTATTCTTGCATCGTAACATATAAATTATAGAGTGATAGACCACTTTTTAAAAAGTTATCAGGTTGATTAGTATTTTACAATAAACTAAAATTAATATAATTAGTTGGACATCAAATATATCGTAAACAAAAAACAAAATATTTGTCATCAAGCGTTGATTTTGATGTGGATATAGGATTAGTTTTCGATAGAATCAATATGAGGACAAAGTTATATTCAAATGTATTCCTAATATTGTAATCATTACATGTATATAGTGCTCTTTCCGTGGTAGCCTCTTTGAAGTGTATCATTAAGACAGGTGGCACAACTTGAAGTTATTTACACAACGCATTGGCTTTTAAGCCTAACGGGAGTAAGTGCATTAAGGATAGATCGGCGATTTATCTTTTTTTATTAATATTGGATGGAAAATTTTATGAGAATATCATTTATTTATTTATTCCTTGCATGTAGGGTTTATCAGAGCACTACTAAGAAAGTAAACTCTGATAAAATTTTGAATACTAACAAAAGACAGAACAAAATAATGGTCAAAATTAATCACCCTTTTTTATTCCATACTAAGCCCAAAAAAAAAAGCAAAGTTATGATTTTTATGTTATTAAAATTGTATTTAGTTAATCCTGAAAAACCTTTTCTTTTTTTCTTCCTCATAATTAACCACTATAAATATTCTTAATTCTTAATCTAATTCTTTTAATAACAAAAAAAAGTCTAATAATAATTTTTAAGCATAGAGGCGCGGAAATAGATAGACATGTAAATACATCAGGATTTCAATCAATTTTGTTTTAGGACTTCAATCAGGGTTTGTCATGTGTATAGACAACTCGCTCATATATTAAATTGAGGATCTATTTGTACATTGAAGGATCCTGATTGAAATCTTGATGTAAAACAATATCAGAACTAGTAGCGATGCAGTAATTTCGATAAAACTATGAATGGAAAAATATTTCATGGACCGAATCAGCATACAATTTGAAAATGCTGCTTATAAAAACCATAGCAGTGGACAGTCCTCCCCCGCCGGCCGGCAATCGGGCCGGCCCCCACCGACTACAATCAAATAAAAACACCCAAATTAAACTCTCCCACTTCATACTATAGCTCTGATCCAATAATAAATAAATAAAAATGTTGTCTTCCCCTCCTCCTCCTCCTCCTCCCCTCAACCACTCTTCTCTAAAACAGCAATACTACTTGTTCATCATCGTCGGCATGGCTCTAATCGTCATCATCGTCCTCCTCGCCAATGTCTTCGCAGTCGGCTACTGCACGTGGCTCTGGCAGTTCTTCTACAGCCAGCCATCCCCTCGCCCTCGGCCCCCGCCTCCGCCACCGCCGATCGAAGTGGTGCAGTCGTGGATTCCGGCGTACGAGTACAAAAAGGAGGAGGCGGAGGAGGCGGAGGAGGAGTGCGCGGTGTGCTTGTCGGCGTTCGCAGATGGCGAGATGGTGCGGAAGTTCCTACAGTGCGGTCACACCTTCCACGTGCAGTGTATTGATTTGTGGTTTCGGTCCAATACCAACTGTCCTATTTGCCGTTCGATTGTGCTGCCGTCGCCGTCGGATTCGATGGAGATGCAGTCGCAGGAGGCTATGCTGCCCAGGAGAACGGATGGGTTCACTATAAGTGACATTCTCTAAAACATTGTGAAGTTTTAATATTAGGAAATAGGAAGATTTACATACGTACCACTCAATTCCTATGTATTTATAAATCTGACACCAAAACTTCAATTTTCACTTGAATACCATCTTTGCTATATATATATATATGTGTGTGTGTGTGTTAAGTCCGGAACAATCATGTAAATCATGTTCAACTCAAGAGATATAGCGTCGAGGGAGAGGAAGAGAGGATGCACACGAAGACTTATCCGTAGGGGTGAATGGGTTGTTCCCTGGCTATCGTGGCCCATTTTATATATCAAGAGTTTTCCTTACATTAGAGGGGTCAAGAGACAAGAGTCCAATACATATTATACTTATCCTATTCACATGAGAAAAAAATGATAAAAATATAAATTACATAATTATCATTTTTTTTTTAAATAGTACAAGATATCACTGTCTTTTGTCGTCGAGGCATATCGTTCGATAGCTCATAAACCGACAGAGCTCGTCAATGGACTGGTTGAGGTGGCCGGTTGATAGTCGATTGATGGAGCTTGAGGTGGCCATTTTATGGAGCCAGCTTGGTGGTCAATTGATGGCTAGCTGAGGAGGCAGGCCGAATTGGCCGATTGGTGGAGGTAGGATGTAGTGGCCAATAACAAGAGCCAAATGAAGTGGGTCCGCACAAATCTCAAAGTAGATAGGCAGCTCAAGATGGAAACACGTATGATCGGACGTAGCAATGGATGTCTGTTTCCAGATGAGTAGCGACGGATAAAATATCTCACATTAATTATCAATAAAAGATGACAAAAGAAAGTCTTTTATGACGGTCATCAGCCTTCAGAACGATCGAGGAGGAGCACTTATTCGAATCATGAATTTATCGAACCAAGGCCGTCAGATGATCGACAACTCTTATAGATCAAATAGATCTCAGGCTTTATTATATATAAGCGACCGTGTAAATATCCAAAAATCACCCCCTGAAATATTCACGATTAGGGGGCTACTATGTATTTTTGTAATATTGAGACGTAGACCTATAAATAGATATTCATATTATGAATAAAGTATATCTTTTGCTGGTCTAGTATTACTCTTTCACTCTCCCCTTTTTTTCTGTATCTTAATTACTTCCTAATAGAATGTTTAATTTCTTCAGCATGTTTTAAGGACATTCTTGGATCCAACAATATGTAACTGCCCCTTAATATTGCTCATCCAAATTTTGTAGATAAATTTGGGATAGAAACTCAGAGATTCACAACTAAAAATCACATCATGGAAAAATTATCAAGAGATCCGAGACAATAAATTGTACAAAAGCACAAAAAAAAACGAAAAAAAACATAGATTTAACGTAGAAAACCAGAGAGCTTGAAAATACCACGAAATCACATCACACCAAACTTTCCACTATGAAAGGACAATAGTACATAATTTATATCACTGAGATCCACTCTTTACATCAATGTAACTTACAACAATTAACACTCCTTCTCTGTTGATCTCACAAGAGACAGTACTCACCGAAATTCACCCTCTAAACACAAATGTCCTTCCACACAAAGTAACTTAGACGACTCGTTAACAAGCTCGTGAGTTGAGCTTGTTGAACCATGAGCTTGAGCTCAAGTATAAAAGCTTGTTTATTAAACGAGCAGAAGTTCAAGCTTGTATAGGCCCAACTTATCATCTTGCAAATCGATGGTTATGTCCATACTTTCTCCAGTGAGTAGCCGCGACATTCATTCTTTTTTTCCACCCCTTAGACATCTTCTCGGAGAAATTGTAATGATAATTTATTTTTCAGCTCGAGCTTGCGAGTTAGGTGCCATAATTGTCAGTCGAGCTCGAGCTTCACCTCTTGCTTGCATTTTGACAGACGACACGAGCTCAAAGTTATGCATGACTCAAGCTTAACTTGAGCTCAACTCAACTAAACCCCTTGGCCAAGCTGTATTTCTCAAAAGGATGAAATTTTGGCGACCGTAGGATATTGAGGGTATAAAAACATTTATCAAAGATGAATTTTCTTGAACCTTTTAGATCTGTCACTGCTCAATTGAGATTCTGCACAACTGGACAACCGCACGTTTCGATAACCGTTCACCGGAGGTCATGACCCGTGCAAGTGAACTTGGGGTGATGTGGCCTCCCATGAGGTCCTGAAGTAATGTCCTCACATAGATTCTTCCCATGATTAGTATGATTAGAATCCTCAATAAACCCAGTGATTTTCATAAAAATTCAATCCACGATAATAAAAAAAAAAAAAAAATGAATGCAGCCCTTTTTGCTATTAAAAAAATCTCCCACCTATTTTTGATTAAAGAAACACTTATTCCCAATCTGTTTTGATAAAGGAGAATAATGTCAAAATGTGCCGCGTTGTGGGCTTTGATTTTGCAATTAGACAGCTGTTTGATAGGATTTTTTATTTTTGGATAGTTTACAATAATATAGTGATTATAAATTATGTTTAAGATTACTGATCTTATATTAATTAATTATCTTTAGTTTCAAATCAGATGTTAAATAAAATTATATATTACATAAAACAATGTCTGCATAGTTCCAAATCAGGCCGGTAGTTTGAATGGAGAATTCTTATATCTATAATATTTTAGGCGCTCATTATGTCCATAACGCACTATTATATACTATAAATATAATTAATAGGTGTGCTTAGTATTACTTTGTATTAGATTACAGATAAATATCTCATTCTCATCATGGGCTCCTGCGTAATTTCGTCTGTTGCTTGAATTTTAGGTGGGTGGTATAAATTTAAATATATAAGAATTGGGTGGTATGTCTGAATTTTCATATTTTACCATAATTTTTATGTATTTACCTGTCTCAGTTATAAACTTTCCTATTTACATACAACAAGTCTCGAAAAGCCCAAGTCAAAATATCAAATTTTATGATAAAATCATAACTCTCATTTTTCATTTTTATCAAATTATCATTTTTCATTTTTACCAAATTCTCAATTATTAATCAACGGAGTATTTGATTTGTAAATATAAAAATTTCGGCTGCTCTTTACGTAATTATCTCTAAAATGGGGAATAATCGCTATTAAAATACCCTTGATTCTACTAACCATTACAAAATTTTCTCAAATGTAATATTTTTATTTTCGCAATTCAGACGAGTTAAACAAACAAAATTTCGTAACTGGAGACCCCCAAGTAAAAGGAATATATATATATATATATATTTATGTAATATTTTAAAAAAAAAAAAAAAAAATAGATGTCTTTCAAAATACCTCATTTCACCTTTTTCTTCACCCCCTCTGCTGCAAAGTCTCGATCAATAACATTAATTAAAATATATTCATTGTGCTCCTGACTACAAATCTTGCATATCTTACTTTTTCTTTCCGGTTTCGCCTGAAACCATCGCCTGCCTTCCATGCGATGTAGCCGCTTTCAGAAGCAAAACATTTAAAAACTGTACGGTTCAAAAATATTGAGAAGCCAAACATTTAAAATTTTAAGTCTATTAATGAAATATTAAAGAAAAATAAACTCTCTCTCTCTCTATTTATGTACTCGGATCTTAGAAAATGTTTCATGCAATCCTCACTTTTTATGAAGTAAGCAAATAATTCATGACTCTATTGAATTTATATATTCACTTAAATAGATTATGTGTTGGTTTTGATCTTCCAAAGATTTAGGTTCAATAACTTGTTTAATTTTATATACATATTTCTTTTCGAGTTAATTTATTCTAAAACGAATAATAGATTAAATTTTAGCTAGTTGAATTTCAATCCAACTCAACCTGATAACTGGAAATTCAATTAAACGCGTATCTACGTTCTTAATTAGTGCTCCCATTCAATTAAACCGTATGGCCTCTCGCTCCTCGAGCCCTTCAAAGCTCACTTAAATATGCAATAAATTTTCCAGCCTCCTCGAGCCCTTCAAAGCTTCTCTCGGCGCTAATGATCAACCTCACTGGCACTCCCCCGCATCCAGTTTCTCTCAGCATCCGACCAGGTTACATTCGCTACATCTCCACCATACGGCGCCGGCGCCAGCGGTACCCCTTTCTGCCGCCATTACCTCTTCCATCGTCTGCAGCCTTTTTGTCACCAGATCTGAAGGCCTACGAACTACAAAGACGTGATTGCTTACTCTCCTCCCTCCTTAGGTCTTTGTAAGTTGGTATGCCGTTAGAACTGTTGGTAAAATGGGTATAGGCGGCGGAAAGGGTACCGGCGCCATGCAATGGATTGCTTACTCTCCTCGCACAGATAATATTGAGCGCCATGTAGAATCGCAAGGGATCCAGCCTTATTTGTTACATTTTTAGATTATCTCTCACAGTATTGTTTGCGTGACATTAAAGTGATTATTTCCATAATTAGTATTGCTGAGCTTTATTTTTCTCTACAATAAGCAGATTTCTTCAATGCCTCTGCTTATTTCTGTTAAATGTTTGGAGTGGAGATGCAAATCCATAATTTGTTTCAACTTAAAATTAAAATTATAATTAAAAAAATTTATTGATTATGACTTATTTCACTGTGGTGCGCTACAGTTATCAGATCGAATTACGTTTCGCTTTGTTTGCATTAATTTGCAAATTTCTCATTAAATTTGTTTTGGCAAAATTTTGGTTCTGAATACATTAAGAAAATTCTTGAGTGATTTTGTGTACCAATTTACTTATCTATTAACATTTTGTATATAGTTAAGAAAAATTAAAGTCTAAAATTTTTTTATGACTTGAAAGAAGATCGTGAATAATTCCTCGAAAGATTAAGGTGTGTTGCCAATTGACACTTCTGTTACTTGATAAGAAGATAGCCCAAGATATCATGTTAGTTGGAAATAAAGTGAATTTAAGTTGTTCGGTTGTTCACTTTGATTAAATAGAAATAAAAAAAAAACGGACAGTGGCTCAAAGTATTTTATGTTGGTATCATGAATGGTTTAGCATATATTATTTTGTACGTTTGTTATGTTGTTTTGATTTGTCAGCATGTTCTAATTGAACTATATATTTGATCATTAAGAATAGTTGAGCAAATATTATGATCTTTAAGAAGCATTGTTGATTAAACGATTTATCATTAAGTATCATTTTGTAGTAGGTTTTATTGATGCTTGGGCTAGACCTAATACTTTGTGATTCATCTTCTAGTTTACTTTCCTCCTTCATCTTGATGTTACTCGTTGTAAGAAAACAGTAGCTTGTGCAAAAGTAAATACCTTAATGCGTAATAATTCAATTTTTTTTTTTAAAAAAAAAATTGAAAGGATTTGAGAGCTTAGGATGTCTTTCATAGCACATTATTATATGATGCATCATTATGTTTACTCTTGTGCAAAATATCTCATGTACCTGAAAATCAAAGAAATTGTTATAGAATTTGTATGTTATATTACTTCATCAACTTGAGTCGGGGTCATTGCTTTAGATTTACATTTCTATTTTTAAAGAACATATACTTAGACTTATGATCTGGAAAACTTCATAGTAAATCTCATAGAGATAATGTTTTAAATCTTTAGAGCAAAAATAACAGTGAATTATAAATTCGGTGTCAAATTACTCGTTGCCATCTCTCTTTCAGACCTCCCCTTCTCTTTTTACGGTTTCTTTTATGATATTTGGAATTTTGTAAATATTTGACACAAATAATTATAATTAACAGAGAATTTTCTATTTAGGAGGAAATGTTGTGAACTAGTAATTCGAGGAAACAATATTAAATATATATATATTTATTATTATGTATAGAGCATAGGCAGCAACATTTTTATTATTTTTTGCAGTATAATGGCCAATATTCAATTTGTAAATTAAGGCGAGTCTGCAATGTGTTTTAATTGCTTTGGTATCGTAATCAGCTTCACAACTTATAATTAAAGATTCCTATGGAATGATTTCTATAATTTATATTTATTAGCCACTTTGATTTTATACCAAAAAAATATGCATTTTCTTACATACAGACCACCCAATTCCTGTATTTACATATCTAACATTGGACATTGTTTTTCTTCATTTACACCGCCTGACAGTTTAACTTATCAGGCAACTATGAAGCAAACTCCTTAGACGAAGCATTGATTTGTGATTCTGTGGATTTGCTCTTTGAGAAAACGGAGAAATGGAGAACCATTTCTTCTTCCTAAATCCAACAAAAATGAAGCTTTAAATCTATGTTGATGTTGAGGCTTCATTTGGTTGGTTTTGAATCGAAAAATTTTACACATTTTGAGCTGTTAGATATGAAAGTTTAAATTAGTGTTGATGTTTCATTAAATTCAATCAGATGTTGATTTGTTTGTTCTTTTATTTTTTTTGAATTATAATCTCAAATTAATTCAACATTAAGATTTAGAGAGCTCTTAGTGTGAGCGCTCCTGCTCCCTCCCACATCATTTTGGATGGTATGTTGTCATATTTTAGAAATATGCAGAAAGGAATATAACTAATATGTTGTGTGAGCATATCACTCAATTAGATAAAAAATATAACTAATATTAGTTTTATGGAATGTTAGGAGGGCTTCGGGCCTTAGATTATCTTTCTTAATTTTTATGTACTTGATGTTTTTCTTGGATTATTCTAAAAGGATTCAATTTGATTTAGTTTTCTTAAATTTTTGGTAGGAAACTTTTTTAAAATAGTTTTTTGTTATAAATTTATTATTATAAATAGATTGAAAAATAAAGTTTCTGAATAGACTAAATCATCAAAATAAAGAAAAATAAAAATTTCTATCATTTTCACGCAACCAAATAAATAATAGAAGGTTTTTGTTTCCTCACGAATTATCGCTGCCGAATAATAAAAAAAACAAAAGAAAACGTTCATTGCCTCCAGTTTCCAAAAGAAAATATTGATTTCTCTAATAATATAAAAATAAAACTAGGTAATAATCTTTAATTATAAATATATTTAGCCATATCATTATTAATAATGCTTCAGAAAAAATGTGATTAAATTTCTTTTTAAATGTAACTACTAATGTCCTTTTTGGACATTAGAATTTGTTTGCTAGGTATGTCATTATTTATCCTATGATCAAAGTCCAGTTATTGGCAACCTATGACTTCTTGCATATATATGATCAGGGGTGTTAGCCAAGCTGACTCCTGATCTCGCGCGTGGTGGCTTGGGAACTTAGTTCTATGAGCTTACATAAAATATACTCAAAATATATTTAATATAAATATTTTATCTTTAAAATATTTAAAAACTAATAATTAATAATTTTATATTAAGTACTTTCTCGTTATTCTTTCATAACTATTAATTTTATTTGTTATTTTATTATAACTTTAGCCTAAATTAGTATATTTTCACTCTTTTATAACAAAACTCATCATATTTAAATGAGCTTAAAATTTTTTTATGTTCAACTCGTTTAAATTTTTTATTGATCATATTCGGCTCTTAGGGCCTGTTTGGAAGCAATTGTCGTCTTTCAGTTTTCATTACTTGATGCTGCTATTAGAAGCATTGCGGGGAAGCAATTGCAGAAAGTTCTTGTATGTTTGGTTACGAGTTGTGGAAAAACAGTACTGAGATGAGAAAATGACCAGATTGCCACTCGTTTATTAGAAATTCGTTTTAATATTTGGATATATTTATGTAGGATGAAATATTTGAAAGTAAAATAAATTTTTTTTTTTTAAATTTTATATTTAAATATACAAATTTATAAATTGAAATTAGATTTTTTTATTTTTATATCTTTAATATATATTTTCTATATATATAGTGAACTATTGATTCAATTCAATAATTCACTATATAGGTTAAATTCTTTAAGTGTATTAACAAAATATTTACGAGCTTCGTTATATTTTAATTTAATTGTAAAATAAAATATTTAGTTATCTTTTAATTTTAATGAATTATATATATATACATTAAAATTTTTATAATTTAAAAAGATTGTTCATATTAATAAAAAATTTACGAGCTTTATAAAATATTTTAAATAGATTCTTCAAATTATATTAAAAATTTAATAACACGACGAGAGACGCTTCGAAATCTCAAAATAGTCATAGAGTTCACGCGATTGCAAATCTCAAAATAGTCGTAAAGTCATACAATGCAAAACATATCTACTTTCTCAAACACGTGGCAGCGAGCGGTAGAGTGAAAAAAAAGCGAAGGACTATTCCAGCAACAACCAACAATAAAATAATGTTCACTTTAGTTTTCATAATCGTAACTCCCGTTTCACTGCGTCTTCCGTTGTGGTCGTACACTCCCCGGCATCGGACTCGTGAGAATCTGATAACTATCCGCCCATCGGAAGAAACGACACCGATCCGGAATGTCCGAGGACGGGCATAAAACTTTCGTCGAAAAGCTATGCGGGCGACGTGATGTCAAAAGAGATGCTGCAGACCGCAGCCGACATAGCGATCGACGAGAGGTAGCCGACGTCTTGGAGCTCATATTTACTGTAATACTGAGCACACATGCGACTTAATTAATTTGAGTATAAAATGGTCGAAACAAAATGAAAAGAATCAATCTAGAGTGTTGAATTGTAAATAATGTGAAGTAAAGTGTCTCGAAAAGAATGTAAAAGACATACATTGCACTGCAAAAAAACACTCACTCTCCAACTAACAATCGAGTAATGTCCGCTCGAAGTCTTTGCCATTTCATTTGCACCCTCACTTCTTTTGTACAGATTGGTGCACTATTGTCATCCTCCCGTGGTTGAGACGGTTCAATGCGGTCCCATGAGCCGTCGATCGTAGCAACCTCGTCGAAATCAACATCGGCCGAGTTGGATGCCGCCTGATATAGTTATGAAGGCCCATAGTTGCCAACCATTATCTGCACTTGTTTGGGGAACGGATAAGGAGGCATATCCCGAAGAATGGCCCACTTCTTCTTCAGACTCCGAATGTTCTCTCGATAACGCCTCGCGAGGATGAATGTCTCTTATTAAACGAGCTCATTTCTAGTTCTTGTGCGATTACTAGCTCTTTGAAAATCTGGAATATGATATCTTGTATCTGGATATGGTTTAAGATACCCCCTCTGCATGGGGTAACCAACATCTACCAAATAATACTTCCCTGTAATGATAGAAAGTATAGTTAGGTGTATGACCAAAAACATCATCTTTTAATATTATAAATGACCTTACCGGGAGGTGGGTGAGGAAATTGTACTCCGGCTTTCTTGTTGCAACTTTAAAGAGTCTCTCATGTCATGTGCGCTGCCCTCCAATCCAGCCAATACAAATGTAAAGCACGTGTTGAAATCACAAACGGCCATAATATTCGAGTTGTCCTCCCGAACGGCCGATATAAGCTACTTTCTCGTTATCCAAGCACTATAGCATGAACGTGCGTTCCATCTCATTGCGCCGATCAATCCTTAAGGAAAAATAATCATATAAATATGCAATCCATTCCATAAAAATTTGTTTTATTTAACATTTGTACCTTGAAATATGACATGTATCGTTCGTCGTTAAGAATCTCCGTCGGGGTCCTTGCAAATGTTGGATCGGTTGGTTTTAGTACATCATTTGCTAAGCCGACAAAGAAGCCAAACCAATCGAGAAATATCGGCTAATTGTTTCGACGAATGCTTGGAAACGTTCCATGGCTCCCCTCATGGACTCGTTACGTGACGATATAAAAAGTGTGATGCCCGACACTTCACGGTACGTTGTCCTATAAGACCCATGGAGTCCATGAGATGTTTTTAGGTCAGCTAGAAGATCTCCGAAAACCTCGTATGACATTACGAAGATGTTACGAAATCTCGTTGGGTGTCACGAAATCATTTCACCCATCCGATGTTCTCCGACACTGAGATGAAGTGTAACAAGGTTCACGATCGACGTATGTATTGTAGTATTGCAGCATTATATTTATCGCTGCGTTTCTCCTACGGCGTCGGATCTCCTCTGGATTCATGACGGTATAAACTGCACCTTTCAAAGAAAACATGTTACTCTCTATAGAAATCAACAAGTACCTTAGCGAAACATATGAATGAACTACATTAAGAAAGGAAATAACTCAAACATTCAACCATTCAAAATAAAAATTGTCCGGACAACATCGATAACAACAATAACAATAGATGAAATAAAAGCAACATTTTCATATCATATCACGAGGTGCGTCGATCATAATAATATCGAATGTATTCTAAGCGTAGCTCTCTATCAGCTGCGGTGAAAAAGTCTCGGTGGAGAGAGTCCGGAGGAGGTCGATAGCAAAGAAGAAAAGTGGTCGATTCCCTATAATCTCCGGGTCTTCCTTTAGAAGCCTAACAACCTCGTGGACGGCGTTTTTTGAACTTTATGTGGAGCATCATTTCGCTGATTCCACAAGTAATGATAGCTGCTCTTTCATACTTCCAACGAGTACTTTTCCTCTTCTTATCGATCGGGGCCGCTTCGTTCGGTTTGTAGATTGCATTTCGGTTTGATCGTATATGCGGAGTTCTGCTTGAATCGTTTGAAAGTTCTACGGCGACCTCCTCGGGGGTTGTATCGACCATTGTTTGGCTAGGTGCAGCTGCGTATTTCCTGTGGCTATTGTCCACCAAACATTCGATCGAGTTTCTCCTCGAATTACGGTTCTATCCTATTGTTTTGAACTTCCTCGCCGTAGGATAAATGCGTAAGAATAAATAATTTTTATTAGCGAGTGGTGCGAAACACAAGCAAAACTAATTCAATTATGTCTTACCGCTAGCCTTTCGAGTCCACCATTCTTCGTAGCGACAATAGTTCGCTTCGACGGATCCTGACCAAACCGATAAATCCATGTTTTAGGTCCTTCCATAGCTTCAATTCTTTCTTTAGCTGGTCCCATTTATTTTTAAGATGCAGACTGTCGTAATCCTCGCTCGTCACCTCCCTAAAAGTTGTTACTATGTTTTGCCGGCCTTCCTTCGTTGAAAAAAGAGTTCGGTCTATTGCCTCTTTCGATTTCCGCAATGCATATATCGCAAAAAATTAATTTTATGTCCTTCTCCACATTGCGGGAGTGGCGAACTTCTTTATTCTTACTTGCCATACTAATAATAGGAGACAAGTCAACGAATATCTTTAAATATGAAATAAATAAACGAACATATGAAAGTCTAGGAACACGGAAATTTAAAATGCTACTAAGGTAAAGGAACACGGAAATTTAAAATGCTACTAAGGTAAAGGAACACGAAATTTACGTGGTTCGGTCGAATTGACCTACGTCACGGGAAGTGAGTACTTTATTTTCATTAATGAAACTTTTGAACGATTACATAGGTTTTTACAAACACTATACAACACTACACTTCTTTGCACTTCAAATTTAATGCACGGCACTCACCTACAGAGGTTCACCGCACTGCACACACATTGCCTTGCACTACACACACTTTCACGCATTGCACTACACTACACACACTTCACTACACTACACGAGTTCACATTGCACGGCCCACTGGAATCACACACCCACACACTTCATTGCACTTCAAATTCATCGCACTTCGAATACACACACACTTCTTCGCACGGCCTACTTGGAATCACACACCCACACACTTCACACACAACTTCACTGCACTACACATCACACACATTGTCTCGCACTTCACTACACAACTTCACTCACTCACACAATTTCACTCACCGCACTTCAATTTCACGGCACTACACATTGCATTACCCCAAATCACACACAACACTACACATTGCATTACACAACTGCACAACTGCACTCACAGCACCACACAACTCAACACAGCACTGCACTACACTTCACACTGCACTGCACTGCACACACATTGCACTGCACTACACTTCACACAGCACTGCACATCACACACACTGCACTTCCACAGAAACACACAGCACTACACTACACATCACACACAATGCACACTACACAGCACCACACAATGCACTTCACTACACTTCGATGCACCGCACTTAACTACACTTCGAGTGCACTTGCACCACACAACTCGATACACGAAACAGTTCACAAACTTCATTGCACCACAAGCTGCACCGCACTTCACTACACAATACTACACTTGCACCGCAGAACACATTACACTGCACTACACTTCACACGAGCTCGCACATCACACACATTGCCTTTGTAAAAACACACACACACCGCACTTCCACACAAACACACGACACTACACTACACATCACACACACTGCACACTACACAGCACCACACTAATGCACTTCACTACACTTCGATGCACTTGCACTCGACTACACTTCGATACTTCGCACCACACAACTCAACACACACAATATATAAACACACAATATATACACACACAATATATATACACACAATGCACTTAACTACACATTCGAAGGTAAGTTTTGGGCAATAGTCTTGAGCCGAATGACAACAAAAGAAGCTATAATCATCATTAACCATGCCGATTGAAATGATAGCCATATAAAAGCGATGTGTAGTGCGATGTAGTGCGGAATCAAATGGTAGCCATAAGCTAACATCTACTATTTTTCACATCCCGATTCCACACAATCCCATTCCCAACACTTACATGTCTGCACACACACAACACTACGCGATGCACTTCGCACTACACAACACTACGCACGACCATCGCACAAACATACACAATTAAACACACACGATGCGATGCGATGCACTTTAAACACACACACATAATTCCACACACAGAATGCCTTCGCACTTCGCACATTTCCACAAGCTGCATCGCACGATTCCAAGCACTTCACTGCCTGCACTTCACTGCGAACACACACATGTACACACGAAAACTCCACTCGCACTGCAAACACACACACACAAATGCTGCGATGCACTTCAAACACACACACACACACAAAATCTTTGCGAGTGCCTGCAAAGGGACCATTCGCAAACACACACAAACACTCCGATGCGCTCGCTGAACATACACTCTGCACTTGCTACGCAAACACACACATATACACACAAACATACGCGATACTACTGCAGACACACACACACACAAACACACAATCTTTGCGATGCACTCGAACACATCCGCATATACACACGATCTGCACGCTGAACCGCATAAATTCCGCACTGCACTGCTAAAACACAAAAACTCCGCTGCACTTGCACCGATACTCATCGCTATCGCAAACACACACAACCACTCCATTGCACTGCAAACACACGTTGCACTACACCGCATCGCTACCGCAAACACACACATATACACACAAACACCTGCGAGTACACCGCAAACACACACACACAAACACACAATCTTGCGGTGCACTTCAAACACATTCACATATACACACGATTCGCGACTGCATTGCACAAATTATGCCTTTGCATGCTGCAAAACACAAAAACTCCACTTGCCTTGCACCAATACACCTTGCACCGCAAACACAAACAAACACTCCATCTGCACTGCAAACACACGTTGCACTACACCATAATTAAGTGCACAAAGAAAGCCGACAAATGCACAAATATACAACGGAATATCAAGCTCGACGAAATGCGATAGCCTATCGAAAATCATGCCTTCTCCAAAACCTTTCAAGAAAGCCAACAAAATATAGTTTTAGGCATGCTAAATTAGAAGCTCATTTTAGGCATGCTAAATCTTTGTGTGTGTTTGCGGTGCAAAATATAGTTTTAGGCATGCTAAATTAAAGTTCGAATTGCATGAATCACATTTTTTCTAAAACGGTCACGAAACTCGTTTAATTCCATCCATAATTTGCCCCAAATCGATAAGAATAGCCAATTCAAAATTAACATCCGGAGAACATTTGCTTCCTTTAAATTTTTTTTAAAATTAACACCTCGGGACGGAAGAAGTGGGACGGAGGAAGAGGGACACGAGAATACTTGCATAAGCATAAGATTTTGGTGCATATAAAACAAAATCATATGTAGATCGGGACGAAGAAGAGAGGAGCGGATGGAGAACCATCCGCAATCTTAAAGCCACCATAACGTGAGATGAAACTTTTCAAAAAGTAATCTACCATCAAAAGAATCATCTCGATTTTCGGCCCTAACGGATCCGATTACGATGGCAAATGTACGGTGGAGAAGAGAGCTTTATCCACGGGACGAAGAAGATGGATTAGGGCAAGGGAGGAGACGAGGAGAAGAAATCTCTCGCACGATTAACGGCGCAAAGGAGGAAGAAGAGCTGCCTTACCTTCGAAAACTCCGGCCGGGTCGCGCGGAGGGCTCGCGAGGAGAGAATTCTTAGGGCGAACGGAGGAAGCGCGAGAGTTGGGGGGTGCGGCGGAACGAGGGCGAGGGATGGAATTTTAGCGCGGGAAGCACGGTGAAAGTTGGGGCCGCGGGTTTATCCGCGGCCGGCTCACTGAAGCTTCGCGGCACGGTGCGCGAAGTCGAGCAAATTTTCCACGACTTTCGCGAAAATTCGCGTTGAGCTGCCGACCGCGGAGGAAAAGTCACAACCAAACAGCCCCTTATTCAAAATAGCTCACAAGTAATTTGTTTGTGTAGGACTCGTTTCTGCTCAAATTTGAATTTTTTTTTTTGGGTTATTCGAATTAAATTTTAAACATTTTGGGTGAAACCGTAACATATTCGCTTCGCAAGCTTAGAGGTCAAATTATTCCCCCACGGCTTGATTTTCTCATATTTATGGTGCCCCATTTTTAACCGCTGCTTGCCAGAGCAGCTTTTAAAAGATAGTGAGAGCAGCTTTAGAAAAGAGGCGAGAGTCTTTTAATGCAAGCGTATCTCTTTTAATGGCTTTTAATGCAAGGCAGCTTTTAGAAAAAAAAGCTGAGAGTCTTTTAATGCAAGTAGGAAGCACTGATTAACGCCAACCCCCGACCCACTCCTACCCCACCCACCCCGCAGGGCGAAGCCCTAGCCTGCCGAACTCCTTCTCTTCCTCCTCGCGAAGCTTCGGCTCAAGGTTCCCACCGTCCTCTACTCCCCATGCGCTGGTAAAAGCTTCCACCCGCTCCCTGACGCTCTGCCTTCACCTACTCTCTGCCGCGATTCTTGTCGCCACTTACCGTTCATGTCGCCACTTACCGTTCTTGTCGCATTAGGCTCGCTCCTCTGGTAAGCCAAGGTAAGTTCTTCTGCCTCCTCTCTGGCTATAAAATCCCCTTTGGGGGGAAGAGTTGAGGTTGTTGGTAATTTGGAGAGTGGAGGGTTGTTGTTAGATGTTGAAATTTTTGTGGATCGTTGCTGAAGCTTCACGGGTTGGCTCCTTATTTCTGTGCTGGGCTGTTTTCAAGTTCTCTGTTGTTTCATTTGAATGAATCTCGGGCAAAGGTGCTCTCTTTATTTCCTACTTCTTCCCTTTCGATGCTGGTTATATTCTGTCAGTGATAAAAAATGATGTGATCTTTTTCAGTTAAGTTGGTTGGTTGGTATATTTTGTTAGATGGATAATCTGAATTCCTTTGGTCTGTTCTCTAAATTTTTGTCATCTAAAGATGGCTGGGAATCACATACTTAAGTTGGCGTTTCACATTTTTCAGCTTTGTTATTTTCTTTTAATATGGAAATGCCTATCAGAGAATCAGAGTTTCGAATCCTGACTTAATTTCATAGCTTGGAAATTTAGTGGTTGAGAACCGAAATACGAAGTGTTGCATGCTAGAGATTGCCTTTGCACAGCCTTCGGCAATTTGTTGTGAATGCTATAGTGGGAATCCTTTGAATTCACATGAGTTAGTAAATCAAAGAAAAGTGAGGAAGTAGTGGAATTTGTGGAAAATAGTATGATATAGTGCTACTCGTTTGAGCTTGTGCGGTGTATTGAAGACACGATTTTTAAATTTGTGCTGTAGGGGTTTTAATATTGGTGAAAGGATAGCTAGTTGGACACCTGCTTCTAATGTTCCAATAGCTTTAATAAAATTTACATACAAGCCACTTGATTCTTTTGTATTTACTGTCTAATATCTTGACCCCAATTCTTACATGCATAAAACCATTCGTCAAACTCTTTAGCGAATGGCTCTCTATTGATAAGTATGAGAGAAGTCTGATCATGGAAAAAATATCTAAATCAGGTAAGCTCAAACTTATATCTATTGTTTGAATCGTGTGCGATTGTCTTAGATTTCCTTTCCCGTTATCTGGGGTGCTGTTGATTGGAACTGCTGAATGTCATCTATTCTCTAGAAAAGCATTCAGATTATTATATATTTTCTTTTTTCTTAAGATCTGCGATGGAATTTTTGATGGAGAAATTGGAAAAATAATTGGTTCTGAGTGTTATTCAGACTTTAATTTCGCTACTTAGTGGAAGCAATGATTCAAAGGTTGCATCTATGATACCGTTGGTAAATGCAGATGTGATTCATCTTTATATATATATATGTATGTGCCTAAAATATGAAGTTTTTAATTGTATCTACGCATAAAATCTGAAATTTCTATACGTGTACATATATATATATATATATATATATATATATATATATATATATATATATATATATATATATATATATATTAAAAATTTAGAACTTCTATAAAAGTTTCCCCTTCGTCAGAGCTGGTGGCGAAAGGGGAACAGGCGGCGGGGCTGGATGGTGGAGATGCAGTGAATGTGACCGAGAGAAGCTTGATACGGGATTGGGGAAGATCATAAGTGCCGAGAGAAGCTTTGAAGGGCTCGAGGAGGGGAGCAGCTGAAATATTTATTAGCACCCTACATTAACTATTTAATTAATGCTCTGCCTTCTTAACTTTTAAAACCATTAAATATAGCTTCAGATGAATATGTCCGGCGAGGTTTATACTCAAAAAAAAAAAAAAAAACAGAGTATCAGTGTTAGGTTTATAAATGCCTAGGAATCGGGTGATATGTCCAGAAATTTAGTGGTATGAATGTAAAGAACAAGTATAGGTGTTGGAAATGTAAACATACTGAAATTGAGTGGTATGTATGTAAATACAAAAGTTTAGGTATGAGATATGTAATTACATAAGAGACGTGTGTTGTGTATGTAAATGAATAAGAATCAGGTTATGAAAGTGTGCATGCAATTGCATGATAATTGTATAGAAGTTCTAAATTTTTAATATATTCTAAAGCTTCTCTCGTTACTCATTGCCATCTCTCTCTCCTGCCTCGCCTTCTCTCGTTTGGTATTAGCTAGTTATAAGAAAAATTTCTTAATAGAGGGTGTTTGGTAATATATTTTTGATAGGATTTCGGGCTGTATTTTACTTAATTCTGAATTCCTTCTCCTCTTCTGGGAGATTGGTAAATGGTTCAGGGTTGAATCTTCTGAACCATGATCATGATTCTGATACGATGGAATTATCTGTGCATCCAAAAACAAATGCAGGAAGGAATGCTTCTCCCAATCTATGGAGGAAGATTGTTGCTTTCCCCCAAATTCTCATCCAGATAGGTCTCAGGATAATGGAAATTCATTCTATCTAGACATCAAGGATCAATGATTTCAGTGGTGTGATGAGAAACGCTTGTGGTCCTTCGTTTGTATTATTTTCTGTTTGATTTGTTAAAATGTGTTCAATTTTATTTTTATTGTATTTGCATATCTAACACCGAAGCTTTATATTTTACATTTTCACCACCCAAAATTTTCATACCACATTAATAATACCAATTTTCATGCAGAGGCAGGTGGCATGTACGTCAAAATTGAAGTTTATGTGTTAGATATGTAGATACAGGAATTGAGGGGCATGTAAATCTTCCTATATATATTTACTGTAATGCAAATATGAAGTTGCTAGACACTAATGAAGAAGATGCGTCTGGCCCTGATAGCAGTGTTAGTAATGACTCATATCTAGGGAGTTAGAGTTTCTTGGTGAAGAGATTTGTCTTCTCGTGAAAACGAGTCTCTTGGAATAAAGGGGGTTGGGGGAGCGAGTGCGTGATTGTAATTTTATCTGTGGGTTTGTATATGTCTATATATATATGTAATCCTATAGGATGTAAATTTATAACTCCTCTGAAATAGTGAAACCGCCGCTCTCCCCTGAGGACATAGGCAATTCTTTGCCGAACCTCGTTAAATCTATGTTCTTCTTCTGGAATTGGGTTGTGTTCGCCCTAAATTTCATAACAATTACTCTGCATTCTCTACTAGACTAAAAATTTTGTTAGTTTGCTTAAGCCCGATTTGGTATTATTGTTGCACTATTTTATATATTGTTGCCTTATTGTCCACAAGAGAGAATGTTTGGCTAATCATCAAGATTGTAATCTAAAAAATGTTGAAAATGAAAATTTTTTATATGAGTTGATTTTCTCGGAATAATCAAACACAAGAGATAAAAGATTTAAATGTCATATATTACATTGTTAAAAGAACTTTCTAAAAGGTACATTTTGACTTGAGGCGCAGAAGAAAACTTAACCATACGTCCATCTCCATTCATAACTTGAACTTGAGTTTAATTAATAAATTAAGGTATTTCGAGCTCAATTTTAATACTGCACAAATTAGAGTTTACTCATGAGCCAACTCATCAAAATAAAATAAAAAAAATTATGATTCAAATAATCACTATAATAAAATAATTTAAAAAGAAAAAAATATTCAATATAAATGATATAAACTAAGTGAAACTTTAATTTTGTTTTTAAACTCTTTGAATTGTAATATAGTTTAAGAAGTTTATATCAACATTATTAAATGAACTAGCTTGCAAATCAAACCTACTAACAAAGTAAGTCAGAGGTGAAATTTGAATCATCACCTCATCCATCCATCAAATTAGTAACCCACTCTCAAGACATTGGCATAAATTTTTTTTTTCCTTTTAATGGTGTTACCATCAGAACAAAATTTCATCATAATTGATGGAGAAATTCCCTTTAGCTTTGCTAAGTTACAAAGCAGACCAACCCATTACAACTAAATACCACAAGTTTCCAACTTTTTAATCCAATATATATAATTTTTTTAAATTTAAAAAGTCCAACAAATCACCATCAGACTCTGATTTTTTCTGGAAACATATGAGGAGGGGTCCAAATATAAAGCTTGAAATATTCAATTTCTATTCGTGAAGTACATTTACTCAATTAATCGGTCGATGCTTTTTTACTGCTTAAAGGGGGGCATTAAGGATTTTGCCCCTTAAAAGCATTATCATCGCTTTTTCATGATCTGTAAAACATCATTTACATGCCATGTGAATAATTATTTGTTCCCAAATCTCAATTTCACCTTGTCGGGTCCTCTAACATCTATAAAGCCTCATGTGAAGAGGGGTGAGCTGGCAAAAAGGAGATGCATTAGGAAATATTCAAGCTTAGGAGGGAGAGCCATACTTCATAGTGTATACATGCTGGTTAGGAAAAAAACATCTTAGAATCCATTTAAGAAGGCTTCAGCGTAGACTTTCTGAATAAAATCTACTCAATTATCAAGGACCTATTTCTTTTCTTCCTCCCTAAGACCTCAAGTATTATGCATACAAATATACAATAACTCAACTCAATGAATAGTGAGGCCTCCTTTGCTATAATGGATGTCAGCGCCATTCACCAAATGATTATAAATCTCTTCTTTATTTTGTATTGTGATCATATATTTATATATATACGTCGCAATTCCTAATGGTGATTTTCAACATAATTTTAAATAAAATACATACGTCGCAATTCTTATATTAACATACGTAACACTCAAATTTTAAAATACCATATTTATTTATTGAGCACTCAATTCATTAACACTTTAAAAATGAAATTCATTTCTTTCATATATAGTTTATAAAACCAAAATGTTAAAATATAAATAATAAAAAAAACTTTAGATGATTCACTTATAAGTGCATAAGAATTATACCTTGCATATATAAATATAAATTTTCGTAGAAGGAAAAAAATTATAGTTCTAAAAGTACAAACTAAATAAAATTTTGTATCATATTATTATGGCTGTTAAAACAACACATTGTTCATGAACAGCTCGTGTTCGACTCGTTAAGAAGCTCATATTTGATTTATTCGTTAAGTTAATGAGTCAAACACAGACACTTTTGTTGTGCTTGATATATAAACGAGCCGAACGTGAACTTGATTTCAGCCGGTATTAACATGTTGCTTTGCTTGACTATATGTTGTTTATTTTAAATATAAAAATGACTTATATGCGTAACAGTGAATACTTATGCATTTATATATCTAACACCTAAACTTTAATTTTCTTACATATTTGTCATATTACTTATGTTTAAAATAATGATATTTTTGATGTGATATAGAAGATTTGAGTGGTCTAAATGTTAAAAAAAAATTTATGTGTTACATATGTAAATACATTTGAATTGGATGGTATGTTATTAAGTATAACTCAGACGAAGGACTCGCACACATTTAGAGAAAATTAGGGGAAAGAAAAAAGAATGAACAAAATAAGCTTTGACTCCCCAGTCTACCCTCCTTTAATAGTTAGGTGTAGTGGACATCATCAAGTTTCATGCTTAAAGAGAGGTCACATATATAGTAGCCTGAAGATAAGGGCGGGCGATTGCCTTTGACCGTAACTCACTTATTTCTCCTTCAATTAATTTTGCTGAACCGAACCAAAGCAGCTGACTTTGACAAGTACAATTAAATGGCAGTTTTAAGTTAAGAATCATTTATTTGAATGAAAATTTAAATATATTTCATAAGAAAATGGTAAAGCGTAACCAAACAGAATCCAGCCCCCATGTGGCCCATTGTATAAGTAATACAGTCAAAATGTATAAGAAACTGTAGGCATTTTTCTCATGCAACTCAGACACCCATTAATGTTCGAAATTAATGGTTCTCCTCCCGAACCTGGCCATAAATTTAATGTGGCCCACGTGGCATATATATGTGATGGAAAAGAAAATAAATGGAATTTCTGTCAATGCAAGTGAGTTTTAAATTCTACAATTGCATTAAAAATTAAGAAATCACGGAATAAACACATTAACCCTTACGAGTTCTGGTGTGTGCTACAAAATTTGTAAGAAAATTTATGACGGTAGAGTAATGGATTATCGTCTTAGTGTTGCACGAGATTTCAGCACATAATCAGGTGAAAGATAAATAATCAGTAATAACACCAGAAGTTTTTACGTGAAAAACCAATAAAGGGAAAGATCACGGTGCCTGATCCTGTTGTGAGAATACACTATTGATTGATGCTTATAGAAATCTCGTCCCACAGACGGGAGAGAGTATTATATGTTTCATACAACAATGGTTACTCACGGTATCTGGTTGGTGGCCTTAACGATATCAGAATTAGATTCGTCTTATCGAGTGATATTGGATTCGTCTTATCAAGTCGCTCGATTCGAGTTTGGGCTTGCCAGTGTCGGTATCCATTTGATCTTCCAATGTGTCCAAAAATATTCAAAAAGTGGTTTAATGACTTGATTTGGGTTTGATTTGACTCAGATTGGACTATTTTTGATATCATTGGGTCCGTTTCATCGAGCCGGTCAGTTTTACTATAAGTTTGCTGAAATCGGAGCTCTGGATGACTTTTTATCAACATTTGAATATTTCTTGCTGAAAAGATTGCATCGAGATCTGTGCTGGATGATGAAAGTTTGTAGGTGACGTATGAAGTTCTAAAAAAATGAGACCATTATTGCTCAAAATGAATCAGTAGATACGATAAAATAGCAAATTTCAGTTTATAAATTACTCATCAGCTTATACACAACATTTGCGACTTGACATCCGCAATTAAGATTTAAGCGAAAATGAGACGCTATAAGGAGATGAGGATTAAACAATAAATGCATAAATACCACTCAATCCCTTTTTAGTTACATATCTAACATCCAAACATTACTTTTTTATATTTATAGAGCATAAGTTTTTCATATCACATCAAAATTATCACTATTTTCACTTTTTAAAAATGAAATACACATTTTCATGTATGAATAAGGCGGGCAATTTATAAAAAAACAATATGAAAGATTGAGATAGCTCTACCAATATATAAATTTTAGGAATTATGTATATCCATTGAATCATTTTAGGATAAAAAGTCACATATTATTCATGAATACATACAATTTGATAGGAGATCCCGTTTTCTGGGAAGAGTTTTGGATAGAAAGAGATATGAAAGAGATCACTTCAGGGAATTTTGAGGAATATATTAATTCACGGTCTCCAAAAGAACCGAAAGATGGCGGCTTCTCAAAGTTTTCTTCAATTTACATATTTTTGGAGAATGATAAATAAGGTTCCCACGCAATAATGTTTGTCCAATGCTTTTCAAGAAAGGAAGCCGGAGGAGAAAAACCCCCAACTTTCCTCTTTTCGGCATTTTTATATATGAGATGAAAATATTGTAAGATAATGAAAGTAGTACACCAAGAAATGTATTATCAACTTTTCTGTGATGAATTTATAGAATGTCAATATCGGGGATATGAGGTACTTTCTGCTTGCTACTTCGAAATGTGTTCTCGATTTGACCACTTCTACAGAAGAGCTCGATTTTGTGAGATAAATTTCAATTAAAATTTTTGCGTAGCAGTATTTGTATATACAATATGATTATCACATATTATTATTTACCTATAACTTGATATTAAAATAAATTAAAATTGCGATATATTTGCAACCTGGCATCTACAGCAAACGAAGGAAATATTGAAAAATGATTTTTATTCGGAACAAAGCTAATAAATAGATTTTAGAAGTAAATATTAAAAATATGATTGCGTATTTGAGAATATTTGCGACAATAAAAAAATACATATTTTTTCTTAATTTTATATGAAAAATTCACACACACATAAAGAGTAATTTATAATATAAACTAAGCATAAAATAAAAAGCATACAAAAAGCATGATGCCAAGCTTAATTGAAATTTATCTACTATGCAATTAAGATTTATAAATATTATTTCTCTCATTAAGAAGGAGTAACAAGCACCCCATTACAATTGCTTATAACTGCACTAGTCATAATACAATGACTTTATGTAACCTCTCGAAGCTCTCTTTTTACAACCAATCACTAAGACATACATAACGAACTGTAGCCTCCAAATGTATTCACGACTCATGTAACTCTCAACTCCTACATCTGCGGCTTACTATCACACCTCATGCAGCTCTCAACTAAGACCTCTAAAGCCTATAGATGTTATCATAGCCCAGGCAAATCCCAACTCCAATGTCCTACAAACATTATCACAACTCATGCAGCTCTCAACTCTGACATTTGCGGTTTGCGGACGTTATCACAATTTATACAGCTCTCCACTCTGGTCACTGAAGCCTACGTACATTATCACAGTTCATGCATATCCTAACTTCGATATATATGACCAACAAATATTAACAATTTTCATGCAGGTCCCAACATTGGTTCTTAAAGTACTTTATAATGACAATATAAAGTATTTATTTATAATATTGTTAAGTGTTTGGCTGTTTGTAAAATAATTTAAGAGCTTTTCTTTTTTGTATGTTTTGTTGCTAACAAAATTAATCAAATATTTTTTAAATATATTGAAAATAAATCAGAAAAATTGTTTAAATACATTGAAATTTTGGGGAAATTACATAAAGAGCGCCCCAAGCATTGCCATTGACACATCAAACATCAAGCATTTTCTTTCATCCATTTTTTAAATTCTCATCAAAATATCAAAATTTATGATAAAATCATAATTCTGATTTTTTCATTTTTATCAAATTCTCAATTATTTAATCATAACACATGTAAATGTAAATGCATACGTTCGGTACATCAAAAAAATAAACAGAGTGCTTGATTTGTAAATATCAAATTTTCGGCTACTCGTTATGTAATTATCTCTAACATGAGGAATAATCGAATTTAAAATACCACTACAATAATTTCTCAAACATAACAATTTTATTTTCGCATTTCAGAAGAGTTTAAAAAAGTAAAATTTCGTAACTCGAGATCTCCTAAAAAACATATTTTAATTTTAAAATAAAAACAAAATAGAGGTATTTTAAAATACCTCATTTATATATCTCATCTCCTCCTTTGCGAAGCCTCAAACTCGCGCCTGGATAACTTGGCCATAAGCCCGCTTACCATCTAACCGCGAAAGGCCACGCGTCTAAACCTTAGAACTTTTATTTATTTAACCAGTATAGTTTAATTACCATACAATACTAGTTACCAATAACTTGATATTAAAATAAATATAAAATGTAATATATCTGCAACCAGGCATCCACAGGAAACGAATGAAATATTGAAAAATGATTTTTATTCGGAACAAAGCTAATAAATAGATTTTATAAGTAAATATTAAAAATATTATTGTGTTTTTAAGAATATTTGTGAAAATAAAAAAAAAATATTTATTTTCTCTATTTTATATGGTAAATTCACACACGCACAAGAGTAATTTATAATATGAACTATAATTTTCAGCATAAAATTAAAAAAAAAAAACATAAAAAAATTATGATGTCAAACTTAATTAAAATAATATACCATGCAAATAAGATTTGAAAAATTTTATTCTTCTCCACAATTGAAGAGATTAAAAACGATGAAATTATAAAATACAAACTACTAGTTTGTTCTCTTAAAAATATGACAAAAAGTAATTATTGATATTGATGATACGATTTAAAAGATAAGTATCCATTAGTGATAGTAATGAACTAATGATCACAGGATGACTATTAATTGAAAGAGGTTGAAAGTTTGTAATTGAATGTTGACAATCACTTAATAGAAAATTGAGTGACAGTAGTTGATTGTTATTTTAAATAACGATGAACCATCAATTTATTTTCAGGCAAAGTACTTTACTATTTTTTGTTTTGTCATTTTCTTTTCTTCTCATTATTTTAAGGATAAAGGAAAAAACAAGTAATTAATAAATTTTATATAGAATTGCATATCAATTTTTTTTGTATTCTTTCACTAATCAATTTAAGAGTTTAAAAAGGTATAAAAAGAATAATTAGGCATAACACTTCTGATCTAGCTTCATTTTTTTTCTCTGTCTTCATTATTTTTAGGAAAGGAAAAAAAAAAGTTAATATAAAATCATGTTACACAAAATTACATGTCATAAATTTTCTATTTCTTATAGAACAATAAAAGTGTCCAAATAGCATATAAAATAAACAAGACATCTAAAAATAATAAAAAAAAGGGAGATTTACATACATATCACTCAATTTATATGTATTTGCATACCTACATCTTAAAATTTATTTTTTTTTACAAGCATATCATCTTATCTAAGCTTGAAAAAATGTATTTCATTTTAAAAAAAGTTGAAATGATTATATTTTTCTTATATGATAAGAAAGATCATAATACTATTAATGTAGAAAAATTAGCATAAATTATGTAAATACATAATTATAAACTTTTTAACACCTACATCATGATATCATAAAATGATTAGCACAAGGAGGAATTCTAAAATATCATATTCTCTCCTTATTGTATCTTGCTTTTATCTATAATTCATGTTATTTGTTTAATAAATAATATGCGAAGATAAAATGAGTTTCTTTTGTGAAGTTAGATAGTGGTTCTGTGAGTAATTTACCACCGTGAGTTTTTTAGAAAAAAAAAAATATTATTAAATAAAGTAAAAATGAGATAACTATTTATAAAAAAATATGCGTTTAATCTATAAATATTCAAATGTGTCCTCATTTTAATTTTGATTTAGCTGAGCTAGTTCCCATAATATTTTCTTTTTCTAAAATTTTTCAGTATAAAATATGTTGGTGTATCATCATGCCACTTTTTTATTATCTCTTAGTGTGCTATAACTTTTTGCAATATTAAGACGTTAAATGCACACTTATTTGTAGCATGATAGATGCGAATGTAATTTGCCAACATGAAGTCACGAGTTCAACTCACGCATATCGTCATTTGGGCTTATTTTTCCTGAAAAAATATACCAAGACGTAAAATAATCACTTATCTCAATGAATTTCCCAACACACATCAATTATATTATTTAAATTATATTATTATAAATTTAATAACTATCAAGTTATCTTGTTTAACTTACAATTCAATCATTACATTTTGAATATTTTCTTGATGTCTAAACCAATTTTCACAACCTAAATTAATATTATTTTAAGTAAAATGAGATGAGAATCTCTTGAGCTATAAATAAATTAAAATAAAAAAGCTAAATTTAACAATATTTTTTTATTAGCCTAATAGGGAAAAATAGAGGTATTCAAGAATACCTCTTTTAAGGTTTTCCAGAGGTGATCCCTTGCGCCTAGCCTCTAACTCACGACCAATTCGATATTAAGACGACAACATTATCAAATGGGCGAAGAGGGCTTTGCATTAGACTAAGTTTTTTTTTGTATTCTATAATTTTGTTTTGTGAAAGATCAACAAACATGTATTTACATATACGGATCGTTCAATTCTTAACTATTTACATATCTAACAACTAAGCTTTACTTTTTAAATTTATGTCACCAAAATATTTCGTATCACATAAAAATATTTCATTATTTTAAGTTTGAAAAAGTTTAATGACTTTTTATGCATAGATAAGACGAGTTGATATATGATAATTGTAAGTTAAAAATTATATTTGTAAATACATAAGAAATTAATATGTAAATTATTAGAAGAAAGCCCAATATGAGTGAGCTGGTGCTATTAATTAAGTAGAGCAAATAATTGTTGGGTAATGTGGAGACCAGACCACAAGGTCTCATTGGCTCCTTGCTTCAATTGTCAGAGGGATCGAGCACTTTTCTTAGGCTTTAGGGCTCCGGTAAACTGTGATAGAAAGAGACTTCTAAACTCTGCAAAACAAGTGATTACTCTCATGGGCAATCCGTCGAACCACCTTAATGATGTTGATCACAACGTCGTGAAAAGGTGTTTACATTTGAGGGCATCATAAATTTTCAACAGGCATATGGACAATTCAAATGACGCGAGGTGATCGTTTGCATCCAATCGTCCTTTATATGGCTCTAAGACCGACATCTTGAACTTCTTCAGAGGTTCAACTCTGGAGACCTATAGGAAGAAGGCATTTTCTGGCTGCCTTTGTACATCAGTACACACCAACCAGTTTCTCTCTTCCACGGGGGCAGATCCGGAGCTATTTTGGTATAGACCGTCGTCGTAATTTTCTTGTAGGTGGATTACCTTCTTTCCAATGTTATCTGGTGGTTCTTATTGAAGAGGGTTGAATATTCCTCGTCGTGCTGGCCCTTCTCCTGGAACAGGGGTCAGTGCTACGGCATCGAACGCCCTAATTACTTTCACAATTGTACGAAAATTTGATTGGTGATCTAAGTTCTCAAGTCTTGCAGGCCTTCTTGAAAAAACTCTTCCATAAACTCCCGAGTGCATGCTGCTTTTCATACGTTCAACCACATTTATCACACTTTTAAGAATGTTGAATCGAAAATTGACTTATTAATCTGAGTTATTTAAGATTATAAAACTTCATAAAATTTAAATTAACAATACTTGTTAACTATGAAACTATTCGGAGTCTATCATGCTTTTGTATATTAAGAATATATTTTATTTTGTTAAGATTTTGGCCGTTTATGATTGTTGAAGAATGTTGAGAATTAGTCAACAACACTGCTTAATAACCCAAGCCTTTCATTCCTGATCAGTGTGGTTCTCATTTGATTATTTGAAATTAGAGAATATGTTTCTCAAAATGATAGCTTGTTATAAATTTATATAATTGTAATTAATTTGTTAATATATTTATTGATTAACACTGATTAATCAATAACATTAATTATAATTAAATTATATTAAAATATATTAATTGTGAAAGCTACTCCCCTGACTACAAATCTTGCATCTTGAGTTTTTTATTTTTCCGATTTTGCTTCAAATCATCGCCTACCTTCCACCTCTCGTGCCTGAAACCCCTTGCGGTATAGTCGCTTTCAGAAGCTAGACATTTAAAAACTGTATTTACATGCATATCATCCAATTCCTATGTATTTACATATCTAACACCTAAACAGTACTTTTTAACATTTATACCATCCAAATCTTTTATACCACATCAATAACACCATTTTAACCTTTAAAAAGTGAAATAAAATGTATTGAAGTTTAGGGGTAAGTTCATAAGTACTGCGTGGTAAATCTTCCTATATATTTTACGTAGAGTGGGACAATTCTGCATCGTTTCTATTAATAAATGCAATCATGTGCCTAGCTTCAGCCACAAGCACAAAAAATGATTCAAAGATTGGAAACTCTGTAATTAAAATGTCTTCTCACAAATTTTTTTTAAGAAAATGGACTCAAAAACAGAAAACTCCATTATCTGGAAATGTGGAGCTCTAAATGTGCTTATCAGAGCCAAATCATACATCAGAAAGAAAATCTAAAATTCTTATAGATGGGATTTCGACATTCAACAAACTTACAATGAAGAGAAATCAGTTAGAAGAACCTGCTTTTACCGAGCCTCTGTAAATGATAATTTATGGTCCCTGCTGGGTTTTTAGGCTTCCCACTCTGCAATAACACAAAAGAACAAAGGATGATTTACACACATACCATTTAATTCCCTTGTATTTACAATATCTGGTAGTTAAACATCAAATTATACGTATATATGCCACCTTATCTATGCTTGAAAAAGGTGTATTTAGCTTTTTAAAAATTAAAATAATGATATTTTTTTATGTGATGTGAAAGATTTGGGTGATATAAATGTATAAAAGGTAAATTATTGATGTTTTTTAAAATTATTGGTTGTCTTTTTTTTCCAGCAACTGAATCATAAAGGATTATAGCCACTAAGTCCAAAACTAAAAATAAAAATGAAACTAAATTTGCTTTATAGTAGAACAGATTGAGCACCTGAGATTCCACACAAACAGCCAATAGTTCTTTTTGCCGGGTACAATTGTCGTCACTGTTTTTGTTAAGGGCTAAACAATTGAGGAATGCAACCATCTCCTTCATGCAAGGTTTCCCAACTGCACCAAATTTTTTGGGATTTATGTACAAGCCTCCAGCCTTCCGCCCCATGCTTCTTGGTTAGCCTGTCTATCCTAGAAGAAAAAGAAAATAAGAACATGAAGAAGAAGAAATCATTAATATAATTGGAGGCCACATGGCTTCATTTTCCTACTAAAAGTATAGTGGATAGCACAGGGCAATGGCTTTAATTAAAGACTAAATAAAAAAGTTATAACAAATAGAGGAATAGGGAGTCTGCGTAGGGAAGCTTTCTCGCTACTCTGCTTTCTGGACCGTTACCATACTTAACTTTGGCTAAAGATTTTAAAAAAATGAATCTATGGTGGGAGTTAATTTTTACTAACAAATTTACTAATATGTGATGGCTATAAAAAAACTGATGTTTGATTTAAAACAAAAAGAAAATATTGATAACATACAAAACCAGTTTCAAAAATATGTTTTCCCTCACAATTTTACAGGCACCATTACAAAAAGCTGCAACCGCCTCAGACTAACTTGTATTTGCATCGATGGGTGTGTTCTCTCACTAATTGTTATTAACTGCACTCCAATGAGTACCCAAATAAAAATAAAGAAATAAGCACATGCCGATCGTTTAGATGAATAAAGAGAGTTTCTAGTTTTTATCTGTGATGAAGCAAAAGCCAAAGTTTATAATCATAGGACTCATTGGAAGTGAGCCTCAAAATGAGAATATTGATATTATGAGTTTTGATTTAATTTTAGCTGGTTTTGTTGCATACTTTTCCTATTTTCTTTGTTCTGGTATAGAGATGCCAATTAAGTTGATCCCTGCTAAGGACATGGTATGTTTTGCCACTCGGGTATAGTAGTTTTCCTGATCTGGTTCGGTTCAAGCTATTAGTACTTTAGTGTGCTGCCATTGTGGTCCTTGCAAAGCCGGCCAAGCTGCTTAATGGACCTTGTTGCTGAAAGGGCTTTCACTTTCTTTGGTCACTTCCACCCTTTTTTTTGTCTACATATTTTCTGATTGCTTGTGTGTAATTGAAATTTGTTAATGTTTGCTACTATTTGATATTTCTATTTTACAATGTGAATCCTAATGGTTGCATGGTTTTATTTCATTCTCAGATTTTATTTGTCAAGTCTCATAATATGCATGATTTCAAATTATTGTTTGGCGTGAGTTTTATTTGTTTTATGATTTGCATTAAAAGATATTAACCTCAAACTAATAATTGGTGGAGTAAATTTGGTCTTCAGCATATGTTATCATACATCTCATCCTAAATTTGAATTAAGAAAACCTTAAACCCTAATATGAGATATCAATTTTTTTTAGATCAAATTGTTGTCATGCAAAAAGCAAAAGCACTATAATTCATAACATAACACTTTCATTCAAGCATTTAGATAACATACTCAATCATCAACGGAATAACCAACAAAAAAATTGGCAGTGGTGCTGATAAAGTTCATATCCTCTTCAATGAGATCACCAAGCATCATCATTGCCTCGACAAAAGTCGGAAATATAGTTAAAACTGAGCTTTAAGTGAGCATAACGGAGTTAAAAGGCTGAGAAAATTAGAGGATTCAAATGGATCAAAAGGACTAAATAATCAATATAATTTTGGTTGTGATCTTGTTTTTTGAATCTCGATAATCTGCAATTCAATGCTTTTGACAAGTTCATAAATTGGGTGGGGACAAAATAGAGAAGAAAAACACAGATCGAGAAAGATAAAAACAATTCAAGAATACCGACAACTCAAAAAAAAAAAAGGGAAAATAGGGGGAGAAAAAGAAAACACAGCAGTAGAAGTTAACTGTATTCCAAATATGATGTTAAATTATTTGGTATAGCACATTTTAAATATGTTGGGTTGTTTGGTTAGCTATAAAATATGGTATAGCACATTTTAAATATGATGTTAAATTATTTTTTTTTTAGTTGTCGGCATTCTTGAATTGTTTTTATCTTTCTTGATCTGTGTTTTTCTTCTCTATTTTGTCCCCTCCCAATTTATGAACTTGTCAGAAGCATTGAATTGCAGATTATCAAGACTCAAAAAATGAGATCGCATCCCCCTCTCAATCAGCTAGCCCCAAGCGGATGAACTTTTGATAAAATATTGATAATATGGGATGATTTGTTTTGTATTTAGGTTAATGTATAGAGTTAATTAGTTAGAAATCAGTGCTAGTGAAATAATAGTTTTTGTATTTTATAAATAGTCTCCATTAGAGATATTGAAGGAATGAACAAAAAAATGTGTTGTCTTCTAATGATATGTGATTTCTTTTTCTTCCCCCATTTTCCCTTTTGTTTTTTTTGGAGTTGTCAACATCCTTGAATTGTTTTTATCTTTCTCGATCTGTGTTTTTCTTCTCTATTTTGTCCCCACCCAATTTATGAACTTATCAGAAGCATTGAATTGCATATTATCAAGACTCCAAAAAAAAAAAAAAAGGAAAATGGGGGGAGAAAAAGAAAACACAGCAGTAGAAGTTAACACAATTTTTGTTCATTTCTTCAATATCTCTAATGGAGACTATTTATAGACTAAAAAAGCTATTATTTCACTAACACTCATTTCTAACTAATAACTCTATTCATTAACCTAAATACAAAACAAATCATCTCATATTATCAATATTCTATCAAAAGTTCATCCGCTTGGGGCTAGCTGATTGAGCCTGGGACTCCATCCATTGGTGCTTCAATCTATTCAACGATTATTGGTTGCAAGTATTTGGAATACAACTGTATTCCAAATATGATGTTAAATTATTTGGTATAGCACATTTTAAATATGTTGGGTTGTTTGGTTGGCTGTAAAATATGGTATAGCACATTTTAAATATGATGTTAAATTATTTTTTTTTTAGTTGTCGGCATTCTTGAATTGTTTTTATCTTTCTTGATCTGTGTTTTTCTTCACTATTTTGTCCCCTCCCAATTTATGAACTTGTCAGAAGCATTGAATTGCAGATTATCAAGACTCAAAAAATGAGATCGCATCCCCCCTCAATCAGCTAGCCCCAAGCGGATGGACTTTTGATAAAATATTGATAATATGGGATGATTCGTTTTGTATTTAGGTTAATGTATAGAGTTAATTAGTTAGAAATCAGTGTTAGTGAAATAATAGTTTTTGTATTCTATAAATAGTCTCCATTAGAGATATTGAAGGAATGAACAAAAAATGTGTTGTCTTCTAATGCTATGTGTTTTCTTTTTCTTCCCCCATTTTCCCTTTTGTTTTTTTTTCGAGTTGTCAGCATCCTTGAATTGTTTTTATCTTTCTCGATCTGTGTTTTTCTTCTCTATTTTGTCCCCACCCAATTTATGAACTTGTCAGAAGCATTGAATTGCAGATTATCAAGACTCAAAAAATGAGATCGCATCAGCTAGCCCCAAGCGGATGGACTTTGATAGAATATTGATAATATGAGATGATTCGTTTTGTATTTAGGTTAATGAATAGAGTTAATTAGTTAGAAATCACAGTTAGTGAAATAATAGTTTTTGTATTCTATAAATAGTCTCCATTAGAGATATTGAAGGAATGAACAAAAAATGTGTTAACTTCTACTGCTATGTGTTTTCTTCCCCCCCTCCCATTTTCCTTTTTTTTTTTTAGTTGTTGGCATCCTTGAATTGTTTTTATCTTTCTCGATTTGTGTTTTTCTTCTCTATTTTGTCCCCACCAAATTTATGAACTTGTCAGAAGCATTGAATTATAGATTATCAAGACTTAAAAAACGAGATCACATCCCAACCCCCCCCCCCCTCTATGACCTTGAACAATCCAAGGAAACATCCTGTATAGGCCCCCTAAGCATTAAAGATTGTATCGAATGGAGCCTTCCCTAACATTTACATTTACAAAATATGCTTACCATTTGCGCACTCATATTTTATCAATTTGCAAATGGATGAAACACTTCCTATTTCAAGTTTGAAGTTGTCATAAAAAATAACATCGTGAGGTTTACATAAATGTCATACACGTCACCTTTTTTTACAGCAAGAATATAAGGCGCATCATCTTTTGTGACACTCAATAACTTCAATTACATCTCTCTTTAAATATGGTCATCTGAATTCAAAGTAAATATTTCATTCGTAGATAACAGTAGGGTGGAAGACATGCATAAATATTTTTACTTGCCATCCTATTTAGAGGTAGAAATGTAAGATGTGTTGCCTTTTGTGATGCTTGATAACTTTGACTGTACTTCTCTCTTTTAATGTGGCTATCTGCATTCAAAATTATATTGATTATTTAGTACTTTTGATCCATTTGAATCCTCTAATTTTCTCAGCCTTTGAACTCCGTTATGCTCACTTAAAGCTCAATTTTAACCATCCTTCCGACTTTTGTCACGGCAATGATGGTGCCTAGTGATGTCATTGAAGAGGATATGAACTTTATCAGCACCACTTGAGCATCTGTGAGGTGCTTGATAAATTTTGTTGGCTCTGATAAGTCTCTCTCATCAGCATAGCAATCCTCTCTTTATAATCCCCCCATCATCTATAATTATCCTTCACACATTTCTCAAAAACTCGACCAAATCCCTATGTTGTGTTGCTAACCGGGTTGTTAAAATTTAGCCAATGCTTAGCGGGAATGACTTGACTTAATTTAACATACAAAATTAAACCACACAGTTGAATACAAAACTCATATCAATATAAGAAAAGTAAACCAAACTTTCCTTCATATCAAATTTCCTAAGTAATCACAATAGATTGACATTGATCACTAACACTCTGATTGGTAAAAACAACTGAACTGAAATTCATTTTCATCCACTAATTGGATTTTTGCTTGTTTGAGAAGAAATTGAGTCCTGTTTCTTGTAAAAAGGAAGATAAGCAAGTCACAATGACTCCAATTTTTCATCAGTGATGGATAAGTAGTTGTTAAGAGAAAGCAATTACATACATAGCACGCAATTCTTATGTATTTATACATCTATCACCTAAACATTCATGTTTACATGCATACCACTCAAATCTTTAACATCACATACAAATACCACCATAACTATCGATTTAAAAGTGAAATGCACATTTTCATGAATAAGATTATCTCAAGAGCTTTTTCGGTGTCAGGATTAAACTTAAATTTGGCCAAACAGCATAAATGACAACTTTAATGGGCTTTCCGGCAACGGATTTAGAACAGGATTTAACCTGGATTAAGGCTAAAATCTTGGCAGATAGTCAGTTTGGGCAAAATAAAGCCGCATATTTGATAGATCCCAATTTCACGGATTTCAGCCGTAAACCCGGGATTTACTAACTCCTGCTGTTCGACGGGTTTAGTAGGAGCGGAACGGGCTTACCTTCCTCAGTGGTCTCGGGTAGGAGCGGAGCGGAAGGATGAGAAAGATGGGAGTTTCGGTGGTCTCTGTGAGCCAAGATCCCGCAGCCTTCCCAGATAGCTCTAATCGCCACAGTATCGCGAGGGTTCTTTTAGGCAAAACTGCGAGAGGGTGACAACATAGACGAGGGTTTTGGGGAGACAATTTTCTCCCGGCGGAGGAGTGATGGAGGCGAGGATTTGATAGTTACTTTAATTTTACTTTAGTTAATTTTATTATTTAATTTTTTTTAATATTTTATCAGATTAATTAGTATATTAACATATTAATTATAATGAGATAAATTTATATATATTTATTTATTTATGAGTTAATTAAAAAATAAATATTAGTTTATTAGGTTATTGTTGGTTTCCTCAGAAGCATTGGTTGGTCATAAAGAATGTAGTTGAGAGTTTTATGGGTTATGACTCTCATAGATCTTAGTTAATCATATAGGTCATATTGGTGAGTTATGATAATATTGATTGACCATAGATGTTGTAGTAGAGGATTGTAATGATAATAATAGGTCATGTAGGTCATAGTAACGAGCTACACTAATGTCCGTAGGCCATAGAGACAAAAGTTAGAAGTTGCATGAGTTGTGAGACACGTAGGTTGTAGTTTGCCACATAGATCGTAGTGGCGAGCATCGATAGCATCGGTTGGCCACAAAGGTCGTAGTAAGGGCTGCAATGATAGTAGTGAATATGTATATTATAGAGAGACATGTACTAACATCTATAAACCACGAGGTCTGAGTTGGAAGCTGTATGAGTTGCGAGTCATGTGAGTCGTAGTTGATCACATGGGTCGTGGTGCTAAGCAGCAATAACGTTCACGGGCCACAAGGATTGGAGTTGGGAACTGCGTTAGCTGTGAGCCACAATAGACTGTATTTGGTTAAAATAAGGCATAGTGGTTAGATGCAATAATGTTCATAAGCCACAAGGGTCAGAGTTAGGAGTTGTGTGAGTTGTGAGCCGCGTAAGTCATAGATTGTGGTGAGGCGCTGCAATAAAGTTAGTAGGCCATAGAGATTGAAGTTAGGAGCTGCATGAGCTATGAGCCACATAGGTTGTAGTTTGTCATATAGGTCGTGGTGATGAGTTGTGATAATGTTCAAAAACCACAGTAGTCGATGTTAGGAGTTGCATGAAATGTGTGTCACGTAAGTCGTGGTTGGTCATATAAGCCATGCTGGTGAGCTACAATAGCGTTTGTAAGTCACAAAGGCCAAATTTGGTGTTATATCAGTACGGTTGTAACAGAGACATCACTTCTCGATATACTTTGGCACGTCGAAACCAGGGTACATCCCTGCTTAATGTTTAAGGCATTGTCGTACTACACAGGGTTTTCATTACTCCACAAGGTGTTTTCATTACGTCGTAATGTATATCATTACTATGCAAGGTACTTCGTTGCAACAAACATTATTACTTCATAATGTTTACCAATGACGACGAGCAGAGGATAGATGATGATGGTTGACGATGACAGTGATGGTGGTCAGTGGTAGTTAGCAGTTACGAAGGCGGAAGGTGTTCAGGTTCTTCAGTCCAAAACATCCCTTGAAATTGGTCCACTCTCTTCTCTTTTCGATCCATGTCTAGGTCCAGGTCTTCCCCCCTTTCGTAAAGAATGTAATGCTTTATTTTATAAATTTTAGAAGCGACATCTTCTGTAAATAAGATAGAAAAATGGATCTCAATCCGAAGACCTATGGTGTTTATTATTATTGGATAACATGTTGGGAATATTTGATTGTCTTATTGATGTCACCATTTTAGTCTTTTGTATTGGTGTGTTATGTCGGGTATCTATCATTCGTATGAGTACTCCGTCGAGGGAAAAATTCATTCGCCTGAGTTCACCATTAGGACAAAAAGTATTTCGTTTGAGTTTGTCGTCGAGGGAAAAAATCTTCTGTCTGAGTCATCCGTCGAGGGGAAAAGTCATCCAGGGGCAAAGACCGTTTTTGGTATACAGATGTCTAAATATAAAAATTAAAATTTAGGTGTTAGATATATATAAATATCTAAGAATTTGATGGTTCGTATATGGATGCCCTATCTTTTTATTCAGTCTCCGGTATTCTTTGCTCATGAAATATTTACATATATATCACTTAATTCCTATATATTTACAAATCTAATTTTCAACATAAAATTTTTACATATCAAGCCATCTTATTTATGCATAAAAAGTCATTAGACATTTTCAAAGTTTAAATAAGAATGTATTATGGGTGATATGAAACATTCTGGTGACAAAGTTTAGATGGTAGATATGTAAATAGTTAAGAATTGAAAGGTGCGTATGGTAAAATACACGTTTTTGGTGTTTCAAATCACAGAATTATAGAATAAAAAATAACAGCAGCTTACAATCATGCCAAGCACTGCTGGCCCAGTTGGTGATGATGTTATCTCAGATTGAACTGGTCGCGAGCTAAGAGGGCTTGGCGCAAGGCCATCCGAAAAACCCTTAAAGAGGTATTCTTAAATACCTTTATTTTTCGTATTAGGTAAATAAAAAAATATGTTGTCAAATTTAGCTTTTATATCTTAATTTATTTACAGCTCAAGAGATTCTCATCTCTCTTTAGTTAAAATAATTACTAATTAAGGTTGTGAAAATTTAATTAGTCATCAAATTCAAAATTTTTAAGTTGAACAAGAAAACCTGATGATTATTAAATTTATTATAATATAACATAAATAATATAGTTGATGTGTGTTCAAAATTCACCGTGGTAAGTCATTATCTAACGTATTGGTATTTTTTTTCGTAAATGTGAGTTCAAAGTGATAATACGTGATGATCGAGTGGCTTGTGTTGAGCTTATGGTGATCTCGTCGGTTAACGCTTAATAGCGCGATGTGCTATCGCATAGACACCACACCTATTGTGGGTTCATCTGTTGACAACATTTTTGGGTGAGGTCTAATATTCTTCTTAGTGCTTAGGATCTAGTCATAGGACTTCTCATGAACTATCCTAGAAGACTAGAGTTGGAAGCCATAATTTAGAAATTTTCAGCCACTTCTTAATATAACTTAAATAATCTAGTTGATGTGTGTTCAAAATTCACCGCAGTAAGTGATTATCTAACATATTGGTATTTTTTTTCAGGAAATGTGAGCTCAAAGGATAATATGCATGATCTTAACTCTTGACTTTATGTTGAGTGATTACACTTGCAACTACTATGCCACGAACAAGTGTGCATTTAACGCCTTGGTGTTGTAAAAAGATTTAGCACACCAAAAGATAGCAAAAATGCAGAAAGAGGAGACACCAAGATTTTTAACATTGAAAAATCTTAGAAAATGAAAAAACTATTGGGTGTAGCCCACTTATACCAAATTTAAAATGAGGATATGTTTAAATATTTATAGATAAAACACATATTATTCTTATAAATAATTATCTGATTTTCACTTTATTTAATATTTGTTTTCTTTTCTAAAAAATTGAAATTGCACGTCCAACCACCATCTAACTTCATAAAAGAAACTCATTTTATCCTCACACATTATTTATTGAACAAACAATGTGAATCATAGACAAAAAGCAAGATTCAATAAGGAGATAAAATGTGATATTATAAAATTCTTATTTTTATTTATATGATAATATAGATACAGGATCATATTATAACAAACAAGAAAAATAATAATTTAAGAGAAAAAGTATTATGCCTAATTATTCTTCTTATAACTTTTTGAATTTATAAATTGTTTAGTGAAAAAGTAAAAAAAAGTTTGATATGCCATTCTACGTAACATTTATTAATTTTTTATTTTTTCTTTTATCCTAAAAATAATGAAAAGAAATAAAAAAATAAAATGGTAGAACAAAAACAGTGAAGTACTTTGCCCAAAACTAAGTTACCCATTCATCATTGAAGAATGATCGATTTTCTATCATTCAATTATTGTCATCATTGAATTACAGACGTTCAATCTTTATCAATTAATAATCATCATGTGATCGTCATTGACAATTGATAGTAATAATATTAACCAACAATAACAAATAATTGCCTTTTTCATCCGCATCATCGATATTTATAGCTACTTAGTATTCTCTACCGTATTTTTAGGAGATCAAACGAGTTGTTCGTATTTTATAATTTCACCATTTTTTATTTCTTAGTTGGGGATCTCGAGTTACGAAATTTAGTTCTTTTAACTCGTCTGAATTGCGAAAATAAAATTGTTATATTTTAGAAAATTATGTAGTTGATAGTGAAATTAAGAGGCATTTATTCTTCATTTTAGAGATAATTACATAAAGAGCAGCCGAAAATTTGATATTTACAACTCAAGCACTCCGTTGATTAATAATTGAGAATTTTATAACAATGAAAAATAAAGGTTATGATTTTATCATAAATTTTGGTATTTGGTGAGAAATTAAAAAAATGGATGAAAAAAAATGCGGACAGCACCCATCAATGATTTTAATTTCATTTTTTTCCCTTTCCTAAAAATAATAAAGACAGATAAATTTGAAGCTAGATCAGTAGTATTGTGCCTAATTGTTCTTTTTATACCTTTTTTGAACTCTTAAATTGATCAATGAAAAAATACAAAGCAAGTTCGATATGCAATTCTACGTAACCTTTATTAATTTCTTGTGTTTTCCTTTATCATATAAATAATGAAAAGAAATAAAAAATAAAGTGGTAGAACAAAAATAGTGAAGCACTTTGCGCGAAAATAAGTTTCTCTTTCGTCATCGTCTAATACAATAATCAACCGATGTCACTCGATTTTCTATCAAATGATTGTCATCATTCAATTACAGACTTTCAACCTCTATCAATCAATAGTCATTTTGTGATCGCCGCAATTGCATTTTAATTCGCATCATCAATATCCAAAACTACTTAGTATTCTCATTTGTATTTTCAGGAGGTCAAATTAGTAGTTCGTATTTTACATTTTCATCACTTTTTATTTCTTCAATTGAGGAGAAGAATAAATTTTACAAATCTTAATTGTATAGCGGATTATTTCAATTAAGTCGGACATCATCATCATTATTAATATTATTATTATTATTTGTATTTTTGCTTGAATTACTCTTATGTGTGTGTAAATTTTCTATATAAAATTAAGAAAATAATATTTCTTTTATTGTCACGTATTGTTAAATGCAATCATATGTTCAATATTTAATTCTAAAATATATTTATTACCTTTGTTTCAAATAAAAAATATTTCTTAATATTTCCATTTCTTATTTGTAGTGATAATCAATTTTCATTGAATAAATAAAACATGACAGACTAAACCAACGCGTGCCGTTCCCTGTCTAGTTGGTAAGCATGCTAAATTATCAAACAACTAGTCACGGGTTCGAGACATCGCAGAGAAGGGCTGAGAAGAGAGATCAAAGAGGTGTTTTAAAATACCTCTTTTGCTTATTTTAAAAGTTAAAATATGTTTTTTTTTTGTCTTTTCAGTCGGGAATCTCGACTTACGAAATTTTGTTCTTTTAAATCGTCTGAGTTGCGAAAATTAAATTGTTTTATTTGAGAAAATTTTGTAGTGGTTACTCGAAATAAGAGGTATTTTAAATGCTCTTTTTGGTTAATTTGAATTTGGGTCCTTTCGATATTAATTTTCAATTAATAACTGTTGAATAATGGTCAAGGAAATTTTCATAAATTTTGTAGTTTAGTTGGGAAGGATCAAGCAATTCTTATTGAAAAATTTCCTATTACAAATGATATTGATAATATCAATATTAAAGATAATTATGGAGTTTCTATTTCTAAAGTTTTGCTAGATTTTTTATTTTATTCCAATAATTTTGATTTATTTTGAGTCTGATATTCTTTTATTAAGTCTTCTCGGTACTTTTTTTCATTTGGAGTCTTTTTAATTTGATGATATTTTTAAACTAAAAGGTTTATGTTTTCTTTCTCGATGTTTTCTTTATAAACATGAGGAAGATAATTTGAAGCGTATTTTTATTTCTTGTACCTACGCTAAGGAAGTTTGGAATAATGTTTTCACTTTTTTTGATATGTCGATGAATGATGTCATTAATTTTTCCTTAATTGCTTTTTTTAACTTTTGGAGAAATGTTGGTGAAAATATTTTTTTTAGCTCTATTCATATTATTGTTTGTTGGTACCTTTTAGTTTGCTATAAATAAAGCTACACATAATGACATTTTGATTACCACTCATTCATGCTTTATCTTTATTACTAATTTTATTTATAAAGTACTTCATTTTTATAATTTTAAGAAACCTTTGGGTTTGAAATTAAGAAACATCTTTGCTAGATGTAATATAGATCATTCTTCTTATTGTAAGTCTGTTACTAATTTAATCCGTTGGAAAAAAACCTTTGCGTGACTTTCTTAAAATTAATATTGATGAGAGTTGAAATAATTCTTTTGCTGAAATTGGTGAATTATGTCAAAATTTTGAAGGAAAATATATTTTCTAGTTTTTTACTTCTACTATAGCCATGTCTCCTATTTGTACTGAAGTTGAAGCCATTATAGTTGCATTAACTTTAGCTGTTATTTGCGGTTGACATTTGATTGATATTGAGATTGACTTTTTGGAAATATTGTACTAATAAGAAAACATACCATTGAATTCCTATTATTCAAATGAAAAAAAAAAAATTTGCTCTCCTCAAGATTGTGTAGGTTAATTGGTTATTTATCTATACAAAAGAAAATCAATGCACAAATTAGGCTACCAAGCGTGGGTTGGATAAACAAGAATTCATATTTTTGGTTCGAGTGCCTCACGAGCTTTTTATTCTTATTCATGGTGACTTTTTAGAAACTCTTTATATTCGGTGTGACAATATTTTCTAGACTTTTTTTGTTTGCATTGTGTTTCTTAGGTTTTATTTCTTTGTGTGAATGTGGGGTGATTGTGTGTAGTGAAAGTGTTGGTCAAAGATGCTGTAAATTTTTTTTGTGGAATAAAATTTACTACGGGATTCTTTAAAAAAGATTATATACTTTAAATGTGATTATTCTTCATTTTAGAGATAATTACATATAGAGCAGCCGAAAATTTGATATTTACAAATCAAGCATTCCGTTGATTAATAATTGAGACTTTGATAAAATTTAAAAAGATAATTTGATAAAAATGAAAAATAAGGTTTGATATTTTATCATAAATCTTGATATTTTAGTGAGAATTTTAAAAAATAGATGAAAGAAAATGTTTGATGTGTAAATAACAATTTTTGGGGTGCTCTTTATGTAATTGCCCCAAAATTTCAATGTATTTAAATTATTTTTCTGATTTATTTTCAATATATTTGAAAAATATTTGATTTTTTTTGTTAGCTACAAAACATTAAAAAAATAAAAAATCTTACAAACAGCCAAACACTTAATAAATATTATAAATACATGCTTTATGTTGCCATTGTATGTACCTTACCAACACTTAAATATAAAAATGTATACTTCTTATTTTTGAATGATTGTACAACGATTAAGTAAGACATATGTTGCCGTATATTGAAACTTCAATACTTTAGGATTTCAAACAATTGGAATGATATTGAAGTTTAAATATATCAAATAATGATATTTCTCACAAAATTATCATTTTGAACAAAAAAACATATTATCTAATTTCAAAAAATTATAGGAGAACTAAGCTAATGAATATACATAGACTTCGATGTACAAATTTAGCACAATAATTCATGTGTGTCAAAAGATTCTTGAAGATATAGTAATTATTTAGCATTATTACGTTGCACGAAAATTCAACACTGGGTAATTAAAGTGAATGGTAGATGCACCATAAGTTCTTAGGAGGAAAACCCAGGAAAAGGGGAAAAATCATGGTGTATAGCTCAGTTGAAAAAATACACTATAGAATGATGAGTATATAGGTCTACTCTTATTCTGAGTTTGGAAAGATGAAATTACAATGTTGATGTAAAGATATTTTTGCAATAATAATTGTAACGGACTGCAAAGACCGTAATTGACTGCTATTGAGGCGTCAATCTATTGTGAATATTATATATGGTGGTTGTTGTTCAACTTGTTATAAAGGTCGTAGTTGAAAGTCATGATACTAGTTGTCTATGTGGGTGTTAGATGGTTGTTTCATAAGAGTCGGCTAGTCATAGAGGTTATACTAGGATGCTGCAATACTTCGGTAGGCCGCAGAAGCCGGAATTGGGAGTTGCGCGATCTGAGTCGTAGAGGTCGGAGTTGGTCGCATAGGTCATAGAGGAGAAATGTAATAATGTTTGCAGACCGTAGAAACGAGAGTTGGGACCTACACAAACATTGCTAATATATGTGGGTCATATAGGTCAGAGTTAAGAGATGTATGAACTATGATAGTATACGTAGGCCACAGAGGCCGTAGTGAGGAGTTGTATAAGTTGTGATAATGTCCATAAGCCACAGTTGTTAGAGTTGAGCGCTGCATAAGCTGTGATAATATTTGTAGGCTGCTGGAGTTGGGAGTTGCATAAGCTATGATAACATCCGTAGGCCTTAGCGCTCAAAGTTGGGAGCTGCATGGTCGTGATAGTCTCGTTATGCCACAGATGTAGGAGTTTGAAAGTTACGTGAGTCGTGATTACGTTTGGAGTTTGTAGTTTGCCACATTTGTCGCAGTGATAGGCTGCAAGGAAAGAGCTTCGAGAGTCCATATAAAGTTATTTTATCCTGAGTAGTGCATGTTGGGTAATGTGGAGACCCGGTCCACCACATGTTAATTAGCTTCCTACTTAAGAGGGCTTACCTACCGCCCACCTACTTTCCCACCTACCGCTCACCTTCCACATCCCACCTACCGCTCACCTACCTCCCACCTACCACTCTCATTGATTCTATAAATAGCCTCTTTTGACTATTGGTTAAAGAATAAGCCTAGTTCTCCAAGAGAGAAATAGAGGAAGGGAGAGAAGAAAAATAGAGATTTTTCTTGTATACGTCGAGGCGCTCGGCAGTGTAATTCCTCGAAGTAATAAATTCCTCTACAGCTCCGTGGACGCAGGCAAATTTGCCGAACCACTTAAATCTGTGTGTCGCTCTAGTGTTTTTTTGCGTGCAATTTTCTCGTTCCAATTTTTGCTTTATTGTCGTCGGTTTTTTCACAACAGTGAAGTTGTAAGCAATTATTATAGGGTGCATTGTTACTCCGTCTTAAGGAGAAATTGTTGCGCTATTGTGGGGCGCGACATAATATAATTGTTGTGTGTCGTAAATCCTTCGTCACTAGAGCGATTATTTAATGTCTTAATATTTTTCGGGAAAAGGTGAGCCCAAATGAAGAAGTGGGAGATTGCACCCTCAACCACTATGCCATGGACAAGTGTGCATTCGGTGTTTTAGTATTACACAAAATTTTAGCACATGGACATATACAAAAATGATGGGAGGAGAAAACACAAAGATTTTACCATGAAAAACTCTGAAAAAGGAATAAAAAATCATGGTGATCTGCCCTGTCAAACCAAAAGTAAACTGAATACATATTTGAATATTTTAGATTAAAAACATATTTTTTATTATAATTAGTTTTCCCATTTTCACTTAATTTAATATATGTTTTCTTAAAGATAAAAAGGCACAATGTGTTAAATATTTAAATTCATCATTTTTTTTAAAAATTTGGAAACGGTAGGCTCAAATCTTAATATGCATGATGCGAATCAACTGCCTCACGTTGGAAAACTACACCCTTTACCAATGTCACTGATAAGTGTAATATCTAACTTCATAAAGGGAACTCACTCTCTCTTCACAAATTTTTGTCAGCATAATGAGTAATCTAATTAATTTCTTATGTTTCCAAGTTATGTGTTGCATGTTGAAGCATCATTTAAAAATCATTAATTAGGTTGTATAAATTTATTATAATAATAATAGTTGCAATGCGAATAGTGACATGCCCTTCTTGCCCACTTGGAAAGGATGGATATGTTTGACACAAGTGGTAGTGAGTAATGAGGTTTAGCATAAATTGAGAGGCAAGAAGAGACACCATTGATGAGGTATTCTAAAATATTATTTTTGTATCTATATTAAAATAATAAAAATTGAATTTATGATGCATAAATATTTTTCCTAAATTTATTTATTGGTATAACTTCTCGATCTCATTTTCGAAAGGAAAAAAACAAAAAGAAAAACTTGGTTCAAATTTCCTTTTCATTTTTTATGTTCTGCTTGGATTTCAAGTTTGCATATGTAGTTTCATTGATTTTCGTTTTAGATAACCTTCTGTTAATAAAAAAAAAAGAAGATTTACATACATATCACTTAATTTATATCTATTTACATATCTAGCACCTAAACATTTATTTTTACAAATATTCCACTTTATCTATGCATGAAAATGTGATTTTCAGTTTTTAGAAGTTAAAAAATTGATATTTTTACGTGATATTAAAGATTTGGTTGGTATAAAATTCTATAATCCAAATGCACTTTACTGGAACCCTACTGATCGAGGGGTTATGAGCAAGACACATGTCATCAATCGAAAAGACATCTCAAAGATAGGACCTTGTAGAGCCATAAACCAGTGTCAACTAACTCAGAAGACCGACAGATCAAAACTCAGACGCTGATAGGGCTACCGACCCAAATGATAGACAAATTGAAAAGCCACATAGCAACAAAGTAGTTACGCCAGAAAACGGGACCCATAAACCGACCAAGTCAGAGATCGATCAACTCAAGAATCATTTTGAAAGAAATTAGCCAGAAGAAGGGTAAAATATCGAGCAACTGTCGACTTTACAGCAAGAAGCAGGGGTAGACCCAAGTGGGGTCTAGGTGGCGATTGCTCGACTCAAATTCAAATTTTTACTTGTATGGAAAGAAAATTTAGTTTTTTGCTTCTCTTAAATATCAATTTTACCCTCTTGAAGTATTGTTTTTTATGTGCTAGACATGTAAAAATACATAGGAATTGGGTGGTATGTATTTATATGCTCTTCTATTAACTATTTTTTTTTTTCTTGAGATGTAGTGAGACCTACCTACCGTACTACGATTTACTATTTTGTAAACCAGGTCTGCTATTTTAAGTAGCTGAATTTTAGTTGTTTTTTCACTTTGATAATTAAATGTTATTTCTGTAATTACAATGCCTTAGTTATTTTAGTGGTGAATGAACACATATCACATTAATGAGAAGAAGGAAACCATCGGTGAAGTTGTAAATGGTGGTTGATGCACCGTATGAGTTAAAATTTCACGAGGACAAACAATCTAAGAATCTTTCTTGTTTTTATTGCGATTGAATTTGTTTATGTGATAATGTTTTAATGAGCTTTTATTACTAGGAAGAGAGCTATTTATTTATTGGGCAAGGAGTTCTTGTTGCTCTAATTGCTGCCTGATTCAAGCATTTTCTATTGAATGACTAGTGCAGTTTTTAGGATTGCACTAAGAAACCATAGTGAGACGGGAACAGACATCGAAGTTCGTATTGTTTTCCCTATTTTACTCTCTTTAATTTTAAAATTTTGCCTTTTTAGCTATTTCAATGTCCGTTATGTATTGAGTTTAACTGACATTGAAATAAATAATAGCACTATTACCACATTTTTAAATTGAAATATCCATTTTCATGTATAAGTTTGACGGACAAAGTGCTATGCTTTAGCCCTAAAACACGGACCAATTTCGAAACGAGCCGAACACGAGCTCAGCTCGGCTCGTTAACAGCCCTACAAGGGAGAACCAAATGCTGTGTTGCTTTTGAATAGCTCAACACAAGCCAAAGCTCACACAAAAATGGTGAAGAAGCTCTTTGGAGAACAGGCTGCTTGAGATCTCACTAAAAGCAATAATGGAGAAATCCCCTCTGCTTCAGCCGAAGAAAGCAGGTGGTCCCGCTCCTTTCCTCTAGCCGCAGATCTGGCTTGGTGCAGGCTTTTCGCATCTCATAAAAGAGGTTTCCAAATGAGAAGTGCACCAGGCTGACGGAAAGGAGCGGGACCACTTTTTTTTTTCTTTACTGATTATGACGTGTTCCTTCTGGGAACTCGCATTGATTCTGGGAACTCGCATTTGCCTCTGTATTTGCATTTTCTTGCTTCAAGATACGGATGATAAATTAATTAACAGCCAATTAACGCACCTAAACTTTTTTTAAACCTAAAAGTATCTTTATTTGGACTTTTTAAATGTCAAATACATATTTTCATATTTAAATAATGTGTCATATTTCTAAAACTTAAAATTTAGGCCCAACATACTTAAATACACAATATGTACTCATATATATATATATATACACGTGAACTTAATCAGCTTGGGCACCAAGTCACTGTCACATCCTTTAATCACCAAAGAGCCATTAATGATTTCTTTTATTGCTCTTCTATTATCCGTATTTAGAAATAACTTTTTATGTAATATTTAATTATGAAATTAAATTTAATTTTAAATCGGCATATAATATCCTTTTTAATTTTTAAATAAACCCCTAAGTTCAAGGATATTATTTGCAATCAAACAAACTGTTGCAAATATTTACAAATGTAAACAAATTTCTATTTTTTTAAAATTTATTTCATCATGAAATTTTCTTATAATAAATTTATAATTATTTAAATTTGATATATTTGATCCGCCCCACACCTTCTTACCCGCCCATCACCCCACGGCAGCCAAGCAGGGTCTATATATAGTTCTAAGGACCAATGCCATGATTTCTTGCCAAGGTCAGGGACTTCCCTCTCCCTCGACATTTGTAGCCATGAGGTTTTTGAATTTCTGCTCAATATTCCCAATAAAAAAGCAATGGATAAAATATGTAACTTTTATTAATTTTGGTAGAGTGTTCCTAAGGCCTGTGTATGTCGCAAAGTTTGGTCGTGAGGAGCGGTTCTTATAATCATGGCCAATAAAATATGCTGAAAAATAAAGTGTAATAAAGTGAATGTTGTAAATAACTATAAAAGCGTAATTCGGCTTCTGTTATACTGCATGGTTAGTTCAGAAAGTAAAATTCAGTGCAAGAAAAATAGAGAAGCACGTCGTAAGAAAACAAGCAAGTAAAAGAAAACATGTAGTCACATACGAAAGATTAATACTAAGTGTAAGAATTTGGTGAAGGTAGGGGCTCAAAGCTAGACCGTGTGCTTTCCGACCTTGGGTAAGAGTTACCAACCCGTCAATCTACAGAAAGCAATCCTAATTCCAATTCAGGCGACTAACCATTAACTTTTAAAAATTTTCATCTGGGTTATTTAACTTTTCATTCAAAAATTATTATTTAAATTTTCATGGAGACTTTGTTTTAACAATAAATGAAACTGTCTTAGCTTTGTAAAGTTGTGTAGTTCACTTGTTCGTCACTCTAGGCAAGCTTCGACTACTAACAACCTCAAAGCGTCGGGGGCAACAATCCCACAAAGCGTCGGCAAATAGTATCGTCGGTCATTATCCTCTACTTTATTAAAGGTCCTTGAGATAGGAGATACTATTTTAAAATTAGCTCAATAATGAACTATTTATTTTAACTCCAACCTTTTTTTTTTTTTTTTGGTACCCCTAGTCACAAAAAACACCCCAAACCACTTTTCATAAATTTCTTGATCAAATTTTATTTATTATAATTTTTTTAGTGCAAAAATCTCATTAACTTAGAAACATATAATTTGATATCAAACATGTTCCAAATGGGTTTCAAATTTTTACAAAAGTTTAATATGTTCATTATCTTCATTGTGAACCAAATTTTATGTTTTTTTTACTTGCATTTCACTTTCTTAATTTTTTATGAGTTTTAATGACTTAATTACATAAGATAATAAACATGATTATTTAAACCCATTTTACATTTTTTCTAGGATCCTCTGACCAAGTTGAATCTATCAAAGCAAGTCCCACAATTTTCTGATTTATATTTTAATTTATATAGTTATTTAATCAAAATAAAGGTATCTAACATGAAAAATTAAGCCTTTCAACCTTGGGTTTATTTTCTAACTTTGGAAAAATCAGAGAGTGCACCTAATCAAATGAAGATCAAACTCTCCAAATTTCAAGCCATGATGACCAATATTTAATTAAATAAAATTAAAACAAGCTCAAGAATGTTTAATTAATTGAAAATAAAACATATAACAAATAAAATTAATCTTTGTTCACTGAGCGCAAGGGCATGTTCATTTTATTTTTAGTATTTTTCTACATTAAGTTATAAAATTTCAAGTTTATGAATTATTTTAAATAAAAAAACCCTATTTTTCTACTTATCGATTTCGGTGCCACCTAATCCTACGACGGCTCCGAAGCTCCGGGTGGTGCGCTCCCATTCAATGCCGTCTTTCGCGTCAATGATGACTCGACCCACACTTTAGCTCCATCTTCTCCTCCGACACAATCTGAGTCGTCCATCCAATACGCACGATCAAATGACTGTACGTCTTGTCCCCAACCGACATAACCCAAGAACCGTCCAGGCTAAAATCCTAATATCACACTCAATACCCAACCAAACCACATGGGATTTAATTCTACAAGCACAACTATTAAAGAGGAATAAATGATAGTTCACACACACACACTCCCTCTCTCTCTTTCTCTCTTTGACTCCCTCACCTATTCTGTATTTCCCATCAATTCTACTTGAATTTACTTGATGAATAATCTAAATGAAAGTAAATGGAGATAACGTATGATTTGGGAGCTGGCAAAGTCGGGAATTAAAAATATGAACTATAGGATTTACATAGGAAATCATGAAGGCCATATGATACTTGGACGGTTCATCATTTGATGTAACTAAAAATAGTAGATCACAATGATGATAAACACTAATTCAAGGACCCCAACAACTTTAAAAAGTGAGAGAAAATTGATTGCTGGGTAAGACGATCAGTGAACATAGAAGTGGAGCGTCAAACGCATTGAAGCACCCGGTTGCGAGACTCAATAAGAGCACTATTAATATGGGACTTTATATATATATATGCTTAAGAGGTGAGATGAGGGAGATAACCCAAAGGAAAAAAAAATAAAGTATTTGTGAATCTTCCAATTTTGATTATCTTATATAAAAGATTGGAAAACAAAAAATTTTACAGGTATGATGCATTCCAATCCAACTGAGCAATCCTCAAAAAGCTAACATAGAGCCTTTAGCAATGCTGTCATCTATTGATGATTTTTTTTTTGTTTAATCATTTTGAATCAAACAATCATAGGTCTGTAATATGAAATAGATTTAGACTATGCCACATATTTAAATTGTAATAATTTTAATTTATAAGGTTATACATAAACTGAACCAAGTTTTATCGGCTCGATTTTGTGGTAATTTATTTAAATATTACTTTTAACCTTTTTCATTCTCTTCAATAGAATGAAGCCTAGGGTCCAACTCAAAGCTGACCTGACTCGAATAAGTTTGATATGAATAATATACGAGTCGGATATACCAACCCGAACCTAACCTAGCTTTAACCTACCACATGATAACGACCCATGTAAGCCATATAATACAAGACATATGTATGAACTAGAACTATCAGCACAAATCTCAAAGAGAATGAGTAACAAAACAAAAAAAACTTCCCTTAAGTGTAAACAATCGACTGACAAGTCTTCACAAAATAGGTAAAGCAGCGTCTCTAAAAGTGTGACATATCGTGCTATGGAGAGAGTCCCTCGCTCAATGGTGACAAGATCCACTAACGGAAATGCGTAATTTATCCTAGCAGTAAGTCTCATCGGATACCTCACACAGATATCGACACGATCCGCCTTAAACTTTCAAATAGAGGTATCTGGTTGAGGCGACGAGGCTCTGTAAGACATTGAGTCAAAGCGATAAGTGAGTCATGGTTCACCAGACAAAAAAAAAAAAAAAAAAAATCGACTCATCAATCATCTAACTGACCAAAATAAGCGCAGACAGAAAACCCCTAATCGCAATTGAACCGCCGACCTGCTCTAGTCATGGCGGATGAGATCATAGTTCGATCGAACACCTTGGTCAAACAAATATAAGATGCGGTCAACACCCAGTCGATCGTTCACTCGATCGCATTCTAGTGAATCGACCGACTAATTACCACCATATCAAATTCAAATTGTAATACATACATGAAAGGAAATCCATACAATTTATTAGAGCGTTAATCATACTAAGAATAATTTTTATAACTGTTATCTCATTTCTGTAATTGTACTGAATACTTTCTTACAAATAAGAAACAAAATGACAACCAAAAGAAGGCAGATCATTCAAACTCTCCCTCCTAAAGAAACGTGCCAATTTAGAGTCAATTTTAGATCAATTACAGGTCAATAGGTCTATTTCAAATTAATATAAGGTTAGCACTCAGATTGGCGGGTCAACTCGAATCCTACTATAAATTATTAAATCAAATCCAAAACTACATTTTTTTGTTGGGGAATTGCATCAATTTGTACACCCCTAAATAAGGGCACAGCGAGCGACCATATCACCTTAAAGAAACGCTCACCTTACATTTATCATTTCCACATCTAACCCTAGCAAAAGTAATATTTATCAATTCATGCTGTTATTTATTACCCATCAAACTTAGCCACCGCCACGATCCGTCATTAATTACCTTCCGTCCCGTAACAAACTCTCAGATCCCAAATAATGCCGTTAAATGCGAGGCCGCGTGTTTCCCAAACGGAAAAGCTACATATTACGGCAAAGCTGCTCAGAGAGCGATACCTTTTCCGTTTATCTTTATTTAAAAATTTTTCACATTTTTCGGAATTTCATAGAAAAAGTAATATATTATATATATATAGAAATATAGTAAAAATACATTTCTTCTTCTTTTCGTCCCCGCGCACTTTTGCGCTCAATAAATAGCCGAATTTTCCTGTGCGTCGTCCGAACGTGGCCATTACGTTCGGACGCTAGGTTAAAAAACGACGCGTGGCGTAAGTGGGCCCATAGTCACGCGTCGGATATTAAATGGGAAAAAATGGAAAATGAAACGCCCGGCCCGGCCGACCCGACCCGATCGTTTCTCCCGCTTTTTGCATACTGGTCATTTTGTCCCTCCAATCTGCCATTAACGTAATAGTGCCGAATAAATAGCAGAAAAGTGGTTTTTTGGCTCTGTTAGGGTTTTCGAAAAGTGCATTTTTGGCTCTTTAGGGTTAACGAAAAGTGGTTTTGTCTCTCTAGGGTTTCACCGTCGCTATTTCCAAGTGATGGAGTTTGATTTTTCTCTTAATGAAGAAATAGGAAGCATGAATTACGGAAACTCGTTTGGGACGGGAGGAGGTAAGATTAACTCACGTGGAATATTCCGATTGAAGGGATAAGTAATAACCTAAAGTGATTTTACTTGAAGTACTTTCAGTGTATTTTCGATAGTATTTTCGATAGTATTTTCAAGTGTATTTTCGATGTATTGTCGGTGTATTATTATCAGTGTATTCTCATTGGAGTATTTTCAGTGTCATTTTCAGTGTATTTTCAGTGTATTCTCAGTGTATCATTTTCAGTGTATTTTCAGTGTATTCTCAGTGTATTTACAGTGTATTCTCAGTGTATTATTATCAGTGTATTCTCACTGGAGTATTTTCAGTATATTTTCAGTGTATTTTTGGTGTATTTTCAGTGTATTCCGTAGTATTATCATCGGTGTATTGTCACTTGAGTATTTTTAGTGTATTTTAAGTGTGTCATTTTCGATTTATTTTCGATGTATTCGCGAGTGTATTATTTTCGAGTGTATTCTCAATCTGAGTATTTTCGATGTATTTTCGATGTATTTTCGATGTATTTTCGAGTGTATTTTCAGATGTATTTTCGATGTATTTTCGAGTATCATTTGCGAGTGTATTGTCGATGTATTTTCGGTGTATTCTCGGTGTATTATTATCGATGTACTCTCATTTGAGTATTTTCGATGTATTTTCGAGTGTATTGTCAGTGTAATTTCGGTGTATTTTCAGTGTATTCTCAGAGTATTATCACCAGTGTATTGTCACTTGAGTATTTTTAGTGTATTTTCAGTGTGTCATTTTCAGTTTATTTTCAGTGTATTCGCAGTGTATTATTTTTCAGTGTAATCTAACTGGAGTATTTTCAGTGTATTGTATTTTGGGTGTAATTTTATTGTATTGTAAGTGGATTATTTCAGTGTATTTTTAGTGTATTCTCAGTGTACTCTCAGTGTAGTTTCAGTGTATTGCTTGTTTTAAGTTAAATTCAAGCCTACGATCTATATGGGTGATATATGACATATTTTGATGTTGTTTCTACCTTAAAGTTAGGGTATTCCTGCTAGTTGATATTAATTCTGTGTTTTCTGCAGTATTTTTGGTCTATTCCCAGTGTGTTTTTTTAGTATTGCCTGGGTCATACAAGTCTGACTAACTTTATTGTACAAATTCAATTTGTAGTTACTTGTGGGAGGAAGTGATTCAAATGATCCAATTGTAAACGGTTTTCTCAATACTATTGTTCATAATGAGGTGGAGGCTTACGAACACTATTGCGCTTATGCACATCATGTTGGATTCGAGTGTCCGCAAGGATCACAGCGATGCATCGGCCGAACTCCAGGCAAATTAAGTCGAAGGATTATACTTGTGCTAAAGCAGGCCATAAGAAAGAGTCACCGGTCGCCAATACATTGAAGTACAGGAAAGCTGAGAAAAGGACCGGTCGTCAAGCAATGGTTCGTTATGTTGTAGACATTGACGGCAATTGGTCAATAAAGAAATTTGTCGAAGGGCATAACCACCCCTTGGCGGAATCCGGTGACAAGCACCTTCTACGGTCCAGTCGGAAGGTTAGCGAGCTAAATGCAGAATTACTGAGATCAATGACAGGTTCAGGGATTAGAGCAGCAGACGCTTTTAGGTTCCTTGCTGTTGAGGTTGGTGGAGTAGAGAACATGGAGTGTACGAGACAAGATGCCTACAATTTCCTTCAAAGGGATAGAAGATTTAAAATTGAACACGGTGATGCAAACTCTCTATTGCAATTATTCATGGAACGACAAAATCATGACAAGTATGTTTGCATGGGACTTCGAGACTCGATGATGAAGGGAGACTAAGAAGCTTTTCCGGTGTGACGGGAGTCGTAGACTCGATTATGATTGCTTTGGGGACGTTGTAACTTTCGACACGAGCTACCGTTTGAATAAGTACAATTTATGTTGTGCTCCTTTTGTAGGGGTTAACCACCACCGGCAAAACGTCCTCTTCGGAGTTGGTTTTTTAGCCGACGAGACAATAGAGTCATTCACTTGGTTATTTAAAACTTTTATTCGGCTAATGAGCGACAAACATCCAATCACTATTTTTACCGATCAAGATCAAGCGATGTCAAGGGCCATTCAAGAATCCCTTCCATTCACAAGGCATAGATTATGCCAGGTGGCATATTTATAAGAAGTTGTCTTCAAAAGTTCATTGCGGTAACACCAAAGAAGAGTGTCCACAATCTGTTTTACGGATGCATGAGGGAATGTGACCGTGAAGAGGAGTTTGAACATTATTGGGCTTTAATGATTGAGCAAGGAGACCTACACGACAACGGATGGCTACAAGATTTGTATCGTATAAGACATAAGTGGTCCACAGCATTCAATAAAGAAATATTTGGAATGGGAATTTTGTCGACGCAACGAAGTGAGTCCACAAATAGCGTATGTCATGGTGTATCTAAGCCAACCAGCTCTCTCACCGATCGCTTTTGGGAATCGAAAGTATTATGAAATCTCGGAGAAGGAACGAGAAGGATGAAGACTTCAAAAGCTCTCAAACGGTTATTAAACCCACGGCTAAAACAAGCCCGGTGTTGAGGCAAGTCGCTGCGTATTACACCCGAAGCCGTATTGCATGTTTGAAAAAGAGTTGCTCGCATGGGTTATGCGGAGTAACCGTCGATGTCGCAATTGAGGGTGTTTCAGTATTTTATGTTAGGAATTTGGATAATCTGGAGACGAGTAGACCTTGGACCGTTAATTACGATAGGACTAAGTGCGAGATCACCCGTAGCTGCAAGAAATTTGAAATGATGGGGTTGCTCGCGCTCACTCACTACGTGTTCTTAATGAGGTTAAAGTAACAAATATTCCGTACCAATATTTGTTCGGGGTCGGTGAAGGCCAAAAAAGAAATCTATAAAACCTTTGGGTACATACGTATGAAGGACTCTGGAATGTCCATCGCAAGTTCCAGTGGAATCTTATTTAAGTCACACTGTCAAAAGTTTGTATACCAACTAATAACTAAAGCAAAGTGGAAATGAACGCGCCGAGACATACCTTCGATACATCGAAGACAAGCATCTATAGGAATCGATGACATATTAGATGGGAAGATCCTAACCCAAATAAAGCTACCAAAAAGAAAAAATCACATGTGCCAACTAGCAATCTAAATGATCCGAAAAAAAGAGACCCAAAGGTATTTCTAATGCTAAAGCTAAAAGGATACCGGAAAAAGGCAAGAGGAAGAAGAGTATGTAATTCTACATTCTAAATAATTTAGTATTTTATATAACCGTACTCGATACTAAAATGAACAGCTTTATGCAGGAAAAATTCATGAAGGATCCAGTAGAGAAGAACCACAAAGCAATTGTGAAGCAAACATGTTCGCAGTGTCACAGTCATTGAGCATGGTAAATATCTTTCTAACTACTCCAATCTTACTTTCAAATGTTCTCACTAACATTGAATTTGTCTGTGGTACAGGAAAATGTCACGCCTGAACCATCCTACACCGAATTACTGATGCATTCCATCACTGAGATGTGACATGATTGAAATGTTATTAATGAGAAAACCTTGTACAACCATGTAAATAAACAAACTCATTTGGAGTTGTGTATGTTAATGTCGTATTTTCGATGTATTTTCAGTCTCTTCTATTTTCGAGTGTTATTGTCAGCAGTATTTTCAAGTATATTTGCAAGTGTATGTAGCTATCTCTTCTATTACCGAAGTACACTTGAGAATGCACCGAAATACACCGAAAATACACCGAAAATACACTGAATTCTGCAGTTGTATTTTCGCTGTATTTTCAGATGTATTTATCGTGAAAGAGGCCGCAAACCATGAAATGCACCGTAATTACACGCAAAATGCACCGAAGCTCGTCGTTGCTTGGACACCATGCAATGCAACGAAAGACACGTAAAACACTGCAATTCCGCCGTATCGTGCACCACTATTAAGAAATTAAGACAACAGTACATCGAACAATCGAAAAACATCCCGCAACCATACAAGACAGCAGAAGTACACTCGAAAATGCACCGAAATCAGTAGATCCCGCAAACCATGCAATGCACTGTAAATACATCGAAAATACACCGAAAATACACTGTATTCTGCAGTGTATTTTCGATGTATTTTCGATGTATTTATCGGGAAAGAGGCCGCAAACCATGAAATGCACCGAAATTACACGTCAAAATGCACTGAAGCTCGTCATTGCTTGGACACCATGCAATGCAACGGAAAGACACGAAAACACCGAATTCCACAGTATTGTGCACCACTATTAAGAAATTAAGACAAGCAAGCAATCGAACAATCGAAAAACATCCCGCAACCATACAAGATGCAGAAGTACACTCGAAAATGCACCGAAATCAGAGATCCCGCAAACCATGCAATGCACTGAAATACATCGAAAATACATCGAAAATACACCATAATCTCAGCAGTGTATTTTCGGTGTATTTTCGATGTATTTATCGGGAAAGAGGCCGCAAACCATGAAATGCACCGAATTCATACGAAAATGCACTGTAGCTTCGTCATTGCTTGGACACCATGCAATGCAACAGTAAAGACACGTAAAACACCGCACTTCGTCAGTATTGCACCACTATTAAGAAATTAAGACGAGCAGAGACTCGAACAATCGAAAAACATCCACAGAAAGTGAACGATGAAAAAGTATGAAATGCACTGTAATTCATACGTAAATGTTGAAAACTCAATCGCACAAAAGACATACACGTAAAGTGAACGTAAAAAGTAATGCATTTTAGATATGATATACTATACGTAAAACCGAATCGAATTTTATCTAAGGTTAGTTTAAATGTACAATCAAGTATTAGATAGCCTATATTTACATATTTCGTATGCGAGTTCAGCTCTAAACCTCGGCATTTCATACCGCCGCTTTTGATGATCTTTCCAAACAACTTTCCCTTTCTTTGCAAGTGTCTCCATGTATTTACAAACAAAAATACCACGACCGACGCCGCTAGCTCGTGCGGGGAGTCCTACGGACGTGATAATTTGCCACTTAGTGGGGTCGAAGTCAAAACAACTCCCTAATGAATCAACGAAGATACTTAATCCGAAAAGAAGCCGTACCAATTTAAATGATTGTTAGCTTCTCGCAAAGAGGAACTTGTTTAGACAAGAAATAAAGTGGCGTGTTGCATACCACGTCGCGTGTGACTGCCGCGTGAGATTTTTTCGGCAAAGAATCCAAAAATCTCCACTGACGCAAACGCTGATTTCCGGCTAGTAGAGTACAATGCCGGTTATCAATAATTGGAACGAAAATTAATTGTGCTGCCGCAACGGCCTCCTTTGTAACATGCGATACAATATCTCTGTATGGGTGCCTTCTGTACATCTGCATAAACAAATTAAATGAGATTATGCATTAAGCATGAGCAAGATTCCTAACTAAATATGAATGTTGATTTTTACCCAATGTGCCGGGGACACATATAGATATGATTCGTAAGATTTGGCGATTGACGCCTCTTATTTTGTAAAGCAAGTTCGAACATATCGATATGTTCGGTTCCTATTTCTTTATCATTCCACAGTAACGAGATACAATTCCGAGTTATGTAAATATGGCCCATGTGAATTATTACATCGTCGCTGCATTATGAATAAAAAAATATCCAAAGATTTAATAAAGGAATAAGAAAGTATTTATAAAGCATTGTGGCTTTACATACTCACTTTGAATCGGTTGAGACATGTATCTACGACTCTTTGCATCTCTCGTCGACAATAGATCTCTGCTAGGAAACTCAACGGCTGGACAATCAACATCAGGGAAATCGCCTTGTAATGCAATGATAGCTCGTCGTTGTTCATCCTCCTCCGCTGCTGTAATAATATCCGAGTCATGTTTCCCAACTTCATCGATGTGTGCTTCATCCGCAGGGATGTCACCTTCGGCCTCCGAAGTTGTTCTTCCGTTATCGGAGGGTTTTTATTCCTCTTAAGTACAATGAATGGAGAGACAACTCGCCTTTCTTTACGGCCGCTTCGGACTTAACCCTCCGGACTAAGCTACCCATTAGCGTTTTAGTCACTGGCTTCCTCCCATGTTCCACGTGCCCTTTATTCATTATTTCTTCGACTACGTGTTCGTCCACTCGAAGCTATAGTCCACATTGGAACTATCGAATGCGGAACCATAGGCCCGGATTCCTCTTCCCTTCCTTCCTCCATATGGTAGGAGGTCGTTCACCACCGATGGGCTTTCTTTAGGTGATTCGGTGTCACCTTTATTTAATTTATTTTTCATCTCCCATATGTCGGTCTTCATCACCACAATATCGGCCTCCGCCCCGTCTAATCTATTATTTACAGCTTCGTGAATTTATAAACAAAATTCGAAGCTCCCTAAGAGCTCGAACTATCCCTTCCATATTACCAAGATCGCTTTCGCCCGCATATGTGAATATGTAGGCCGCGGGTGCTTCGTATCCGGAACCAAAGGGGTGCCACCGCGTGATTCTGATGTCGGTGGCTCTGCATAACCAATAGGAGAAGAGATGTGCTCCCCTGTAGGGGCAAGTAAGATCTGCTCGTCCTCGCGGACATCGGCAAATGAATCCAGTACCTACATGGGCATTTATTAGAACCAATAAATATTTCATATAAAAAATTAAGTCTGAAACGATACCAAAAATATTACTACGTACCTGTACAGTTACAAGTCTTTCAAAAATTAAATTAATCCTTGATCGGTTCCAACTCGATTTTTCCCGCCACCGCAACATGCGAGGTCCGGCATCGAGAAGAGCTGGAGTCATGACAGCTTGTCCGCTCATAAAACCACATACTCGCACATAAAAAATTAAATTAGTACTTCACCGTTAAAATAAATGACGTAGATATGTACTTGGTCATGTAAATGCACTAACCGTCGAAGAAAAACAAACCCATCGAAGTATCCCACTTGTGGCCCTTCTTTAATTTCATGAGGCACCCGTTTATTTGCTCGATCAAGTGGTCACATATCGTTGCGTGCCAATTAAACGACGAAAACGTATCTAAATTGTTAGCATACGAATATAGCTCCTTCCGCACCCTCAAATCGTTGTAAGGAAATAATAAGTTCGATAACAAAAACTTAATAATAAGTTTCACATACTGCCATGGGTGACTGCGGAGTGGCCCATCCAAGAATTCCTTCTTCGCCATATCGGCACTCACCTTAGGAATGAAATTTTCGCCCCAAGTCGCAACAGTGTCCTCTATCGGGCATGCCAACTAACAAGCGTAACTTGGTCCGCATCAAACTTTATGTCCTTCCCCCCAATCCGAATGCCGCTTTCTTCATATCCCAACAATTTAGTATATGCATGGTCATGATGTGATCTCGAGTGTAGGAGGAGATCAAAGAACCGACCGAGCTTCAATTCTTCAAGTTTAGCCTGTGTTTCCCGAGAAACAAGAGCTCAACCTTCCCCAAAACATCTCTACATGTTGATGAGCGACATCTACAATACATGCATTTCCCGTCCATAAACTCGCATGAGTAAGATTCATGTCATTAAATCCACCGAAAATACACTGAAAATACACTGAAAATCAACTGAAAATAATCTACTGAGAATACACTGAAAATACACTGGAAATACACTAAAATACACTGAAAATAAAACACTGGGAATACACTGAAAATACACTGCCAATAATACACTGACAATACACTGAAAATACACTGAGAGTACACTCAGAATACAATCGATAGATCGATAATACATCGAAAATACACCGACAATAATACACCTGGAATACACTCGAAAATACACCGAACCTACACTAAAAATAATACACCGAAAATACACTCGAAAATACACCGAAAATACACTCGAAAATACACTCGGAATACACCGAATATACATCGAACCTACACAAAATAATACACCGAAAATACACTAAAATACATCGAAAATACACCGAAAATAATCACCGAAAATACACCGAAATACATCGAAAGTAATACATCGAAAATACACTCGAACAATAATACACTGACAATAATACACCGAGAATACATCGAAAATACACTCGAGAATACACGAAATAATACACCGAAATACACCGAAAATACATCGATAATAAAAATCAAAATACATCGAAAATACATCGAAAATACACTCGAAATACACCGACAATAATACACTCGGAATACACTCGAAAATACACCGAACCTACACTAAAAATAATACATCGAAAATACATTGAAATACATCGAAAATACACTGGAATACACCGAATATACACAACCTACACAAAATAATACACCGAAAATACACTAAAAATACACTCGAAAATACACTGAAAATAATACATCGAAAATACATTGAAAGTAATGAATCGACAATACATCGAAAATACACCGACAATAATACACCGACAATAATACACCGAGAATACATCGAAAATACATCGAGAATACATGAAAAAAATACACCGAAAATACATCGAAAATACACCGATAATAAAAATCGAAAATACACCGAAAATACATCGAAAATACACTCGAAATACACCGACAATAATACACCTGGAATACACCGAAAATACACCGAACCTACACTAAAAATAATACACTGAAAATACACTTACAATAATAAACTTAAAATGCACTGAAAATACACTGAACCTACACTAAAAATAATACACTGAAAATACACTGAAAATACACTGAAAATACATTGAAAATACACTGAAAATACACTGAAAATACACTGAAACTAATATACTGAGAATACACCGAAAATACACCGAAAATACGTCGAAAATAATACACCTGAAATACAAGAATACACTCGAAAATACGCCGAAAATAATACATCGAAAATACACTCGAAAGTAATACACCGAAAATACACCGAAAATACACCGTATTTAGAAACCCTAAAAAAGGAGGAAATGTATGAGCAAACTTACCACGACATGCCTTTCATGCGCCATTCCCTCCTTCGACTTCTTCGCCATCTTCAATGATTTCTTCGTCGTTCGACTATCCGGCTTCTCCGAAGTCGTTCCTCCTTCGTGATTCCGATCCCGTCTCCTCCTCCCATACCGTATTCTCTGAGCTCTGACGACGACATCGTCTTCACGATTCAAAATCAAAATCTCAAGCACTGCCGAGTAATCCCAATGAAGGATTCAAATATCCAAACCCTGGAGGAGGCGGAGCAACCCTAAACCCAATCGGCGTTAAAACCATGAATGACGCATTACGGCTTGCAGTGATATGCGAAACGGCGGATTTTGCGATCGGGTCGGGTCGGGCCGGCCGGCGTTTCATTTTCCCTTTTTCCCTTTTAATATCCGACGTGGACTATGGGCCCACTTACGCCACGCGTCGTTTTTTACCTGGCGTCCGAACGTAGCGCTACGTTCGGACGACGCACAGGAAAATTCGGCCAATAAATAGCCATCTTCCTCCCACTTTCCCCGAACCCTTTCCTCACCAACAGCTTTAGTTCAGTAATGGCGCCTGCTTTCGCTGTTGCGATCTATGTAGCATGTCTGCTCTCATCTGTAATACCTTCAGAAGGGCGCATTCCGGGGGTCTACACCGGCGGTCCGTGGCAAAGCGCGCACAAGACTTTCTACGGCGGAAGCGACGCCTCCGGCACGATGGGTTTGTCTTTATCGTTCATAATTTATTATTAATCAATACTACTTTATCTTTGAATAGCGCTAGTAGATGTTACTTTCCGAATCGTTTATGGTAGGCGAGGCTTGCGGATACGGGAATCTATATAGCCAGGGATACGGCGTGGAGACGGCTGCCCTGAGCACGGCGCTATTCAACGGGTGTTTGAGCTGCGGTGGGTGCTTTGAGATAAAGTTTACCGAAGATATCCAGCGGTGCGTAAAAAAAGGGTGGAGAGTAAACAATCACATAAATCTTTATCTCTTCAATCGAAAGGTGAAGGGGTTGACAAGTCTTCGCAGCAGATTAGAAATGACTTAGGAACTAAGGTATTTTAAAATACCTCTATCCTCTTTTTATTTTAAAATTTTTATTTCAAAATTATTATATACATACTTAGTTGTGGATCTCGAGTTACGGAATTAAGTTTTGTTCTTTTCACTCCGTCTGAATTCCGAAAATAAAATTGTTATGTTTGAGGAAATGTTGAAATGGTTATTTTTTTTCTTCATTTTAGAGATAATTGTTAGATAATCTTTAAATTTTCTTTTGAATTTTCCAAATAGATTTTGATCGAATCAAAATCTCTTAGGAAATTGCCACGAGAATTTTTCGTTCACGTTCAAATTAATGAGAAAAACTGAATCGATACAATAGCGGAAGCCGTGCTGATCCATTTGATCGATTGCAATGAACGATCTTCCAATCTGCAATTTATCCGAGTTTTCCTTGGTTTCTCGTTGATGGGTAACAAGATAATTTTAAAAAAATATGCAGATCGGGGACCATTACCCTCGTATTTATCATAACCAACCTGGTGTATATAAAGATGTTTAATTCCAATTCTCGCCTCATTAAATCGGAATTCGCTTCTTATAGTATCCACACTTATAATTTCATGATAAATGTGCCTAAAGTCATAAACTTTATTAATTAATTAGACCACAATAATTTTGACTTGTTAAATAATGACCCAACACATTTATTAATTACATTGTAGTCCCATAAATTATCCAACAATAATTACATAAAGATTTGTTGAAATTTTGATAATCACAAGTCGAGCACTCCTTTGATTTTTTTTTTTTTTTTTGGATGTACCGAACAGTAGGGCTGTCAATTTTGCTAGTTAGGCAGCTTGTTTTCGACTCCTTCGGTAACCCTAACGAGCCGAACACAACTATATTCTTAAGCTCAAAATGTAAACGAGCCGAACAGGAAGAACAAAAGTTTCTTCGCTCGTTTCAGCTCGAATTGGCTCGGAAATAAGAGGCATTTATCGTTTCGGCTAAATTGTTGTTGTGAGTTGTGCCATGCATGCTTTGATTTTTTGTATCCCAGATTTTGCTTACTCTTTTAGTATCATAAGCAGTTTATGGCTGACTTAATGATACGTGATTGGAAAGTTGCATGCTTAAATTGAAACATGACCTCGGAATTAATGTTTTAACAATGTGATTCTCTGAACTATTCTGCTATCAGATATGGTGAATGATGTTTTGATGCTTGAAGATTTCTCAGAGGTTATGTATGGAAGGACTTCTTTTCTAGAATTAGTATGAAAATGGATCAGTTACATACATACCTCCTAAATTCTGTTTTTGCTGACTGTAAAACATTGGTTAAAGTGTGATCGCATTCTCTAACTTTAAGGAAGTTTGATCCTCTGCAACTCTTTGTCACTAATTCCAACTAGAATGTGCTCCGTCGATTTTCTTTTTCCAATTATTTCTAGCATTGAATTATCTTTTGAGAGATTAATGTTTATAAACTCCAATATTTGTGTAAAGCTTTTTGCAAATTTTTCTACAATGACTTTGGTATTTACATTTATAACATTTTAAAATCTGCTTAGTTAATGTTTGAAATGAAATAATTACATGATCGCACATTGACTTTATTTCATTTTGATGAATTTGTTGTTTTAATTACGAGGGGCTACTTGGCAGTAAAGGCAGATGCATACAGTTTTCGTTTTGTTGCATTGGAAATAGTTGCTAGTAACTGGTAATTGGTAATGTGCAAGAGTTATAGACTTATTTGTAAGATACCTGTCCTTGAAAATCTGAGTTAATTTTGTTTATTTCTCTTTTATTTAGTGAAACTGTTTTATTATGCATCACAAACTTTTTGGCATTATTATTATCTTTTATTAAGATTATTTCATCTTTTAGAACTTCTAATTATACCAAACAAACCTATATTTCTGGGATGCTTAAGGTTCTATGTTTTTTTTGTGAATTATACAAGGAGAAAAGGAAATGAATTATTTTTCATCCAATTTTTTTGATTTCTTTCTTATTTTGCTGACAAGTAGTTGTGCTTTAATTTCTTATATTGAGGTCCTTGCGATTCGCAATAATGAGCTAATATAATTTTCTTCTTTTTCTTCAGTGGGGCAGCATAGGAATGGTCAATAGAAAATCCTGGTTTCTATATTTCTCAGGTAAATTCGACTTCTTAATTACATTGGAATTTACAGTGGAGCCAAACAATAAGTATGAATTTATTTTTATTGCAGGTGTGTTTCATCATGATTATTTTATTTTGTGAATCAACCCTTATGCTAATCTAAACTTCAATTTTTACATGAATTTCACTGTACTAATTAATGAGAAAGGTAAATTTTACCTTTTTAGAAGTTAAAATAGTGATATTTTTGGATGTTATATTCAAGATTTAGGTGTTTAAATGTTAAAACTAAAGTTTTAGTGTTAGATACGTAAATACAGGAATTGCGTGATATGTACTTAAATGCCCTAAAATTAATAAAATAAAAAAGTGGAACCTGTAGTAATTGAAAATATTTCTATTTATATTATACGCAATATAAAAACTGAACAATGAATTCAACAGTCACAAGTGACAATCAGTAGCCTAAGAGCTAGGAGATGAATATTGGTTCAAAAAGTTCATAAATTATAATCATAAAATTTCTAACTCATAAGACATCATATTAAAAAAATAATAAAATCTCATTCAACAAGTTGATTCTCTAAACAAATGACACGACTGTTTAGGCAATCAACCATTTTAATTTTAGCTTCAAATTCTGCTTTTATCTTGATCGTTGCTAAATCAGCCTTGTGTATAAATACAAATTTTAAAAGCAGTTTAAAGTTGTCAAAGTTACGCTAACAATAAACATTAGAACCAATAAAAAATAATAAATACATATAAAATATTTGAAAAACTTTTGTGAAAACTTAAAACCTCGAGCTTCTCATTTGAAACTGTTAGCTAAATATTGTAAACTTTTTATTTTATCTTATTGAGAAAAACATTTGTCGCCCAAAGCTCTCGTGCAGGTGCAAATGAAAAGTTGTTCTTCTCAACAATATCAAATAAAAAGTTTACAATATCAGCTCACAGCTGCAAATGAGAAGCTCGAGGTTTTAAGCTTCCACAAAATTCTTTCAGATATTTCTATGTATTCATTGTTTTTTGTTGGTTATAATGTTTATTGTTAGCATAACTTTGACAACTTCAAATTAATTTTAAAATTTGTATTTATACACAAAGCTGATTTGACAACGATCAAGATAAAAGAAGAATTTGAAGCTAAAATTAAAATGGTTGATTGCCTAAACAGTCGTGTCATTTGTTTAGAGAATCAACTTGTTGAATGAGCTTTTATTATTATTTTAATATGATGTCTTATGAGTTAGAAATTTTATAATTATAATTCATGAACTTTTTGAACCAATATTCATCTCCTAGCTCTTAGGATACTGATTGTCACTTGTAATTGTTGAATTCATTGTTCAGTTTTTATATTGCGTATAATATAGATAGAAATATTTTCAATTACTAAAGGTTCCATTTTTTTATTTTATTAATTTTAGGGCATTTATGTACATATCACACAAATCCTGTATTTACGTATCTAACACTAAAATTTTACTTTTAACATTTATACCACATAAATCTTGAATATAACATCAAAAAATATCACTATTTTAACTTCTAAAAAAGTTGAAATTTACCATTTTCATCATTAATTAGTATGGTGGTATCTATGTAAAAATTGAAGTATAGATTAGTACGCAAATACAAAAAAATTGAGTGGTATGTATGTAAAATTTAATCTTATTTGTAAGGTGTTTCTGTTTTAGTTTTTGTAATGTAATGCCCACAAAATGCTCTGTTAAATGTGTTCTGATATTCCTACACAGCATTCGTCTTTCTATCTGTTTGTCCCACAAAAGTCTTACCCTTTATTTGTTTGTCTGAATAATTATTATGCTAATAATTTTTGAACTTTAGAAAATAGTCTACTAATAGGTGATACGGTGATCTTATCTATATGCTAATTCTTTTCTTTTCAATAACGGCAGGACGTTTGACTTGGAGAATGACATCTTTAGTTTAATTTGTTTTTGGGGTGTTTACATGCTTGCCTCTCAATTTTATGTTTTTATATCTTAACACAGATTTTAAATTTTATATTAATCACTTTTAAAAAGTTATAATCACAAAAAGTATTACTATAATCACATTTTCATTTATAAGTAAAATATTATAAATATAAAAAATAAAATTTAGATCTTAAATATATAAATACATGAAAATTAACGTAATGAATGTAAAATTTTATTTATATACATATGATAATATTGTTTTGTTTGTATACAAGAAAATGTTTGATGTGAAGTTTAGATATAATTTTGTTTCGGAATGTCAATAAGAAAATATATAAAAGAAAGCTTCTATCAAGATTAGTGGAAGCCACATTTAAAACAAGGGAGAGTTATGAGATGAAAGAGATAAATTTGTAAAAATAATAAACAACTAAAATGAAGTTTTACATGCAAGCCACGCCATTCTATTCTTATGTATTTACATATCAAACACCTAAATTTTGACATTAATATTAATACCAAAAGTATATTTCACTTTTAAAAGATTAGTGATGGTGTTACAATTGATGTGACAGCAAAGTTTTAGAATGTAAAAGGCATAGTTTAGCAGTAATATATGTAAGTTTCATAAGAATTGTGTGGACGTATGTAAATACTCCTAAATAGAAATGATGAGAATTAGAATTAGATTTTGTAACCTGCATTCAAAATTATGAATAAAGAGGAAAAAAACTATTCTTAAACTGCAATGTCAGATTTCAGAAGTCTGACTCTCCAACAAAATTGTTTATTAAACAAATTTAGTAACTCCCAATTACAGTACAGCAGTAAAACATCCTATCGTTCATACAAGTAATTGAAATTTTAATCTCAGCCATAATTATCGTTAATTAAATAAAACATTATAATCACACAAATCATGTCATTTATAAGTCTACAAAATCCAAAATTTTCAATTTCATAAAAAAATAAAAACAAAAAACAGAACATCGGAGCAGATTAAGGATGAGCAAAGTTGACCTGTGCTTTAATTGCTCATCAGCACTCAGCATACAGATACCGTTGCCTTAATTGCTCTTCTCATAAATTATATTCATTTTTTTAATCTACTTCAAAGGTTTAAGTGTAGCCCTTAACTACAACTATTATTTTATATACTTCTGGGTAGTATTAACTTTGTATTTTATTATAAACACAAATTTGCATCATTTCATCATAAAAAAAACTAATTCAAACCTCATCGATTTCTTTCCGCTAGATAATTCCATAATCTCTCATGTTTTAAGCTTGTGCAAGCTTTCCATCTCCACCATAACGGATTTCATCAATTCGTCTTTGGATAATACCTCCTATAGTATTTTAGGGATCAAGGATTTAAAGTAGCGTACAAGTCCACAAGAAAAATTTTGTCGTATGATAAAAACTATACAAGGACAAAAGGAGGTAAAGAATATAATAGGTGTCGGAGAACTACATTTCTTTGTTTCTAATTTTCATGCTAGATATGCTCAAAAAGCTACACTGAAGACAATTTCACGGTTTTAATGAGATAATTGCCTCTACATGTTGGAGTTATCCTTTCTAAATACACATATTTATATCCCATGTTTCGAGATATAGAATTTCTTAATCTATAAGGAGTTTGAGGAAGCTCTTTAGCTTCTTTTTAAGGTGTGGGGGTAGTGTTACCAAGAGTTGATGAAATCATTGTCAGGAAAGGTACATTTAGTAAGAAGAGATATTTACCCTCATAATCTGCAGTACTATCAGCATTTCAGGTTTCATCATTCGACTTGTAGTGAAACACCATAAGTGGTAGAGATTGCGATTTAAATTTTCAAAAGATTCTAATGTTTACGACTATTTCTGATGCAAGCATTATTTCGGTACACCGTAATTATATTCTCCACAAATGCCAACGAATAGATTTTACTAGATGTCACGGGATGCTACAAATGACCCAACTGAGAGCAATGACATTGAAGAAGAATTTCAAGAACATCAGTTGCGTCATCGACCACTGTGACCACCATCTCGTTATAAACCTGACCCAGGCGCTATTACACCCCATCATAGAAGATAATATATATTTTTAAATATTATGTTAGTTGATTTAATTTATTCAATTTGTTCAATTAATTTAATTTATTTCAATTTGTAAATATTTTAATTTGGAATAAATTTTACAAATTTCAAAATTTCTTAGTTTATTTAATTATTTCAATTTTATTTTTTTTATTTAATTAAAAATTAATTGCAATTTATTAATTAATGTAAGCATTAATTTTAATATTTTTAATGTATACGATAAATAATATTAATATTATTACATTATTTAATAAAAGTTGTACTGATTAAAAAAATTATGTACTGATTATTTATATTATTATTTAATAATAATAATAATAATAATAATAATAATAATAAATGATATAATTATTAAAAAAAAGGTCCGCATCGGGATGCGCACATCTCGTACTTATGTGTCCCCTAATTGCTCCTTTTACCTAATAAGTCCAAAAACAAATTAAAAATTTGTGCTATAAATGATTATTTTTAACGAAATAACAAAGCATGATTACACCTTTGATGCACATATAAATCTTTTCTCTATGTTATAAATCAAATAAATTTTATGCCAATCATAATTTATGTATTCCTGAAATCTTCATTTGTGCATTTACATCTTTATTTCAACTTCTAAAAATAAAAAAATATTAATATTTTTAAATGATATAAAATAATTGAGCTGTATAAATGTAGGAAATAAATATAAATACATAAAAATTAGGTGGTATGGATAGAAATACACTCATAATTTTATCACTTCATCTATTGTGAATAAAGAGATTCATGTATATATAATAAAGGGGCATTTAGATACATACCACACAATTTTTATTTTTTATATACTTAATACCGGTACTATATAATTTTTTACATTTATACCGCGCAAAATATTCGTACTATATTTAAGTTAACTTTTCAACACACAAGTAAGATGATATATATGTAAAATTTCAAAGGAATTGAAGGTCATGCATGTAAAAGAGTAAACCTTTAAAAGTGCTCCTGCCATGAGCAGCAGAGGAGGCAATAAAGGTTCTACCCGTATATAGAAAACGGCGCTGCGATGAGAAAAATCTTTTGATAGAAAAAGTAAGTCAAATTCCAACTCACCGATCCCATCTCCACCATTTTTTTTAATCTAGCCATAGCAATTAAATCCAGTCACAGAATCCCAGACGAATCTGACCATAGAAGTTAAAATCTTAACCTGCACCACACTCAATTAAGGCCATCCCCACTACCACTCCCCTATCCTGTTTTTTTTTTTTTTTTTTTTTTTTAGATAAAGGAGGCTGTAGCACCCTGCGCGTTTCATAAAAGAGAAAAATACAAAATCGAGAGAGAGTTCCTATCTAAACTCACCCAAACAACTCACGCAAAAAAATAAGAATAGAAGGACCTCTCTCAAAAAAAAAAAAAAAAAAAAAAAACAACTCAAACACCCCGACTCTACCGACAATAAGATAAAAAAAGACAATATAAATCATACGGAAGATGCATAGAAATATAAGGAGAATAAAGATGCAAGCCAAACTTAAGCAATCCAACGAGCCACTTTGTTAGCCATCTCTCTTGTGACGCGTCCACAACACCTTTAAATGATTTGCCAAAAAAGATCCTTTTCATAAGCACATTAAGACTCGAATGATGAACCTCCCGCAAAATGACAATACTTCCACAACAAATAGAAGTCAATTTCTAAATTAATAAAAAATTATCCACGATGAATAGCTACCAGTAAACAAAAATAACTGCCTCAGCCATCAATACAGAGAGAGAAACATGACTGGTCTTAGCGGCAAACCAACAAAGAGGCATCCCCAAAACATCCCTAAAAATACCACCAATACTAGCTTTATTCTGAACCCAACACCCATCACAGTTTAGTTTAATATAAGGGATATGAGGCTTAGACCAAGTAACCGCAACATGACTCTTAGCAGAACTAGAAACAGATAAATTTAAATCCTTCAAAATAGGATGCAGCTTAACAGAAACCTTCGAATTAACAGCCCAATTGAAACCTTTCAGAAGATAACTGAAAATAAAACAAACCGTATGATTCACGTTGGGATTTATTCCCTGAAATCTTGCATTATTTCGAGTAAGCCATATAAACCAAAAAACAATCGCAGGGATACAGCTAAAAGGCAATTTCCCCACCTGCTTCCAACTAGTAAAAATATCATCAATAGAAGCAAAGCTAAAAGAGGTAACCGTGAGCTTAAATTTAGAAATAATCTGATTCCAAACCATCATAGTATAGCTGCAGCTAATAAAAAGATGCTCCAAACTCTCCTCATGATTATTACACAAACAGCACTTAGAGGAAAGTCTTAAACCTTTAAGTTTAAGTAAATCATCAGTAGGAATAAGCTTATGAAAAAGACGCCAAGTAAAAAATGAAACAGAAGGTTTTAGCCATGAATTCCAAATCCACTTGAGATCCATACATTGGTAATTTTGAATAGAGGCAGCAATAGTTTTAGAAATAGAATCTCCAATTTTACCTTTGATTAAGGGAACATCATTCTTATCATTGAAAATAGGCATAGATGAAATATACTTAGCATCCAGATGATCGGTAGAAGAGAGAAAAGTAGGAAGGCACCACATATTATTAACCCAGAAATCATTACTCTCGGCATCCGGCATCCGGCATCTTGGACATCAGGCACCCCGCCGGCAGTACCCTTGCTCCATTAGTTCTGATGGCTTACCAACTACGAAGAGGCAAGCATTTCGTGATTGCTTACTCTTCTTCCTGCTTACTTTTTTGTAAGTTGGTAGGCCGTCAGAACAGGAGACGAAATGGGTATAGGCGGTGAAAGGGGTACCTGCGCCACACAAGAGATTGCTTATTCTCCTCGCACAGATAATATTGAGCGGCCTCAGTCAATTTATTGTATGATTTCTGCAATTTGTACAAATATTATATTGTATTGTGAAGTGTTCAGCTTTTCTGTCTGCTGAGATGATTACATAATAAAGTCTCATCTTTTTCTTCTAAGGAAAAAAATAATGGATGTTGTTCAAAGTATTTCGATGGAATTATTTGTATTTGATAATGCAGCAGGCATTGAGCTATTCCGTGGTGTGTTATTGTAATGTTAACGATGCCACTTTGTTTGACATCGTTCAGCGCTTCCATTAACTACTAATATTTCATTTTGCACTCTTCTGCGGACTTCTAGCAGTGTAACCAAATGCAATTTAGTTTTTATAAATTGTTGTATTCTGTGTAAATATTACCTAAGGCTTGATTAAATAGAGCTTCCTTCTTTTTGACTCTTACAGGAGAATACAGAATTTTAAAAGGTTTCATTCTCATTTTGCTTTTTAAATTTCTAAACTCCCCCTTTTCCCAGCTTCAAAATTCCACCGTCATCCTCCCTTATATTTCCACACAAATTTAACGGAACCAATGCGAACTTACTTGGGACATCATGAACTCACTTGGAAGCACTTAAGCTCGCCTTGCGTCAAATTCTATTATAATGAAATTTCAGCTGCTTCTCAAACTTCTTCCTCTCTAAATTTATTGTCCCTTTTTCATTTGGTGAATTCATGATGAACAATTTCGCCCCCAGCATTTATGACTATCTAGATAACGAAAAGCTCGATCTTTTCACGATAAAGAGCTTGATCTCTCCAATTTTGGCCGAATTTTCCTGTGTGGCGTTCGAACGATCCTCTACGTTCGGACGCCACTTACGTAATGACGCGTGGCGGAGTGGAGTCCCCAATTCCACATTGGAAATAAAAAAAAAAAGAAGGAAAGGTCCCCAGCTCGGCCCGGCCCTGCCACCCGCCATTTCAAATCCCGCCAATACGGTATTTTTGGTTCCATCGCCTCTGCCTGTACCGTAACAGTAAAATAAAAAACAGAAAAGTAGATTAGCTCTGTTAGGGTTTTCGAAAAGTGTTATTTTGGCTCCTTAGGGTTAACGAAAAGTGGTTTTTGGCTCTTAAGGGTTTCTCTTTTTGCAAGAGATGAAGTTTGATTTCTCTCTTAATGAAGAAATACGAAGCATGAATTACGAAAACAGCTCGTTTGTGACAGAGGTAAGATTAACTTTGCCCAGAATATTTTTATTGAAGGGATGTGTAATAACCTATTTATGGTCGGTTTTCATGAAGTTTTTTCTGGAGTATTTTTAGTATATTTTTGGTGTATTTTTTGTGTATTTTTAGAGTATTGTTGCTAGAATATTTTCGATGTACTTTTGGTATATTTTTAGAGTATTGCTGCTGGAGTATTTTTAGAGTATTGTTGCTAGAGTATTTTTAATGTATTTTTTGTGTATTTTTGGTGTATTGCTGTTGAAGTATTTTTAGTGTATTTTTGGTGTATTTCTAGAGTATTGCTGCTGGAGTATTTTTAGTGTATTATGGGTGTATTTTTAGAGTATTACTGCTGGAGTATTTTTAGTGTATTTTTGTGTATTTTTAGAGTATTGTTGCTGGAGTATTTTTAGTGTATTTTTAAAGTATTGCTGCTAGAGTATTTTTAGTATATTTAATATACGAGATAGAGTGTCGCTTCCTTATTAAACATTCAGAAGCAAAATTATATCTAAACTTCACATCAAACATTTTCTTGTATACAAATAAAGCAATATTATCATATGTATATAAATTAAATTTTACATTCATAACGTTAATTCTCATTTATTTAAATATTTAAAATCTAAATTTTATTTTTTATATTTATAATATTTTAATTATAAATGAAAATGTCATTACAGTAATACTTTTTGTAATTATAAATTTTTAAGGGCGATTAATATAAAATTTAAAATCTGTGTTAAGATATAAAAACATAAAATTGAGACGCAAGCATGTAAACACCTCAAAAACAAATTAAACTAAAAATTCAACGGATAAACGTAATTCCTAAATTTTATATATTGATAGAGCTGTCTCAATCTTTCATATTATTTTTTTATAAATAGCTAAAAAATTTTGTGGTATAAATATAAAAAAAGTAATGTTCTGATTTTAGATATTTAAATTAGTAGGGATTGGGTGGTATCTATGCATTGCCCAAAAATAAATTAATAACCGTTCTTATAGAAAAATTGAGGTATTGTAAAATAATTTATTTTATTTAATATTTACCTCTAAAATTTATTTATGGATTTATTGTTTAATTCACATCTCCTTATAACGTCTAATTTTCTCTTAAATTTTGTTTGCGGATGTCAAGTTGCGAATGTGTTATTATTTTAATTAGTTTTAATGCTATGTATAATCTGTGTCGAATAAGTTATAAATCGCAATTTGCTATTTTATCGTATCTACTGATTAATTTTGAGCAATAATGGTCTCATTTTTTTTAGTACTCTTAAGGCTTAATGTATTTATTCCATGGTTTTCTTAAACTTTAATGCATTTGTAGAATTTAAAACTAACTAGCAATTATAATTGCATCCCATCAAATTATATATATATATATATATATATATATATATATATATATATATATATATATATATATACAACCTTTCATTAATCTACTAAGCCCCTCCAACATATTATTATTTATTTTTTAGAAATCGATAATACCTTTAAAAATCTTAAATTAATGTTAATGCTTATTATTCAAATAAAAACAAAAAATTTTCTCCTGAAGGACATCTCAACAAATTTTAGTCATATTTTGGTAGAAATTCCATTAATTTTCTTATAAAATATATTTAAATTTAAATGATTTTTAACATAAAACTGCCACTTAATTGTAGTTGTCAAAGTCAGCTGGTTCGGTTCGGTTCAACAATATTAATTACGGTCAAAGGCAATCGCGCACCCGTATCTTTAGGCTACTATATATGTGACCTCTCTTTAACGTAACTTATCATATATATATGATAAGTATGGAACTTGATGATATTCACTACACCCAAGTATTAATGGAGGATAGAGTGAGAGTCAAAGCTGTTCATTGTTTTTCCATATCCTTTTATCTAAATCTGAGTATTGACTTTCCATCAATAAATTCTCATTTGTCGATATGAATTTCATGATATGATATGGATCTCAAGATGATATTTTAAGCAATAAATATTTAAATATTGATGAAAAGTTATCCAGAGTTTCGATTTCAACAAATTTATAGTCAAACTGACAAGTTCAATGAGAAAGACCCAATGATATCAAAATTAGTCCAATCAGCGGCAAATCAAGCTATGATCGAGTCATTAAACCACTCTTAAAAGTTTTCTATAACTATTTAGAAGGTCAGACAAATATCAAATCTAGCAAGCCTACAGTCAAGTTTAGTGTCTCGACAAGACGAATCCAACGAGGTCAAAATTACTCACATCGTTAAGACGCTCAATTGCCCATCAAATGTTGTCTGATCGAATGAAGCTCTCCGGACCTTTCGATCAAAATGGTTTGTATTCCTATTGAAGTTTTAAGAAGCTAAAGTCCAATATCACTCCAGTCACTTATTAAACATCATTGACCATCGTCGAGCAAGACTGATCGCCATCGCCCGCCACCCACTTTTTACAACAAGTTTATTTGTGCACCGACGTTGTAATTTCGAAGAGTGTTTAACCCTTTCTCGCTTCTGGGACGAGGGACTGCACATGTAATATCCAGTTTATAGTAGATTTCTTCAACTAGACTAGACTCAGTGATTTTTTTTTTCTCTTTTCGGGGTTTACATGTAAAAAACTTCTTATGTCATTGCTGGTTGTTTTCTTTTACGTGAGTGTGTGTTGAATTCTCGTGCAATGCTAAGACGATAATCCATTACTCTACCATTTTGAATTTCTTAGCACGCATCAATAAGAATTTTAAAATTTCAACGACTTGTTAAAATATGTAATAAACATTATTTGTCTATGAAACATAAAGGATTAGTTTATCATGAAGATCTTAATAACTTATTATGACGCATGATAAATGATCAAATATACGTTAACTAAATAGAAACAAACAAGAGCTACTAATTAGATATTACTGTCCATTGCAATTATTATCCAAAGAAATAATTCTCTTCCAAATTAATTAACTCCAACAACATGGAGAGTTTTATTTTCTTTAAGGATAATAAATAATTTATTTTCAAATAATTACAAGTGATCTTTATTAATGTAGTTCAACTACTTAATAACTTCAATAAATAATTTTAAACGTACAAGATAATGACATTTAAAATAGATAACAATAGATAGATAAGCCAAGTAACTTGTTAATTAGGGTTAAAACCAAGTTATGTCGAGGGTGGGCTTTACAATTCCTCTATACAAACATTAAAATTTATTTTTTTTCTAATATAATTTATGCAATTAAGTAATTTTATCTTATGTCATTATATTTATTTTTCCAATACTTTAAGAAATTTTATATTTGATGATTCTGATTACCCTAAAAAATAATATCAGTTTCACCACCAACTGATTATTTTTTTAGATATGAAAAAAAATAAATTGGCATTTATTTAAAAAGTGGGAAAATATATGTGAAATTTAAAAAAAAAAAAATTGGTTATTTTTATAAGAATTTTTAATAAAATAGGGCTGAGAGCGGGTCTGCATTATTTTGGCTTGGGCTCATGATTATAAATTGATAATGCATTATAGGAGCAATCATATAGCTCATTTTATTGGCTTTTATATGCTACTTCTTCGTTACTCAATCGCCAAATCAATCGTAATGCCTTGTATAGTATAAAATATGCACGCACATACTTTCTTCACCGAAGCAAATCTTTCACGCTTCACCAACATTATTTTTTGGGCCACTAAATAATGATTTTTTCTTTATCAAATATTGGGGTGTCAAATATATTTATTTGAAGAAAGAAATTTTATTTGTAAAGACTTGAGAATAAATTTTATAATTATAATTATGACTTCCGTCATAATCCTAATTATAATTGTGGCCCTTCGGCAGTCATCGACCACCGTCAACCGTCTTCGACCTCCACCGATTGTCGTCGACCGCCGTTGACCTCCGTCAACCACTGCAAACCGTCGCTGACGCCCCCTGACTGCCGCTGACCTTTGTCAATCACCATTAACTGTCTTTGACCAGCACCGATCATCATCGACCATTTTCGATTGCCATCGACAACCACCAACCGTCGTTGAGCACTACCGTCGCCTTCGACCACCAACGATGGTCGTTGACCACTATTGAACATCACCACACCGTCAACAACCATTGATCGGTCACTCTTTGTCGACGTTGTAATTTAGAAAATATAATTATCCTTTCTAGTCTGTGAGATAAAAGATTTCTATAATCATCAACCAATAGTGTATTTTTATAATTGGGCCAAACCCCATGGTTTTTCCTTTACGGGTTTTCCACGTAAAAACTCCTGGTGACATTTCTGATTGTTCTTCTTTCACCTGAGTGTGTGTGCTAAATTCTCGTGTAACGCTAAGAAAATAATCCATTACTCATCAGCCTTTAATTTTCTAGCACGCATCAATAACATGATGTTATTTTTGAAGTGTTTGTACAAGTGTTTTTTTTTATGTGATGTTAATGAATTGTGTGTTCAATATATAAATATGAAATTGTAAAATTTGAGTGTTACGTATGCATGCGATGTATATATTTTATTTAAAATTATGTCGAAGAAAAATACTTTAGGACCTGAATTATGTTCAAGCTTGAACTAAAAATAAAGGGCATAAAAAAAAAAAAAATTGTATTTACTTCGTAATCTTTAAATGATAATAAAGTGTGTTAACAAATTTACGTCATAATTTTTAAATGATAGTATTCATTTATAAATTAATTAAATAAGATGTTTAACTTAATTTGCTCATTTAAGAACTGAATATTTATTAAGTACTTATAATCAATTTGTTAATTAATCAGATGAAATAATCATAAACAAACAATAATATTGTGCAAACCTCAGAACAGGAAATTTGGTCCGATATTCACGGAAACATGCAGGGCCCAACTAACTTGCCAGTTACCTTCTTATGCCCTCACGTGAAACCCAAATTAAAAACGTTATTCGAAACCTCCAAAGTCAACAAATTTAAAACATTATAACTGTGTATATTATATACATTATCCTAAGTATTGATTTCTTTTCAGCTATTCTTGATGTTATGTATCAGTTTTGCAAGCTAAATGATTCTAGAGGAATGCACGTTTATAACATTTAATTCCGATTTATGTACATATCTAAAACATAATTACACATATACATATAATCCTAATGTTTAATAAACATAGAAAACAACATTTTGCCATACTTTCAAGAAGATTGAAGCTCCCCCATAGATGAATATCATCATAGAAATATTCTATTGAATAAAGTATTACATAAAACAATATTATTATTACTAAATTTTTAATAGAGAAATACATGTATCTGTGCATAATTTTATGACACTGAAATATTGTAAATTTGAATATCAATTTCTGGGGTTAGATATGTGAATACTTAGGACTTGTTTGGAAAGCATGAAATCTCCTTTTTATTTCTTTTTGAGTTTTTGGGCTTAATTTATTTCTCTAAAGAAGAAGAAGGTAAATAAGTAATTTTAGTTTATTCTAGCACAAAAAAAAAAGATGAAAAATGAAAGGCGATTGCCCCTACGCAAATTTAGATTTATATATATATATATATATATATATATATATATATATATATATATATATATATATATATATATACATGAGATGACAATTTGGTCTTTTACTCCTTCAGAAATATCAACTTTGCACTTGCCCCTCTTAAAATATAGTTTTGCTTCGTTGTCATAACTCCTCCAATGTTAGGTCTAGGGGCAGTTTGCCCTCTCAAAAAAGAGGCTGCTCTGCCCCTGACAATGAGCAGAATGACTAGTTGTCAGCAGATTAAAAATCAATAATGGTTAGAATTGTTATATGACAATATCCATTAGACCCTTATTTAAAGAAATAAATATTAAATGAAAGGGGGTGTTGGGTCCTAAATTGTTTTGTGGATCATCCTATGGAATATAACGTTAGTTGAATGAAAGGAAAAATAAATAAGACTCAATTACTCCATGTTTTTTATTTTAAGAATTTCATCTCAGTCGGGGGGAAAAGTTCTTTGTCTGAGTACTCCGTCAGGTAAAAAGTCCTGCTTCTGAGTTCTACACTGAGGGGAAAAATCCTCTATCTGATTCTTTTGCAAGAGGGAAAGTCCTCTGTCAGAGAAAAAAAAACCTTTATTGGGGGAAAAGACCTCATTCAGAGGGAATAGTCATCTGGTGGAGGCAAAGACCACCGCTAGAGATAAAGTCGACGAGCTAGTCAATTTTCAACAAAAGCATGTTACAGATTGTCCCATCATCCGTGTAGATCATTTTTTAGTATACATATTAAGTTTCCAAATTTTTTATTCTTTAGTAGCAACAACTGCTATAAGAACAAGAATATTTATAAACCAAACAGATCCTGAACGCATAATTTGCTATTGATACTTCTTGTTAGGCTCTTTTTATTCTTGGTTCTAGCATCTTTTTTATTGTCTGCTCCTGAATCTATTTTTTTGGAGTTTTTATGTCGAGCAAGAGGTTAAACTCGAGTGGTCAGTGTGAGGAAAAAATTATGTCATATTAGGTATTGTGCAGCCCGGTCTACTACCTCTAATTAGCAGATTTGCATCTATGAAATGTACTTAATATATTTAAATACATATATTTAATTCCCTGAATTCTGCTCTCCCGCCTTCCTCTCGTAGATTCAAGTAATAAGGCAATCAAACAATTGCTTGTTATTCTCGAAGTGAATCAAGGCAATTAAGGGAGTAGCCTTAATGGGCTCTTTGCTAAATGGGCCTAAAAGGATTTGATTATTTCTTGCCTGTTGGAGTTGAAAGCATGCTTTACTCTCCTCATCGTATCCCTTCAAGCGTTAGTAGGAAGGAATCTCAAGTGATGGGCTATGGAGAAAACTGCTTCTCCGGCGTGAGGTTGCAGGCGAAAGAAACAAAGAAATCCGAAGCTTGTTTTTTCCCTGTTTTCTCTCTTCCGTTTCTTCCCTGTGATGGCTCAAGCTTGGAGAGAGAGAAGGTGAGGAGAGAGAGAATTCTTTATTGTAATTTTCGAGTCGACGGGTGTAATCTTCAAGTAATAAAATCCTCTGCAACTCCGTGGAAGTAAAGAATTTGTCGAACCACATAAATCTGTGTGTTTTTTTTTATGGTGTGACTTTTCTTGTCCTAATTTTTTGCTTTATCTCCGTCGTTTTGTCACAACATGTCGGAGAGAAAAATCATACGTCTAGAGGTAAAGACCGTTTATTCTCTGTGATAGCTCAAGCTGCAGCTTATTGAATAATCTGCTGATAAGCTGATTAAAAATAATCTGCTGATAAACTAGGTGTGGTAGCTATTAAAATTTTTTATTTTTTTGGAAAAGCCAAACTGTAGACAGAAAGCTCTCACCGCACATAGATAAGTGCGGTGTGAAAACATTGTTTTTAGCATTTTGAAAACGCATAAGCTGCCAAAACGCGGTTTACCCAAACAGGCCAAGTGCGTTTTCAAAACGCTATCGCACCAAATAAGCTGCCCCAAACGGAGCCTCAATTACAAGGCTGGTAGGAGGCAACTGAGCTCTTTGTCGCGAACCAACAAACGACATTATGGGACTTTTCAAGTTCAAAGCTATCTTATCAGTTTTCTCACCCCTGAGAGCATCAAGATTTCCGAGGCCAAAGGCTTTTTAGTTGCTAAGATCCCATGGATGATGATTTGTTATTATAAATATAAAAATATGTCAGCTCGAATCTCAAGACATATAAACAACTCAGGAAGATGACTTGACAACTGGGCGTAGCTGTTGAGAATCGTCTTGGGCTGCATGTAGGCAAGGGAGGAGTCTTATCCTAACGATTGGCAGAACGTGCCAGGAGATGTTTCACAGGGTGGGAATCTATTCTCAAGACGATCAACTGGAGACTCCCTTTTGGATTATATATCGACAACTCTTATCAATCGAATTAGTTCTCTGTCTTATTATATTCAAATAACTCTGTAATTATCAAAAAGTCCCCTGAAAAGTTAAAAATGAGGGGGCTAATACATACTTTTGTAATGCTAGTACCTGCGCCTATTAATAGGGGTGCATGTCATAAATAAAGGACACTCTCTTTTGTCGTCCCCTATTGTGTTTTCTCTCTCTCTCATCACTTCCTAGCTTAACGTTCTATTCCTTGGCTGTGTTTCTCATACACTTTTAAATTCAACGTCCTTAAATGTGCAGTAAATGGAAACGTGTCGTCAATAAGAAGAAGAGTCCAGTAACAACAATAAGAAGACTTCAGTCAGAGGAACGGATGAGAAGCAACATGCACCCAAGAGTTTATGGAAGAATTTGTTCAATAAGCCTTGCAAGATTAGAGAACTCGGATCACCAATCAGATGTTAGGACTGTTTGTAGAAGTATTAAGAGTGGTTGTTGTCGTAGAAGCGACCCCTGTTCCAAGAGAAGAGCCAGCACGACAAGGAACATTCAACCCTCCTCAAGGGGAACCACCAAACAACAATGGAAGAAGAGTGATCCACCTGCTGGAAAATTCCAACGACGGTCTATACCAAGATGACGTAAAATCCACCCCCCGTGGATGAGAGAAACAAACAATGTGTACGGAGGTACAAATGCAACCGCATAATGACTTCTCCCTATAGGTCTCAAGAGTTGAACCTCCGGAGAAGTTCAAGATGACGATCTTAGACACATATAAAGGATGGTCGGACGCTTGCGACCACATCGCGTTGTTCGAATCGTTCATGTGCATGTTGAAAATTTATGATGCCGTTAATGTAAGCTCATCTTCATGGCGTTGTGATCAACCGCATTAAAGTAGTTTGATGGATTGCCCATGGTAGTAATCACCTATTTTTCAGAGTACAGAAGACTCTTTCTATCACAGTTTGCTAGTTCCCGAGGCCAAAGAAAAGCGCTCAATCCTTGTGGCAACTGAAGCAGGAAGCCAATGAGAGCCTGCGATCGTTCATCGGATGCTTCCAGAGCGAAAAATTAGATGTCAAAGACTAGAAGCTCGACATGAACTAGGCCGCACTGACTGAACGAGTGAGGTCGGAAAAAGTATCATTTTGACGCCAAACTTCCGAAGCCATAAAGCTTGACCGAGCTATTGGAAATGACTAACAAATATATCGTCGCCTATGAAAATGTTCCTGAGCTCACCGAAAAGAGACACCATAACAGAACACCACAAGAAAGTAAACGACATCCAAGACAAAGTTCAAGACCGTCCAAGCACCCCCGCTACGAGAGTCACCTCGACAATCACTTACCCAATGTCATGAGGATCTGAGGAGACAAACCAAGGCCCAGAACCACCGATCATCATACCATCGTGAACACCCCCATTATAATCCTAGGGTCCCCCACGAAACCACATTGGAGGTGTCCATGACATAAATAATGAACACCATCCAGGATAAGAAGTTCTCAAGAAAGTAACACCAATGAGAGCTGGATGTCACGGACATTTAGTCCCACATCGGCTAGGTGTAGGGCCGAAAAGCAGTACATAAAGATCCTGGGCTGCCCACCTCCTGAAGAGCTCTTTTGGGAGCGTGACAAGTGGTATCAGAGCGGGCATCGCTCGCCGGGTGTGGGGACTCTCCACGGTGTAGGGCCCTCGGTGGAGCCGATCCGTGACGAGGGCGTCACGTGATTGGGTGGAGGAGAATGTCACGGACATTTAGTCCCACATCGGCTAGGTGTAGGGCCGAAAAGCAGTACATAAAGATCCTGGGCTGCCCACCTCCTGAAGAGCTCTTTTGGGAGCGTGACATGGAGCTTTTCTTCGGGATTATAGAAAATATTATATGTACCACAGAGATCCAAGAGTTTTTCTTTGAGATAACAAAAAAATTATAAAAACCAGCTAGAGGACCGTTGTGACAAGGCCAACGCGTGATGAAGAAATTCGTCCGACTGGTAAGCAGGTAGAACGACGGAAGAAAGTTAGATGGCTAGATCTGATAATAGGGAGCAAGTACTCAATTTTTACAGATGCACGAAGTTCCCAGAAATCGTGCTGAGCAAGTTCCCCTTGCGTTCTTTGCTGGGAGTGTCTCTCTTGAGAGTTTTCCTTGGTGTCACTCATCTTATTGTAGGCAACACGATCCATGCTCACTGAACCTTTTACGATGTTGAATCCAGATCAATCTGATAGATTGTACCCACGAAATAAGCTGTTGGACTAAGGAAATAAGATTTTAAAGAGGGAGGGGTAGTGAGAGAGAGGAGAAAGGAAGACTTCCACCGGTGGGGGGAAATAGGGTGTCCCGGGCTAGTTGACACATTTATTCCATTGAAAATAGGAGTTACAAGTAAGGAGAGATAAAAAAATCCATTTACATGAAAAGTGCACTCCTATTTATGGATGAATGAATGGCAAAAAGTAAATTACAGTATTACCCTTTATTTAAAAGGGACAGTACAATATATTTTAGTCTTTTGCATTGGTGTGTTATGTCAAGAATTTGTCCTTTGTATGATTCCTCGGTTGAGAGGAAAATTCCTTCGTTTGAGTTCTCCATCGAGAGAAAAAGTCTTTCATCTCAGTCCTTTGTCGAGAGGAAATATTACTGTCTGAGTCCTCCATCAGGGGGAAAAATTCTCCGTCGAAGAGAAAATCTTTCATCGAGAGAAAAGATCTCTATCGTGGGGGCAACGACCTCCGTCGAAGAAAAAGTTCACTGAGGGTAGTCGATTTGACGGGAGCAGATTGCAGATTGTCTCGAGATCCATGTAGACCATTTTGAGCATACAGATGTATAAATGTAAAAAGTAAAATTCAGGTGTTAGATATATAAATACCTAGGAATTTGGTGGTTTGTATATGAATGGCCTATCTTTTTTTTCTGTCTCCGTTGTTCTTTGTTTACTTAATTAATCGTGCCAGCTTACTCATATTGTGATTTTTTCTATAAATGATTTACATATATACCACTTAATTCTTATGCATTTACAAATCTAATTTTCAACATACAATTTTTACAAATCAAGTCATCTATTTATGCATAAAAAGTCATTAAACTTTTTCAAAGTTAAAATAAAAATATATTATATGTGATCTGAAATATTTTTGTTGATGTAAATTTAGAACTTGTAAAAGATTGATGAGAAATCAAATTGAAAGAAGAAAATATTTAAAATTTAATGATTGAATTGTATCTTGAACAAGGTAACGTGATAATTATTATATTTATTATAATATAAATGTTCCTAATATAAGTGATGTAAGCCCAAAAAGTAATATGCGTGATTCAAGCATGTTACTTTATATTAGGTGATTACATTCACAACTACTATGCTACGAATAAGTGTGCATTTAACGTCTTAGTGTTGTAAAAAGATTTGGTACACTAAACGATAACAAAAGGCAGCGGGATGAGATAACAATATTTTCTTACGCTAAAAAATCTTAGAAACTAAAAAAAATTATGAGGACTAGTCCAGTTAAATTGAAACTGAAATGAGGACATATTTGAATATTTATAGGTTAAACAGATATTTTTATTATAAATATCTCTCATTTTCACTTTATTTAATATATGTTTCTATTCTAAAAAACTCACAGTAGGAAATTACTCACATAACCACTATCTAAATTCACAAAGGAAACTCGTTTTATCTTCACACATTATTTATTAAACGAACAACATGAATCATAGACAAAAGTAAGATTCAATGAGGAAATGAAATGTGATAATTTAAAATTCATCTTTTTATTTTTTTATATATTTATATGATAATACGGTTAATAAGATAATATGGATCCAGGTTCATATTATAATAACTAAGAAAAATAATAATAATTTAAGAGAAAAGTAAATTTTTAAAAGCCACATATAAAATATTTATCTCCCTTATTTTATTTTTAGATGTCTTGTTAGTTTCTATGCTATTTGGACTTATTTATTGTTCTATAAGAAATAAAAAAATGTATGACATTTGATTTTGTGTAACATGGTTTTAATTTCACTTTTTTTTCCTTTCCTAAAAATAAAAAAGAGAGAAAAATGAAGCTAGAACAGAAGTATTATGCCTAATTATTCTTTTTATACCCTTTTTCAACTCTTAAATTGATTAGTAAAAAAGCACAAAAAAAATTTGATATGCAATTCTTTATAACATTTATTAATATCTTGTTTTTTTTCCTTTATCCTAAAAATAATGAAACAAAAGAAAAAAAAAAGATGGTAGAACAAAAATAGTGAAGTACTTTGCCTGAAAATAAGTTGTTGGTTCATAATTATTTAAAACAATAATCAGCTACTGTCACTTAACTTTCTATCAAATGATAGTTATCATTCAATTACAAACTTTCAACCTCTAGAAATTAATAGACATCTTGTGATCAACACTATCACTAACAAATACTTGTTTCAGTCATAGTTTCGGGAGATCAAACTAGTAATTTGTATTTAATAATTTCATCAAGTTTAATTTTTTCAATTGAGGAGAAGAATAAATTTTATAAATCTTAATTGCACAGTGGATTATTTCAATTAAGTTCAACATCATAATTTTTTTTGCTTTTTATTTTTGCTTAAAATTTTGGCTTATATTGTAAATGGCTCTTATGTGTGTGTGAATTTTCTATATAAAAATAAATACAATCATATTTTTAATATTTGCTTCTAAAATCTATTAATTACCTTTGTTCCGAATAAAAAACAATTTTCAATATTTCATTCCTTTAATCAAATTTTATTTAATAAATAGCAAATTTCCGCCCCGTTCGGCGCATAGCGTTTCGCGTCTAGTTGGTAGCAAGCTGAACTCGTCGGAGGAGAAGCAGAGGAGGAAATGAGGTATTTTAAAATACCTCTATTTTGTATTTATTTTAAAAATATGTTTTTTATTTACTTGGGGATTTTGAGTTACGAAATTAAGTTTTGCTCTTTTTAACTCGTCCGAATTGCGAAAATAAAATTGTTATATTTGAGAAACTTCAATGTATTTAAACAATTTTTCTGATTTATTTTTAATATATTTAGAAAATATTTGCTTTTATTTGTTAGCAACAAAACATATAAAGAAAAAAAAAACTCTTAAATTGTTTTACAAACAATCAAATACCTAATAATATTATAAATACATACTTTATATTACCACCGTAAGTACTTTAAGAACCAGAGTTGAGACATGCATGAACATTGATAATATCTATTGGCCATATACGTAGAAGTTCGGAGATGCATGAACTGCAATAATGTACATAAGCTACAGAAGCTGGAGTGGAGAGTTATATAAATTGTGATAACGTTCATAGACCATAAATGTCGAGTTGAGGGCTGCATGAAGTGTGAAAACTTTTGTAGGCCGCTAGAGTTGGGAGTTTCATAGGCTATGATAATATCTGTAGGTCTTAGAGGTTAGAGTTGGGAATTACATGAGGTATGATAGTCTCTTTATGCCGCAGATGTAGGAGTTTAGAGTTACCGGAGTCATGATTATATTTGGAGGCAACAGTTTGTCACGTATGTCATGATACACCAGAGTTGTGAAAGGCTTCAAGGAGAGAGTTTCGAGATTTCACATAAAGTCATTATATCCTGAGTAGTAATGTTTTAAGCAATTATTATGGGGTGCATTGTTGCTTCGTCTTTAGGAGACATCGTTGCACTATATGTAAGAAGCGACATAATAAAATTGTTTTGTGTCCTAAATTCTGCACCGATAGGGTAATTATTTATATCTTAGTTTCATTTTCGGGAAAAGGTAAGCTGAAAAGGAAAAACGAGCGATTCAAAATGTGTCACTTTATAGTGGGAGATTGCATGCTCAACAACTATGCCTTGAATTATTGTACATTTAGTGTATTGGTATTACACCAAAATTTAGCACGTGGGCATGTAACAAAAAAATGGGAGAAGAAAACAAAAGATTTTTAAGATAAAAAATTCTAGAAAAGGAAAAAAATAATGGGGTTTAGCCCAGTCGAACTAAAATTAGAATGATGACATTTTTTAATATTTACAGATTAAAAACATTTTTTTTGTTAACTATTTTCACTTAATTTAATATATGTTTTCTTAAAAATGAAAAGTCATCAATGTATTCAATATTTAAATTCATCATTTTTTAAAAAATTAAAAAAAGTTGAGCCTAAATTGCAATATCCACGACGCGAATCCACAACCTCACATTAAGAAACTACACATATCTAACTTCATAAGGGAACTCGTTTTATTGTTCACATATTTTTGTCAGCCGAATGAGCAATCCAATTAATATGTTATGTTCCCAACTAATATGCTATGTCGAAGGATGTTGAAGCATAATTTAATGGGGTTTAGCACAAATAGAGAGGCATGGAGAGACATCATTGATGTGGTATTCAAAATACCTCTTTTTTTATGTTTTTATAGTATAAATATATATATATATATATATATTTTTTGTATCTATATTTAAATAAATAAAACTTGAATTTATGATGCATATATATTATTTCTAAATTTATTTATTGATATAAGTAGAGCCTTCTCGATTTCATTTTTGATAGGAAAAAAGAAAAATAAATAAAATAAAAACTTGGTTCAAATTTCCTTTTTATTTTTTATTTTCTCTGTAGATTTCAGGTTTGGATATGTAGTTTCATTAATTTTTGTTTTAGATAACCTTATGTTAATAAAAAAAATAGGAAGATTTACTTACATACATATCACTCAATTCACATGTATTTACATACCTAGCACCTAAACTTTTTTTCTTACAAATACCCCCACCTTATCTATGAATGAAAAATGTGATTTTCACTTTTTAGAAGTAAAAAAAAAAAAAAAAAAAACTGAAATTTTTATATGATATGAAAGATTTTAGGTGGTATGAAATTGTATAATCCAAGTGTCCTTTACCGAATCCCCCACTGATTGAGCTGTCATGAGCAAGTCACGTGTCGTCAATCAAAATGAGTAGACGTCTCAAACATAGGATCTTGTGGAGCCATAAACCAACTGTCAACTAGCTCGGAAGACTAGCGGATCAAAACTCAGACGATGATGGAACCATCGACCAAAAAGGTAGACAAATCAGAAAGCCACATTATAGGAGAGTTTTTACACGAGATAACATGATCCATAGAACGTCTGAGTCACGGATCGATCAACTCAGGTATCATTCTGGAAAAAATTAGCAGGAAGAAGGGTGAAATATCGTCAATTATCGACCTCACAGCTAGCAGCATGGTGGACTCAGTAGCATCTAAGGAGCGATTGTCCATACACAAATTCATATTTTACTTGTATGGGATGACAAATTGATCTTTTGCCCCTTCTGAAATATCAATTTTGTCATACTTGAAATATTATTCAGCTCTTCGTTGTCATAACTCCACCCAAATTGGGTTTATGGACAGTTTGCCCCCCTAAAAAAAGAGGCTGGTTCTGCCCCTTACAATGAGCATATTGATTTAGAGTCAAACGATTGGAAATTGATAATGGGGGAATTGTCATTTTACTTATTTAAAGAAAGAACTGATAAATGAAAGGGGGCGTTGGATTCTAAATTGTCCTGTGGATCATTCTTAAGGAATATAGCATCAGTCGAATGGAAGGAATGGATAAGACTCAATCACTCCCTGTTTTTTTGCCAGAATCTTGTTCGAAATCCATTTCATTAAAAATGATCCTCCTATTTATAAATTATAGTTATGACCTAACAAACTATATGATTGTCCTCATTTTAAAGGGGACTTTACCATAATTAGTTAGTCATTATATTTTTACATATTTATAACTGAATAATATTTATTTTGACTCTGTAACTGTTGTTGGCGCTATATTTTATCTATGGCTACCCTAAACACCGACTAGCATTGTTTAGTCGGATTTCATCCATTTGGTCGACCAAATGCCCTTCAACCGACGAAATGATCTTGAATCACTTTTTCCAATGAGACCGGTTGTGAAGAAACATATTGTCCATGGATAGGATTATTTTAACAAGCAGTGGATAGATCATCGTAATCTGATAGGTAGCCCACCTTCCTTCACTATGTTTATATCGAAGAGCTTCACTATGGACAACTGATGATCTTTGTAGTGACAACTGCTGGTGGCGTAGTTGTCGACATTGAGGTACAACGTTTAGTGGGTTATTCAGTCTTTTTCATTCGGTTTGCTTCAGAGTCTAATCAAATAGCTATTGTTCGTGCATCAATTTTCTCTATGTTGCTTATCGAGGCCTCTCAAGATTCGTGTGGGCATAATCCTAATTTGCAGGGGGGGATTTTTTGGAATTGTAGACAAAACAAATCTGACTTTAAAAAATATAAATATAAATAAAATAAATTTTAGGTGATACATTTGCAAATCAAGGGAATTGGGCGATATTTATGTAAATGCCCTTAAATTCAATGGCTTTGCCCAAAATAAGTTATTCATTATCGTCCAAAATAATAATAGTCAATTTTTTATCAAATAATTGTTATCATTTAATTACAGAGTTTCGACATCTATCAATTAATAGTTATCCTGTGATCATTACTATCACTAATGGATACTTATCTTTTAAATGGTATCATCAATATCAATAATTGCTTTTTGTCATATTTTTAAGAGAACAAACTAGTAGTTTGTATTTTATAATTTTATCAATTTTAATTTCTTCAATTGTGGAGAAGAATAAAATTTTTCAAATCTTATTTGCATAGTATATTATTTTAATTAAGTTCGACACCATAATTTTTTATGTTTTTTTTTTTTAAATTTTATGCTGAAAATTATAGTTCATATTATAAATTACTCTTGTGCGTGTGTGAATTTATCATATAAAATAGAGAAAATAAATATTTTTTTATTGTCACAAATATTCTTAAAAACACAATCATATTTTTAATATTTACTTATAAAATCTATTTATTAGCTTTGGTCCGAATAAAAATCATTTTTCAATATTTCATTCGTTTCCTGTAGATGTCTGGTTGCAGATATATTGCATTTTATATTTATTTTAATATCAAGTTATTGGTAAATAGTAAGGTATGGTAATCAAATTATACTCATTAAATAAATAAAAGTTCCACACGAATAGCACGTTGCCTTTCGCTTTAGATGGTAACCGCGCCTTATGGCCAAATATCTAACCCCGAGTTCGAGGCTTCGCAGCTGGAGGTATCAGAGGAGAAATGAGGTATTTTAAAATACCTCTATTTTATTTTTATTTTAAAATTAAAATATGTTTTTAAGAGATCTCGAGTTACGTGAAATGCGAAAATAAAATCGTTATATTTGAGAAAATTTTGTCGCGGTTAGTGGAAACGAGGTATTTTAAATTCTATTATTCCTCAAGTTCGAGATAATTACATAACGAGTAGCCGAAATTTTGATATTTACAAATCAGGCACTCCGTTGATTTTTGGAATTGTAGGCAAAACAAACTTAGGTTTGATCATCAAATATTTTTTATCATCAGGCACGAATCTCAAAGCATGACACGAATCTCAATGCAATCTTTTGAACAAGGAACATTCAAATCTTGATAAAAATTCATTCAGAGCTCCGATTTCAGGAAACTTATAATCAAACTGACCGTCTCGATGAAACAAACCCAATGATATCAAGATTAGTCTAATCCGAGTCAAATCAAGCCTGGATCAAGTCATTAAACCACTTTTAGAAGATTTGCGGACACATTGGAAGGTCAAATGGATGCCGACACTAGCAAGCCCATACTCGAATCGAGCGTCTCGACAAGAAGAATCCAACGAGCCCAAGATCACTCAATTCCGATATTGTTAAGGTCATCAAATGCCCCTTAAACGTTGTCTGATCGAGGGGAACCTTCTAAACCGTCCGATCGAAATGACTGCATTAATTGCACACAGAGGTCTATAAATGTACCTCAACTCTCACATGAGAAGGAGGAAACAAAAATAGAGAGTCTGAAGGCTTGAGAAGAAGAAGCAGCTCTGCATCATCGCCGACCGTCGTCGATCACCATCGATAGTCGTCGACTACCGCTGATCGTCGTGGACCATCGCCGATCTGCGGGACCACCGTCGATTGTCGTCCACCACCATCATCCATATACCGTCAGTCGACGTTGTAATCTACGTCATATAATTATCATTTCCCATCTGTGGGACGAGGGATTTCTGTAAACATCAATCAATAGTGGATTCTCGCACCTGGTCAGCCTCGTAGTTTTTCACTTTAAGGTTTTCCACGTAAAAACTTCTGAGTCACTGCTTGTTCCTTTTTCAAATGCATGTGCGTCTGAATTCTCGTACAACGCTAAGACGATAATCTGTTACTCTACTGCCGCGAATTTTCTAAAGCACGCATCAAAGTTATATATATATATATATATATATATATATATATATATATATATATATATATATATATATATATATATAATATAAAGAAGATTTAGGTGTTACATGTGTAAATACAAGGGAATTCGGCGGTATTTATGTAAATGTCCTTAAATTCAATTGCTTGGATAAATGTTAACCATATTTTTAAAGTGTCAAATGTTATTACAATACTCGGTTGCATATATTAAATAATGCCCGCAGCCTGATGCGCTTGCCCTAATTGGGGTTAGCAATAGCACAAAAGGAAAATATATATGGAGGTATTCTAAAGTACCTCAAGTTTATACTCTTATATCCTTTTTTTTTTTTTCAAATTAAATATAAGTTGAATTTATCATAAATTTTGTCCAATTCATATTGTATATACAAAATTTTAATTGATTTTTATCTCACAAAATCGAGCCCGCATATCAAAGTGACTGAACCGAGCTCAATTAAAAAAGTAGTCAAATCGAGCACACATTTCAAAGTGGCAAGCCGATAGCACCTCATAACCCTGATATTGACCTTCTATTAAAGCATCAGAGAAAAGCTAATAATACATTTCTTGATGTACTACTTTGATAATTTTACAATATTTTCATTTCATATATAAAAATGCCCCAATAAGAAGATAGTTGGGGGTTTTTCTCTTCCCGCTTCCTTTCTTGAAAAGCTTTGGACAAACATTTTTCATAAGAACCTTCTTTCTCCTTCTCCAAAAATCTGTAAATTGAAGAAAACTCCAAGAAGCCGTCATCTTTCAATTCTTTTGGCGACCGGGAATTAATATATTGTCCAACATTCTCTTTAAGTGATCTTTCATATCTCTTTCTATACAAAACTCTACCCATGAAACAGGATCTTCTATCAAATTGTATGTATTCGTGCACAATATGGGACCCTATATCGTAAAATAATTCAATGAATATACATAATTCCTAAAATTTATATATTGGTAGAGCTGTCTCAATCTTTCATATTGTTTTTTTACAAATAGTCCATCTCATCTATGCATAAAAATGTGTATTTCATTTTTAAAATTGAAATTATTGATAATTTTGATGTGATGCGAAAAACTTTTTCTGCTATAAATGTAAAGAAGCAATGTTTGGATGTTAGATATGTAAATAAATAGGGATTGGGTGGTGCTTATGGATTTGTTGTTTAATCCTCATCTCCTTATAACGTCTCATTTTCTCTTAAATTTTGTTTGCGGATGTCAAGTTGCAAATGTAATATTATTTTAATTAGTTTTAATGTTGTGCATAAGCTGATGAGTAAGTTATAAACTGCAATTTGCTATTTTATCGTATCTACTGATTGCTTTTGAGCAATAATGGTCTCATTTTCTTAGGACTCCTGAGGGTTAATGTATTCATTCCATGATTTTTTAAATTTTTTATGCATTTGTAGAAATTAATACGAACTTGCATTGCCAGAAATTCCATTAATTTTGTTTTCCATTAAAAAAAAAGAAATTTGTGCCACGTGGGCCACATTAAATTTATGCGGCCAGCTTCAGTAGGAAGAGCTATTAATTTTGAACATTAATGGGAGTCAGAGTTGCATGAGAAAAATGCTAATAGTTTCTTATGCATTTGGACTGTATTTCTGACAATGGGGCACATGGGGGCTCGATCCTGTTTGGTTACGCTTTACCATTTTCTTATGAAATATATTTAAATTTTCATTCAAATAAATGATTTTTAACTTAGAACTGCCATTTAATTGTACTTGTCAAAGTCAGCTGCTTCGGTTCGGTTCAGCAAAATTAATTGAAGGAGAAATAACTGAATTACGGTCAAAGGCAATCGCGCGCCCCTATCTTCAGGCTACCACATATGTGACCTCTCTTTAAGGCAACTTACCATATATATAAATAAATATATATATATATATATATATATATATATATATATATATATATGATAAGTATGAAACTTGATGATGTCCACTACACCTAACTATTAAAGGACGATAGAGTGGGGGAGTCAAAGCTTATTTTGTTCTTTTTTTCTGTCTTCTAATTTTATCTAGATATCAGTATTGACACGCCATCAATAATTTCTCATTATCCGACATAAATTTTAAGGCATGTCATAAATCACAAAACAATCTATTGTGTAAGAAATATTCAAACTTTGATAAATAGTAATCTATAAATTTGATTTCAGCAAATTTGTAGTCAAACTGAACGGTTCGATGAGACGGGTCAAATGATATCAAAATTAGTCCAATTTGAAGAAGCGCGTGAAGTTTTAATGAGCTTAAGTCCAGCATCACTATAGTCATCATCAATCATTATCGACCGATGTCGACCACTATCAAACATGACTATTGCTCTCCTTTTACAACAAGTTTATTCATGCTTGGATGTTGTAGTTTTGAAGTGTGTTTAACCCTTTCTCGCTTGTAGGACGAGGGCCTGCACATGTAATACTCAGTTTATAGTAGATTTTTTTAACTAGGCTAGACCATGTGGTTTTTTCCGTTTACATGTTTTCCACGCAAAAAACTTTTGGTGTCGCTCCTGGTTGTTTTCTTTTATATGAGCGTGTGTTAAATTCTCATGCAATACTTGGAAGAAAATTCATTATTCTACCGCCACAAATTTTGTAGCAGACATCAATAATAATTATAGATTTTGATCGACTCATTAAAATATTTAATAAACATTTTTTTTTCTATGAAACATAAAGATTTAGTGGATCATGAAGATCTTAACCACTTATTATGACTCGTGATAAAAGGTTTAATAAACATTAACTAAATAGGAGCTAACATGACCAACTAATTAAATATTAACTATACAATGCAATTATTATATAAAGAAAAACATTCTCTTCCAAATTAATTAACTCCTTCAATAAAGTGAGTTTTATTTTTTAAGGCTAATAAATAATCTATTTTCAAATAATTACAAGAGATCTATATTAATGTACTTCAACTACTTAATAACTTCAAGAGAGAATCCAAGACCAAAATAACGAAATTTAATCATAATTATGTTTTGGAGGGCCAATGGGGTCCCATACATTTAAATGTTTGAAAAAAAAATAGGAAAAATGTTTATTTGAATTAAAAGTTGCATCCACATTAGTAATATATATTCAGGGATTTTTACATACCATCCAATTTCAACGTAAATAATACATAATTTTTATTTTTTACATTTAGATCATTCAAATCTTTCATATCACATCAAAAATATCATTGTTTTAAACATAGGTGATATGACAGATATGTAACAAAATTGAAGGTTAGGTTTTAGATATGTAAATACATAAGAATTTAGTGTTATGCATATAAGTCTTTCCAATATTTAAAATAGATAACAACATATAGTTAAACCAAGCAACTTGTTATTTCGGGCTGAAATCAAGTTATGTCCGCGATGGCTTTTACAATTCCTCTATGTAAATAATAAATTTTAATTTTTTTTTCTCAAGTTATTTATGTTTAATTCAGTAATTTTATTCTCTATTTGTATATTTGTTTCTCTAATATTAAAATAAATATGATATTTTGGTGATTCTGATCATCTAAACAATAAAGCCAGTGTTACCCCAATTAATAATACTTTTAGATAAGACAAAAACAAAAACATTTAATTAAAAATTGGGAAAATATATGTCAAAAAAAAAAAAAACTTTTAAATTGGTTGTTTTTTTAAGAATTTTTAAATAAAATTGGGCTGAAAGGGGGTTTGCATTATTTTGCTTGCGCTCATGATTACAAATTGATAACACATTATAGGAGCAATCATTTTGTTGGATTTTATATGCAACTTCCTCCTTACTCAATCGCTGAATCAATCATAATGCCTTTCTTCATCAGACCAAATCTTTCACGCTTCATCAACATTATTTTTTGGCCCATTAAATAATGATTTTTTCTTTAACAACTATTTGGTCGTCGAAAATATTTATTCGGTGAATTAAATTTTATTTTTAAAGCCTCGAGGATAAATTTTATAATTATAATTATAACTGTGTCAGACGATTACTACAAATTTAGTTGAGAGTATTTTCATTATTTGCAACTATAGCTTTGTTTTTTTAAGGTTCATAATCATTGCTCTTTAAAATTTAAATGATGGAATTATACTCTTTTATGAATTATCGCTATAGCTGTACGCTTCAAAATAATCTATCTATAGATTTAATTATGTAAATATAGGAGATTGTCAAATAGGCAAATGCAGATGTGTGAATGAGCCGTGTTCAGCTCGTTGAAAAATACGTGTTTGACTCGTTTATATTGTGAACAATAAAAATGTGTTTGTATTTGGCTTGTTTGCTTGTCGAGCAAAACACGAGCTGTTCACAAACAAAGTGTTCTTTTGATAACTCTAATCATGCAGTCATAGGATGTTAAGAATTGGGTAAGATTTAAATCTTATTGTTTATATTAAAACATCATTTAAATATAATTTAATATATTTTCATTCTAATTTTTTAATTTATAAATTTAATTGATTGTAAATCTTTGTAGTCTTATAGTCAATTAAATTTTTTAAAGCTGCTACTCCTCAGTTATAATTATAATTATATATATAATTGATGAGTAGTATTTCGAGTTAAAATGAATCGAACACAAATGAATAAATCTTTGTTCATGTTCGACCCTTTTATATATCAAGCACAACAAAGTGTTTATGTTTGACTCATTAACTTAGCGAACAAATCAAACATAAACTTCTTAATGAGCCGGACACGAGCTGTTCGCGAACAATGTGTAGTTTTTACAGCCATTTTAATATGATATGAATTTTTTATTTAGTTAGTACTTTTAGAACTACAGCTTTTTTCCTTCTATGAAAATTTATATTTGTATATGTAAGGTATAATTTTTATGCATTTATAAATGAATCATCTAAAGTTTTTTTTATTTACATTGTAACATTTTGGTTTTATAAACTATATATGAAAAAAATGAATTTCATTTTTAAAGTGTTAATGAGAGTGCTATTTTTTATGTGATGTGAATGGATTTTGTTCAATATATAAATATGAAATTTAAAATTTTGAGTGTTACGTAAGTAAATATATGTATTTTATTTAAGATTATGTAGAAAATCGCCACTAAAAAAACTTATTATAAACTCCAATTTTAAATTAAAAAAAGATGATTAAAAGATTTATATGTTCGTCGCCGCAAGGAGACCACATAAGTATTTCCTTACGGGAAACAGATAAGCTACTGAGGCCCCACAGTGCATGTTACCTGCTTTCTCAGTGCATTGGCTGATCTTTTAGATTAAAGGTTTCGAACATAATACAGGCTTTTCGTCCAATAAAAAGATTTTTATTTGTGGGTCAAGTTCTTATTGGCTGATCCATGACCTTTCATTGGATGAAAACACTGTAGTATGCTCTATAATTTTTTTAAGAAAGGTGTGAATTTAATATAATGGTTTCTTCGACCAATAGACTGCGAATCTTTTCGCAACTCTTAAATTTAAATATTCGTTAAGAAATTATTTTGAGGAGGGAAATATTGTCGGAAAATGAATTGAGACGCATGATTGGCTAAAAAGGACAACGGCATGTGCACATTAAAATCTCTAAAATAATTAAAGTTAAAAGCATCTATATTTTAATTTTTTTTTTTAAATGAATTTGATTTTTTTAAAATTTATTTATAACTTTTGATTGGTTAATTATATATGAATAAATCAGATTTAAAGATTTAAAAATCTGGATATTTCGATATGCTTTTCTTTAAATTTATATCAATATTTTAGTTTAGCTCGACTCAAATTGTGATTAAGGAACTTTAAACAAATTCTTTATTTCTAAAATCAAATAAAATTTCAGAGAAATGACCTTCCTAATTAAAACGATTTTGTGCAGCCGTTTGACTCAGCGGTAGGAGAGTGGTGCGGTGGCTGGCTGTGAATCCCGACCATTTGGGATGGCTTCTCGAGCGTAGCAGGATGTCATTTTGGCTAAATGCGGGCCGCAAATTGAACCCTAAGGCCAAAGTTCAAGCAACAGATTTTCCCGAGTTACCCCTTCGTCGCTCCGCCCTACTTCTCCCTCTTTTCGACGTTGAATCCCTTGCGCTCTTTTGTAGTTTGACCAAGCCAACCCTCCCTGTCGGTGATCACTGTCGATGGCTGGTGAAGAATACGGCAATTGCCGCCAAAGCGCTGTCTTTTTTCTTGGCACTCCTGCCATTGCTTTCCCACGCAAAGAATGACTAGAGATATATACAATGCAATGATATTTATAAATCAGATACATCTTATTTCTATTCTTCAGTCATTCGCTACGATCGAAGAGAAAATAGATAAGATTTTATTACACAAGAAGGCTTCAAATTAAGGTTAGACAATATATAAAGATCTCATATTTATCTATGTTCCCCTCTAATTGTGCATTTCACCTCTCTCTCTCTCTCTCTCTCTCTCTCTCTCTAACTCCCACACAATAGTATCAATACTTTTGTGCATTAGAGCATTTGAGATTTTGGATATATGATGTGACCCATTATAACTAGCACTATAGATGGACTTCATTTTTGTAATTGTTTAAGACTTTTTATTAAAGAAATTAACTACAGTTAATTAGGTAGATTTTCATAATTTGATATTATTATTTAAAATAAAATATTATTGCACAAGGGTATAATAGTTATTTATCCAGAACTAGCTGCACACAACTGTTTTTACACAGTCACAACAAACAGTTAGTCAGCTCCCTCTCAACAGCTTTTCTGCAGTAGCTTTCTTGAGTAACGAAGCTGCAGTTGAAAAGTTGATAAACTACAGCTCCGCCAAACATACCCTTAATCTTAATTGAGTTTTATATGGAATCTTAAGAGAGTCTGTTAACAATTTTACTTCGTAAATGATATTATTCATTTATAAAATGAATTAAATAAGATGTTTAAATTAATTTGCTCATTTAATAGCTGAAAATTTATTAAATACTTATAATCAAATTGTTAATTAGTCAGATCAAATAATCGTTAGCAAACAATAATATTGGTAACTCTATTTATTTCAAATCTTCTTCTTGATGGTGTAATTGAGTTACGCCGGCTCGTGAGATGGCTTAGCTCGATGAGCAAATGAATGTAGCTCCACTTAATCCTTGACTTGATTCGACTCAATATCACGTGAGTGAGATTGTTGAAAAATATATTAATGTAAAGTATACTTAAAATATATTAAAATTTAAGATTTTATTTTTCAATTATTAAAAGTATTCAAAAAAAAAAAAGTTCAATGTTATAAAAGTTGATTTTTTTTAATCATATTTGGCATTATATTATAATACCGGTTAAATTAGAATTATTTTATCTCTTTCGTAATAAATAAAATCGTTCGTGAGCGAGCTCGAAGTTGTCTAATCAAGCTTAAGCTCAAACTTTGATTAATTAATCAAACTAAAGTTTAAAACAAGATTGGCTCAAGCTTGGAGTGGAACTAAGATTATTTTATAAGATATGACAATCCAAATGGAAAGAGTACAATGAAGTATCACCCCCAACAAAATATTGTAAGGCTTAGTTGTTGGACCGAGATGAAGTTGTCCAAACCAAAGACAGCAAAACCAACATAGATCGAGCCACGAAAGATACCAATAGACTCCAAAATGAGTCACTTAGTTAGAAACGAGACAAAAGAGTATTTAAGCCAACCATCACTAGCGCAAATCTCACTAGAGCGACGACTCAAATTTTCAACATCTCCAATCATACCTGGGATGTCCACATGATCCCGATTAGAAGTCATGGATCAACAATCAGGCAATATCCATCGGTTGACCCATATCAAAGCCGATCGAGCAAAATTTAGCAAATAAAGCTAATCTTTCCAATCTAAAACCAAATAAACTCAACTGACCGAGTCAGAGAGCAGTCGAGAGATTGGCTGACATGTAAAAATAGGAGTAAATAATAACATCATTATGCAATACCATCTCCTTTATAAATACAGATCTTAAATAATGAATAAATGAAGGATAACATAGATATGACATTTTAATATTTACTATTATTCACTACTCCCACTATCTCTCTAGCTCTCTCAACAAGTTAGTATTTGGATTCAACAATTCCGTTTCGCCGGCTGCCCAATATTGACTTCGACTCGTTTCGTATAATGGCTGTGATGTTCATGCACTGTCATAGTTGGGATAAGTCGGGTGAGTCGGGTCTGTCTATACCGAATAAGGAAAGGGGAACGATGCGGGTCAGATTTAATACACGCGATATTTCAATAGCCAAAAACAAAAGTATGATGTGGATCTGGTGCATACCTCAAAACAGGAAATTGGGTCCGCAATTAACGGAAAAACATGCGGGGCCCACCTAACATGCCAGTTACCTTTTTATGCCCTCATGTGAAACCCCACCCGAATTAAAAATATTCTTCCAAACCTACAAAGTCAACAAAATTTAAACATCATCACTGTGTATATTATACATATCATCTCATGCAGCTCAAAAGAACAGTATATTAATCTCTTTTTAGCCATTCTTGATGAAATTATGTTTCATTATGCATGCTAAATGCTACTAGAGGAATGCACATTTATAACACTTAATTCCCATTTATCTACATATCTAACACATAATTACATATATACATATAATCCTAATGTTTAATAAACATAGCAAACACCATTTTGCCATATCTACAAGAATACTGAAGCTGCTCCATAGATGAATATCGTGATAGAAATATTCTATTGAATAAAGTATTACATAAAAAATATTATTATTGCTAAATTGTTAATAGAGAAATACACGTATCCGTGCATATTTTTATGGCACTAAAATATTGTAAATGAGAATATCAATTTCAGGGATTAGATATGTGAATCGGTAGGAAATGTTTGGATAGTAATAAAATCTTCTTTTTAGTTATTTTTTTTAGTTTTTAGTCTTAATTTATTAATCTAAAAAAGAGGAAGCTAAATAAATAATTTTAGTTTATTCAAGCACAATAAAAAATTGAGAGGCAAGAATCACAAGTAGGAGAAGAAATAAATGGTGAGAGAACTGTCATTTATTCATCCATCTTATATATATAGAATATAGCAGTAATTACTTCATTACTGAACCTCCAGGTAAAAAAAGTAATTATACTAACCAAAAAGATAATCATTGCATGTTGTCATTGTCATGTGATTCCGATAGGAGATACTTTAGTTAGCATCTGATATATGTGTCATATTTTTCTGATGCAAGTATAACTGTTGGATTTACAGCTGTTAAATAGCGAATAATATTTGCGTCGAATTTTGCATCTATTATTCGTCTGAAAATTCAATGAAGAAAACACTATAAAAACAGTGAGAGCGCGTTTGGAAGGAATTAGAGTTGAATTTGCGTCTAACTAAGTGACACAATTTTATTTGTTAGTGTTGATGTAGATCCAACGCAAATACGAATGAAATCTGATCTAAATGACCTAATTTATTCATTTTGCATTCCTAAATTTCACTTCTTTCTCTTCACACTCTCCTGTCTTCTCTTCTACCCGAAGCCCTCACTCTGCCATTTCCCTCTCCTCATTTCTCTCCCTCACGGTTTCGCATGAAACACTTACTCTCCCTCATGATCTCCCTCTCCCCTTTCCTCGCCTTACTGAACAACCCTTCACGATACGATTGCCGCTAGAGCTAGTTGGTAAGGTAAATAGTGACTACCAAAAATCAATTATTTCTCATCCTTCCGCTCCACTCCACTCCAATCAGAAAACAATGAGGAAGGTAATTCTTTCAGAACCAATAATTTTTATTTTAATTTTTGAGAGGTGAAATAAGGCTTTTGACATAGAAAGTTTAGGTGTTAGGTTTGTATATACATAAGAGTTCAGTATTATGCATCTAACTATTGCAACTTAGGGTTTATATTTGTGCATACATAAGATTTGAGTTATATATGTGAATCCAGGTGAGTGAGAGATCTAAAACTTTGTTGGAGGCTATGCCTCATCAATCTTTATAGGAAATGGATTTTATGACAGATTCACATCTAGGCACAATGAGGTTGAGGAGTCTTCATTGCATTTTTATGAATAAACTTTCATTGATTGTTGGACCTGAAGTAATCTGAAGTCTGATTGATGTCTAGAAATTATCAAATTGAAATATCCATTTTCGAAAATTTCAAAATGTGGAATCATTCGGTGAACCCTCTAAAAAATTTCTTATCATCTTTATCAACTTCTTTGCCATGTAGTTTAGTTACCTATAAAGAAAATCTTGAATTTTGTTTCGGACATAACTCTCCCTTTCATTACAACAATCATTGCTTAGTACCCTCCAAACTCACCACAAATTAGAGTATGTCAAATTATATATGGGTGACATAAAAATATTTCTAGCAAGAATAAACAAAGAACAAAAAAATAAAAACATGAAACAAAAAAGCATAGAGAGAGGCTTTAAGATTTCCATTTAAATGTTGAGAAGTAAAAGACGAATGAGAAAGAATATATGTGTCATGCACTTCCTTTGAGCCTTTATGTATTTTTAATGAAAACCTCACTTATTAATGAAAATCATAATACCCTCGTAAAATTATCATTTTCATTATTCATAGACTAAAAGTCCCATAAAATAAAGGTAAAATCTGATGTTTAAATATGAGTTAAGTAAAAAAAGTGTTAGCCAAAGGGAGGAAGAGAATTGGGACTCATTGGATTCTGTCAACTGTGATTTTTGATTCACTTTGTTCTCTCTTTCACTAGATTCTTTACTCTAGATGTGTTCATAAAAGACAATCTGTGATCCAACAGTAAAAATAATTCAGTTTAAATCGTGTCAATTTCAAGTCAATTTTAGATAAATTACAGGTCGATAGGTCTATTTCAAATTAATTTAAGATTAGCATTCGGATTAGCGGGTCAATCTGAATCATACTTAAAAATTATTAAATCAAATCCAAACATACATTTTTGGTGGGAAATTGCATCAAATTTGTACACCCCTAAATAAGGGCATACCGAGCGACCATAACGCCCCAAAGAAACCCTGACCTCACATTAATCATTTCCATTTGTAACCTTAGCTAAAGTAATATTTATCAGTTAATGTCGTTATTTATTACCTCATCATACTTAACCACCGCCACCGTCCGATAATTAATTACCTTTCGTCGCGTAACAAACTCGTAGATCCCAAATCATGCCGTTAAATGTGACGCCGCCGTGTCTAACAAACGGAAAGCTGCAGATTACGACATAGCTGCGCAGAGAGCCTTACCTTTATCGTTTATGTTTATTTTAAAGCTTTTCACATTTTTCGGAATTTCGCAGAAAAATGTTATATATATATATAAATATATTATGGAAATTTAGTAAAAATACCTCTTCTTCTTTTCGTCCCCGCGCACTTTCGCGCTCAATAAATAGCCATCTTCCTCCCACTTTCCCCTCACCCTTTTCTCACCAACAGCTTTAGTTCAGTAATGGCGCCTGTTTTCGCTGTTGCGATCTATGTAGCATGTCTGCTCTCATCTGTAATACCTTCAGAAGGGCGCATTCCGGGGGTCTACACCGGCGGTCCATGGCAAAGCGCACACGCCACTTTCTACGGCGGAAGCGACGCCTCCGGCACAATGGGTTTGTCCTTATCATTCGTAATTTATTATTAATCAACACCACTTAACTTTCTGAATCGTTTATGGTAGGTGGGGCTTGCGGATACGGGAATCTATATAGCCAGGGATACGGCGTGGAGACGGCAGCGCTGAGCACGGCGCTATTCAACGGGGGGTTGAGCTGCGGTGCGTGCTTTGAGTTAAAGTGCACCGAAGATCCCCAGTGGTGCGTAGCTGGGAACCCTTCGATCTTCATCACGGCGACTAATTTCTGCCCTCCGAACTTTGCTCAACCTTCTGATAATGGTGGATGGTGCAATCCCCCTCGCCCTCATTTCGATCTCGCGATGCCGATGTTCCTGAAGATAGCGCATTACCGTGCCGGCATCGTTCCGGTCTCCTATCGCCGGTGAGCTAATTTGACATCCCAAACTTTTGATTTCCGTTACTATGTTTTTACTGTCTTTTCTTTCTGTTAAAGCATCGCCGACGCCCCACGCTGACTTTCCGTCCTCTCGAAATTCCTTTCCCGGCACCATCTGCACGAGTTAATGACTATTTTGGCCTTTGATTCGCCTAATTCTTTTTGTTACGCTCTTTATTTATTTCGTGTTTTTATGCTCTTTATCTTTTAAGCCAAATAACTGTGAATATTCATTTCCGCTCAATTAAAAATGTATCTTAGATGCCATTGTAGCTTCCGGGGCTTACCTGAACCGATCGATGAATAGATAACCTAGCAGCTTGTGTGAAGCTGATCTAATTAATTAATTCTGAAGCCCTTTGTATTTTTGGCTTGACTTATGGTTACCCTGTCAGCTAAGCTGCTCGGTTTTCCATAAGCCAAACCTTTTTCATTTTTATTTGGAAATATTATAAATTAATCACAGCAGTTTGGTTTTGGAAAATTTGTCCTTCCATTAATTTATGATATCACGAAAATCGATTCGCCGAACCACATCAAATCAAGTATCACGTGACGCTTCATTAAATAACGTAATTACCCTTGTATTTTTTGAACGATGATGAGGGTGTTTATGTATTTACACAATGGATATCTCGCGTGAGAGTGGTGGGTTCGGCCATGCGCCGACCCGACAGCTGCACATGGGTTATTGGTATGGCAACGTGGCGGGTCCCATGGTATCCTATGATCGCATGGAAAGGAAATTAATTTTTTGCGCTTTTTATTTATTAACAAATTTAGTGTTTGTCAGTGTTATTATATTCAAATTATTTATTTATTTACTAATAATGAATTCAACTAATTCGTTACACACGGTTTAGCTTTTTTTTTTTTTTCATTTTATTAGTGTGTTTTAGTTTAGTCTAAATAATAATACTTTTGATATTCATTTTTTTAATTGTCATATTATTCAATAGAACTCAATTGCTGCATTTTAGTCTCCCCTTATCAGTGTTTTATTTTTATTTAATCATATAGCTTTTACATTTAAAACCAAATCCAAACTATTTCTGGGACTAAAAATGAAAATATAAATGAAAATGCAATTGCAGAGTGGGGTGCAAGAAGAGTGGGGGAATCCGATTCACCATCAACGGCTTCCGTTACTTCAACCTGGTTCTCATCTCCAATGTCGCTGGCGCCGGCGATATTACGAAGGTGAGCGTGAAAGGATCTCGCACGGGGTGGATGACGATGTCGCGAAACTGGGGACAGAACTGGCAGTCTAATGCCGATCTGGTCGGCCAATCTCTCTCCTTCCGCGTCACCGGCAGCGATCACAGGACCTCCACCTCCTGGAACGTTGTTCCGGCTAAATGGCAGTTTGGTCAGACCTTCTCCGGCAAGAATTTTCGCGTTTGATTAAATGTAATGTTTGGTAGATTTTAGGGCCGATTTTTAGGCCTGGTTTGGTGTTTGGGTGCGCGCGTTTGTGTGGTATGGAGCAAGCGTTACGGAAAAGTGTGAAACAGCTTCTTAGTTTGCTGATGTGGCTGCAAAAAGAATGTAGCCCGCAGCCTCTTTCATTAATATCTAGTCATCATATTTTTATATATTTATTATACTATAATCAGTTATGCTTTGCTAGATTATGGTTAAAAAGTGCCTCATTTCATTGTTCTAATTTAACGATATACGTTTTATAAATGATACTCGTTTAATTTACTGCTTTTTCTAAGATTATACTGTCATGCGAATTCTTCCAACTATTTTTAACCGACAATTACAATTGTTGGCCGGGCCATCCTTACAGGGACTTCTGTTTAAACAGGCTTTAAATGGGCCGTGCTAGCTCTTGTACTATATATAGTTAGAACCCCCACCCCACCTAAAACTAATAACCAGACATTCAATGATCAGACAATAAATAGCGAAACTCTGCATTATAAGGCCTAATTTCTACCAATTTTGAGACACAAATTCTATTATTGGGGCTTAGCCATTGCATCATTAATCTCTTGAGCGGCCTGAATCTGGGCAGCTGACTGTATATCCATTCTATAAGCGATTCAATATCCTCTGCAAAATCGAGCATGTGCCATTGCAGAAGCTTCGGGATCACTATCTTCTTCTTGCTCGTAATGCAGATGGAAGCCTCTAGAAATTCTACTTTTGCTCTCTCTAGCTCATTCACCACATTCTCTGCAGTGTACACTCTCAGCTGCATTTCCATTACAACCCATTTTTTAAGAACTGGAATATATATATATATATATACAGAGAGAGAGAGAGAGAGAAAGAAAGTATTAAAAGGAAGAGCGAAATTAGTTACCGCAGGTGAAGAGAAGCTGCCTCTACAGAGTGCGAAAGTGATGTTGGGTTGTGGGTAACGGAGTCCATAGGTGCGTCTAAGCTGCGCTTCTTTTTCATCTACAATTCCCTTTTTATTAACGAAAATTAAAAATGTTAAAAATTTTAAATAAAGATAAATAAAAATGAAATGAACAGTCAAATATTCAATGCTATGGTTGACTCACATCTTTAATATTAGAAGACTGCCGAAGAATGAAATGCTCAATAGCCAGAGCATTAAGCACTATGCCCCCAACATTGAATGCAGCCTATATCACAATTGTACAAATTTGTTTACAAACATTAAATTGTATCAATCATATTGCACTTTCTAAATCTTTTGGACTAACTTTTGGTAAACCTTCGTTCGATATGTAAATATTTTGATTTGCATTTATAAAATAGAGTTGGACGAGCAAGCCGTCGGATAGACCCAAGTCAGTGGGAGCACGAGACATCTCATAATGTGCCCCCACCTTGTTCAATCCATACAAAAAATGAATGAAAAATGAAGATTAAAAAAAATGATTCTAAATTAAAAATAAAAAATAAAGCGAGCGACTTACCTTGTTCAATAGTTCAAGTAGTTTTTCAGGTGATGTTGGCAAACCATGTTGAAGAAATGCCTACAAATTAAATAAAGAAAAAGAAAAAAATAGTGGTCATATATACATGTCTCTCTTCCACATACAATCTATCTTAATAAGATAGCTTACCATACATTCATTATACTGGCATTATATATATTGATCCAGAATGCTAGCCTTTGTTTATAACATAGTGATTGCAATTCCACCACAGAAAGCTTTTGTATTAAGACCCTGCCATTAAATCAAAATAAATCTTTCAATTTTAGATCTTTAACAAATTGGGGCATTTACATACATACCACACACAATTCATGTATATTCACCTAAATATGCATATTTACATACACATATATCACTCATTACTTAAAAAATATCATTATTTTGATCTTCTCTAAAGTACACCTTCCCATTCATAGATTAAAGACACCAAGGTTTATAAGTACAAATTCACGAAAACTGCATGGTAAATATGTGTAAATTTTCCTTTTTTAAAATAAAAAAAAATTACCTTAGTTTTTCAATGGCTGGAAGACATAAGACGATGCGATTAAGATCTAATGTGCCGCTGGTGAGGTGTAAGAATTTCTTATATGGTCCTATATCACCTTCTGATAAGATACAGTATGGATCTTGTATTTGTGTGCCCATAAAGGTAGCAGTAGCAGAAGCTCTGCTATTGGATGATCTTATGCAGGACATATTCAGTTTTGGAGCCGTGGAGGCTTCACTTTCTATATGATTTTGAGGCACAATCAGTTTCTTAAAAATGCTGACCAATATTCTGATTAGCTGCTCTGATAGCTTGTTTTGTTCTCCTCTGTAACTATCTTCACTTCTCAATCGTTGAACTCTGTGTTGTTGTTTCAAGTTTTCTGTCTTTTGATCAGCTTCTTTTTCTGTAGAAATAAGGGACAGAAGAGCTGATCAGTAACTGTTAAGTTTATGTTAGAAATTTAACTCTTTATTTTCGCGTGAATCTCAATAGGTTGTTTGTGCAGAAGAGCAGCTATACTATATGCTAACCGGAAGGCTTTCTATAATGCAAACCTTTTGCTTCTGCGACCAACTCCAGAAAAGTTTTCGTTTCAGTACTGAATGGAATTTGATCAGTTTTTTCCATATTTGTTGAAGATTCAGTGATTCCATGGCTTCCTAATTCGCTTAAAGGGTGTGTTTGCAGCTTCTGCTCCCACTGCAGTAAAGATTCTTTCTTGTTTTTCCTTTCTTGATGGAGATTTTGCTTCATTTCTTCTACCTTTTTCTGTAAATAGATGACTTCTTCTTCTACCTTCGCTATCTCCGCAACAAGAATTTGTGCCTGCACAAACGATTTTATTATATAATGAATTGTATTTCTATTATGATCAATAATGGCTTCCTAATAGTATGCAAATCTCGCTCGCTCGCTCTCTCTCTCTCTCTCTCTCTCTCTCTCTCTCTCTCTCCGTCCTCTGATCTGTATGAAAAAAGAGAATACCTGAAGAGAAACCGAAGAAGAAGAAGAAGAAGAAGAAAGACATGAATGACACACAAATGATCCGTTAAGTGCACGATGGAGAACTGTATTCAATTTCTGTTCATTCTCAAGAATTTCTTGCAACTGAGCCACCTATAAAATTAAAAGAAAGGAAAGAAAATCTAAAAAAAAAACAAAAACAAATAGTAGTGATCTGAAAAAAGACTAAATCTTCATTGTTTAATGCGAAACGTATTGTTGTTTCTGTCACCTCAGCTTCGAGCTGGAGTTTCTTCTGATTGCGCTCTTCTTCCTTCAGCATCAGCAGTTCCTCAAATTTCATTAGACTGAAAGAGAGACCAGAATTTAAGAACTGTTGTAGCAAAATGAAGATAGGTGGCTTAATTCATGAGTTTTGACGGTGCTGATGAAGTAAAATGCAGCGGCGGTGGATTGATGACCAACTGCAAGTTGGAAAATTATTATTGTTATTATTATATTTGCTTTAATTTCCGTGCTTGCATTCATGTTTGTGGGTAGGTTTTCTTTAACCTGCAATCCGTGACTGTTTTAATAACTGAAGCTGGCAGGTTCTGATTTGGTGGTGGGATTAGTTGAAAATTTTCACATGATTCGAATATACAGTCTTACTTTTTCTTAGCATTTTGATTTGGGGTTGGGCCTATTTGAAAGCTTTCACAATTCGCTTTTACGGTTGTAGTTTTTTAGCTTGAACGAATTTGCAAACATTGGGTTTAGTAAAATATGTTTTGAAGGTTTACATATATATTAACACTTTGAACTTTACATGTCACATTTCCTATGCATAAAAATGATATATTTCACTTTTAAAAATTAGATGTTAGATGTGTAAGCACATATAAATTGGGTGGCATGTATGTAGATGCCCCCTTTTTCTCAATATGCTATGTAGTAGATGTGAAGTATTTAATTATCTTGTGACCATTGAGATTTTGGTTGAATAATGGTTTAATCAACACAATATATTTATCCACTTATGATTTAGAAACACATCAATTATTTTCATTTAAAGATGTTGAATGCCTAAATACAGATTAACATACATAATTCAATTTTGATGATACCTTCATAAAATTTTACCAATTTATTGAGGCGGAAGTACCCTCACCTACCAAAGATGTTTCAGCCTTTGGCTAAAACATACCTTGAAAATTATTATTTTTAAATCGGAACACAATTTATATTGATAACAACAACAACAACAACAACAAAACCTTAATCCCACTAAGTAGGGTCGACTACATGAATCCGTTTTCTCCATTGCGTCCTATTTAGTGTCAAATTTTCGTTTAATTATAATAAAATAAGATCATTATTTTAAAATTGGAACACAATTTATATTGATAACAACAACAACAACATCAACAACAAAACCTTAATCCCACAAAGTAGGGTCGGCTACATGAATCCTTTTTCTCCGTTGCATCCTATTTAGTGTCAAATTTTCATTTAATTCTAATAAATTAATATCATTATTTTAAAATCGGAACACAATTTATATTGATAACAACAACAACAACAACAAAGCCTTAATCCCACTAAATAAGGTCAGCTACATGAATGCTTTTTCTCCATTTTGTCCTATTTAGTGTCAAATTTTCGTTTAATTCTAATAAATTAAGATCATTTTTTATGCAATAATACAATTTATATTGATAACACATCAAAAAAAATTATTTTTATCAATTACATTAATATAAAGTAACCATTTTTTCAGTTCATCATATGAGTAACATGTTTAAAGCAATTCCATTTATATTAGCCATCATGACAACCTTCAATGAAGTAGCTGATCACTTGAGCTCCAGCAATACATGAAACATCATTTATAAACTCTAAATTAAAAAAAAAAACAAAAAACAAAGAACCTTTTGAGTTGAGCCCCAAAAGCAGTTTGTCTTGATTCAAACTTTAAAATTAATCATATATATAATATACATATATATATATATATAATATACATGCCGCTCCAAGTGACTCCTTGATTGGCAGCTGCGTTCTCAATCTCGAGTCACCTAAGGCCACAGGTTTGAGCCTGCCTGAGTGTATCACTGCAACGCAGGATCTAATGATTAAGCACATGAGGTTGGTTGGGGGCTCGAAATCATAGCCTCCGGCCAATCTTATATATATAGATATCTCTATTAGTTTGATGTAGTTTAGGTCGAGTGGCCAATATGAAATAATAAATAAGTACAAAGACAACTTTGTTCTTAGGCTTATTTGCAGTCTTGTGGGCTGCATCATTATGAAGCACTCAAAATAGAAAATAAACAACCATCAAAATAACAAAACTTAAGATAGTTTCAGGTGAAAATTATATTTTGCCTCCAAAACCATCAGGGAATGGTGAATCTAGCTTGACTTCACTGTAGCGGAGTTGATGATGTCCAGAAATTCAGGCTGCGCATACAAAATAGAAGAAATAAAATATTAAAAATAAGGATCATATCAAAAATACATTAAAGAATCGTTTCTGCAAAATTGATGCCCTTTCTTGTAAATTACTTTTAACTGTATGTAGCATTCTAATTTACATACACACAATCCAATTTTAAAAGATTTAGCTAAGCACTTCCATCTTTTAACCTTCATGTTATTTACCAAATCCTACTTGAGTTAAGCCCATCCATCTTTTAATCTTCATGTTATTTACCAAATCCTACTTGAGTAGAATCCAATTAGTAACCAAACAGCCCCTTCGCGTGTAATTTCAGCATCACAAATTAAAATTTTAGATATGTAACAAAACCAATAAACAGGATGAAGATTTACAAATAACGGCCCAATTTAGAATAGTATTTATTGAAGACAAAAATAGTAAACAGTAGGCATATTGATTCAGCAGATTCAATCAAAGATGAAAGATCAGGAATAAAAATGGATGAAAGTGAAGAAATTTGAAAACGCTATCATTCAGAAAGTTCATTAAAAGATTAAGACTTCAACAGTAGTCGTTAAGACGAATGAAAATAAATAAAACTGATGCTAGATTGTTGGTATAGAGCTAATGATGATGATAATGAAAGCCTGGCAAAACCGAAATGCGCCCCTTATTTATTACTAATATTTATTGGGGCATTTAAAAATACCATAATCACTAACCTTTTAAAAGTGAAATACCCATTTTCATGTATAGTTTCTTAATAACAAGGTGTTATAAATGTAAATATCAAACTTTAGCTGTTAGATATGTAAATGCATACGAATTGCATGGTATGTAAATTTCCACATTTTTTTGGCATATATTCGAAAACCATACCTCAAATTTAGATATCTAGGATTCGGTAGGTGTCAACTTACTAGTTGAAATAGGTAATAATAATAATAAGTTGTGAGTATATTAAATATATTAATGCTGATCAGAAGGTAAACCTTCAAAGATGCGCCACCAACAAGGAAGCCATCAAGATCGGGCTGTCCAGCCAATTCCTTGGAGTTTGCCCCATTTACAGAACCTGCAAGTAGAGATTAGAAGCACAGGCAATTATTTCAATGATTGTAGGGGCATTTACATACATAGCACACAATCCTAATGCATTAACATACTCACGCCTAGCTTTCATATTTACATACATAGCATTAAAATTTTTAATATCACATAAAACAATAGCACTATTACCAGCTTCCTAAAGTGAAATATAATTTTAATACATAGAATTAAAGCACCAAAGTGTTATTTAAATATAAAATTTTAGGTGATAGATATGTAAATACATAAGAATTGTGTGCTAGGTAAATTTCCCAAGATTATAACCCAAAGTTTCAGGATATAAAAACATGTGCTAGCTTGAACATATCCGCAACAAAAGTCCAGCATAGAGGAATGTCTAGTATACTACAAAAAGATTAAAATGAGAAAATAGAGTACCTCCATATATGATCCTAGTGGATTCAGAAACTTCAGCACTCACGTTTTCCTTGAGCCACTTCCGCAGTTCAAAATGAACCTAATGAATAAAAATAACAGCCGATGAGAAAACACAAGTTGGAAAAAGAATTTGAGAAAATTCCAACAGGTACACCAAAGGTGGTGAATGAAGTGCAGGATTTAAATGATCCAATAAATAAACAGTTTTGGGCATATGCTCGGGGCTGTAAATCAACCGAGTTCAGTAGATTAGAATCTTGTTCGAGTTCATAATATAATTTACTTTTCAATTTTGGACCGTGCATGTACATGACTTGAGGTTTTAAAATCTTATCCAAACTTGTTTATTAGTTTTTTATTACAGATTTTGAGCTATAATAAAGCTTTAATTAAGCATAATTATACGTTTGATGCTAATAATTTAAACATATAGCCTAATTACTGAAACATAAATGTATTTATACATTTTAAGAAAAATTGGCATACTTCCTAAATGGTATTGTTTAAACTTTTTGGTAAAGTATATTTAACAAGAAATTGATTAAATTTACATAGCTATTCATTTGTTATTTTCATCATAGTTATAGCTTAATAAAATAAATTTCAAGTGTATAAGAAATAGAAAAATTGATACGAGAACATTGAATAAGTTATCAAATAAATATTAAGCCATCATTAAATGAGCACGTTATGGAACTTTAGTGAGATACTTAACCAAGTAATATATGAGCATATGAATGAACATAAATAAATATGCAAATCAATGTTCAATCTCGTTCATTTATACGATGAGTTTTTAAAATCATGATTGAACTTGTTTAATTATTCAAATAAATGACCATAAACAATCCTCATACAAAATAGTATCAAGTCATTCTGCAAGTGCATCTGTTAACTTACAACTCTACGTATGCTTCAATAAAAAAATCATAAACTACAACCACTTTCTTATCAAACAAAGGAAAATAAAGAGCGACGGATACATATAAACCAATATAAGATTTCAGAAGAATTTACCTCTTGGGCCTGAGCTGGGGTTGCAACCTTGCCGGTTCCAATAGCCCAAACTGGCTCATAGGCCACAACTACATTTTTCCAATCAGAAATCCTTTCTGCAAGAAAGGATTCAATTAACAAAACAGCACAGAGAAGTTGTAGTGAGATTATGATTGGATGGAAACTAAAAATATTATCATTACTTTATCTGAATGAGAAAAGAAAAGGTGAAATGTAAATATATTAATAAAGCAGATGGCTCATTGAAGCAAATCATCTATCATGGTGATGTAGTAGTTATTGTTAGCATAAAATCATTTGCCAAATTTAAAATAAAGGTATTCCCAATATCATACCCTGCATATATCATGGATGATTTAGTTATCGCCTACTAATCTGTCTATTGAAATATATTGAGTATTTATGGTAACACAATCATCTTAATATTGACTCTTGGTGGGCCTATGACTGATAATTTAATTTCCAAAAGTTCACTATATAATTGCCTTGAATTCTAACTCACACTAAATTGAAATCAATTTTGCTTTAACGCTAGGGTTAAAATCAAAATCAAATTGCTTTGACTAGGGGATTAATCTCTCAAGAGAAGCTTGATTTAACTTCAATTTCACTTGATATATTTAAATACATGTTCATACATCTAAACCCACTTGCACACTCACACTCATGCATGCACATATATACATATATACAAATATAAAACTTTATAAAAAAATAATGAGTACAAATGCTTGCGCGCGCGCGCGCGCGCGCACACACACACACACATTTATTTATTTTTAACGGACCAAAATTATTTAGAGCCTATCAAAATCTTAATTTTGAGTAGATCATGCTCCACTCAAACCCAACTCAATATCACCAATAGCGGGACATGCATGAGACAACATGTGAGTTCTAACAAATCATTATCATCATTCAATTACAAAATGAAATATCACACTCGAGCTTCCTAAATTATTTTGGGATGGGCCAATTGGCGTATTATCTAAAACACTATTGAAGGGCGATTAAAGTGATGAAGTGGCAATTAGTTTCATAGTTCTCAAAATCTCATCCTCTTTGTCCATTACACTTACTAGATGCATTAATAACTAGGCCCTAAATGTAGGGACACAGATGCAAATTTTTCTTTCTTGTTATGAAATCTCTATCATGTATTAATTATATATCAGTGGCCCGTTAAAATTCATAGTAGGAGGTGAAAATGAAGATTGTTTGATAAAATATATATAGAAAAAAGTAAGTCCAAAACATGCTAATAAGAAAGTAGATTATCAAGCATCTCAAAAATCATTTTCCTCAACTTCATCTCTTGAAAATTTCCTATGGCTGTCGCAACAGATGCAAAAAAAGATATGATGCGAGGGCAACACCAACAAGAGATTATTGTGGATAAGAAACTGTAATAAACTACTTTCATGACACTCAAGCAAGCGTACTCAAGAATATGTTGCGGTGCAACTAGGGTTGTAAACTAGTCGAGCTTGAGCGGGCAAAGGCTTGGCTAGTGTCCAGCTCGATCGAAATTTCTCATGCTCGAAATTGGCTCGTGTTCGACCCGATTTAAATATTCATATTTGTGTTCGGTTCGGAATCGACTCGTTAAAATTAATTAGAAAAAGTAGATATAGGGTGTTGGAATAGAACCTGCACCATGCAATAGAAGGCACAGAACCATATGACCACATTAGCTGTTATGATTTAAACATATATATATATATATATATATATATATATATATATATATATATATATATATATATATATATATATATATATATATATATATATAACTACTTTATTTGGAGCTAAAAAGAGCTGAACATGAGCGGATAAAGAGTTGTTCATTTCGACTCGTTTATAATTTGAGCTTAAAAGAATTCTTCATGTTTAGCTCGTTTACTTAACGAACAAGCCGAACATGAGTTGTTCGTGAACAATAAACTTTTTTGACAGCCCTAGATGCAACAGAGTATATGATACTACCACTACTAAAAACACGGCCTTAACAATGATAAAACTGCAGATGAACAAAGTCATTCCAATCTTATCAAAATAATAATAATAATAATAATAATAATAATAATAAATCCTAGTAAAAATTTGCTTAAACCACTAATATACATTATTATGAGAGTTTTGTGTAACACTTCTATCCACCAAACTCAGTGATTCTGCCCCAAATCTAGCGGTTGTAAGGGTTCACTTTTGCTATTAATGTCTTAACTATACTTATATTTCGGCAAATTGGATACAGATACAATTAGACCCATTATGTAGGGGCATTTATGAAACTTATTCTTTCTTAACATAAAATATGCATCATGTATAACAGTGATCCATTAAAATTCCTAAGAATAATAGTTGGGGGTGAAAATGATTGATGTTTGATAACATATAACAATAAGTAAATCGAAAACATGAAAATAAGACAAGTAAATGTAGCAAAGCATCTTTGACAATCATTTTCCTTGGGCTTCATTTTCCGTGACAATCCTAGGCACATCACAACAGGGCTACAAAGACAAGCGCGAGCTACACCAACTTAGAGATTATTGCTGCCAAAATGATTACCGCAATGCAAAAAATGCCCTTAAAAATGATAACATTGCAAATAAATAAAAAAAGATAATGTGATCCTATTGAGGCATTTTTTGCAAAAAAAATCCTAGTAAAAACTTGATTTAAACAATGGTTGCCAACAAGATGAAAAAGTTTAAGATATAGATTAATAAAGACATCAAAAGACAACGAATGTAAAAGAGGCACAAAGTAGATATGCATTCACCTGCAATAGCCTTTGTCTGTGCAGCAACAACATCCACAGTTGAACCTGCTTCTCGTTGCTCAAGGGTCTCACCAACACAAGCAATCACTTTCAAACCTTGAGAAAGTGCATACGCAACTTTATCTCCCACGAACTACAAATTGAAAAAAAAAAAGATATAAGCAATGCTTATAGAACAAATTGGACTCACAATGATCATACAATTTAACTATTTTACTCAGAAGAGAATTCTGCTAACCCAAATTAAGTGTATCAGATACAAATATGCAATAAAGAATTATATGGAACATCTGACATGCAAAAAAAATGAAGGAACAAACCTCATTGGATTCACCAAGTAAAGACCTCCTTTCAGAATGGCCAACAATTACCCAGGGAATGCCTAGATTAACAAGAATCTCAGCACTGCATGAAATAAGTTTCAAAAAATAAAGAACAAGCTATGATAAGTCATCTTACAATTTTAAGCACGTTCACTGTAAGGATTAATTAACTATGAGATAGATTGATAAATTGAAAGTGTAGTTTTGTTTGTTGTCCTAGCGACCCCAACACATGTGGCAACAACAAGTACCGCAATGCAACAAGAAATAATTCTCTCGGGTAGATTATGACATATGGTTCAAGTTAGGAAGATTTTCAGTGTCTTCTTGTCTTCCTTGAACTAACTGAAACCCAAGTGTAAAAATGCTGCGATACTACAGGAACAGATGATAAAACAAGCACTCAATCCCAACTACAGTGAATTACAATATGGTACAACCGACAAAAAAATGCGTAAGAAAATTATCAGCAATTCCACAGAGAAGGCTGTTGTTGAATTTATGTTTCAATACAGAATGACACTAGGAAACATGGAGCAGAACAAATCTTGCAGTACCGTAATGGGGAATTACAATATTGAGCAATACTGATTATGTCCGCATAAAACTGCTAGAAACAGGAAACACTTTGGTCGCAATGCTTCAGGTTTCCAGATTTTAGTAAATAGTCGAGAGATATTTTCTTGACATCCATCTTACATGTGAATGGAGAAGTTTCATCCAGCTGTTCCACCCTTTCAACCAGAATCATCCCCTTCCTCAACTCCACCTCACACACACACGAAAGAAGGAAACGCGGAATGTTGATGACATAGTGCATGCACAACTTATTAGTAGAATCTTTTAAAATATCCACCAAAAAACTCTCATGTTTTTTTCAAGCTTTAAGAAAATACAAATTTCCTCACTCAAATTGTTTGCAACTTGAGAAAAGATAAAATTGGAAAAAAAAAACCCTGAAGATGGCCATCTCAAAACATGTACCAACAATAATCATGATTACAAATTGACAAAGGAATATTTATATAGCAATGTGAGGATTTAGGATAGCCGATCTCACCTGATCTCACCAGTGTATGCCCCTCCTTTCTTTACCCAGACATTTTGAGCAGCAACTTGAAAATCAGGACGCAGCAAACTTTGCACAAGAGGGATAAACACAAAAGGGGGACTGACGACTACCTCTGGAAGACAAGAGAACATCAATAAGTAAACATGGATAATGCTCGCATTATGATTGATGATGTTTAGTTGAAATCATCAATACATATAAGTTCTTTCAAAAGACAAAATGAACAAAAAAATTTATTATGTTTTCCGTATAAATAAATTTCAAAAAAACAAGAGAGCTTTAAAAAATAAACATAAGCATATCGTTTGGATTGAAATAAAAATCCTTTTGAGAGTTAAAGAGTATGGGATATCTTGGAATAGAATGGTTAGAAAATCAATTTAAATACATTCTAAAAACTAAGAGGATGAAAGACACTAGGAGAAGTCATTCTATATTGTGTTTAGGAAGGAAAGAGAAGTTTAAGGTTGTGTAAAATATGAAAGAATCAAATTTACAAGTCACAAAATGAAGTCATGGAAGCAGGTGACGGAAAATGATTTTAGAAAAATCAAATCAATACCAAATAATCAAACTTGATTTTAAAAAGATAAATTCAAGGAGGCATTTTTTATGCAAAGCTACTAACTGAAGATTATGCAAAACAACAAAACAAAATCCACTTGCTTTGTTGATCATGAAAATATAAGTATGTATATATAATAGAATATTACAAGAATTGAAGAGCATTAAAGAGCCGTGTATATCAAAATTATGACAAAGTTATAAAATCTGCCATATACTCTTAACCTTAAATGTAACACAAATGCAATCTCCATTTGTATTCACCGCCATCCTTTTATTTTATACTGAAACATTAAACTTAATTATTATATTATGAAAAATATAAATAAAGGAATGAAGGGCACATGTTGCATATTGGAGAGGACATAGGACTTCAACATTTGCTACAGGTCTTCAACCTATTCATTTATGATGGGGCACCGGCTTGTATTAATAGTTGTGTAGTTACAAAAGAGTTTGTACTCAATCAAATATTTGAATCTAATCATTTATCATTTTGTAATGGTTACAAAAATTGAATAAAAGTTTTAAGATAAGATCCTTAGTTTACAGTACTTGGATATGAAAATTATACATGTGGGATGTAAAGTTGGATAGATTTTATAAAATAATTTTACCCCGAATTAAATTAGCTGTAAACAAGTTGAAAGGCCAAACGTACATATGCATAATAGGTGTAAGAAACTTGGATTTGCTACTCCACGATATTATATATATATATATATATATATATATATATATATATATATATATATATATCTTGGAGGATTTATCATCTAGATAACACAGATAAACAGCTTGGAGGATTTTTCAAAAAACAATGTTATCATACTTGAAAAATGAAATGTTATTTAGCAAAATCAAAGGTGATTTAGATATTTTTTTACATTTTTAAAACCAACAAGATTGAGGAAATCAAGACAGAGTTCAATTCCGTCAACATTTAAATAATCTTAAAATTGAGAACTAAAGTTACTCCAATTGCATCAAACCAAACATCATTTATCATAAATAACATAACATTATATTAATTAAAATATTAACCAAACAACCTCTTAGAACCAAAGAACAATAAAGTGCTTCGGAAATACAACAAGATAAAAAGAACATCATGAAGACTTAAAGATGCACTTTTTAAATTCTAATTAGATTGAGTATATATTAGATTGAAGCATTGGGCAATAGAGAAATAACTTTTAATAATATGATAAAGAAAATGTCATGATAGAAAAATGTTAAATATAGGAAGGAAAAAGTAAGATATTATTATATTAAAAGGAACAGTGCAAATAATACAGATTACAAATAAGGGATCTATTAATAGATTAGTGTGATTTGTAGATTGAAATAAAGAACAAAAGTTACGCCATAAAAAAATGTAAAATATGAAGGGATGTGACTAATTAAGTAGTAGGGCAAAAGAAATGAATGTTATAAAACGAATAAATTTATATGAACTGTAAATAACATCCATTGTAATATTCAAAGGGAATAATTGGAAATCATAGAGCCAACATCTAACAGTTGGAATATAACTAATAAAGATGATTATTATGAATTTTACATTCAATCAGTGAGAAGGTTAAATCTCAGCTCTTTTTGGTTATTTTCAATTAATGGTATAATGTATTAATACAACAAAAACAACAACAAGCATTTACGTCACTAAGTGGGGTTGGCTAATTGGATAATGCAAATATGTAATATGAAAAATAAAATGAGTATTTTTTAAAATAGTTCAATAAGATTGGCATTTCACAATAAAGAGATCAGTTTTCATCCATGTATTTGGGTCTAAATCAAAATTACTCCAGGCTAATATTCAGCTTGCATATGGTTAAAAAACAAATTTAAAACAATGCTACTTTATTATTAAAAAAGAATACCGAGTTACCACTCCAAGCCTAAGCCTAACATTCACATGCTGGAAGAAAACTATGAAATGAAGCTCAGAAATGCAGCTAAGGAAGCTTCTATCAAGGGAATTCAGAGATATTTAAAATAAAAAAAAAGGTAATCCGTTCATGGATAACTCCAATAAAACTTCCAATTAAAAAAAAAAATCAAACATTTAAAATTTGAATGTCAAAATACGCATGAGAGGAAAAAAACTAATGTAGCCATACCAACAACATCCTGTGAGGGAACCTTCCCATCATTCAACGTTGCAACAATTTTCTTAACCTCCTCCGTCGTTCCATTCTGCAAAATTCACAGGGAAAATCAGGACATGATTAAATCTTCCTCTGTAAAATATTAATATGCAAATAACCCAGCATAAGACATTGAAAAACACCACCGAAAACTAGATCTAATGCAAGGATAAAAATTAGGGCATATAGAATCAGTCCCAGATCCACCAATAAAAAGATAAAATATACATTTAAAATTATGTAATGGTAAATTCGCTCAAATTTCCCAACAAAAAAAGGTAAAAATATGCAGATCGGGAAAATAACAGTTCAAAGCGATGATTCAGCAATCGCATGCAGATAAAAAGTAAAACAAATCACCGATTAAAGTTGATGAACAACGGATCCCGAAAAACAAAAGAATAACAGATATTAATGCACGCGACAGACTAAAAAGTTAATGAGATGGACGATCTGAGTAAAACAGATGCTAAAATGGATTAAATAATGTTTAAATTGAGAAGGAGAAGAAGAGTTACGCATTTCCAGTTGCCGCCGACAAAGAATTTCCTGCCCATTGCTTTATGCTTAGATGATTATGCGGCCGAAGAGACAACCCTTAAAACGTTTCTTCGGCTGAGAATGGAAGTCCTGATTTTCCCTGAAGATGAGGTTGTGATATTATCTTGCCCATGGCTGTACCCTCGGCATCGTAGTTTTACTATTATACCCTCAGCCGTTGAACCAGATTTTTTTCTGGCCATTTACGTACATACCACCACATTCATATGTATTTACGTTACTAACACCATAACTAATTCTTTTACTTTTATAACCCGCAAAACTTTCATCCAAAATTTTCATATTTGTATATAAGAAATGTCTCTAAGAGACCTGTCGATCCACGAGGAAAGAGTATGGAGAAGACTGACCCGTTATCAGCATGTGAGGCCCACTTAACTAATCGAATGAAGCTGTCCAAGCCAAGCCGACAATAATAAAATCTATTAAAATCGATCGAACCATGAAACAAACAAAAACATGACCCGATAATCTCGAGCCCGAACCAAATGAGAATAAAAGAGTATCTGAGCCAACAAATATATGAAATATGACCTGATATGGTGGTCTACCTTAAACCCGAAAGAAAATCGAATTCCACATCACCCCAACCACCCCATGGATGCCCTAAGAGTTCCTCAGGATCGAAAACCAAATCATATCACACAGCTGACCCATGCCAATTAAAGCTTAATCAACCGAGCTGATTCTATCAACCCGAAACCAACTAAAGTTTACATGGCCAAGCTATAAAGTAACCATATGTAAAATACTAGAATTACCTAGTATGTACCTTTTTAAAGAAATAGGGACAAAAATATAATATCATCATTATACCCCACTGTCTATAAATAAAGGAATCATTTATGAATAATACACGACAAATTACTATTCAATCTCTCTCTTCATGCCTATCTCTCTATCTATTCTTATTTACACTCTATTCATTGGTTATGATTCGAAGATAAACTAGGATTCAACATTTTTAAATGTCTGGTGAGTGTGGATCATACCACAAACAAGAGGAGTGATCTGAAAAGAATATACTCATAAAATAGACAATGACAATAATGAGTGCACGAGAGAAGAGAAGTGACCCACGAAGAAGAGACTCATAATATAGACACTAGAAACATGGAGTGCACCCAAGAATTCGTTACCGAACAAATTCTGAAATTTAAGAATCAAAAGTTGGATGTCATTAGAGACACTCTAACTCGAGGAAGAAAATGACTGCTCCGAGATAAAGTGTCAGCGCTCAATGGAAGAAGAGTCCCCCTAGCTTTGGAAGGAGAATGAGACTCCAAGTACTTCAATGGTGCTAAGTCAACATCAATTGACTGACATTGCTTCAAACGTACAAAGGCGCCATCTTATCCCTAGAAGGCGTTCTTGAGAAAAATCTTTGAGATTGAGACCCCTAAGCGATTCAAGATCCCCGCATTGGAATTCAAAAAGGGGTTGATCAATCCGACTTACCATATATCCCCAATTTGATTTCATTGTGTGTTTGCTGATGATCACCGACGCGTTGAAATATTGTTTCTTCTTTACCATGTGTCAGCCGCTAAAAGGTAAGTGTTCGTGTTAAATTTAATATAATATATAATTTAGAAAATATAGCTTTAATTTTAAAATATGAAATCAAACTGATCTCATATCTTTAATAGTTTAAATAAGCGAACACTACAGATTAAACTATGCATCTATCCCAAAGAATATACACATTACTTAATAGTGAGACTCGATTAAATAAACTAATAATATATGACATCTGTTTGGTCTGCGAAACCTGTTATATTGACCGACATGTTCCTCTATCTAATACAAAAGGAATTAGATATTATTTATATTAATATGAGGTCTTTAAAGTTTTTTATAAGAGCAAGCCCCTATAGTTAATTATATCTTAGATAACCGAAGTTACCTAAGAAAACTCTATATTTAGATAAGGAAATTATGTTTTCATGACTTCTAAAAGGTAGGATTTTTCAAGATAATGTGGTAATAGAAAATCCAATAGGTGAGTGGCTTAAATTTTGGAGTAGTTATTGTAGGAGTCCAAAAGAAGAAAAACTAGGAGATGTCATAGATTCAACGAGGTCCAAAAGTAGTCTGGCCAAATCCCAGTCTAAGTCGATTATTTTAAAATAAGGCAATAAGCACTCAATTGAGACTTCTTAAGTAATTAGTTTTGTGATATCTTATCAAAAACATATGCTTGGGATAGGGAAGATAAGTTCCAGTAAGTCTTGGAATCTTTCTTGCTAGTCTTAGTATCCTCAATATTTGAAAACAATTTTTTTAGATTCGAAATAAAATTCATTGTATTTTCTTTCTTTCATCAATTCGTTCTTTTTCTTTCTTTATTCCATTGTTATTAATGGATTTCTTCAAGAACTTTTTTGTTGATTCAAAGAAAAGTTGTGTATTGATCTGATAAATACTAATGGTACATAACAAAATCTCTCTGTAGATTTTTTCAATAATTATCTTCAAATGTTGAGGTAAGCGGAGAACTTCATCTGATCGGGTGAATGCGAACAAGCATTCCAAAAATCAAAATACTCTCTAGCATCACCACCACTCCTCCAAAATTCTAAGCAAAGTGAATAAGTCTCCCTATACATGGAAGTTGGACGTGAGCCCAATAACTCAGTTTAGTTTAGAGGAGCAAGGGAAACACTTCCTAGTCTACTACATTAGCTGGGTTCTAAGAGGAGTCGAGGTCAAGTACCTAATTATGAAAAAAAATTAACATTTTATATGCAGGCTTCGCTCGTAGTTTCAAATCTATTGGGCTAGAATCATCATTGATCATCCACTCAAATCAGTCCTCACCAAGCCAAAGCACTCTTTTCAATTTAAAAAATGGGTGGTAAAACTCAGTGAATTCGAGCTTTCATACGTGCTCCGGACTACCATTAAAGTTTATGTCATAGTGTATTACTTGGCCAAATTTTTTAAGTCAAGCGAACTACACAAAGAAACGACAATTGATAGCCATACCTGGGTTCTACATACCGTCGACAAAGCATCTAGTCAAACCGGCGTGGGGCACGGTCTCGCTCTAACAAATTTGATTGGAGATTATATGTACTAATCAATATAAATGAGATTCAAAGTCACAAAAAATGAAGCCAAGTATTAAGCTTTGATTATCCAGTTACGTTTTGCTTACGGGATGGGCACACAACACATCCTAGTAAATTTTGAATCAAAGTTGGTGGTCAATCAGGTAAACTTACAATTTAAAGTTAGGGAGCAGAAGATATAGAAATTGGAAGGCTTGAAATTAAACACATTCCCTGAAGAGACAACCAGGCAGCAAACCTCCTATCCAAGTGCATCCTTTTGGGGGAGGGGAAGCCCCAAAGGCCTGTTCGGCTGACCATGAAAGAAACTGAGGAGATGGAACTGAGAACCGAATGATCAACGAGTTAATTAGATTCATACATCTTATTACTTGAGACTGTGAATGTCTTGGAAGAAGCAACCGACCCAAAGTACATCAAGATGAAAACAACCCAATATCTCATGATTGAGGGGAAACTTTTTCAAAGGCCAATCACCTCGTTTTACTTGAGGTGCATCAAAGAAGACGAGATAGAAGACATTCTCCATGAAGTATATTCAGAAGAATATGGAGGCCACTTTAGAAGAAAGACTTTGGCACACCAAGTACAACGACAAAGTTATTTATGGCTGGCACTGCAGAAGAAAGTTGAGGGATCTCAAAGATGTGTGAACAATATAAGAAAGGCGCATCATTACAATATCAGTCGGTATACAAATTATAGCACATTGTAAGTCCATGATTGTTTGTCATTCGGGGACTCAAAATTCTCAGGCCCTTCACGCCATCATGGGGCTAGAGAAAGTTTATGCTCATTGGTGTAAATTATTTGTCTAGGTGGATAGAGGCTAAAACACTTGCTCGGATCACCATGAAAGTCGTTCAAAAGTTCATCAAGACTGAACTAATTTGTCGGTATAGAGTATCATTCATTATTGTCATAGACAACGGAACATAAATTGCCAATTAAGTGGTGAAAGAATCCGATTTTAATTTATCATCCATATATCTAAGAAGAATTCAACAATATATATTTATATACCTTTATTTAAAAGAATTATCATATTTGATATAACTAAATGATATCTTCAAATGATATTTAAACTTGTTTATTAATTTCAACAAATATATTTGTTGAAACGATAAGCGGAAGTGAGATAGGATCATACATACCTCCAGCCATAACTTACACGTGTTGAATCGACACACTCTGCTTACACGATAAATTTTGTGTTATGGATCTTCTAAACTTTTCTCACTCACAACCCGATGGTGAGGAAAACAAAATTATGAGGAGCAAGCTTAGAGACCAAAACAGTAAGCATCACATCTATTTATAGTGCTCTGCCCATCACAGAGATCTACGGTAGTGATCCCATCACAGAGATCAGCATATATGAGTAGGGCATACGAAAGGGTGGCATACGAAAGGGTTGAACTTAGACTAAATATGAACCTCATTATAAAATTTATTTCCCTTGAAAACAAAACAAGTTTTATTTTTCTTGAAAACACAAATGTTTTCAATGAGAATTATAAAGGAAAAGGGGAATTAACATTATTCATTTGCAATAGCATGTAATCATATAATCATATAGATGTTGCCGTGTATTAATTCAATATTTAGTTTCTCATAACAAGAGGCAATGTGAACCACTACGCAAAACATATATTTTTGCTTATTAAATTAAATTTTAAAATTCATACATTTGCCTTGTATCCAAATGTCGACTGGATTTTCAATATTTTAAAATGAAAGAAGCAGTGTCATTGATGTCTTATTTCATTTTTTTAATTTAAAATGACTATTTTTACACATCCTTTATATATTTGATAACAATTTTATCATAATAAAACTTATGTAAACTTTTTAGAGTTGATATGAGAAAAAATAGGCATTTACTTGAAAAAAATATTACGTCCAGAGTTTGGATATAAGCTACTTCTGAACAACAGACGTGGTACACCGAAATGAGAGGAGGATAGGGCTGTCCAAACGGCTCGTTGTTCACGAACAGCAGGTGTTTGACCCATAAAATAGCTCATGTTCGATTTGTTCACAAAGCAAACGAGTCGAACAAGAATAATTTTTTTGTGCTCGATATAAAACCGAGCTAAACACAGATAAAATTTTTCATGTTCGTGTTCGGCTCGTTTTGGCTCTATATATATATATATATATATAATGAATAATATTTTTAAATATTTAATTGACTACAACACTACAAGTTTTATAATCAATTAAAATTACTAATTAAAAATAGGATAAAATTATATTAAATTTTATTTAAATGAATATTTTAATATAAATAATGAGATCTCATCATACATTTAATATTTTACGCATATGTGATTAGGGCTGTCAAAATAACTCATTGTTCGTGAATAACTCGTGTTCGGCTCGATTAACAAGCGAGTCAAACACAAACCAAATTTTTAAGCTTGATATATAAACGAACCGAATACGAACAATAATATTTTTTAACAAATTGAGTATGGACTCGCTCAAGCTCGTCTCGTTTACACCCATAACAGCTGCATGCATGGCTAGTGTTGTCAAAATGGTTCTTTGTTCGCGAACGGTTCGTGTTTGGTGTGCTAAGCAAACGAGCCGAACATGAAAAAATTTTTTATGTTCGAAATATAAATGAGCCGAACACAAACAGTTGTATTTTTTAATGAGCCGAACACAAGCGAGTACGGGTCGAACACGAGCTAAGCCCAGGTTTGCTCGTGTTCGGCTTATTTACACCCCTAGAGGAGGAGGGAAAAAAAAACCTTGGTGTATCGCCTCCGTTGTCCGGATACGCCCGGATTCCGGATGCAATACTTTCTCCATTTACATACATACCACCTAATTCCTATATAGCAGTTATTGTTGTGAAAAACGATGACAATAAAATGAAAAATTGGAACAAGAAATTAGCACTAGAAAAGAACACAGCGAAACCTATATATTTACGTGATTCGGCAAGATTGCCTACGTCCACAGAATTGCAAAAAATTTTATTACTTCGAGGAATTAAATCGTCAAACGCTTCGACATTTACAAGAGACTCCCCTTCTCTCTCACTCTCCTCCCCTTCTCTCTCACTCACACTTGAAGGAAGAATCAACAAAAGAATCTTTTTTCCAGCTCCACATACCAAAAAAACCAAAGAAGAAATATTAGAGGAGCAGCCTTTAATTTCTTCGTTTCCCTGTATTCAGCCGAAGTCCGAAGAGCAGTATTGGGATCGAGTATGCCAGGCTTTTTCAAATGCAATTTGCAACAGTTAAAAATTTTGCATACGGAGGGCGTACACAGTTCGCGTGCACCATCCAGTAAGAGGCGGACATATATGCATATATCCTCCATATACCATCCAAATAACAGAGAAGTTACATGGAACTTACACAGAGGTTACATGAGATAACACATGAAACCCTCCATATACCCTCCATATAACATGTAGACCGTACGCAGCGCTGAGTACGGTCTACGTACGCAAATTTTTCCCCCCCTTAAGTGTGTGTTTGGAATTCATTTGGGACGAGCCGATTGAATTGAGGTAATTTTTAATAAGTATTTAATTTTATTATTTTTTTTTAGATCTTAAATTTATGGCTTATACCTATAAATAACATATTTTTTAAGGTTTTTATATGAAACAAAATTAGTAATGATAGTCTTGTATTACAAAATTTAATTAAAGTTATAACAATAATAACATTAATAAACAAAATTAAATCATCAAGCTTAAACTTCTTATTTTATAAAAATTATTAAATTGAAAATATAATAATAATAATAATAATAATAATAATAATGTAATGAATTGGAAAAGACAAAAAAAATAAAAGTTTAATTAATATTTAAAAATCAATATTACAAATTTAATGTATAATAAGAAACAAAATAATAACAAAGCAAAAAAATGTAATACGCAAGTCATATTTGAATAAGATTTTTAAGATTAATAATTAAATTTAAGGAAATTTAATTGGTAATTGAAATGATACAATTAAGCAAGGTTAATTAAGCATGATTAAATAATGTGAATAAAGAAAACGTGAATTCATAAGATTAATAATTTAATCAAACTTAATATTGAAAGATAATAATATTAATTAAAATGATGTAATTAGAATTGATTTAAATTTAATGATTAAATAAAATTAATTAAATAATGTGGTAAAAACTTATTAATATGAATATTTTATATATTATAAGTGTTCAATTAAAGAAATCACAACTTGAATAAAAAGGTGAAAAATATTTAAGCGAGTACCCTTACTTCCAATCTATGGTAGTTTTGTTTTTCTTCTAAACTGATGGCATTGATAAATATTGATATTTGTTATATCAAACTGTACAATGTTATCATCATTTATTGTGCTCTTTTAATTATTGGCAGTATCATTGCGATGGTTATGAGTTTTTAGTAGTACATATTATGACACATTATATATTTCATAGCAAACTGAACAAAATTAACATATGAATGATACAAGACATATATATTAATTGAATATGTAGGTTGACTCTTACAGAGTTCACCCACTTATAGTACTAACTGGGAACTTTAAAATATATGTGAAAATAAACGAAAAAAAAAATAGTATTGATATTGATGTATCTTAATTGGTACAATTTACACAATGCTCTTGTGATGGTTGTGTATAAAGTACATAATGAATGTTTTGAAAGGAATAGAGATGTTGCTCTAACAAAGACTTATACGTTTGAGGTTTCCCCTTTTACTTTTTTTGGAAATTTTAGTTTTCTTTTACATTTTAATTTTTTCATATTTTCTTATGACTTGTTATGTTTCACCAGGAGACCAGTTCTAGATGGTAGGCCTAAAGCATAATAAACTGGCGGTCACAAATTCAAAAAACTTAAATCAGCACTCTAAAATGAAAGAAAGAACCAAATTGTGCATTGAAATAAATTACAAATATCTGCTATTAAACCGAAAAATTTGGAAAATAAAAACAAAATTTCAGCAAAATGAGAACATAAATGTACATTCAAGTATTGGCATTGCAGTTTTGTAATAATGGATGATGTGCCTATGATGGAGATAACTATACAATAAAAAGCCAAAAACGCTTCTATTAGAAAACTAAGAATTCTATAGTAAAAATCCTGTTAAGTACTATGTATGAAGCAAACCGTCACAGCATTAAAGACGGTTTATTTCATTTCCCATTCGATCACCCAGTATAGGAAGGCATGCAGGCAATTCCCGTCGTAGATTATCACCAAAAGTTGAAATTACAAGGCTCGTGCAATATATAGCACACTGTTTGACTTCCTGCTAAGATTTGTGTTATGAATTTCTTTGCAAACTATATAAATATATTCATCGTCAAGCCCAATCACTTACCTGATCCTGATCCTGATTAGCCAAACGAGCCAAAATGGCTTTATAGATCATATTGACATAGGATTTGAAGTCAGAAGCACAATTCTGCATTTAAAAATTAATCTCAGTGCTAAATAACTTGATATAACAGAGAATATTTATATTAGCATTTCGTTCACCTCAAAAGTTGGACGAAGAACATGAACTAGTTCTCCACAAACTTGTAAAGCCTCTGCAGAAACTTTGTAATATCCGTTCACCGACCGCTGATAGTATAGGATTTGAAAGAGCCTGGAGCAAACTTAAAGTAAGAAGGAATGAGAGAACAACGTAGTATCATTGCCAATCTACCAGCAGTTAGAAAACACAAAGAAATCAGCTGTGATATTAAAGCTCCAACTTTTTTAAACAACATACAATGATAGAATGTTGGAAATACTATCCCTAATGGAAATGCAACTCTTCTGTAAAGGGAAAAAAAAAACAAAAAAAGAAAACAATTGATAACAGAAAATTCATTGTAAAGAACAATCATAACAAAAGTAGCCTCATAAAAAAAATTCATTAAAAAATCATACTCTTGAAGTTCACAGCTTCAATAAATTTGATCAAAATCATAGAAATGATTCCTACAAATGGAAGCTAGTGGTAACATAATAAATTAGTACTAGTAGTCATAACTACTTGATCAGAAAACACATCAAAACTAATGATGAAAAATTTAAATAAAAAATGCAATCTTTTGGTTGCAATGTCGATATGAAAAATTAAGAAAAGCATATAAGGATATCAGTTGCCTACAAAGATGAAATAATAACTCCAAAAAGAAAGGACCATAAAAGGAGGATTGTTGCTCGATACATTAAAAAAAAGAATAAAAAGGCAGCATGAATCCGTGAGATAAGCCTTGCTGACAGCTTTTGTTTTAGATTAGCAAATGGAGGGGTAAAGATATATTGGTAATTTCACTGTTCAGTTGCATTCTCAAGCAATTTTTACTCTTATATAGCACCCGCTTCAATAAACTTCGCTATAGAGTGTGGAAAAGAGAAGAGATGGAAAGTCGCAAAATATTAGTCATTAGAAGGACTGCAAAGCTAAATTTATAACCAGTAAGCAGAAAGAATACCATGCAAGATTCACTACAGATAAAGAGTTAGAATAAGACAAAATAGGACAACAACCTCGATTAGACTTTCGAACAAGTACACACATTTCATTTTCTGCAGAAGATTTAAACATGAAAAACCACAATTAGTGTTTAGTCCACCCCATTTCCAAGTGCTATTGAGGACTACGACACGCAGTAAAGAAAGCACCTGTACATAAAAGCTCCTTAGAAAATTTAGGCTCAATCAATTTTAACCTAATCAATCCATCACTTGATAAAAATAAGTAAACCTTAAAACTCAATTTTGAGCTCAAATAAACTTGTTCACTTTAGCAAAGGCGCAATTAACCTTCCCAAATTTTCTTAATTTTGAATCACTGTGAAGTATTTATTTAAAAAAAAAAAAAGAAAAAAAGGAAAAGGGAGCTCAACCTAGATCCAAACAGTTTATTTACATCACATCCACCATCCCCCAATACCAATTACATCCGAGAATAGCACCATCTTAATCTTCTGTACAACAATCAAATCCAATTTTCTCCCTCATATCATAATATTATTCCACCCTCTTTAAAATTAAACTACTTGAATCATCCACAATTGTCACAAGACCTGGCCACATGCACACTTCCCTTGGCCTACATAAGCTCCTTTCACACACAAAACTCTCGTATCCTCTTCAAAAAGAAGAAACAATTGACACAGAATACTGAAATTTTGCATATAGGCAACAATCATTTTAAATAAGCCTTGAGACTTCAATTAACTAAATAAATTAATATGAGAACAAAGCTCACTAGAGCATTGATCCTAGATTCGATTGGGAACTCAAGTCTTCTGAAATTGAATTTAGATCTAATTGTCTTCTGAAATTGAATTTAGATCTAATTGCCTTGATCACCTCCCTCCATTAATTTCATACATAAAACAGATGGGCACTATTTATGGCCAAACTCCATGGAGACCCTTCACATCAAGTTATTTGCTCAAACCCACAACAATTACCTAAAAAAAAGCTACATCATCAACTATCATGTGCTGGCTCACTTGACCAAAATAAAATTATATTAACTAAGAGGCCAATGATTGATTGCCCAATCATCATTGACTTGGGATACGCGATGTACCCAATAATATCAACTCTAAAGAGCCCTGCATTGGCCAATCCTAGACATGTAGGTCAATCATATGCTTACATATAGTAAGCCAAACTAGTCTCAATTGTTAGACAACGAGCAACCACAAAGGTTGTCAAATTCTAGCCAAAAGCCCAACTAAATCATGCGTTAGACAGCTAAATTAGAGATTCAACAAGTAAACACTTACTCAACTAATATGTGCCAATCTCTTCGTAGAAGCCAAGTCACAAGGGTGGATATTACCAAATTAGGATTAGGGGATATGCCTACAAGTATTTAGTATTGTCCTTTGGCCAGTCTAATGCTCCTAATACATTTAAAAGCCAGACGAACACTATTCTGAACGAACAGTTAGTTTTGCCCTTTGGCCTATCTAATGCTCCAAATACATTTATGAGCCAGATGAACACTACACTGAAGTCATCTATTCAAAAATTTTAGGTGATATATTTTAATGATATCCTCACTATTAATCCTAAAAAAGAGTTGTTGTTTGCAGCAACTTAAGTTGTTTACTTAAGAAACTTAAGAAAAAACTTTTTGTTAAGTTTAAAAACTATTCTTTTCTGTAAATAGAAATGAAATTTACGAGGTTCATTGTATCTACACATGGCCTTAAAACTAACACATCTATGGTTAAGGCGGTCCGAAATTGGCCAGTCGTCACTAATTTCATTGAGATTAAAAAATTTTTAGACCTAACTGCACTTTATAAATAATTCAACATGAACTTTTTTAAAGCCACGTCAAAAGAGTGGAAATTACCAAATTAAGATTTTCATATATATATATATAGATGTATGTATATGTATATGAGAAGCCATTTTAGCTTGATTGAAAGCCATAAATCTTAAAATATAGAAAAAGCGTTAAAATCCATAAAAAAAGTACGTTCAGGTAATCTTCCTAAAGGCACCTATAGCAAAAAAAGAAAAAAAAAAAAAAAAAACTTGTATGTTTTTGAGATTTTAAGAATGTAAAATAGTTCCACGATTAAATTAACTAGGAAAATTATAGTAAATTTAAAAAGAAAACATTATATACATACATAAATGTTTACATCTAGTTGTCTTGATTTGTACAGGATAAGAAAGTAAAATATCTCAAAAGACATTACCGAAATAACAAGTTTTGTTTAAAAAAACAAAATAAATAAATAAAATGTATAATACCTGCATACCACAGAGCTTCTTCTCCTCAGCTTGATATTTGTTTATGTGTTTCATGCACAGATCAAGGCTGTCCTTTAATTCTTTTGTCATCGTGCAACAATTTAATTTTTCTCTGTAAAAACAATATCAAATAAAGTTAAGTAATGCAACTACAAAAAAAAAGAAATATTAACCACAAGACAAACAAATTCAAGACAATAACCCAAGTAAAATAAAAAATTAAAAAAAAAAAATTAATACGCTTTTCACCTACAACTCCACAAGTTCACCTGTGTAGCTTTCTCCTCTCGGCGACTGGGGTATTGAGTTTTCGGTTGATGCGCGAGAGCGCGTAAAGGTTGAAGCGTCATTTAAATGAGAAAATAAAAAAAGTAAAAAAATCCTAAAATGCCAAAAAGAAAGGTAAAAGGGGAAATCTCAACCGCAAAAGCCTTTGTTAGAGCAATATGTATATCTTTACTAGACTTTCTGTTAAGTCTTTCATATTTTGTAAGCTTCATATTCATGTGTTCTAATTGGTGATCACAACCTACTCGAACTTGTTGCAATTCACCGTTGAGATAATCTACTTCATACCCGTATTCCTCTCTCTGCTTAGTTGTTTTTTATTGAGATGTCTAAAAAAGCAGCAAGATAATAAAGTAAAAAATCTCAAAAGATATTACTGAAATAACAAGTTTTGTTTAAAAAAAAAAACTTAATAAATTTAAAATGTTATAAGTTATGGCAATTGATTATTAATAAGATAATTCAATGTGCATTATAAAGGAAAATTCAATATGATTCTAAATATAACTAAATGAGAATAAATCCAACTGAGCCATAGCATACACCTTGACCCTCATTTTCGTCGATAAATTCGATATTATTCTAATTTTTGTATTAATCACGTGAAATTGCTATGCCTTAGTTGGATTGAGGTATTTTGTTGAGCTTATTTTTTACTCTTTGAGCTCTTCTTTTTAGCTTTATTTTTCTTTCTTTTCATTTTATTTTTGTGATTTTTACTAATAGAATGTTATTTGCAGAACGTCTTCTATATATTTTTATTTTAATACATATAACCTTATGTAACTTTTGTTGTGCTTATTTGTTTTGATCAATGAATACATTAGGCGTTGATCTCGTTATTCAAAAAACATATACATATATAAAAATGAGTAAATTTAATCATTGGGAAAATAAATCATTTTTTGTCATTGTGCATGCAACTCTTTTCATATTTATTCATTGCTCGCACGGTACTAATTCATTCAGTGGAATGCTAAAAGATAAAACTAAGACTTTCATTTTTATTTACCGAAAAATATATATATTATTATTATTATTTAAAGATAGCAAAAAAAAAAAAAAAAGCCTTAAACCTAGTGTATCTAAAATTTCAAAATTTTAAGAAGGGAGACTTATCTCACGTCAATTAAGAGATAAAAATAATTTCAATTATAGGCAAAGAATAATGATCGCCCAAGATGTAATAAAACTAATTAATCATTTAAAATCATTTTTAGAAAAACGACAATGAAACTTTGAAGGAGAATTGTTATGGTATTTTAAAATTATTATTTTTCTCATTTTGCTATACTTATTTGAATTATATATGATGTCATAAGCATATCACAGAATCGCATGTTTGCATTTAAAATCATAGATTTAAAATATTTCATTTAATTCATAAAGCTATTAATGTTTGAAATTTTTATTTTCCACAGATTTATGAGAACATTCATTTTTCTCTATCCATCATAGCTTCCGGTAAAGTGCTTTTTGTTCCATTCACCTTCATTGCACAAGGTAAAAATAAAAATTCAAAAGAAAAACAAAAAAAATAAAAATAAAAAAAACAACGATTTGCACATATACCACTCATACATACCATTCGATCCCTCGGTATTTATTTACAGACATATCACTCAACTCATGTGTATTTATTTTCGTATACGCCACTGAATTTTCAGTATTCATTTACATGCGTACCACTCAATTTATGTATATTCTTTCACACGTATAACATTGAATTTCTATGTATTCATTTACAAACCACTCGATCTTTGTGTATTTGCGCTCAGCAAAAAAAAATGCATTTATAGAAATATCACTCAAACCTTGTATTTTGAGTAATTTTTCTCCACCATGAAGAGGATAAAAGAGACATTTCGGGATTATTTGGTATCACACTTTAATAGGATTTAGCTTTGAATTTAACCTAAATTCAACCCAAAAATTTAAAAAAAATAAAAAAATAAAAACTAAATCCAACTCTCAATAAATTGATTTCTCCCCCGTTTTGTCTATTTCTCCTTCATTTGTCTCGACCTAAATCCTGATTTTTTAAATTTGACTGTGAGGCTGATTATTGCAACATTCATTTCCCCGTGCCGGATATATCAAATTTTAATGCCACTTAATTAATATTAATTTAAAAAAATATAAATTTTTAAAATTATGCCTACTACCATATATTTTATTAATATTTGCAATAATTTTTCGCTCTTTTTAAGTCCATAAATATGTGCTCAAGGAGAAAAGAATCAATCACCTGTGACTTTTATCCTCAACCAAACCCTTAAAATGTGAAGGTAAAAAGTTGCAAAAGCAGGCATGCCCGCAGCATCGGCCGCGCCACCTGGCCTCCACCTAGCCTCCCTAGGCGCCTCCATCTCCCTATCCTCCATCTCCCGCGCCATCCCCATCCGCGCTGATGTCTCTGATCCTGTCGCTGTCCGCTCAATCTTCGATCTCACAGAACAAACTTTCAAATCTCCGCCCGCCACACACACACACACACACCGTCGTCCCCTCTGCTTGCATCCACGATCCCAACTACCACTCCGTCTCTTCCACCCCTCTTGCTATATTTGACTCAATCATGTCAGTCAATGCACGCGACACATTTTTCGTGCTTCGCGAAGCAGCCAATTGAGTGGTACGGGGTGGCAGCGGAAGGATCATTGCGCTCTCGTCGACGCTGGTGGCGAAGAATCAGCCCGGGTATGGGGTTTACACGGATTCAAAGGCAATGGTAGAGGCGATGGTTAAGAGAATCACAGCCAACAGTGTTGTACCGGGGCCAGTGGCGACGAATATGTTTTTTGCAGGGAAGACGGAGGAGGGTGTGAAGATAGCGGTGAAAAAAAATTTTATGGGGAGGCTTGTTGTGCCGGACGTTATTGTGCCCTTCATAGTTTTTCTTTGTTCTAATGCGGGGGAGGGGATTAATGGACAAGTCATTAGTGGAATGGTGTGAGTTGAACTTAGTGAGAGTATTTATGTAGCCAAATCCTTTGTCAGTCTAATGATCATATTGTGTTGAACTTAGTGGGAGTATTTATGTTGGACATTTTTCTTTTTCAATTCTTGGATTATTTTATGTGGGGTTATATAACATATGAACTATTTTTTACCATATTGCATGTGTACAGTCATATTCGGGATGAAATTTCATATTAAGCTCTCCACCAGATAATGAAAATAGCATAAAATAATTCCTGAACCTGCAGATATCTATTTAGCTCAGCGGATTCATGGACAATAGTATATCTACCTATTATCTACTTTCTCTGAATGGTCATATTCACATACGCTCGTTTACCTACACCATGTCACATACACAAGAATTGAGTGGGGGCAAGTACGTAAATCATTCTTCCTGGTGGAAACAGAGAACACTGGTCCTATCGCATTAACTATTCATGATTTAGCTTCCTCCATGTCTTTAATAAGAAGAGATGGGCAACCACTCTTTCTGTTTTTCTCCATGAATTCAATAATGGTGGAGGGACCGGCAACAGAGATCAGAAGGGCTGCACAGTTCTTTTTCATGAAGGAGCATCTGGTCCCTGTAGTAACAGCTAGCAGCTTTTCCCTAATCAGAAATCATGATGCAGAATAAATAAAAACTGTGGAGAGAGAGAGAGAGAGAGAGAGAGAGGGGAGTGAATGCGGAGAGCATTTAATCAAGCAATGAGTCATTTTCCTACAATGGCTCGCCAGCATTTTGTCCTCATTATGGTCTGCTTTCTTCAAAAAGGAAGGAATCAATTATATCATCTGAAAAGGCTGCTCTCTAAACCAGCTTTGGCCCTCCAGTCCAGGTTACAATAAGTGCTGGCACCAGATTTTTTGAGAAGGACCTGAAACTAAAGAATCGTATTGAATTTTATCATATTTTAAAAATATAACGAAATCCAGAGATACAATAATTGCTCTATTTTAAAAATTATTAGATGTAAACTCAGCGCATATAAATTTTATTGTATATTAACTGTATTATGTGTGTTAATACAATCAATATGATTTTGTCAAATGTGCCTGTACACATTTCGCATCTACTAATTGCTCTTTTTAGAGCTCTTATTATATATTGTGGTCGTAGGTACAGCCTCTAAACCCTAAATGACTGACATGATTGACATAATTTAAAAAGAGTATTTGAATATGCTTTGGGGCTGAGATCCATGTTTCAAATGTTGCACTCTCAAAAGTGTAGGGAAGGTATCAGCTGCAGGGCAGATGATGATGATGATGGAACATATCATTGTTTGCTTGATGCTACCATTGTTCCTATATGCTTAGATTGGATTGGGTAACTCCCAAATTTTTTGTTAAATATTTGTTGGGCACTTTTCAGCTTACCAAAATTGGTGAGAGGACTTATCATTTCTAAATATATTGCTCAGGTTTATCATGTTTGGGTTTTGTTTTGCATTGTCTTTTTGGAAGGTTTACGTGTTACCATTCAATCTCTGTTTGGCATTGTCCTTATTTGGCTATTAATAGATCCAGGAAAGTTATTTTAGGGGGCTTGGAAGAGGTGCAGCAACTCCCAAAATTGATGAGAGGGTTGTTTCCCTTTCTCCTCTCCCTGGTTTCCGTTGGGTTGCACTTTTTAGCTGTTGGTGGTTCTATTTCTACTGGATAAACTGATTAAGGCTGATTGGTTTTATTTCTAGATATATTTTTGTGTAATATTTATGTTTTTGATGTGGTACAGGAAAGGGCTTATGCATATTAAAATTTGGCAGAGAAGTATTAAGTATAAATGATATTTATGAAAACTTTATGAAAGTTAAACTCATGTTATTTTTCATCTATCTATACATGTAGCTAGTCTTTTTTACTAAGAGAATAGTAGAAGCTTTGGAAGAGCTTACATGAGTGAGGAGCTTCAAGTGATCACGTTGTTATATGTGGTATTTTATTATTCTGTGTAATATTTGAATGTTACTTTTTGGTAGCATACTGTAAGCCTGGGATTCTCCTTATTTGGCTATTATTAGATCCAAGTAAGTCATTTTAGGGGCTTGGGAGTGGTGCAGCAACTCCCAAAAGTGGTGAGAGCGCTGTTTCCCTCTCTCCTCTCCCGGGGTTTGGTTAACATTTATGTAGGCTTTGGCTGATTGCTTTGATTTGGTGCAGGAAGGGCACAGCTATGGTGGTTCTGTTTCTAGTGGCTAAACTGATTAAGGCTGATTGGTTTTATTTCTTTTTTTTTTTTTTTTGTAATATTTATTCTTTTGATGTGGTGCTGGAAAGGGTTTATGTATATTGAAGTTTGGAAGAGAAGTATTAAGTATAAATAATATTTCTGAAATCTTTATGAAAGTTAAACTCATGTTATTTTTCATCTATATCTATACATGCATCTCATATGCTTTAACATGCATAATCATATGCTCTTTGGTGTTGGCTCTATTAGTCATCATTTTCTATTTATTGTTTGCAATGCAAGGCTTGATGTCTTGAGAGGATACATTGGGGCAACACTTGAATCCATTTGGTATTTTATTTGAATCTCTGCTGAGAACTATTGTAAATTTTTGGAGCATTTGCATGCATACTATCCAATTCCTATATATTCACATATCTCACTTCTAAACTTCACTTTTTATATTTATACATGCAGCTAGCCTTTTTTACTATGAGAAAAGTAGGAGCTTTGGAAGAGCTTACATGGTTGAGTAGCTTCAAGTGATCACGTTGTTATAAGTGATTTTTTTTTTTTTTTTTTTTGTCCGTGTAATATTTTGAATGTTACTTTTGGTAGAGCATACTGTAAGCCTGTCATTTTTTCCTAGCCATAATTTGAGTTTGAACTGATTCATTGAGGCACTTTAACTTTCAAGTTTTTCCCTTTTTGCTGATGATATCCTCCTTGTGAATAAGACAAGAGAAAAAGTCCAGGAAAAACTTGAATTATGGAGGTCTACATTGGAGTATAAAAGTTTTCGTTGGAGTAGAACTAAAACTGAATACATGGAATGTAATTTTAGTAATAGTAGGTCTAGTGACAGAACTGTAACTTTGAGTGATCAAATTATTAAAAAGTGTGACCGATCTAGATATCTCGGGTCCATTGTTCAAAGCGATGGTAATATAAATGTTAATAGTAGAATTCAGGTTGGTTGGTTGAAGTGGAAGAATGCATCCGACCTATTGTGTGATAGAAAAGTACCGCTTAAACTGAAAGGAAAATTTTATAAGATGGTGGTGAGACCTTCAATGCTCTATGGTGCTGAATGTTGGCCTTTAAAAGAGAAGCATAATGTTAAGTTAAGTGTTGCCGAGATGAGAATGATTAGGTGGATGAGTGGCTTTACACTTAGAGACAAAATGCGAAATGATTATATCCGTAAAAGGGTTGGTGTTGCACCAGTGACGGATAAAATTAGAGAGATTCGCCTTAGATGGTTTGGTCACATTAAACGTCGACCACTTGATGATCCGATTAGGAGAGTAGATGTTTTAAATACAACTTATGTTAAGAAAGACAGAGGTAGACCTAGGAAAACTTGGGCTTATTGCATAAAAAATGATCTTAATTTATTAGAATTAAACGAAAATTTGACACTAAATAGGACGCAATGGAGAAAAAGGATTCATGCAGCCGACCCCACTTAGTAGGATTAAGGCTTTGTTGTTGTTGTTGTTGATGATGATGTTGTTATTGACTCACAATTTGTTAGACTGAGACAAAGGGGCACTTTTGTAATTCTTCTTGCTCTTTAGATTTAAGTCTCTATTGTTTAGGCCTCATCTAATACAAATAGATTAGGGGGTGAGGCTTAGGGGGAGGATGTGAATGTGAAAGTGAGAGAAGCAAGAGGTGGAGAAAATCTGTCCAAGATTCAAGATAGAGAGATTGGCTTGTAGAGGGTAAGGAATACATCTTGGAGGCCTTGGGCTTGAAAGAGAGGCCATGGAAGATGAGGACTCATCCCATGTAAAGCTACGTATTCTCTTTTGTTTTGCCTTAGTGAATTTTCTGATTGATTCCTTCCCGTGGATATAGGTCCAAAGGACCGAAGCACGTAATTGTTTGTGTTCTTATGTTCTGTGTTTATTTCTTTTCCAAGAAGTTTTTTCCCACAACAATTGGCACCGTCTGTGGGAAATTCCGTACTTCTTGGCTAGAGATATTTGGCATTCAAGAACTGCAGGAATTCGGCTCTGGCAGCAACGTATAGAAAATTTGGCTTGTTGTGGTGTTCTTGCCCTCTCCTTCAGCTGTCAAGAATAGGGGTATTCAGCTGTCCAAGAACCCCTCCTTCCCAAGGCAATATCTCTAGAAGAGAAGGTGGAATTCGACCTCCAGTCCAAGGGGAGGCGAAGTGCCTATACAAGAATTGAATCGCTGAAGGAATTCGGGGGGAACAAGGAGTTCAACATTTACTGTTGCGTTTTTTCCCTTCCCTCCCATTCTGTTGTCCAGTCTGTCCAAGTTCTTCTCTAGTCAAGAATTGCTTAGGAGGTGTTCTATCCTTCGGTTCTTCCAACCTGCAAGTGTTCCATCGACCTGCAGGTTGAAGCAGCAATTTCCGGATATATTCACCATCCACGAACCGCAGCGTATCGGTTCTTCCAACCTGCAAGTGTTCCATCGACCTGCAGGTTGAATCAGCAATTTCCGGCTATATTCACCGTCCACGAACCGCAGCGCAAATTCCGGCTACACGCATTCACCATCCGCGAACCGCATCAAAGAGGAAGAGGTTTCGCAGAGGAGGAGGGAACCTTGCATCTTTGCTAGGAGGAATATTCCCTCCCGGAAAATTTCTTTGCGGGCAACCAACAGAAAGAATTTTGCAAGCAAGAAAGGGAATCTTGTATTTCTACTAGGAGGAATATTTCGTCCGGGAAATTCCTCAGCAAGCAGAAGGTCGCATTCCCAAGCAATCTGCTGCCTACTGGTGTCTAGCAGGAACGACAGTCCCACAGGCGGTAATCCAGACTGGCGGTAAGGCGTTCGTTTCCTGGAAATCAGCTAGGAGGAGTTTGACAACTGTGTCCTTCGGCATTCCAGAAGATTCAACAGAAGAGATATTTGGTCTTGCAGGTGATCTTCAGCTTGCATGATCCCTTGACTACAGGTGGTATTCATCTAGCATTTAATCTCTCCAAACTGAGCAAGAGGTGCTCAGCGAGGTAGATCTCTGGTATTTGTGGGAATCCTGTCACAATAATGGGATCCGCTAAATTTGACATTGAGAAATTCACCGGGAAAAATGACTTCGACTTGTGGAGAGTAAAGATGAGAGTTTTACTGGTACAACAGAGTGTTGCAGAAGCCTTGTAAGGTTCGACGGCACTGCCGGCTGACATGACATAAAAAGAGAATAATGACATACTGGACAAGGCGCACTGTTTGATAAAAATGAAACGGGATACCGTACATTCGATAGTTTGGATTAGTCGAGTATAACACTACAAGTAATGCATTTATCCCGAAGGGTAAACATATCACTTAAATAGTGACACTCAACTAAATAAACTAGAGAATCTATAGTATCTGTTCAGTCTGCGAAACCAGTTTTATAAGCCGACAAGTTCTCTTATTTGACACAAGATTAAATAGGGTTTATATTACCTGAGTTCTAGAGTTCTTATAAAGGCAAGCCCCTATAGTTAATTACATCTTAGATGATCGAAGTCTTCTAAGAATATTCTCGATTAAGGCCAGTGACTATGCTTTCAAGAATTTTAAAGTTTAAAATTTTCAAGATTGAACATTGGAAATTCAAAGAGGAATGAATCAAATTAGGAACAATTGTTTTAAGAGTCCAAATGAGCTCTTCTACACTCTACCTAAGCAGCTCTTTGCACCTGAATTGAAGCCCAGACAGCCACCCCAGCCATGGCTATTTAAGCCACCACTCTTCACGGCCAAATGAGAGCTCAACCAAAATCCTGCCCAAACTCTGCCAAATGAGCGAAAAGGTAGGGGATGTCATGGATTCGAGGGAAACCTCGGTGACTTCCCAACAATCTTATTGTTTGGTTTTAATTTTGAGGAAATTTTATTTGATTTTTCAACCATGCTAATTTTATTATTTAAGGTTTATATTCGCACGAAACCCGACCGTACAAATAGCCTAAAAAATAGGATGATTTACACAATACCACACAGCAATCTCGGAATCCTAAAAGTGTTAGAACCTATATTATACAACAGAGTTGTGGAAAAACCTAAAAGACGGAGTGAGAATTTACGTCGCGCTAGGCGCTAGGTGTTTATTTTTTATTTTAAATTAATATTTTGTTTTAATTTCACTGATTCAGACATAAATCAACCCCGCACAAAATCATATCAAAAGTAATGTCCTTCCTATGTAATTTCAACGTTCCGGACGCACTGGCATGGTTTGTTTCGTCATTCGGGGTCATTCAGATAATTTCGTCGACGATCGGGCCAAAAATGTGTCAAATTCAAATTTCGTCTCGCGATCGATCGTTTTGTAAATTAATTTTAATTTTGATTATTTATGAAGCAAATAAATGTTCGTGTGACGCAAGTTTCGATGTTTGAACGTGTCGACGATCCGAATTGCGAAATTTGTGTGTGCGACGGTGCGAATTGTGCACGAGGCGACCCTAAGACTTAATGATCCTATGGGGTCTCATTTTGAGCTCCGTCGTGTTATTTTGGACATTCTAAATGTTAGAGGTCGACAACCATACGTGCATAACTTCAAAACGAGTAAAGAGGTTGCTCAAGTTTCTAAAACAATGTGGGTCCCAACGCTAGTCCTCTATGATAGTTAAATAGAAATCCTATGGCTATATCTTAAGCACTAAGAAGAGGAGAAATACCTCACCAAAAATGAGGTCAACACTCATACATCAAAGAAACCACTTCATTATGTACATAGTAATCTATGGGACGCAGCTAGAACTCAGACTCACGGAGGATGGAGATACTTCATGTCTATCATAGATGACTACACCAGGGAGGTATGAATTTTCATCCTTAAATCAGAAGATGAAGTTTTTCAGCAGTTCAGAGACTGGTTAACTCTCACTGAAAACAAGATGAGAGCAAAGCTGAAGCACTTGAGAACTGATAATGGTTTAGAATATTGTTCAGAACAGTTTGAGGAGCTGTGCAAGAAGAATGACATTACAAGGCACAAGACAATCCGGAACACTCCTCAACAGAATGACCTGGATGAGATGATGAATCGGATCTCCTAGAAAGAGTGAGGTGCATGCTGCTACATGCAGGTCTACCCCAAAAGTTTCTGGGGTGAAGCTGTGGCAACCACCTGATACCTTATCAACACATGTTCATCGATAGTTATTGATATGAAGACTTCTTTGGAGATGTGGTACGGAAATTCAGATAACTATGATAAACTTAAAGTTTTTGGATGTACTGCATATGCTAATGTTAGACAAGACAAGATGGAAGCAAGAGCTTTGAAGTGCATTTTCATCGGATATCCACCCGGAACTAAGGATTACAAATTTTGGTGTGTAGATCAACAAAAATGCATTATCAGTAGAGATGTGACATTCGATGAGTCCAAAATGATGAATCTGCAAATCAACGTTACCAAGCACAGTGTCACTAAGGAGAATTCTTCAATTGAGGTGGAGCTGCAATAACAGCAAGCTGTGACAAATCAAATGACTGTTGTGAATAATCAAGATGAAATGGTAGAAGACCAACAAGAGACTGAACTAGAAAGCAGATCAGATGATTGCAGTTTGGTAAGGAATAGACAAAGAACTATCAGACCGCCAAAGAGATACGACCGTGCAGATATGATTTATTATGCTTTGAGCGTTGCTGAAGTGATGGAAGAAGCAAAACCGAGCAGCTATAAGGAAGCCCTAAAGAACAAGGAAAGGCATAGTGGGTAGAGGCAATGGATGAGGAAATGACTTCTCTGATGAAGAGCAAAACCTGAGAACTTGTGAATCGACCAAAGAACAAACGCGTAGTTGGTTGCAAGTGAACCTTTAAGAAGAAGGAAGGCACGTCAGGTATTGAAAATATCAGGTACAAAGTCAGGCTCGTTGCAAAGGGATTCACTCGAGTGGAAGGAATCGAATTCAATGAAAATTTCTCACTTGTGGTAAACATTGCTCTATTAGGATAGTTTTAGCACTAGTCGTTCAATTCAATTTGGAATTAGAGCAGCTAGATGTTAAGACTGCGTTCCAGCATGGAGAGCTTGAAGAAACCAACTACATGGATCTGCCAGATAGGTACAACACACTTGAGGCAAAGGACAAAGTTTGTTTGCTGAAGAAAGGTTTGTATGGACTGAAACAAAGCCCTAGACAATAGTACAAACGATTTGATGAGTTCATGCTAAAGATCAGTTTTGTCAGAAGCATCTACGACAATTGTGTGTACATGAAGTGGCAAGACGGTGAAAAAAGTACTGACTTACTCATTTATGTGGATGATATGTTAGTAGCCAGCAGAAGCAAGGAGAAAGTCCAGAAGATCAAAGATGCGCTCAACTCAGAATTTGATATGAAGGACCTAGGACTCGCTACAAAAATCCCAGGGATGAAGATTAAGAGAGACATGAAAAAGAGCAGCTTATTCTTATCTCAGAAGTCTTATATTCAGAAAGTTCTAGCAAGATTCAACATGCACAAGGCTAAGCAAATTGCAACACCTATTGATCAACACTTCAGATTATCGAACTCAGCCTTGCTTGATGGCTCACATATAGCAAGAGACTATATGTGTACACTTATGTCTAGTACATAAGTGCCAATAACATAGCCAAAAAGCAAGAAAAACAAAACGAAACAAAAGGAAAATGAGAGGCCAAGCCACCACCAAAATCATGAATGCAAAAAGACGAAACAACAAGTGGATCATCCTAAAAAAGCACTCCAGCCGGCCTCCAAAAATCGGCACTTAAAATGCCCAAAATAGATTCCGAAAATCAGCACTTAAAGTGCCCAAAATGCTACAAAATCAGCACTTAAAGTGCCCCAACCGGCTTCTAATAAGCTAGCAAAATGCCCCGATACCATGCTCAGAATGCTTCAAAACAATGCCACAATTCCCTTCAAAATTGGTGATTAATCAAACCCAAAGCAGTACTCAAACGATTTTTTTAATGTCTCCAAAATCATTAAGGAAAGGAGCAAGCAAAGCTCGAAAACAAGCCTCCAGCAGGCTACAAAATCGAGTCTAGCACAAAGCAAAACAAAGCCCGCGACGGGCCGAAAACATACTCAAAACCGAGCCACCATTAAGTCCCAAAACAAGCCTCCAACAATTAGCATTTTAGACTTACAATATGCATCTTAAAACCTCTCCAAATCAGTACGTGTTCAGAAAATCGCAGCAAAGCTGCTCCAAAAATCAGTCCACAAGACACCTCCAAAGCGGCATTTATAAGCCTAACATCCAATCTTCAAGTTTATAACACCTAAATCCTCCTAGTTTATCAAAGAATCACCAATATAGTCCCTCATATGTAAATACAAAGAGGCATATATGCAGGAATTAAAATTCAGAAAGTGTTAGCTATGTAAATATGTCATACATTTATGGATAGAAGTTTGCATGCTTGGTAACCAAATAAACAACAGAATTGGGTGATATGCATGTGAAACTTCCTAGAAAGTATTGCATATAGGTATCAACATTTCCTCTTTTCCGTATTTGCAAATACTCATAGATTGAGTGGCGTGTGCGTAAAAAAAAAAAAACTGAAATTTAAGTGTTAGAGATGTAAATGTATAGAGATCGAGTGGTATGTATGCAATTATCCAATTAAAGAAAACATTTCCCCGTTGGAGTGTTAAGGCAGGTGCTTCAGCTTCTCTATAAGCCAATATACCTTGGTTTCTTAAAGAAAGACAGCTTATAACTCTCAAAAATCTTCAAATAAAAAAAAAACAATTAACAAAGTAAGAATTCCACTTATGTCAGCCACAAAGCATCTAAATCTCCCTCCCTTTGTATTATATTACGCTTAACTTGAGAAACGTTTGTCATACATCCTATTAGCTCATCAGTGTCAAAGCTCATTCCCATATTCTTATTAATTTACTAACCCAGTGCTTGGCTTCAGTTTACACACATGGAAAGCACTTAAAACTTCAAATTTCAACCCACATATATCCACACATAGATGCATATATAATGAAGCAGATTTCATGTACGAGTAAGGTAGTGCATAAAAAAAAATTAAAACCAAAATGTTAGGCATGTAAATATTCAAAAGAAACCGGAACTTCACATTTTTGTTTAAGTGTCAGATGTGTAAATACAAAAGAATTTTGTAGATGTATGTAAAGTTCGAAATGACATGAGGCCCAGCACGCTAATATATGGCAACAAGCAACCTTGAGTTCATCTGATCAAGTTCAAATGACTTTCAAAGAGCACAAAATATGCAACTCATGGAACCTCTGTGATATACATATATGAAAGCCTGCAAAAGTCTGTTTATATTTATGCATTTATCTCAAGCAATTAAATAAGTATTTTCGTTGCAAATCTGATGCAACTCATGGAACCTGTGTGATATACATATATGAAAGCCTACAAAAGTCTGTTTATATATATGCATTTATCTCAAGCAATTAAATAGGTTTTTTCGTTGCAAATCTGAAACTGAGCAGTATATATGAATGCCATAGAAACTGCTCATGTCTGCTAATATACCACCCTTTTCTCTTACGAATGCGAAGATACACAAGGAAATTTCCTTCGAATGTTATTTTAAGTATAACATAAGTATATATGCAAGCCAAATATAAACACAATCCATCATGAACCATACAACATGACTCAAAACAAATTTAATCAATAAAATACTTAACAGAAACTTTCAAATCTATAGTTATTGCAAAACTTTCATGTGTTTCCAGCAATCATAAGTAATCAATTGACCATATAAAGCTACATTTTCTTTTAATTGTATCGATATTCACCCCGGCCTTTAAAGCAGATTAGAATTCATCTTTCATGCACAAATCAAATGGAATGCAAGTAAAGTACCATTGTATGTATGTAAACATCCTCCAATCTTTGTACTTTAACTCACTAATAGAAACAGTAATAGATCCAATAACCTCACCAACTTCCTCCCTTCTTCAATTTATGGTAATAAAATTTTAGTTACAGCCGTAAGCCACAACTCATGAGCAACAGTAAATACAGTTCTCAAAATAAAAAAGAATTGTTCAGCGTTAGTTTCAGCTTGGGCACATGGATCAAATTCTAATATAATCACCATAGATAAAATCTACTTGCAATCAATCAACCACTAGAATGCAATCACTTTTCACCACATGAACGAACTGCAGCTAGGTTTACACATATATACCAAATTCACCCCCTGAATAAATATGTCATTATCGTCTCATTCTTATGCATAAGAATATCAAACCAAAATATTACGGATATTCATATGGTAGTTTGGGTGTTAATTATGTAAACATAATAGGATGCTCTCAAAAATGCTGTCTCACACTAGAGATAGATGCGCGATGAAATCAAATTCAATCTAATTCTCAATCAAGTCAAATCCAATGTATACAAGGCTAAATCAACTTTCCAGATCAAATGAGAATATTCAAGGTGTGAATGCAAATCTCTCAAATTATCACCACAAGAAACTTTGACCAAGCAGATTTCCTATAAATATTATCAAGAATATTTAATTCATGCCCAAGAAGAGCAAAACTATAATCATTGCTAGATATTAGTCCCAACGTGCATATTATCAGGAAATCCCCTTCTTCAAGAGGAATCATAAAAGGCAAATAAAGAATTCCGGGTTCTAGCTCACCTCTTTTCTTCTTCTCTTTTTTAACTTCCTTTTTATAGGCTATAATACAAAGTTATTTAGCCACTCTCCATTTCAGAAAGACAAGAAGACATTGATGACTTTTTTTTTCTTGTCAAGAATTGAATTAAAACATGGCATTATATATTCTAATATATGTTTCCATCCAAATCTCTTTGCATTTTGACAATTATCAAAACAACAGAAATATGCTATCGGCTATCAAATTACTCCATACAAGAAATTGGAATTGTGATTCAAAGGAACCCCAAATGCTCCCAGGAGATTCAGCAAAATTAGAATGCGTGAGAGGTTTAGGAGGAGAAAAAGAGAGTGTTACCTTGCTTTAGATTTTACCCAAAATAAATAACAGTGCTCCAAGCCCAAGCACACAGAGAAAAAACCAACCAGCGCAAAGCAACTCCAACAGTTTTCCCCAAAATTTTGGCAGCACCTCCACCCTCTCCAAATTTCGGCCAACCATGAAAACCTCCACAAGAGGGGCTTTTATAGCCAAAGGAAGAGAGGGGAAGCTTACCTCGGTCTTACCTGTGCGGTGAGTCGAACCAAGAGACGCTAACCTTGTCGTGTAGGCGTGGATGCAAGTGCTGCAGAAGGCGCGGAAGCTTTACCAGAGGCGTGCGAGGAGGGGGGACCGATGCTTCGCGAGGAGGGCCGGCTAAGGCTTCGCCTCGGCTCGGCTTCGCGAAAAAGGAGGAGGAGGGGCGGGCGGTGCTGGCGTGAGTTTAGGCATCAGGGATTAGGTGTTTTTTTTCTTTTTTTAAATTAATATTTTGTTTTAATTTCACCGATTCGGATATAAATTAATGCCGCACAAAACTATATCAAAATTTGTGTTTTTTCTAGGTAATTTCGATGTTCCGAACGCACTGGCGCGGTCCGTTTTATCATCCGGGGTCATTCGGACAATTTTGTCGATGATCGGATCAAAAATGTGTCGAATTCAAATTTCATCGAAATTTTGTCTCGCGATCGATCGTTTCGCAGTTTAATTTTAATTTCGATTATTTATGAGGCAAATAAATGTTCATGTGATGTAAGTTTCGATGTTTGAATGTATCGATGATCCGAATTGCAAAATTTGTGCGTGTGACGGTGCGAATTGTGCACGAGAGTACCCTAAGGCTTAATGATCCTATGGGGACTCATTTTGAGCTTCGTCGTGTTAGTTTCGACCTTCTAAATATTAGAGTTCGATAATCAGACGTGCAGAACTTCAAAACGAATAAAGAGACGGCTCGAGTTTCTAAAACAATGTGGGTCCCAACTCTAGTCCTCTAGAATAGTTAGATAGGAATCATATAACTATATCTTAAGCACTAATAAGAGGAGAAAGGTCTCACCAAAAATGAGGTCAACACTCACACATCAAAAAAACCACTTAATTATGTACACAGTAATCTATGGGGCTCAGCTAGAACTCAGACTCACAGATGAGGGAAATACTTCATGTCTATCATAGATGACTACACCAGAGAGGTATGGGTTTTCATCCTTAAATCAAAGGATGAAGTTTTTCAGCAATTCAGGGACTGGTTAACTCTCAATGAAAAAAAGATGAGAGCAAAGCTGAAGTACTTGAGAGCTGATGATGGTTTAGAATATTGTTCAGAACAGTTTGAGGAGCTAGGCAGAAAGAATGACATTACAAGACACAAGACAGTCTGCAACACTCCTCAACAGAATGACATGGCTAAGAGGATGAACCAGACTCTCCTAGAGAGAGTGAGGTGCATGTTGTTAAATGCAGATCTACCCCAAAAGTTTATGGGGTGAAGATGTGGCAACCGTCTGCTACCTTATCAACAGATGTCTATCGACAACTATTGATATTAAGACTTCTTTGGAAACGTGATACGAAAAGTCAGATAACTATGATGAACTTTAAGTTTTTGGATGTACTGCATATGCTCATGTTAGACAGGACAAGCTGGAAGCAAGAGCTTTGAAGTGCATTTTCATCAGATATCCACCTGGAACTAAGGGTTACAAACTTTGGTGTCTAAATCAACAGAAATGCATCACAGTAGAGATGTGACATTCGATGAGTCTAAAATAGCGAATCTGCAAAGCTACGTTACCAAGCACAGCGTCACTAAGGAGAATTATTCAATTGAGGTGGAGCTGCAATAACAGCAAGCTGTGACAAATCGAATGAATGTTGTGAATAATCAAGATGAAGTGGTAGAAGACCAACAATAGATTGAACTAGAAAGCAGATCAGATGACTACAGTTTGGTAAGGGATAGACAAAGAAGAACTATCAAACCGTCAGAGAGATACGACCATGCAGATATGATCTTTTATGCTTTGAGCGTTGCTAAAGTGATGGGAGAAGTAGAACTGATCAGCTATAAGGAAGCCCTAAAGAATAAGGAAAGACACGGGTGGGTAGAGGCAATGGATGAGGAAATGACTTCTCTGATGAAGAAAAAAACCTGAGAACTTTTGAATTGACCAAAGAACAAACGCGTAGTTAGTTGCAAGTGGACCTTTAAGAAGAAGGAAGGCACACCAGGTATTGAAAATATCAAGTACAAAGTCAAGCTCGTTGCAGAGGGATTCATTTGGGTAGAAGGAATCAAATTCAATGAAAATTTCTCACCCATGGTAAAGCATTACTTCATTAGGATAGTTTTAGCACTAGCAGTTCAATTCAATTTGGAATTAGAGCAGCTAGATGTTAAGACTGCGCTCCAGCATTGAGAGCTTGAAAGAACCATCTACATGAATCTGTCATATGGGTACAACACACTTGAGACAAATGACAGTTTGCTTGTTGAAGAAATGCTTGTATGGACTGAAACAAAGCCCTATACAATGGTACAAACGATTTTATGAGTTCATGCTAAAGATAAGTTTTGACAGAAGCATCTACGACAGTTGTGTGTACATGAAGTGACAAGACAGTAAAATAAGTACTTACTTGCTTCTTTATGTGGATGATATATTAGTAGCCAGCAGAAGCAAGGAGAAAGTTCAGAAGATCAAAGATGTGCTCAACTCAGAATTTGATATGAAGGACCTAGGACTCGCTACAAAGATCCTAGGGATGAAGATTAAGAGAGACATGAAAAATGGCAACTTATTATTATCTCAGAAGTCTTATATCCATAAAGTTCTAGCAAGGTTCAACATGCACGAGGCTAAGCAATTGCAACAACTATTGGTCAACACTTCAGATTATCGAACTCTCAAGCACCTGAGACTGAATAAGAGAAATGATACACAGAGGGTATCTCCGACGCCAGTGGTTTGGTAGCATCATGTATGGTATGGTTTGCAGCAAACCAGATTTGGCCTACGCCGTCAGTATTGTAAGTAGATTTATGGCAAACTCGGGACATACTCACAGGGAAGTACTAAAATGGATATTGAGATACTTAAAAAACACTACCGCTTTGGGGCTACTCTTTAAAAGGCAGGAAGACAAAGAAGAAAAGGCAGTTGGTTACGTGGATTCCGATTATCCAGGAAGCATTGACACTAGGAAGTCACTGACCAGATTCATTTTCACTGTCTTTGGTACTGCAGTCAGTTGGAAGTATAACCTTCAATCCGTTGTGGCTCTCTCAACTACAGAGGTTTAATACATCATTGTGATTGAAGCAATCAAGGAAGTTATATGGCTAAAGGGCATGACTGGAGAGCTTGGGATACATGAGAAGATGATAACTATGTTATGTGACAACCAAAACACTATTCACCTAAACAGAAATCAGGTCTTCCACGAAAGGTCCAAGCACATAGATGTGAAGCTTTATTTTGTGAGGGATGTCGTCACTAAAGGTTCAATGATAATGGAGAAGATACTTACCAAAGAGAACCCTGCTGACGTGCTAACCAAGTTGCTACCTACAGCTAAGTTCAGATATTGTTTGGACTTAATAAACTCTACTACGGGTTTAGGGCCCCTCAAGGGCCAAGTGGAGGGAATCATTACTTCGGAGCTTCGTAATTGAGAGTCAAGGTAGAGAATTGTTGTTATTGACTCACAATTTGTTAGACTAAGGCAAAGAGGCACTTTTGTAATTTTTCTTGCTCTTTATATTTAAGCCTTTATTGTTTAGGCCTCATCTATTATAAATAGATGAGAGGGTGAGGCTTAGGGGGAGGATGTGAATGTGAAAGCGAGAGAAGTAAGAGGTGTATAAAATCTGTCTAAGATTTAAGCTCGAGAGATTTGCTTGTTGAGGGTTAGGAGTGCATCTTGGAGGCTTTGGGCTTGAAAGGTAGACCATGGAAGATGAGGGCTCATCTCATGTAAAGCTATGTATTCTCTTTTATTTTGCATTAGTGAATTTTTCAATTGATTCCCTCCCGTAGATGTAGCTTCAAATGATCAAACCACGTAATTGCTTGTGTTCTTGTGTTTTTTGTGTTTATTTCATTGTCAAGAAGTTTTTTCCCACAACAATTGATTTCATTATTTTTTTCAGTGGTGATGCTACCATCTCATCCTGGCCTAACAATGAGAGCCTAGGTTCCTACAATGGGGTCCCAAGCAAAGAGTCGTGTCGTAGACAAGAAACTTTCTGATTTTAAAACTGTATGATATTTATCCATCTATTATTATAATTTATTTGAAGATTTACATACATACCACTCGTTTCCTTTGTGTTTAATTACCTAACACCTAAATTCCAATTTTTACATATACACACCACATTTTTTATGCATAAAAATGTGTATCTCACTTTCAAAAAGTTAAAATAGTGATCAATTTGATGAAATGAATGTTTCTTTTTAGTATAAAAATAAATAAGCAAAAGTTTAGATGTTAGATATGTAAAAGCCCTTAATTTACTTCTCTTTTCCAGATCAAAGATTCCGATCCGATCAAACAATTGTTGTTGCAGAGCATGCTGAGAGACAACCTGAATGCTTGTGCAGCTTTTCCTGGGGAGTCCTCTTTCCGCGAAGCCATGAGCAGGATCCATCCATCAGCATTTGCTCAGTTTTGTAAATGTAATGAGGAACTTATTATTTATACGTTTTGATTTTGGCATTCATTGTTGTGACCTCACTGCTATGGCCTATGAGATGGTTTCCTGATTTCATGTTATATTTGTCTTTAAATTATTTAAGTTTCAATGAATTTTTTTTGTGTTTTTGTCTTTTTTTTTTTTTTTTTTTTTACATATGTTACTCGCAATTTATTGAATTCTGAAATAAGGGAAGAAATCAATTTCGAACAATTTCGAACTATTCAAACAATTCGAACAATTAGAACGATTCAAAAGATTCGAACAACCCGAACATTTTGAACATTTCGATCAATTAGAACTAATTTCGAATAAATCAAAATGAATACGAACAGTAAATTCAACAACAATTTTGAACATGAGCCTATTTCAAACAAATTAAATTTCCAACGAACCCCCCTCCCGACGCACCAGTTCCTCCTCTATTTATTAAAGGAGGAGTGACAATTAGCTTTATTATATTAATAACCTTAAATTTATTTATTTAAAATTTTGACAATAGTAATACTGTTTCATAAGACTCACTTAATTTAGCTAACGAGCTAAGCTCAAGTTAAACAAACCAAACTCAAACATATTTGATTGAGTCGATCGGCATGTGCCCAAACACAATTTTGGCAAACAAACTCGAGCTCGAGCAAGCTGGCCGAGCATCTCTACACGGCTAGATTCATTTGATGCCTCAAAAGTCAAATGCATTCACAAAAGGAAGATTTACATGCATACCATTGATCAATCGTACCCCGCACTCAAGACATTGGCATAATTTTTTTTTTTTCCTTTTAATGGTATTACCACTTACCATCCAAACAAATTTTCATCATAATTGATAGGGAAATTCCCTTTAGCTTTGCTAACTTACAAAGCACACCAACCCATCACAACTAGAACTTAATAATCAATTAATTAAATACCACAAGTTTTGTACGTTTCAATCATATATATATGATTGAGATTCTGAAAGCTGGAAAGGGACATTGTTGTGGGAAAAAAACTTTCTTTCCTCAATCTTGGCAGGAGAATAAACCACAAATCACAAGAAAGAAGATGTAAACAGAAGAACACAAGCAAACAAGAGGATTTACGTGGGTGGCTCGGTCCTTCGGACCTACATTCACGGGAGGGAATCAACCAAATCCACTAAGATAATAGAGAAGAATTACAAGGCTTCTACACCATTGAGGAATAAGCTCCAGATCTCTCTCTTGACTCACCTGATCCAAGATCTCACTGAGCTCCCATCTCGCCACGATCTCTCTCTCGAATAACCTCGACCCTAGATTCCCGAGATTCTCCCCTCAATTCTTGAAGCCTCTCATTTTCTTCTCTACTTCATTCTGGTTCTCACTCCTTGGTTCCTTTCCCCTCAACCCTCCCCTACAAGCCACCCCTTCTATTTATAAAAGAAGGGGCGTCCCCTTATAGACCGGGTCTACTACGCCTAATAATTGAGATTCATTACAACAGACATAAATTATGACATGAAATTACAGCTCTTCCTATATTTTGGCAGCATGAACGCTTTAGTGGAGCCGGAAAAACAACAGGAAATTACAGCTCTTGTTATTTGATGAATTAAAGAAAAAAAGTAAACCCTTGCATTAATGATCAAATAAAGGAGAAGGTTTTTTACAATGAGGTGCTCGGAGCAAACATCGTGGGTAGCATAATCATCTTCAATAGCAAAACGAATGTACATCAACTTAACTTTTCTTAGAAATAAACAACAAACCATAGAATTTCGAGGTAGTTAGACAGTGCAACGTAAACCCTCACTTTATCTCTTAAAGCCCTTGCACCACGTGCAATATAAGTCTTAACTCGTCTTATGATTTTAAGGTTGTCATCTAATATGACATAAGTTCACCTATCTTCTAGGTTATTCACACGATCAATATCAAGTGTATGTCAACCTTAAATAATAAAATGAACAATATTGTAATATCAAACAATTACATCTCCCTAAAAATGAAACGAAATCATATGGTAGTTTGGGAAGTCACTAAAGTTTTTCTTGGATCCGTGGCAACCCGTACTTCTCTCCCTTTGAATTCGAAAATAATTGTTCCCAATTTGATATATTCCCTTTAAAATTTCCCAAATCCAATTATTTGAATCTTAAAATTTGAAATTCTTGAAAGCAAAACCACTTATCTTTATCGAGAGTTTTCTTAAGTGACTTTAGTCATTTATGATGTAATTAACTATATGGTTTTCCCTCATAGGGAACTGTAGAACTCAGGTAATATAAACCCTATCTAATTTTTTTTATATTAGATAGGGGAACTTATCAGTTAACATAAAATTTATTCGCAGACCAAATGAATGTCATAAAACTATTAGTTTATTTAATCGAACATCATTATCAAGTTATGTGTCTATTTCTCGGGACAAATGCATAGCTTATGGTGTGGTGCTCGATTATTTAAACTATTAAGGATAAAAGATCGACTTGATTTCATGTTTTCAAATTAAAATAATATTTTTTAAACTACATATGTATATGTTAAATTAAATCAATATTAAAAGAAAAAACGAACGGGCAGAATAATCATTCGGGCAGCCTACAACTTCACCATCTGGGGACCAACACCCCCGCCAAACCCAACAGCTTCTTCATCCAAGACCACCCTCACAAGCTCCAACCCCCCACTCCTCTGTCAAAAATAAAGCAAAATCTCACTCATCCACCATCTTCTTCAGCAAAACAGCCCTCTTCCACCTTTTTCTTCTTCTTATTCGGCTAGTTCTCTTCGGCGATATTCCCTCCGGCTAGCCTTCCTCTCTCCGGCAAAGCTTCGATCGGGCACTCCCCTTCCTCTTCCTCGCTGCATCCTGTATATACCACACAATTCCTATGTATTTCCATATAGAATTTTGCATGCACACCGCTCAATTTCTATGTATTGTTATATCCCAGGAGAGAAAGAGAGGAAAGTTTAGAAATCTTAAGAATAAAAATAAATAAATAAACATATTACATATAAATTTTTGGACTTATATATATATATATATATATATATATATATATATATATATATATATAACAATAAAATATGTATACATAACGATAATTAGTCATAAAACAATATAAATAATAATAATAATAATAATAATAATAATAATTGAGAATAATACTAATAAATAATAATAGTAATATATATACTAAAAAAACTAATAATAATATGTAATCTTATGTATATGTAAATAGTAATAATAATAATAGATGATAATAATAATAATAATAATAATAAATGCATAAATATTAATAATGATAATAATAAATAAATAAATAAATTGATACTGCATAAATACTGTTAATAATATATAATCATATAAAATCTATGCATAATAATAATATATAAATAATAATATACATGCATAATAATAATAATAATAATAGTAATAATAATAATAATATACAAATCACAATAACAACATATACATAATAATAATTAATAACAATATATAAACAATAAACGATAAAATATAATAATAGTAATAAATAATAGCAGTAATAATTATACATAAATATAATTATGTATAATTATATGATTGTTGAGGGAAAGTTGAGAGATTCTGCAAGAAGTGTGAACTATATAAAAAGTGTGCATCACTACAGTATCAATCGTTTCACAATTTATAGCACATTATAAGTCCACAATCGCTTGTCATTTAGAGACTCAGACATTCACAGGCCCTTCACCTAGCCATGGGGCTAGAGAAAGTTTATGCTCATTTGTGTAAATTACTTGTCCAAGTGGATAGAGACTATAACAATTGTTGGAACCGTGGAAACCATTCGAAATTTCTTCTAGACTGATATAATTTGTTGGTATGGAGTATCATTCATTACTGTCACAGACAAAGGGATATAATTTGCTGATTAAGTGGTGAAAGACAATCAACTATAATTTGTCATCCACATATCTAAAAAAAATTCAACAATATGTATTTATTTACTTCTAATCATTTGCCATAGCATGTAATCATATCATCTTATACATGTTGACCGTGTCTTTATTCAATATTTAGTTTCTCATAGAACAACTACAACCAACATATATTTTTACTTATTAAATTAAATTTAAAAATTCATACATTTTTCTTGTATTCAAATGTCAAGTCGATTTTCAGCTTCTTAAAATGAAAGAGGCGATATCATCGATATTTTATTTCAATTTTTTAAATTTAAAATGGCTATTTTTAACACATCCTTTATATATTTTATAATTTTAATAGTTGATGTCAGAAAAAAAGGGGCATTTATGCATATCATCCAATTCTTATATAGCATTCCACATCTGGAAAAATTATTCCGTCCGGAGTCCGGGCACAGAGTTGCGTTCGGACGACAGCTGTGATACAACTGAGGTCGGAGATCGCAGCCGACACCTAAACTTTTTTTTTACATTTATACCACTTAAAATATACATATCACAGAAAGTATCGTTATTTTGACTTTTAAAAGTCAAATACATATTTAAATATATAAATAATGTGTCATATTTGTAAAACTTTTAGGCTCAAGATACGTGAATACATAAAAATTGTGTGATATGTATGTATGTATGTACATATATATATTTAAAGTTCAGAATTTCTGGCAGGACAATCATTGGAATTTACATAAACTGAAACATCACGTGAATCATTTGGATGCTCATTTCATTTATTATATGCCTATTAATGTTCATCAGCAGGATGTGCCTAGGATTAAAGGTAATATGGGGGATTCATGTACCAAAAGTTTTGCTAAATCTCTTTCTTACTCTTATGGGTTGAATCTGCGGTGGATTTGGAATCCGTGGCTTAAACCGTCTATGTCTTTCTTTACTTGGAGAGTTTTAAATTCTCTTATTCCTACTGATGACATTCTTAAAATGAAAGGTTTAAGATTGGCTTCCTGCTGCTCCTTTTGTCATTCTCAAGAGGAATCTTTTAATCATATTTTTGTTAATTGCTCTTTTACTATTGTTGTTTGGAGTCGGTGTCTTAGTATGTTGAAGTTAGATCATTTGAAGTTCAATTATGCTAATATTTCTGATATGTTTTCTATTTGGAAGGCTTTAGGGGTGGATTTTTTTCCTTCTCTGTCTGCTATTACTTCCTGGTTCATTTGGGTTTCAAGAAATAACTTTAAATATGTTGTTATGATTCCTTATGTGGGGGTTACAGTTAAATTAATTTGAGGTTATATTTTTAAGGGACTTAATCTTCTTAGTCTTAATAAGAAAAATTCTACTAAACTTAATAAATTGCTTATTAATCTTGGTTTTAACACTGCCGTTGCCGGTCCCAAGCCCGGATGTGAAAAGTGGAGGGTTGCGTTAGGTAGTCGACAGCCAGCGTAAAACTTGTCGAAAAAATCATGACATGAATCCTTTTGATTATTGTGTAAGTGCTAGGGCGTCCCCAGAGCGACGCGGCTGTATGGCTCGAATACGAGTGGAAAGTGTGCAGGGCCGCTACACCGGCGCCGGGTGTAGTGTCGAAGTAAGCGAGGGTTCCCACATTACGGACGGATGCGGGTAAAGAAGTTAGTCCATGATACTTAGTATTAGGATAGGATCTTGGAATATAGGTACTCTCAATGGTAAATTAATGGAATTGGTTGATATTATGATCCATAGAAAGATAAATATCCTATGTATTCAAGAAACTAAATGGGTTGGAGAAAAAGCTAAGGAGATTGATAACTTAGGTTTTAAACTATGGTGATTCGGTAAGAGTCGTACTAGAAATGGTGTAGGTGTAATTATAGATAAGAGTTTGAAAGATAATGTTGTTAAAATTAATAGAGTTGGAGATAGACTTATAGCACTTAAGATTATTATTGATACTAAGATTTTTAATATTATAAGTGCTTATGCTCCTCAAGTTGGTTTAGATATAGGATCTAAAGATAAATTCTGGATGATTTAGAAGACTTAATACACTTGATACCCTTGAAGAAAAAATTTTTATTGGAGGAGATTTAAATGGACATGTCGGTAGAGTGGTAGAAGATTTCGAAATATTCATGGTGGCTATGGTTATGGAGCGATTAATGAAGAATGTAGAGCCATTTTAGATTTTGCTTTAGCGTATGATATGATTATTACTAATACTTTATTCAAGAAAGAGATGAGCATATTATTACTTATAAGAGTGGATCTAATAAAACACAAATTGATTATTTGCTTATGAGAAGAAGAGATCGTCGAGATTGTAAGGATTGTAAGGTCATTCCAAGTGAGCAATTAAGTACTCAACATCGATTATTAGTTCTAGATTTTAAGATGAAGAGTTGTAAAATAAAGAATACTAGGATTCAACATCGTAGAATTAGATGGGGGCATCTAAAAGACACAAATAAAATTATTTTTATGAGTAAAATTCAAGATTTAAATATTTGGGATGTTCATGAAGACGCGAATGTTATGTGGGAAAATTAACTAATATTATTAAACAAGTGGCTAAAGATGTACTTGGAGAATCAAAAGAAAAAGTTTCTATAAATAAAAATAGTTGGTGGTGGAATAATAATGTGCAAGAAAAGATAAAATATAAGAAGTTATGTTATAAAAATTGGTTTAAATGTAAAAACGTAGAAGCCGGGAAAAATATAAAACGGCCGCGAGGAGTGTAAAAGAATAATCTGTGACGCTAAAATTTCGCTTTTAGTGATCTTTATAACATGTTAGATACTTAAGGAAGGTGAAAAATATATGTATAAACTAGCCAAACAAAGAGAAAAGAAAATTAAAGATTTAACTCAAGTAAAGTGTATTAAAGATGAAAATCAAAAAGTGCTTTTCTTAGAAAAAGATATTCAACATAGGTGGGTGAGTTATTTTGATAAACTTTTTAATGATGTTGCTTGAAAGTACGATCGACCTTAGTGATCTTAATATCGTTAATAATAATAAAACTTTTCATTTTTACCGTCGCATTAGTAAAAAAGAAGTTGATGAGGCTTTAAAGAAAACCAAGGGGAAAGTACGTAGGACCTGATGATATCCCAATTGAAGTGTGGAAATGTTTAGGTGATTTGTGGGTTTCTTGGCTTACTAAACTTTTTAATATTATTTTAAAAACTAAAAAGATGCCTGAGGAGTGGAGAAAAAGCATTTTGGTCCTCATTTTTAAGAATAAAGGAGATGCACAAGAGTGTGCAAATTATAGAGGAATTAAATTGATGTGTCATACTTTAAAATTATGGGAGAGGGTAATTGAACATAGGTTAAGACGTATTACGAAGATTTCTCATAATCGATTTGGATTTATGCCGGGCGGGTCTACCATGGAAGCTATTCATTTATTGAGAGGTTTGATGGAGAAGTACGAGAGATAATAAGGAGGATCTACATTTGATTTTTATTGATTTAGAAAAAGCTTACGATAAGGTTCCTAGAGATGTTCTTTGGAGAGTCCTTGAGAAGAAAGGTGTTGATATGACTTATATTCAAGTCATTAAAGATATGTATGCTAGAGCTGTTACATGTGTTCGAGCGAAGGAGGATTGACCAAGTATTTTACTATTTATGTTGGTTTACATCAAGGATCGGCTTTAAGCCCATATCTTTTTGCTTTATTTATGGATGGTCTTACTGGCCATTTACAAGAGGATGTACCTTGGTGTATGCTTTTTGCTGATGATATCCTCCTTGTGGATAAGACAAGAGAAAAAGTCCGGGAAAAACTTGAATTATGGAGGTCTACATTGGAGTCTAAAGGTCTTCGTTTGAGTAGAACTAAAGCTGAATACATGGAATGTAATTTTAGTAATAGTAGGTCTAGTGACGAAGTGTAACTTTGGGTGATCAAATTATTAAAAGGTGTGAACGATTTAGATATCTCGGGTCCATTGTTCAAAGCGATAGTGATATTGATGGGGATGTTAATAGTAGAATTCGGGTTGGTTGGTTGAAGTGGAGGAATGCGTCCGGCCTTTTGTGTGATAGAAGAGTACCGCTTAGGCTCGAAAGGAAAATTTTATAAGATGGTGGTGAGACCTTCGATGCTACTATGGTGCTGATTGCTTGGCCTTTAAAAGAGAAACATAATGTTAAGTTAAGTGTTGCCGAGATGAGAATGATTAGGTGGATGAGTGGTTTTACACTTAGAGACAAAATGCGAAATGAATATATCCGTAATAGGGTTGGAGTTGCACCGAGTGACGGATATAATTAGAGAGAGTCGCTTTAGATGGTTTGGTCACATTAAACGTCGACCACTGATGATCCGATTAGGAGAGTAGATGTTTTAAATACAACTTATGTTAAGAAAGGCGAGAGGCGGACCTAGGAAAACTTGGGCTTATTGCATAAAAAATGATCTTAATTTATTAGAATTAAACGAAAATTTGACACTAAATAGGATGCAATGGAGAAAAAGGATTCATGTAGCCGACCCCACTTAGTGGGATTAAGGCTTTGTTGTTGTTGTTGTTGTAATCTTGGTTTTAATGTTCATTGTCCTCAAGCCTGTCTTTTAGTTACTAAATGGCTGAAACCCAGTATTCATTTTATTAAGATTAATGTTGATGGTTCTTAGAATACTAATACTGCTAGTGTTTGAGGTATTGTTAGAGATTTTTCAGGTGCTGTTTTATATTGGTTTACTACTAGAGCTGTGTCTCTGTCTCCTCTTATTGTTGAAGCTGATGCTGTGCTTTTTGATTTACAATTTGTTAAACGAATGGGCTGGAAATTTGTAGAGCTTGAGACAGATTCTCTGATTATTTGGAAAAGCTGTATGCTGCAAATTAATACTCATTGGACTATTTCTATTTATTTGAAGAAGATTTTAAAACTTTCGAAAAGCTTTTCTATTAAATGGTCTCATAGTAGAAGGAATGAGAATAAAGCGACACATATGACGGCTAAATTTGGATTACTTACTAATTGTGTCCGGATCTCTAATCTTATTCCTTGGGAGCTTTTGAATGCTGTTTTATCTGATTTGTGATTTTTTGGGTTGTTTGTATGTGACATGTGAGTTGTATTTTGTCTTTTTTAGGAAAGAGGGCCTTAGATTCTTATTTTTTTGCGTGAGTTGTTTGGATGTGTTAGATAGAACATCTTTTCCGGTTTTGTAGGGAGCCTATGTCTCATTCAACTATATATATATATATATATATTAAAAAATAAACGTGAACTTATCGGAGAACGGCGGCAGTTTCGCCTTCGCGACGATTTAACGTGGACCCAAGCCATTATCACACCCTTTAATTACCGAAGAGCCATTAATGCTTTCCTTTGTCGCTCTTCTATCATCCGTAGTTTAAAAACAACCTTCTAATATTTAATTATGAAATTAAATATAGTTTTAAATCAGCATATAATATCCTTTTATATTTTTAAATAAACCCCTATGTTTAAGAATATTATTTCCCATTAACCAATTTGTTGCAAAAATTTAATATGTAAAAATATTTCTATTTTTTAAAAAATTTGTTTCATCATGAAAATGCCTTGCAATAAATTTGATCTATTTGGTCAATCAAATAAATATTCAAAATATAAATCAGACGGCTATGATCAGCCCAACACCGCTTCTCAGCTGCCCATCTCCCGGTCAATGACATTTCTCACCACAAATTAAAAAATCTTTGATAATAGTAAAAAAAATCAGTGATCGTAACGTGGACTTCCTGTGTGTACAAGATGCGTTATGAACGGTCATGATCAGATAATTAAAAAAAAAAATTTATATCCTTTTCACGCATTAATGCGGGAACAAGTGAACCCCACCAGAGAGAGGGAGAGATTTGAACAGTCGGGGGGTATTTACGTCATTTACGTAGTGGAATGGCGTCTATATATACTGTTACGGTTCCTTGGCTTCATCCTGTAATACATATTTGCAGCAGTTTGGTTCAGCCGATATACGATTTCGATTCCGGGCGATCAACGGGACGGGAACGCCTTGTTTATCGAAGGTAGGGTTTCGAAATCTTGTATTCATTTATTTAATTTTTTGTTTCGATTTCTTTGATTTGAGTTCTATTTTTTTATGTAGAAGTTGATTCGTTTAGTTTGATATGTTGGGTTTTTGATGGAGAAGTCAGGTTGACCGGGAAATTAAGACTATCTAATGCTTTTAGGGGAGGAGCGTGACGCTCAGGCGAGAAACGCGCGGTCGCTGATTGCTTTTTCAAGGAGCCATTCGATAAAGCTTGGTTCATGGAGGCTGGATCGGAGGAGCATCGGCAGCGTTCGGAGTGGAGAGGGGGATGTCGATTGTCGGGTCTGTGCTACGGCTGGGGACCTTTTCGCGAGGTTCGGTGGGTGGGAGGGGGGCGAGTTCGTGGGACAGATTGGGGGTTTTAGCCACGAGAGTGAACACGACCTGGCGATGATGGTTAGCGATTTCTTAGAGGATGGGAGTGGTGGCGCTGAGTCGCGGTGTAGCAGTGACAGTGACTCTGGGTTTCCCGATCCTAAACATCTGGCGGAGAATGTTCGGGTGAGCTTTCATTCTGCAAATAGGATTTTCCCTTTTGTGTATCATCTGTATTTGGTTAGTCGCCATCTGAATTTTTGATTAATTTTAGTTTCAATTGCTTGATTGGTGTTAATTATATTTTGAATTTAAAACATGCATAAAAGCTCTATCAATTCCTTCAAAAAAAAAAATAATGATCTACGTTTAGGAATTAATCTGTCTTGAAATTGTTTAATTGGAAATAATATCCTATTGTAAATTTAATGGTCAGATCATTCATTAACATTTACATTATTGTAATAATTAAACAATTTGTTGGAAAGATTTACAATATGTAATAATTAAACAATTTGTTGCAAATATTTACAATATGCAAATATTTACAATATGTAAAATTGTCAGATCATTCATAAGATTTAGAAAATGGATGATCGACCTGATTTCTCCCAAATAGATTGGAAAGGCAGTTGCTGCTGATGGTAGGTTATTAATTATTTTATATTGTCGGAATTTGATCAAAGTAATCTGTCTTGAAATTGTTGGTTAGATTAAGCTTTCTTAATTAAATTTATAATTGCAATTTTTACAAAATACATTTGCTAACAAAATACAAGCTATTTGCGCAGCATAATCATCACTAATTTTATTTATTTGGACATTACATTATATGATTTCTCATAATTATCAGAATGATCTATTTGATTGATGCAACCTGCAGCTTGCAAGTTTTATTAATCTATTAACTACTAACAGTTTCTTTTGTTACTGTTTCTGAAAAAGCTGCTTAATCAACATCTCGCAAAATGCAAATACTATATAAATGTTTGTGCAGTACCTTATGATAGAACCATTTTATTCTTAGGTCAATTTGTATTAGTTATCTGTTCTATTGTTTTCATTTATACTTTTGTTCTTTTTGTTTATGTAATCGAGACAATTTTTTTTATAAAATGTTATTATATTTCTGTTTGGCTATAATTTTTTTCTTGTTTTCTTGTAATAGCTATAATTTTTTCCTTGTTTACTTGGTTGATATATATATATATATATATATATATATATATATATATATATTAATGAGAAGAGTTTTCTTTATTTTTTTCGGGATAAAGGTTTTGTTATTGTTGTTGTAAATGAAAATATGACATTCGATAGGACTCGATGGAGAAAAATGATTCATGTAGCCGACCCCATTTATTGGGATAAAGGCTTGTTGTTGTTGTTGTTGTGGAGAAGTGTTTTCCACAGTTAGATTTGTTAGTGAAACACAGCTACATCGATGTTCGATGTCCTGCAAGTACACATTCTTAACAATATGTAATTATGTTTTGTAAAATCCTTCCTATTCTTAGTAAGTATTGTTGCGAAACCCTAAACCCTAAATTCTAAAACAAAATCAGATAACAAGCAAAACAATCAAACACGGTGTGATTTTATATGGTTTGACACAAATCTGTCTACGTCCACGGAGAGGGGTCATTCGACTGTCAACAAGTCAGGTGGGAGGAAAAAAAACTGCCGTAGTTGGGTTACAACTCCTGCCCTAATCCTTTTTATAAGTGAGGGAGAGGATTATGAAATAGAAATTAGGAATATTTCTAATATAGAAAATATTCTAGAATGAGATCTTCTCTAATTAGCTTATATAATATGATGCTTCGTATTATAAAAAAGATCATATAATTAAATCTCTTCTAATTAGATTATTTAATATCAATCTTTCTAATATACATATTTTTTTATATACAACCATTAATTTAATAATTTCGTAACAAAGAGCACACTAATATTTAACAAGAATGAAACAAGCCTTTATCAGATTTTCTGTAGGTCTAATCTAACATACAGAACTTGTAATATCCTTTTGTATTCATAGAACCGGATAGTATTTTTCTAGCTAACTAAATTTCTTCTTTTCTCAAGTATTATCCTCTCACTGAATTTTATTTGTTACGCAGCTCCTAAAAAATTCTGTCGAACAGAATGTGACTGCACTGTCATCATCTGTGCAGTCTCTTTTGCTCTCAATAAATGATTCCGACTTGTTTTCCTGCACTGTTGGCCAATGCAATGGCGGCTGTGTCAGGCATTCTCTTGCGAAGCTTCTCCGGCTTTCTGGGTTTGATGCTGCTGTTTGTCAATCCAAATGGCAATATGTTGGCAAAGTCCCAGGAGGTATTTTCTATACAGATATCAAGCTCAAAACCTATATTTACTTCTTCTGATTTATCTTTTTAAATGCATCTTAGGTGATCACGAGTACATTGATGTAATTCTTAGCAGTAAATCTAGCATTTCGGATAGAATTATAATAGATATTGATTTCCGAAGCCACTTTGAAATAGCCAGAGCAGTTAAATCTTATGATACAATCCTGAATTCCCTGCCCGTCATATACGTTGGCTCCATGTCCAAGCTGAAGAAATTTCTACAAATTATGGTCGACGCTGCAAAATTTTCTCTTAATCAGAACTCCATGCCGCTGCCTCCATGGAGGTCACTTCCATATTTGCAGGCGAAGTGGCAATCAGAATATGAAAGGAAATCTTTCTCAGATGGGCAGAGCAACGCTTTATTTGATCCCTCTGATCATAAACAGTGCATTGGTCATCTGAGGAGGCTTAAATCATCCTTCAGTCGGAGATCGCTGGAGAGAGGCTTCTGAAACCAATCACTAATGACAAGAACAGGATTAAGAAGTTTGAGCGGCAGCATTCTATGCTTAGTGGCTAATAATGAAGCAGTCTAGTTTTCAGTAAGCTATTTTAGAGCTCTTTCTGGAATAAGTAAGGTAGAGGATGAATAACTGCCATTTTTTTTGCGGCAGCAGTGCGGTTCTCATTTTGCATTTGCATTACTCAATTTTTGCTGATTTGCATTTACAGAAAATTTATAGATTATATAGAGAATATAATATGTTTTCATTTTTGTCAACATTTTTGCTTGACATGTATACCCAAGGTAGTGGGAACTAAGAAGAATTCCCCCGTGTAAAGCATAGAAAATTTGATAATTTTTATATTAAGGAAGATTAAATTTGTGGATTCTTTTACAATTTTATTGCGATAATTTGAATTTTGATGCTCTTTTACAGTTTGAGTGCAATGATTTTGGTCGGTCTGATTTTTTGGTGATTTACAGTTTTGATACAACTATCAGAATAGGAGGCGATGGTCTGAGTTGTGCAATTAGTCAACTAATGAGCTAAATTTGTTAGCCTCAACTGGCATAAAAAAATAAGAATATAAATTAAACTTTGAATGCAATAAAATTTTAAGGTCTTAAATACACATTTAATTATTTAAATAATATATTATTTCTGTTTATACTAAGTAATCTTTTATTTTCTTATATATCTTTTTTATGACTTGATTACTACAATCATTTAAATTATTATTATTATTTTTTGGTATGGTGATCTCTTGAATAAGGTTATTAGGATTTTTCCTTTATTTTCAACCGGTTAGAGCACATGATTTTAATCAAATTCATCTTCTTTTCTTTTTTGAATAATTAAAATAAGCTCTCTCGAGCTTTTTTGACTCGGTAGAATTTTGAGTTGTGCTCCATTTGGAACTTGAATTTAATTAAGGCCAAGTTGAGCTGGCTGCAGATTTATGCCCCTTTTTTCCGGCAAATTTTGGGTAATGTTTCTGCGTTAAATCTTGATTGTAATACCTTTTCAATAAAAAAAATAAAAATAAAGATTAAACTCGACAAATAGGTATAATATACAGCAGTGAACAAATATGAAGATTCTAGAAAATATAAGACGCGTGGATGCTATAAATTTGAAGGCTTTTAGTTGTGTGAGATTTCATTAAAATTTTATCATTTATGTGCCCATGGGCTATAGACTTCGGGGGACTCTCGTCATGGCTCGAGTTCCGAATTACAATCACCACCATTGTCTTGGAAGCAATCCAAAACTTCTCTTCCAATTGAACCATAATTAGTCACTATCATTATCATCAAGTATAACAGAAAATTAATCAGCTATATATACCCTCCACAAAAAATTTTCTCAATTGGCAAATGATTATCCCTCTCTTTTTTATGTAAATCTGTTTGTATCCACGTTAAGTTCATATAAAAACAACCTCGTTAAAGCTCTATTAAAAATTAGAAAAACCGTCAAAATGAAACTACTCATCAACTTTAAATCCAATAGACATAAAAATAAGCTCGACGTCAACAGTCTTCCAAATCAAAATCCAACTGAAGAAAACTGAGAAACACGAACAGGGAACAGAGTAAGGAAAAGAGATATCTGAATCAAGCACCACTCCTCTCCTCACCGGCGACAGCACCCCATCTGCTCCATCAACCTCCTGAGCTTGGCATGCTTCGCCGCCCACTGCTCCACAAGCTTCTGCTCCTTCGCCTCCGCATCCCTTCTCAACACCATCAGCTGCTCCTTATACTCCGCGTCTATCCGCTCCAATGCCGCCGCTTGCTCTTCCTTCAGCTTCCTCACCTTCGCTTCAACTTCTTCCATCGTCTCTCTTCTCCGGCAAGCCTTCTCCGCCTCAAGCTGCTGTTCCACTCGCCGGAGGTGCCACACCGCTTCCTTTTTGTGGGCGGCCAAGGCGCTGTGTTTCTCTTCCAGATCCCGGCAGCACTCCGCGAGATCAAAGGCGGCTGTTTTTTCGATGTTGAGGTGAGGAGAGGAAGCTGAAGGCGCGGCGGTGGAAGGAGAGAGGGCGAGGGTGACGGAAGGAGAAGAAAGCCATGGGGGAAGGGGGGGAGCTGCCATGAGAAATGAGGAATTGAATCTTCTGGGGTTGGTGGGAGATGAAAAAGAGGAGGTGGTGGATTGATAAATCATAAAGGTGTAAAAAGGCGGGGCTTTTGGATCTCGATAGGTCTTTTCGAGGTCTGAGTGGCCTGCTGCGGGAGAGAGACACATCGCTGCCGCTGGGAGCACGGGGGTGAGGACCTCGATTGTGTGGCTATGGTATGTGGCCATGGGCCGGCCACAGGGAAAGGGTTCACGAGTGCTGAGTGGGGACTAGAGTTTTATAGGATTTAAGAACCTGGAACAATATCAGCTGTAAGGGAGACTGCAATCTTCTAATTCCGGGTTAGTTTCAATGACTTGAGTTATGGATGGTCAGTCTTTGAAATGACTAGAATGTAAGAAAATGATGAATGAATATTAAATTAGAAAACAAAAATAACTTTGGAGAGAAATGTGCATTAATAACAAGGTGCCAACAATATTTATTAATTCGTTCCATTTAAAAATACATTGAGTAGTCAACACCCAGATTAAAATCATAAAAAAAAAAAAGCTAAAAATGATATTTTGAGTTCAATATACATAATATAAACCTAGAAATTTATAATTTAAAACCATAATTAGTAAAAGTAGCAAAGAAAATAACTCACAAAATTATGTAGAAAACTCAAGATTGAAAAAATTAGAGGGAAAAGAAAAGTAAATCCCTAATCTAGAAAAAAAAAATCACCAAGTTGAGCATATATGAAACCTTAATGAAAATATTTTGGAGCATTCACATACATACCACCTAATTATTAGTATTTACATATCTAACACCTCAACATTGATTTCTACTTTTGTTCTACCCAAACATTTCATATCAAATAAAACATCAATATTCATAATGTAAAAATTAAAATTTATGCATTAAATATGTGAATAAATAGAAAATAATTGGACTAACACACACATATATATATAATCAAGTTTGAAACTTTGTCAAATCATGCTTGAATTTTGAGCTGACATTCACTAATAGAGGGGGAAACTACTTTATTGTAGACAAAAAATTTACATATTTTATTAAAGAATAAATATAAAAAATTAGATATATAAATAAATTTACATGTATGAAAATTTAGTATTAGAGATTTGAGTAAAGATGAAAATTTAAGCATCAGATATATAAATAAAGAAAATTATGTGTTACTTATGTGATTCCCTTTTTATTAGGGATTTACATATATGCCACGTAATTTATTTAAATTTACATGTATGATACCTAAAGTTTGATATTTATTTTTGTTGTGGACCTTAAAATTTACAGTTATAAGTTGTGATTGTTTAACGTCTCAATATTCCATAGAGATTCATCACACACACATAATAAAAAGTAATACGTAGAAATACCGTGATTTTTTATGTGAAAAAAATTCTATAAAAGGAAAAATTCACAGGTTCGGCGTATTAAAGTAATCAATTTTGTGTTTGTAAGTTTATGTGTCTACTCTTCTCATGAATTAGGGAATGTGAAATGACAATACTATTATATTGTTCAGCTATAATAACAGTAATTGGGCTACAATAAATATATGGGTCGTGAAGATTATAATCGGTGGCTACATTTGTGACATTGGGCCATAGATGCTGCAATTTGAAGCTGTAATAGTAGTATTCGGTCACAAATGTTGTAGTTGGTTGCAGTATGCATGGTAATTGGTCATAAAGACTATAATTAAAAATTATGTATCATTATTTGGCCACGAAGGTCGAAATTGGCGACCGCAATAGTATTAATTGACCACAAAGGCTATAGTTAGAAGGTGTAGTAGCTGTTAACCACATAGGTCGTAGTTGAGGGTTGTGATATCGTCAATTAGCCATAAATGTCGTATTTAAAAATTATAGTAGTAGTTAGCCACATAGGTTATAATTGTGGGTTGTAATAGCATTAGTTGGTCACAAATGACATAGTTGAAAATTGTAGTAGTAGTTGATAATATAGTTCTTAGTTGGGAGTTACAATAACATCAATTGGACACGAAAATTATAGTTGAAAGTTGTAGTAATATTTGATTATATAGACCGAAGTCAAGGGTTGCAATAACATCAGTTGACCACAAAGATCGTAGTTGGAAGTTATAGTAGTAGTAATAGTATGCCACATAAGTTTCAGTTGAGGACTGCATTAACATCATTTGGTCATAAATGACATAGTTGAAAGTTATATAGTAATTGGTCATAAAGTTCGTACTTGGGGGCGACGATAGTGTTAATTGTCCACAAAGGTTGTGTTTGGAAGTTGTGGAAGTAAATAGTCATATAGGCAATAGTTGGTGACTAAACTATTTCTCTCATAACAAGGTTATCGTTTTATATTGGACATTGTAATTGTCAGAAGACAGGATAAAGAAAAATATTGGTGTTAGGACCAATCGACATATTTTGGCTTTGAAAGTTGTAAGTAATGGTCATTGGTGGCCTGTAGTGAACGACGATAAGTGGTGATGGCCGACAGTGGTCAGCTGCTATAAAGAATAAAAGTTATTATTGAGTCTTCAATACAAAGTAATACATTACAATTGTGTTTGGACAACAACATTCACAAGCAGGAGTTGCCGAAAACATATATCTAGAACGCCCAACGGTGGTCAATGGTGGTCGATGGGCAGTAGTCGAAGGTGGTTAAGGGCTGCTGAAGCCAGAAGTTATCATCGAGTCTTCAATACGGTGTTTATGTTACGAGCATGTTTGGGATACGATGGTACAAGCAGGGATCGTCGACGTCCATCAACAAGGGCGGTCAATGGGTGAAGATCTATGACAGTTGGTCGTTATGAAGGCCAGAAATTATTGTGGGGTCTTCAATACGGTGTTATACATTACAATTGAATTTAGGATACGATGTTAGCAAGTAGGGGTTGCCAACAGCGGCAAGTAGGGGATGTTAGCGATGGTCGACGAAAACCGACAAGAGGTGGTCGACGATGGTCTAGTTGACAATTACATATGATAGAAGTTATCAACTGGTTTTCAATTCAGAACATGCTCTGAGATTCCTTCTCTTCACCTCCCTCTCTTAAGTGATAAGATTGAGTCTATTTATAGCCTTCAGGGTATGGTCATTTTGATCTTTTGAGGAATAACTTTCACAATCACCTGATTGAACTGCTCTTACAAGTCCTTCTAGATTATAGTGGTTTCTAATGATTTGAGTGAATTATCTTGAGAATTTAGTGATCTTAGGTTCGTTGGATTCTTCTCGTCGAGAAACTTGAAATGACTATATGTATATTAAATTTAGATTTCATTTCATCATTCGATTATCAAGCTGAAACCTCTAAATATGCTATAATAACTTGATAGGAGTTGATTGAACAAATCTTAGTATTATCGTGTCCGTCTTGTCAAGATGGTCAGTTTAACTATAAATATTGAAATTGATGCTGTGAATGTCCTTGAATTTAAATATGTAATATTATTGTTAAAATAATACATCAAGCTTAGTCTTAGATGACAAAAATTTGTTGATAACACATACATTTTTATCATCACAACCACATTAAAATATGCGCATAAAAATATATATTTCACTGTAGAAGCGTTAATAATAATGATTTCTTTCTATGCCATGTTAAAAACTTGAGTGCTGAATTAGTAAATATTAAAAATTAAATATTATATCTATAAATACATAAGAATTATATAATTTGAAATTAAATCCGTTAAAGTTTTTTAAACCGTAAAACTTTTATCAAAGGTAAAGTGATTAACAAATTACTTTGAGAGCACACGATGACAAGTAAAATTAAAAATAATGTTAAGTATAGTAGAAATATGAATAACACACAACTGCTCGCTAGCTAGGCGGCGCCGCCAACTTCTCCGGCGTTCCACCCCTGATCGTGCCTACTCATCAAACGTTTCAGCTCCTCCGCCACCTCCCTCATCGTCGGCCTATCCTCCGCTTCCACCATCAAACACCTTCTCGCCACCTCTGCTATAGCCTCCACCGATATCCCCTTCCCAACAGATTCCTCCTTCACCCTCTCCTCCAACATGTCCACCAACCTCCCCTCCGCAACCCATTCCCCAAACCGCTTCCCCAACTCCACTCCCTCCGACGACACCGGCAATTCCCCTGTCAATAGCTCAGCCATCACTACCCCAAAGCTATATACATCTCCTTTTTCCACCGTCCAGCCAGCAAATCTTTTAGACTCCGGCTCCAAATACCCTTCCCTATCTTTCTTAATCCTCAGAAACGTGAAGCAGCCCACCATCATCAATCTAGCCCCAAAATCCGACACCTTGGCCTCCATCGCCTCATCCATCAGTATATCCTTTGCTTTCACCCCGCGATGGAATTGCGGATTGGGGATGGCAGAGTGGAGGCAGGCCAACGCATCCGCTGTCGTCGCCGCGATTCTCAACCGAGCCTCCCAAGGTAGGGTGCCGCGGAGGTCGTGGATGTGGTGGTGGAGTGTGCCGTTGGGCATGTACTCGTAGACCACCACAGGGACCGGCGTTTTGTCGTAGCCGGCTCCTAGGATGCGGACGATGTGCTTGTCCGCCGGCAGATTGGAGAGAATGAGCAGCTCGCTTATGAATTGGTCGATATGGTGCTCCCCAAAGGAGATCCATTTCTTGACAGCAACGATGCGATGATGAGTGTTGTCATCATCGGCGGTGGGGAGAAGGCCTCTGTAGACGATGCTATCGGTGTTGCTTCCTGGGCCGATGATGCGGCTTTCGCTGTAGCCGTCGGTGGCGAGATCCAGCTCCTCGGCGGTGAATATGCGGAAGGTTGGAGGAGATAGGTTGAGTTCATCCAGTCGCTGCCGGAAGATTTGGCCGGCGTTTTGTTGGAAGAAGTTTTCATCGATGGGCTGCATCTATTAATTGGTAGGAGAGCGTTGAAGAACAGGGGGAATTTAGGGGACAGAAAGAGTTAGAGAGAGTTAGGATGGCAGATCTTTATAGCATCAGGAGTCCTGATCTTTATAGGTAAGTTTTAGATACAAATATATATATATATATATATATATATATATATATATATAATTTATTTATTATATTATAAACTCATATAATGGAAGTGATATTTAGGCTTAATATATATTTTGTTTTCTATGACTTGGTGGAATATCATTAACTATGGAGCTAAAATTAATAAGAGAGTCCTGTAATAATAAGACAACTAACAAAACGTTGAATAATTAAACAATTCATCTTTTCTTGAGGCCAAATGTAAATTCATGAAACCATAGTTTAATTTGAGCCAATTATGACTAAGTTAATGAGTTTTGTGCATATTTTATATAAAGGGCCAGCTATGGATGAACAAATTTCTAGACACTCACATATATATGTATTGGTCTCGAATCAGTATTTAATAATGTTGATAGAATGGGGAAATATGCACAGTAAGACATGTAGAAAGCACACGTAGCTCTTTTTTTTTAGTAAAAGAGCCTATTAGGCTCTAATTTTATTCCACAAAAATAAAAAGTACACAACCGGGAAAAAAGTCCCTAACTCACACACCCTACAAAAAATCCTAAAAAAAAAAATAAAAATAAAAATAAAAACAGGGACCTTTTTCCAAAAAAAAAAGAAAATACAACTTCACACGACACAACAAACACGACACGACAAACAAAACACGACGCACAACCAACAGAAATTAAAACTTAAGCGCGATTAAATGAGATAAGTAATCAGGTAAAACATTAGACACAACAGGTTCCTTCAGCTTCGATCCAAGTTTCGCAATCCAATCTGCCACCTTGTTTCCTTCTCTTGGAGTATGATTCCAAATAATATTAAGTCTAGCAGCTAATACTTGAATTCTTTTAACCTGCATTATAATACTTTCAGTTAGCAGTAAGTTTAGAGTTATAAATATTCCATAGATATAAAGAATCGATTTCGAAGATAATATTACACCAACCCTTTTTTTCGCAATAATGATGCTGAAAATAATAAACTCAAACCAACGAATTAAAGGGACAATCGTTAAAAAATGAGCAGCAAACCAATATATCATAATGCCATTCCAATCTCTAAAAAGACCTCCAATCCTAGCAGCCGCAGAAATCCAAGAACCATCAGTATTAACCTTAATGAAAGGAGCAGGTGGCTTATGCCACACCACAGGAATTGAGTGCTTAACAGGTAATTGTAATCCTATATGAAGCTTATTAACAATAGCACTTATATGAATATTGCTACTTAATTGAACATCTAAAGCAGTTAAGCTTTTACCTATATAAGATAAAATTTGACAGATAACCTGTTTGGATGTAATACGATTATTGATCACAGAAAAATATATTAAGAAATTCATATCTATTTTTGATGAAATTGCACTTTAAAGAAAGATATTTTCTTTATTTTACTGCAGGAACGAAGATTTATAAGTGATGAAATCAAAAAGCATGAAATGGAGCGAATTTGGATCAAAAAGGAAGAAATTCATGCAAAATGAACTAAGTCGCCGATGGCGAGATCGAGCCCGCTGACGGCGAGATCATGAGGAGAATTTCTGAAGGAATTACAACTACCTCGCCGACAGCGAGCCCGAGCCCGCCGACAGCGAGATCGCGCGGTTTGAAGACCTTCTAGAAGCCCTGCTGACGGCGAGGTCGTTTCCCGCCGACGGCGAGACAGTTCAAAATGCAAAATACATTGAACATGGACGCTTTTTGAAGAGGTGTTTAAGCATCCCTTGGACCTTTGCCTACCTCTATAAATAGAGGTCGAATTCTAGTGTCTGTGTGTGTCTATTTAGAGAGTCTTAGTGTCTCTTTTTGGTATCTATTTGTGTTTGTGTGCTAATTTAAGAGTTTAGAGTATAATTAGTGAGTTAGAAGTGTGCTGTACTTGTTGACCTCATTTTTAGTGAGGTCTTAGCTTTCTTCACGTTAGACCCTAGGATCTAGCTATAGGAGCTCTTTATTGACCATCCTAGCGGACTAGTAATGGAGCCCACCTCCCATAGAACTTCGAACCACTTCTAGACTCATTTTTGTGAGACCTCGCATGGGTAGTCCCAAGTACTCGACTCTTTGTTGCAGAAGGCTGAGGATCAACATGTAGAGGACCCGAAAATGAGTTCCCATAGGATCAGACGGCCTTAGGTGAACCCTTAATGCTCGAGCACTCGACACACCACAATTTGACACCTTTTTTTGGCCCGACCGTCGGCGAACTTGTCCGGACGACCTCGGATGACGAAACGGACCACACGGATGCGTCCGGGACGTCGACTTTAGCTAGGAAGCGTACCCATATTACTGTGGTTCCGTGCGAGCGCGAACGACACGAAAATCGATCCATCTTTCTTAATTTTGCGGGACGTGAATCCGGGCTCGACTCAGGTTTAATTCGGGTTCGAATTGGGAAGAGCACCTCAGCCCATTTGTTTCTTATAAATTCAAATTTTAAATTAATTTAACATTAATTAATTAGGGGAGGAATTTAATTTGGCGCCCAAATGCGTCAATAAAAACGGGCGGGATGGCTCCTTCTCCTGATTCGATCATTAGCCCTCCTTCTCCCTGTTCGAGCACCCTGCACCAAGATCCCTCCTCCTCATCCAAGATCCCTCCTCCTCATTCAAGATCCCTCCTCCTCATTCAAGATCAGCCCTCCTTCTCCTTGTTCGAGCATCCTGCACCGAGACCGGCTAACCCTTCTTCTTCCTCTTCACGCCGAAGCCAACTCGCCTGCTCGATCTTGTCTCTCGCACCGCAGAGGCCCCATTCGTCTCTCGATCGCCCGTCTCCCTCATGCTCGCACAGAAACACCTTCTCCCCGCTCCTCACGCTCGACGTCTGCATCCAACGGCCCGAGTGCACCGATTTCAAAAATCAGGGGATGAAGCTTGCCTTCTCTCTCTCTCTCTCTGTCTCGCTTGATCGATCCATCGTTTGCTCTTATTCTTTACTCTAATCCCTTCAACCCGTGATCCGTTCTAGGAGGTGAAGAATCCACTTGTTTTTTCATGGGAGTAGATGCGGCGGCAGTTTCAGACTACCAGAAACCACAAGATTTGGAACCGAAGCTTCTGTCCCTAGAAGAAAGTCTTCAAAGTTACATTCTTGGCGAGCAATTTGTGGATTTCTGCTTCATTCCATCTCCTGTGCTTAAGGAAACCTCGAAGCCATCCTACCTTGGCCCTGATATCATTTTAGCCCTTCAGAAAATCGGGATGAAATATAACAATTTGTTAAAGCTGCATCAGACTAAGAATTCTGAAACTGAGATTCTGAAAGCAAAGATCGACAAATACGTTCAAGAATGTCAGCCAGGATATGAAGCTCTTGAAATGAAGCATAATGAGTGTCAGCATCTGATTCCTGAATTTGACATGTTGCAGAAGTGTGAAGCTCTGAGTAATAACTGTCTTCAGGAATGTGAACCGAAGTATGAAGCACTTAAAGAAATTTTAGCAGACGAGACAGCCGAGAAGAAGGGCTTCTGTAATGAGCTGATTGAATTGAGAGGAAACTACTATGCATGCTCCTAGGTTTGTGGAAGTAAGAAAAGAAATATTGATAACCTAGGAGAAAGCCATTCATTTCAAAGAAAATATACTGCAAATAAAATTTACTTATGTTTCCTCTGATTTTTGTTTTCTTTTTTCTCAAACTTCTTAAATCATCGTGGATTGAAAATTAGCTGCAGCTCTTTTGAGATTCAGAAGGAGATTCAGAAGGAAGGTTGATATACATGCCACTTAATTCTCTTGTATTTATCGTATAACACTTAAAAAACTAATCTCTACATGCATGCCACCAATTTTACACATTAAGAAGTAGATTTCAGTTTTTTTTTTAAGAGCTTAAATTATGGTATTTTTGATGTGATGTGAAATGTTTAGGTGTTGGAAATGTAAACGCATAAGAATTGAGTGGTATGTATGTGAATCTTCTTTCGCGTAAAATGTGGCTGTTTTTGGAATGGATTTACATGAAAATTTTTGGCTCGGATTTGTACTGATTTGAAGGTTTAAATTTATATGTTTTTACTGGTTATTCACTGTCTGTTGGAAGGGATTTACATGCAGTTTTTGAAGCTTTAAAACACTGATTTTGGAGGCTGATTTACACGCTGTCTTGGAGCTTTAAAGTTACTGTTCGTGGTTCTTTTAAATGGTTGTTTGGAGACTTTTAAAATTACTGATTTGGAGCTTTAAAAGTGTTATTTGGAGCATTTGAATTTGCTGTGGCTATTTAAAACATTTTGAAATGGTTGTTTGAGACATTTTGAAATCACTGTTTTTGGACTTCGAAAGTGTCGTTTGGGGCTTATTTCATAAAGATTTTGGGCATCATTTAATCACTGATTCACATGTTGATGGAAACTTTAAATGTTGTTATTTTGGGTCGGTCTTGTTTCTTTTGTTTTGTTTCTTTTATTTTAACGGTTAAGTCACAAAACGGGGAATTTCTTATTTAATTGGGAAACACTTAGGGGATATTTGAGGTTTAGTTAGAAAACACTTAAGTGAGTGTAGAACACCTTAAATCACTCCAAGCACAAGTCATAGCATATGCTTCCTAGACCACTAGGTGCACACTCTGTGTGAGAACCCATCCTCTTAGTCCTTCACTGTAAGCCTCCTAGATCTTAGAAGCACACCTTAGGTGAGAGCCTATCCACCTAATTCACAGCATAGGCTTCCTAGACCTTAGAAGCACACCTTAGGTGAGAGCCCATCCACCTAATTCACAGCATAGACTTTCTACACCTTATGTGAGAGCCACACACCGAATTACGGCGATAGGCTTCCTATACCTCAGGAGCACACCTCAGGTGAGAGCCACCCACCTAATTCACAGCATAGGCTTCTTAGACCTTAGGGATACACCATAGGTGAGAGCCTGTCCACCTAAGCTTCGAATGCACAGTGAAACTAGGCACCTGACCCTAATTCACAAGCTGATCAAGACACCAGACCAGAGAATGCACCGAGGCTTGGTTCACCATTCCTTAGTTAAATCAACTGTGGAATTCCCTAAAATGACTTAACCAATAATGAAACCCAATGCACCGGGATTTAAGCTTGAACATTACGCTCAGATCCTCCTGGCAATTGGAGACATTTGTTTTGCCATATATGGATCATCAGACGGGTGTAAGTCTAAGGTCTAAGTGGCGAGGGTGATGATAATAATGCTTATGTGTGCTACACGAAGGATACGAGGAATAATTAGAATAGTATCTCCTACCTCGAGGACCCTCCATAAGGGAGAGGAAAGGACCGATGATACTATTCACCGACTCTTGGTTAGAGTGTTTCCCCCGGCGATCTTAGGTCGTCAGTAGTCCTAGCACGATTAGAGTGACTAGCCTGTGGACTATATTACTTTACAAAATATTTACAAAAACAAAAATAAAAATCTCTTTTGCTTGTTAAAAAAAGAACTCTACATGAAAACTTAAACAACAACTTTTGCATGAAAATCAAAGAATTTTCTTATAAAATATATAAAGGTCCATGGTTAGTCACTTGGATTGGGTTAAGGACTACCCTCCTTAGATCGTCGGGTTGGCAGCTCTTATCCAAGGTTAGGAAGCACACAGTACAGCTTTGAGCCCCCACCTCTACTGATGTCTTATACCCAGTTCCGATCTTTCATATGTGACTACGAGTTTTGCTTACGATTTCTACGACTTGTTTTCTTTATTTTCTGACTTTCGTATCGGGTTTTCTCGCTCTGTTTACTTTTCCGACAAGTTTATTTAAATCCACTGCAAATCATACACGCTTGCAATACAAATTATACAACGGTAACAGATGCCCAGGTACGCTTTTTACAGTTTATTTACTGCAATTTACTTTATTGCAATCCACTTTACTGCACTTTACTTTCTAGCAAATTTACTTGCAATTTACTTTACTCAGCATGCAAAACTGAAAAGAAACAACAAAACCTGAAACATTGAAATACATTTGGCAAAACCTTTTTGAACTTTAGACATTAGGACTGTTACTTCAGCAAGAAGTGTGGAGCTAACCCCGTGGGCGACACGACGAGGAGCATGGAGCAAACCACAAGCAGAGGTGGTCGATATTCCACAATAACATGACGAGGAGCTTAGATCGAGCAGCAAGAAGATCTTCTTCAACAAAACTCTTCCTAGTTTAAATTACAACCTATAGGACTTCGAGGCAGCTCGCCCAACACGGCATAAAACCTCACTCTCCTTCTTTAGGCTTCTGTGCAACCGTGTTGCGCAGCGTAAGTCCTAACTCGCTTTAGGTTCCGAGGTTGTCGTACGGTACGACATAAACACTCTTATCTCTGTGGGCTATTTGCATAATTGGGTATTATGCAAGTGTAAGTCCCAAATAATAAAATTGGCAGGATTAAACATTTAATTAACATCGTCTCCAAAACGCAGCCACACCATAGGATAGTTGGGAAGTCACTGGGGCTCGCCTCAGATCTGTGACATCCCCTACCTTTTCTTTTCTTTGGACTCCTGAAAAAAAACTGTTCCAATTTGAGCCACTCCCACTTGCTTTTCCACGTCCTACCTTGAAAACCTAAACCCTTGAATTCTTGAAGACAGAACCATCGATCATATCGAGAGTTTTCTCCAGTGACACCAGTCATTTGGGATATAATTAACTATAGAGTCTTGCCTCTATAGGGAACTTGGAACCCAGGTAAAATAAACCCTACCTAGTCTTTCTATTAGGTAGGGGAACTTGTCGGTCACACATAAATGTTCGCAGACCAAACGGATGTCACGGGTCCCTTAGTTCGTATGATTGGGTCTACCGTCGCAGGATACATTAATCTTTCGAGAATGTGTATCATTTGTGACATCAGGCACGATTATGCAAACTACTGGACAAATGAGATCCAGGCGGTCTCATTTTCCAAAATTAAAATACACTATTTTCAAAATCATATACATTTTTATATTAAACTAAATCACTAAATTTTAAATTCTTTCAAAGCAAAAAAAATGTTGGCCGATAAATTCTGGCGACTCCGCTGGGGACTGGTTCCTCTCTCCATTTTGATCAGGAGGTTTTGTCTTCATACATCGGCGGTATGCCCATGTCCCTCGTGGGCCAGACTGTTGTTCTTCTGTTGACATACTGTGCTCATTTCTTCCTTGAGCCAGTATAGTCAACTCTTTTGGATTCTGGAGCCATCTGTTTAATCACCATTAAACAGAGTGGTTCAGGAATCCTTAGGGTTTAGTGGGGTGGACCCCCGATAGGTGTGGTAGGTTAGGAGCGGTTTATCGAAACGAGTTCGATGCGATGTTAAACTCCTTCCAATCTCGGACCGGGTCCTACATTTCATTCCTCTTTGAGTTTGACTTGTTGTGAACAAGTTAAATTGAAATTTCTCTCTCACAATCCTCCATTTAAGCTCCAACCAAAACACAAAAATTTGAGATAAAATTCACATGAATAAATTCACAGGCTACCCAATTCATAAGACAAGTATGTTTACTTGAGTACCTCCGCTGAAATAAAAAAAAAACATGGGACATTACTGACCTTTTGGAAATTCTTCAAATGACAGGAACAATGTCTTCACCAAAGTTGATCTTTTCTTTCGCCACGGAATGGAGTTTGTTATTAGCGAGAGCGAGTCGCTCGACTTGGCGATCATAAAGTTTGGACACGGATTCGAAGATATTGAAGCCAAGTTTGGGAATGTCGCCGTCGCGATAAGGAAATGCGAAACGGATAAGTCCGTCGAGCTCGTTGTGGAATTCAACTCGAAATCTCGCTAAGGAATTCCCGCTCCAAAGAGGGTGTTGATGGAAAAGAACCCTACCATTCGTTGTAAAGTCTGCCGCTATAAATGTTGAGCCGCTCCCGAGATCGTTTTTCTTTCTACCACCGGATTCACCGCTACTGCACTAGTTTCTCCGCTAAACAAAGGGAAGGAGATTCTATATGAAGAAGTGTCAGTCAATGCTTTTGCCCCACCGTCTTCCGTATTCGAGATTGGGTCCAATTCAAAGTCCGTGCGATCGACTAAGACACGGGAAAAGAGGCACAACGGGAAGATTCGAAGGCCGAGAAGGTGAAAGCCACGGAGCCGGCTACTGCGATGCCGATCCTCCGACCTGGATGAGGCGGGATTACGTGAGGCCTCACCTCTACTCGGGGGAGTAGGTTTCACCAGGTTACTCGCTACCTACGGAGAGGATGGAGTACTATAAGGTTGCCACAACGTTACCACCACCATCTCTCCATAATGGTCCGAGGTCGATGATGACATTCCAAGAGCAATCGATACGAGTGACGGGAGTTGACAAAGACAATCGGTCGAGGCGGGATTTCCGACCTTCTCGACGAATACGGTTAACAATCATTCCAGCAGAGGCCGGACCGGATGGATGAAAGACGGGGTCCATCTATAGCAAGCGATTGAACAAAGTATATCCTTTTAAAAAAGAAGGCTGTAGCAAAGATGTTCGGGGATTTAATCAAGAATCCTAAGATTCGGATTAAGAGAGCCAAAGAAGCCGGAGGAAGTTGACAAAAAAGACCATCCCAACTACTGCCCCTACCACAGACTGCTCGATCATACTATAGAAAATTGTATCAGCTTCAAAGAATGGCTTGAGAAGAACTTTAAGAATGGGAGGATAACTATCCCGAAAGAATATTTGAGAGAACCTGAAAAAGGTTCCATCAATATGATTTCGATTGAGCCAATTGTTTCGAATGACTTCTACACGACTACTCCAAGTACTCGACGAAAAATATGATGTTGATAAAAAACTTTCAATTGACCTTAAAGTTATCAAAGGAAACTCGATTGAGGATAAGTTGGAAAGGCTTCGAGCCGACATTGCACGACTGTCTGAAGAACAAAGAAAAGATATAGGCGATGAACCCTACGATCCGTCAGATTATGTGATGGAAGATTTCGCGAAATCCTTGTTGTTGAGACCAGAGCCTCATTATCACCTGCGTGATGCTCCATCACCCGCTGAGGAGAACACTGCTGATGAGTGGCAATGTGTCATTCAACAAAGAGATGAATAAATCAGGCAAATGGAAAAGGAAATTGAGGAAATGAGGGTTGTCATGACCAAACTACAAAACAGACCTTGGTCACCCAGGGCAGCGCTTTTAGAGGCGGGCCAGCCAGAAATCATTCATGTTACAAATGAAAACAAAGAGTCAACCCATAACACAATACCGGAAAAGGATATCAGGCAGATAGTTGAGCAGCAGGTGAGAGAAGCCTTAACTCAGTCTAAAAGAGGAGCATTGGTTTTTAAGGGTGGACCTTAACTAGAAGAATTTGATGCTGTGCAATACCCAAAGGGCTTCGTACCACCGCTGTTCAAGGCATTTGATGGGACGGGAAACCCCCGATAGCATGTTGCACACTTCCAAGCAAGTTCGTCGCAACGCGGGGGTAGTGATGCATTGTTGTGTCGTCAGTTTGTGAGCAGTCTTTCGGGAATTGCTTTTGACTGGTACGCCAAACTACCCAATGATTCCATGAAAACGTTTGCAGAATTGGAAGACATCTTTGTTAAGCGATTCGGTTGAGCTAAACACCATATCACCATCGGTGATCTCGTGGTGGAGCGGCAGAAGCCAGCCGAAACATTGACGGACTATATTCTGCGATGGAGAAATTTGAGCATGAGATGTGAACCACAACTCAAGGAGCAACATGCAGTTGAAATACTTCTAAAGAGCATTCATGGTCTAGTAGGTTTCTTACTCAAGGTATTCACCTTGCTAAGGCCGGGAGTCTACAGGAAGAAGCCAAGCAGTTTGGATTTTTGGAGAAAACTGAAAAGCCAAAGCCAACAAAAACATTTGAAAAGAGGACAACAACCATGGCGACAGTCGATAAAGGAAAACGACCGATACGGATTCAAGTCAAGAAACCTCGACAAAGCTATCAACATCCACAACAATATGGGCGACGATCATTCCAATGTACCGTCGTACCGGGATAATGGAAGACGGGGTCGGTCTATGGCCGAACGGGTGAAAAGAACATACTCTTTCAAGAATGAGGCAGTGGGAAAGATGTTCGGAATTTAGTCGGAAACCCGAGTTCGTGCTTACCGGAGCCAAGAAGACCGGAAGAAGTCGACAAGAAGGACCAACCCAATTATTGCCCATACCACAGATTGCTTGGTCATACCATAGAGGGTTGCTTCGTCTTCAAAGAATGGCTTGAGAAAAATTTCAAGAATGGGAACATAACGATCCCGAAAGAATATTTGAAAGAACCTGAATAAGGTTCTATCAATATGATTTCGGTCGATCTCAGTGTTCCGATTGATTCCGATGCAGCCGACAAAGGATGAAACATCTCTCGATTACTATTGTACTACTTTGTTTTTGAAATGAATGTTAATGGTATCAATGTTTTGTATGTCCCTTCCCTCCCACCGCAATAAAATAAATAGAGAATTTGTTGTTTTTCAGAACTGTTTAATGTTTGAAGAGCACAGTTGACAAAATGTCCAAAACTCAACAGGAAGACAACTGAGAAAGGGGTAATTCAAGATAAAAATTTCAGCATTGTGATGAAATTATGATTTCAGGGGAAAATAAAATTAATACCCTAATGACTGAGTCCTTCACTTTAAATTTCAGACTGGGTCTGGAGTAAATTTCAGAATAAGTCAGTGTGATTATAATACGAGTAATTGACCAATGATATCATGAGACTTTTAATTCTCTGTCAAGTGACTGGGTCATGACTTTCGAACGAGTTATAATATCTCAAGATTTGTCTTAAGAAATATTTGAGAATTGTTAATCAGGGGAGTTCAGGCATTCAAAATCTTTAAATTATGCTTTACCAAATACAGTAATTCCCAGTAAAAAAAAAGTCAAAAAAAAAACCCTTGAGAAGAAGCTTGAGGTGGACATGAAATCAAAAATTGGTGTCTCAATTTAGACATTTAAAATCTTTAAATCATGCTTCACCAGATATCGTAATTCTCCATTAAAAGAAAAAAAGGAGAAAAAAATGAGGCTCCCTGGGAAGAAGCTTGTGGTGAGCAATCAAAAATTGGTGTTTGAATTCTCCCTGAATTAGCAAAACTTGAAAGGTCTCTTAAGGAAATTCTTCAGATATTATACTCGGGAAATAGTTAAGTAAACTTGTGTCTTTTGATCGACTATTAATTGTCTCAGAAATATCCTTAGGAGATGAAAAATATTTAAATCACATGAACTAAATTTTGAATCTGCTTAAGTCCAGAAAGAAAGGACTAAAGAAAGGCCTATGTTATTAGCAAATTAATGAAAATGCTACCCTGAAGTCTTATCTTTCAATGCCCAGAGGATTCTACTCCACGAAGAGTATCAAAATGGCTTCTCAAACACTGTGAACATCTTTACAAAATCTGTGATAAAGAAGCGACGACTACTATGAGCGAAGCTACAAAGTGCAGCCTTTCAAGCTATGATGTCCTTCGAAATAGCACATCTTTATGTGTACTTGGAAGAATACAATTTTGATAGTACCATAAAGAATGGGTTGTTTTTACACCTGTCTCCTGCCCAAAGATAGTGTGAACATCTTTACAAAATATGTGATAAAGAAACGGCGACTGCCACAACGGACCTACAAAGCTACAGCCTTTTGAGCTGTGATGTCCCTATAAATAGCACATCTTTATGTGTACTTGAAAGAATACAATTCTGATAGTACCTTAAAGAATGGGTTATTTTTGCACATGTCTCCAGCCAGTGGATGACACCTCAAGAAGTACTGCGCATCATGGTGTTCCAAAGACAGTCTTGTTCCTAAGAGCATCAATGTCATACTTGTCTAAAACTGGGTCCAAATCCTAATAACAATACAACAAAAGAAAACTCACAAAACTTGAATGAAAATCACATCCCACCATAACAAAACAAAAGAAATAAACTCAGCATCAAATCAAAACGATCAAAAAAAAAATCAAAATTCAAAATCAAAATTTTAAACTTCAAATGCCGACCTGGATAGGTTGAGTTTCCTCGACCCATCCCTAGCGTCGCTTCTCTCGACCAGAAGTTTCCTTCCACAGGAACTCTGAGTCCTCTTCCTCGCACAGAGGAGGTTAGCTGGCTCTATCTACATAGAGCCACACTCTTCCTTGTCTTCTGTCCAGTGTGAATGAGGATTAGCTGGTTCCATTGATATGGAACTGCACCTCCTTTCACAAGGATATTTTCTTTGATCGGATCTTGAGTTGGATGTGAGTCCCTTGGCATTCCTTCTCAATCTGATTTCTTTCTGTTGACATTTTTTTTTACACAAAATTCCACAAGTTTCATCAAATTTTCAATAATTTCTCACAAATTCATAAATTCAAATCTTCCTCTTGGATCGGTATGAGACCCCTTTCAATGGATGTTAAGGCTTCTGAATCCTTCAAAATCAAATTTCAGGGTCGGTGCAGGGATTCCGACTCCTTCAAATTCCACAACACAAGATCAAACACAATACAAATCAAATCAAATCAAAACATTTCAAATCCGGAACCACGTTCCAATTTCTGACCTGGTTAGGTTGAGCCTCGACCCATCGCTAGTGTCATCTCCCTCGGCACAAAGTCTTCTTCCATAGAAGCATTGAGTCTCTGCACTCACAAACCTTCACAAATCTCTGCATTTACATTCCTTAGCAAATCTTCCACAATTTTTCACTTTCTATCCATAAACGTCTTATACTATGAATATTTCCTTCTCTTGATCAGTCTATGAGTGGAAATCAGTCCCAGTGCATTCCCTCATACTGATCATTCCGTCACTGTTTAGGTTGGATGTTAGTCCCAGTGCATTCCTTCCTATCGTGATAGACATTTTCGTTACTTCCAGGGTTGGATATTAGTCCCAGCGCCTTCCTCCCCGGAATAGTAGACACCTTTTCCTGATCAGTTTATGAGTTGGAAGTCAGTCCCAGTGCATTCCCTCATACTGATCATTTCGTCACTGCATAGGTTGGATGTTAGTCCCAGTGCATTCCTTCCTATCGCGATAGACATCTTCACTACTTCTTGAGTTGGATATCAGTCCCAGCGCATTCCTCCTCAATCAGCTCTTAGGTTGGATGTTAGTCCCGAGTGCATTCCTTCCTATCGTGATGGACATTTTCGCTACTTGTAGGGTTGGATATTAGTCCGGCCGCATTCCTCCCCAATGTAGCAAACACATTCAGTTCTTGAGTTGGATATCAGTCTCAGTGCTTTCCTACTCATCCTGATCTTTTCGTCACTGCATAGGTTGGATGTTAGTCCCAGTGCATTCCTTCCTATCGCGATAGACATCTTCACTACTTCTTGAGTTGGATATCAGTCCCAGCGCATTCCTCCTCAATCAGCTCTTAGGTTGGATATTAGTCCCAGTGCATTCCTTCCTATCGTGATAGACATTTTCGCTACTTGTAGGGTTGGATATTAGTCCCAGCGCATTCCTCCCCAATGTAGCAAACACCTTCAGTTCTTGAGTTGGATATCAGTCCCAGTGCTTTCCTACTCATCCTGATCTTTTCGTCACTGCATAGGTTGGATGTTAGTCCCAGTGCATTCCTTCCTATCGCGATAGACATCTTCACTACTTCGAGTTGGATATCGGTCCCAGCACATTCCTCCTCAATCAGCTCTTAGGTTGGATGTTAGTCCCAGTGCATTCCTTCCTATCGTGATAGACATTTTCGCTACTTGTAGGGTTGGATATTAGTCTCAGCGCATTCCTCCCCAATGTAGCAAACACCTTCAGTTCTTGAGTTGGATATCAGTCCCAGTGCTTTCCTACTCATCCTGATCTTTTCGTCACCGCATAGGTTGGATGTTAGTCCCAGTGCATTCCTTCCTATCGCGATAGACATCTTCACTACTTCTTGAGTTGGATATCAGTCCCAGCGCATTCCTCCTCAATCAGCTCTTAGGTTGGATGTTAGTCCCAGTGCATTCCTTCCTATCGTGATAGACATTTTCGCTACTTGTAGGGTTGGATATTAGTCCCAGCGCATTCCTCCCCAATGTAGCAAACACCTTCAGTTCTTGAGTTGGATATCAGTCCCAATGCTTTCTTACTCATCCTAATCTTTTCGTCACTGCATTGGTTGGATGTTAGTCCCAGTGCATTCTTGTCGGCATATTTTTTAGGTTAAGTGTTGTATTTTTGAAAAGGGAGTTGCCTACAGAAATTGTCGGCGAATTTTAATTTAATTTAAATAAATAATTTGAAAAGTAGTATTTGATTTTGAAAATAATTTTAAAATTTGAAGATTTTAAGATATGAAATCAAACTGATCTCACATCCCGAATAGTTTATATAAACGAGCGCCGCACCACTAAACCGTGTATCTATCCCGAAGAATAGACACACCGCTTGATAATGAGGCTCGATTAAATAAACTAGAAAGGTTTGTGACATCGGTTGGTCTGCGAACCAATTTTATAAGCCGACAAATTCCCTCGCTTAATATGAAGCTATTAAACGAGGTTTATATTACTCAGGTTCTTAAAGTTCCCTATAAGGGCAAGCCCCTATAGTTAATTACATCTTAAGTGACGGGAATCACCTAAGAAAACTCTCGATAATAATCAATAATTCCGCTCTCAAGAATTTCAAAGTTTAAGTTTTCGAGGGGTTGAATTTTGGAATTTTAATAGGGAATGGATCAAATTTGGAACATTTTATTTTGGAAATTCAAAGGAAGAAAAGTAGGAGAAATTATGGATTCGAAGTGAACTTCGGTAATTTCCCGACTATCCTATTGTTTGGCTTGGATTTAGGAAAGTCCTAATGTTTATCTAATGTTTTAATCTCGCCAATTTTAGTTAATTAGGGCTTATATTTATATGATATAATCATACAAATTGCTCAGAAGATATGAGGGTTTATGTCGTATCGGACGACTACCTCGGAATCCTAAGACCGGTTAGGGCTTAATTTGCGATGCAAATGCCTAACGAAGAATTGAGGATTTATGTTGCACTAAGCGAACTACCTCGAAATCCTATGGCTTGGTTATTTAACTCTAAGAAAGTTTTGTTGATGTAGGTTCAAGTTTTGTCGACGACGATGGCCGTGCTCGCCCACCATGCTCCGAGCTCCTTGTTGTTGCGAGAGGTTTAGTTTTAGAAATCATAAATCGGGAGGTGAGAGAAGTGTTCTGGTTTAGAGAAGTCTTAATTTCCAAGTGTTTTTTTGTGTTTTAATTAAAACAGGTCTTAAAGTTGATTAAACAGAACCGATTAAGATCCCACGGTTCCGTCATCCCAGCACCGTTATTTTCATCGAATTCACTTAGTCCAGGATGAATTTGCTAAACTCAACTAAATGAGTTCCGCACTTTCATTTAGACCGTGGGAAATCCCGTTAGCAACACGTGGGTTACATCATCCGAGGTATTCCCGATCATTCAATGAGACGTTTTAATTTAGTTGTAGTTGTAGTTTTGTGTTCTGTTTGTGATTAAATTTTGAGTTGTCTTATATTTTGAAATGTTGTGGAGGTGAATTTTATCTTGTAGTGTCTTTTATTTTAATTTTGGGTTTCGGTTTTGGTTTCTAGTCCTAAAGGTGTCGGTTTTCATGCAACTGTTGTTTATCATGCAAGAAAAATAAGTGCGATGCGATTAAATAAATTGCAATAAAATAAATTGCAATAAAATAAAAGCGTACCTGGAGGGTCTTCTCGTCATTCCGAGCTGCACTTAAAACATAGTTAGAATATTTAAGCGAGTTCTAGTAAAGCTAAGGAAAAGGTTTATGGTTTTCTACCAAGTTCCTAATCCTATAGCTAGTCATTTCCTATGACGTCTAGGTTCTTTGTGTTTTTAGTTTGAAGACGATTTTCTTCATCAAAGAACAATTAAGTTCAATTGTTCTTGTAAATATCCTATCATATTGAGGAAGTGCTTAAGAAGAATCTTAAACATCTTTTCAATATTTCTAGGATTGTTTTAAGTCCAAGAGAATTTAATTATATAAATGAATCGATCGTCCGAGGTTTTCAAGTTTTGTTAACTTGCTCGAGTGAACTAGGATGTTTGAATATCCTTATAAGTGAAGTGTCACTTCATTTGATATTCCATTTAGGAGTTATGATAATAAAAGCTCCTAAAGGCAAAATAATATTTAATAGTTTGTGATTCAAATTTAAGTTCAAATTAATGATTTAAGTTTGGAATAGTGTTCAAATTATTTTAGGTTTATGTCTTAAGTGATGTTATTTAATTTAACTTAATTTATTTTAATTTAATTTATTTTAATTTAATTTATTTAATTTAATTTGATTTGATTTAATTTAATTCAATTTAATTTATTTGATTTAATTTCTTAATTTAATTTAATTTAATTTTAATTTAATTTAATTTAATTTTTAATTTAATTTAATTTAATTTAATTTAATTTAATTTAATTTAATTTAATTTAATTTAATTTAATTTTATTTATTTATTTAATTTAATTTAATTTAATTTAATTTTATTTATTTATTTAATTTAATGTATTTAATTCATTTAATTTAATTTAATTTGTTTATTTAATTTAACTTAATTTTAATTTAATTTAATGCAACTTTTAATCTTAATTTAATTTAATTTAATTGAAAATTTTTGAAAGAGTTTAATGATTTAATTTTTATTTAATGGTTAAATCTTTTAATATTTTAAATTTGAGTTATCATTTTAATTAAGAGTTGAGTATTAATGAGATGATTAATTTAGGGATTTTTAAATTAAAGAATAAATCTCTTCCTAATAATATCCCTATTTTAATAATTCCAAATTTATTATCCTTCCAAATTCAATTAATTATTTAATTAAAGTTTAATCATTTTAAATTGCTTAATGGGTTTCTACCCTTTAATTATTAAATTTCAATCATCCAAATCAGATTAGGATCAAATATTTTACTTGTTAATTTTTTATTAAACCTAAAATTTTAATTAAGGGTTAAAATTTTAATTACCATTTTGCCCTTTAAGCTCTAATAATTTCATAACTCACTAAGTTGAACTCAAATGAACTTGAAATTTTTATGAGACTTCACTCATATGTCAATAAAGACATGAGAGGAGAAAATGTGATTTTTCTGTATTTAATTTATTTATATAATTATTTTTTGTAGAAAAGAGAAATTTCCAAGGAAAATTCAATAACATGACCAAGGGAAAGTTTCTGTCCTTAAGAAAATTAGGGGACATTCCTAATGACCAGAGGACCACTTGGACCAAATTTTGTAATTTTTTGAATTATATTTTATTTATTAGAATTATTTTAACTTCTGGAGTATTAATTAATTTAAAAATAAAATAAATGTTGAAAAATAAATTTTATAATTTTTAAAATTCTCTCTGATATCAAGGATTCCAGAGAACCAAACTTTGCAATTTTCTGATTTTTCTTTGATTTATTATAATTATTTTGATGAAAATGCTAGAAAATAGATTTTTTTTATTTTAAAATTACCCTAGAGCTTTAAAAATTAATATTTCACTAAATAGACCTAGGAAAAATATGGGACCTGTTCCTAAGTGATTAAAATTCAAAATATAACATTTTAGTGAATTTTATTATTTTTGTGATTTTTATTATTTTTTAATTATTAAAAATATTAAAATAATATTAAAAATCAACTTTTTTAGAAAATTGAAATTTTAATTTTCTTAAACTCCCCGATATCAGAGAGACTCCAAAACCAATTTGGTGAATTTTTGAAAGATATTTTGAAAGTTATGAATTTTTAAAGTTTAAAATGGCTAAGTGGCTTAATCAACCCAATTAGTGAGGCTAACCAAGTCCAATTGACCTCAAATTTTTATGGTGGGTTCCTCTGATCCTAAAGGTCAGTGGAGAATTGATTTCAAGTCAATTTGATCTATGGTTAACTCTAATTAGTTAGGGGTCTATTTTGGGTGTTTGAGCCGATTAGGGTTAATTTAAGTGAATTAACTCAAATCCTATTTTTCCTAGGGTTCTCTCGGTCATAAGGAACATCACCAAATTTTCCTAGAATTTATTTCTCAACATGCTAATTTTTGAAATTAAAATACTTAAATCAACGAACATGCATTTGAAAAATCAATAACTTTTCATAGAGATGGCGCTCGACCTGGAAAATTCAGGGAATGTCCCTAAGTTCGGAGGCTTCAAAGCCCTATAGTCTCATGCCATGGTGAATTGTATACATGCATGGAGAATTAAAACAATGCGAGGGAGTAAATAATTAATTAAAAATAAAATACCTGGACAAAATTAATTAATTTCTTTTCCACATTATTCTCCTTTGTTCACTGAGTAAGAGGGTATTTTTATTTTATTTTTGTGATTTTTCTACACAAAGATATGGATTTTTAAAGTTCTGGGAATTAAATAAATAGAAAATATTCCTATTTATCTACTTATCCACGCGGCGCCGCGTCAACCTCGGCAGCTCCGAAATGCCGCGTGGCGCGCTCCCATTCGACGCCGCCATCTGAGTCAGCGCCCGGGTCCCGCGGTTCTCGTACCGTCTCCTGGTCCGACGCCATCTGAGCCGTCCGTCCGCGCGTGTATTAAATGGACGGCATCCGTTCATCGTCCATGACTGGTGTGATCCCGTGACCGTCCACACTCTAACCCTAAGAACTCACTCGATTCTCAATGGATTTTCGTGTTCTTATGCTTCTATGGATTCGTCTCGAAGAGACGAACACATCCATACGGTAATCATGCATTGAAATTAAGGCATTTGAAATGGAGAATCTCCGAAGCTCGGGATGAAGAATTAGCTCATACCTTTGCTCGGAGAAGTGAAGCTTCGATCCGAGAGTTGTTGCACCTTCGATCGGATCCCGGCAAGCTCCGGATGAAGTCTCCGGTCCAGTGAATTGTCCAGGTTGAACTTCGACCACGAGCTCGATCACAAAGCTTGGAGTCCGGAGCAACCGGGTGGCCTGGAGATGGGGCTTTGCTTCGGTGGACACCTTCCTCGGTCCGGTGAAGGTGTAGGACCAATCGATTTGGGGATTGGTTCACCGTGGGGAAGTGTCCCGGTTTTGGGCTTGGATTTCAACTCGAAATCGAGCTCGCAGAGAAGAAATGGCGGGGGATCTCACCTGGGGATCAAGTGCTCCGTGTATGAGGAGGGGTCCGGAACAATTTTGGCGAGTTTTGGCAAGGTTTGTGCAACTCTCCTCTCATGGCCGTGAGGGGGTGGTGTTTAAATAGGCATGGTCGGAGGGCCTCCGTGGGGAGTTAGGGCTTGGGATCGACTGCTCTCGGTGAGGAGAAGAACGGCCATGGTGGCCACTAGACATGGGGCGGCTCGGCGAGGAGAATTCCAAAGTTTGGCTCCTCCCGAGGTTTCGGCCATGGTGTTTTCCGGCGGCTCGGTGGTTGGCCGGCCGAGACTCGGTCACCATCTTGTTCGGATGGGTCGGGCGGGGGTTTGGTGTATTCAATCGAGGTTTGACATGTGTAAAGTGGTTCAATCAAAGTAGAAAGGGGAAGGGGCTATTTTAGCTTCAATTTGGTCAACCCATTGGTTTGGGTTGGGTGCACCTCCCCATGGCCTCGATTTTGGGTCGAGAGGATCGAGTTGGGTCACTGCCATGGAGTGGTGAAGTCTCCATCCATGGATTAGGTGGCAAAGCATGGTTTAGAGTGTGACATGCTTAAGGTAAAAAGGCTTAAGAAGGATTAGGAAAGGGGGTCCTCCTTTTTCCATTAATGGCTTGATCACATGTCAAACTCTCCATGGCTTCATGTGGCTTGTCCATGGCTTGCATGGCTTGTCTTTGGCTTAGGGAAAAGTTTAGTCGATTTCATAAAAATGGGTTTTAAGAATTTTTGGTAATTTGGTGTAAAATTTGGATGGTTTGTCATATGGCTTTGTTTAGAAAGATTTGATTGCTGATTTAGGACTTAGGAATGATTTTAACTAAGTGAGGATGAGATGAGATTGTAATGTGGGCTTTAGGATGGGCTTGGGCTTTTGAGTTTGGTTTGGAATGGGCCTTTGAATGTCTTTTAGAAGTGGGCTTTTAGATGAAAATTTTGCAAAGGGCCATGCCAAATAAATGTTGGGTTTAGTTTAAGGATGTGTCATGAGTGATTTGAGACAAGTTTGAAGTGATTTGGGTTTGAATTGGTTTGAATTTGGGTTTAATTGGTAAGTGGGCTAAAGTGGGCCAAAATGGGCTACCATGGGCCAAAGTTGGGCTAGAGTTGAAGTTGATGTGAAATTAATGTTGTGAAATGTTTATGGGAGTGTTTCAAAGAGGTTTTGGCTTTGGTTGGGTTTTGATTTTGGGGTTTGGGCTCATTTGGGCTAGGTTTGGGTTTAGGTCGAAATGGGCCTTTTAGCTTTGGGTTGAATTTGAGTGGGGTTTGGATCAAAGTTTTGGGCAAATCATGTTAGTGTTTTGTTCATGGGGATGTTAAGGAAGGTTTGGAAAAGACTTGGGGTTAATTGGAGTTGAAATGGGTGAGTTTGGGTTAGGTTTGGGTCATGGGTCCAAATTGGGCTTTAAGGCCAAAAGTGAAATTGGACCCAAATTTCAATCAAATTAAGCTTGGCTTTGGTCTAGATTGGTGTTTGGGATGTTGAATTGCAGTTTAGAATCAAATTGGACCAAAATTTGGATCAATTGGGTAGGCTTGGTTTGACATTGGGTTTACTTTGGGTTAAAATGGGTCAAATTGGGGGTTTTGACAAAAGTGGGGTAAACTGACAAAATTGGCCCATGGTGTAGTTGAACAAAATGAAATTGGGAATATTTGGGATTTTCTGGAATTTTCTGGGAATTTTCTGAATTTTTGGATTTTTGGGTTAAAAAGGGGTATTTTGGGTATTTGGAAGGTATTGGGAGGGTATTCTTGGAATTTTTGGTATTTTTGGCTAGGAATGGTCAATTTGAGTAATGTGGAAATGTTTAGGAATGGTTTTGAGGAATTTTGGGTAATTTGAAAATTTTTGAGAAATTTGGGTAGTTTCAAGGGCATTTGGTAGGGTTGGTGGGTGTAGGGTTCCGGGGGTCAAAAATTGAAAATTTGGAAAATTGAAGATTAGGTGGATGTAAGTGAAATGAAAACATCTTTTGTTGAGCCACGAAGCCATATCAAGCCCACATGAGCCATGAAGGGACTCATTTGAGGCATTCACCATGTTGTTCCTAACCTCTAGCCGAGGGCTTGTGGGTTAAGGACCATCCATGTGAATCACCTACATGAGTCGGAAGTCAAGTCGGGTATGGGTGTGTTTTTAGGAGGTGTGTGAAAGTGTAGTGCATAGGTGTAGTGTATGTGTGAGTCGGCCTTCACTGGACCAGGGCCACCTGGAGGCGATCCTAGGCCAAAGAGTCCTATAGGAACTCATCCTTTAAACTTCCACATTTGATTTCAACCCTCTAGGTGATTAGGGGTCTACAGTCAAGTTTGTGGAGTTTGCAGGGAGTTTAGAAGTGGTTTGAATTTCTAAAAGGTGGGTCCCAATTCTAACCCTCTATGATAGTCAAAGGAAAAGCCTAAGGCTAGATCCTAAGTACTAAAGAGAAGAAGAGAAGACCTCATCAAAAATGAGGTCAACAATTCTTTCCTATCGCGATAGACATCTTCACTACTTCTTGAGTTGGATATCAGTCCCAGCGCATTCCTCCTCAATCAGCTCTTAGGTTGGATGTTAGTCCCAGTGCATTCCTTCCTATCGTGATAGACATTTTCGCTACTTTTAGGGCTGGATATTAGTCCCAGCGCATTCCTCCTTAATGTAGCAGACACCTTCAGTTCTTGAGTTGGATATCAGTCCCAGTGCTTTCCTACTCATCCTGATCTTTTCGTCACTGCATAGGTTGGATGTTAGTCCCAGTGCATTCCTTCCTATCGTGATAGACATTTTCGCTACCTCGTTGGGTTGGATACAAGTCCCAGTGCTTTCTTCCCCAGCGTAGCAGACATTTCTCGATCAGCTCTCAGGTTGGATGCGCACCCTGTGCTTTCCTGCTCAACCTGATTTCTACAAATATTTTCCACAAATACTTCACAAATTTCCACAACATCTTTTCCAATACCTTCGCTACTGCTAGGGCCGGATGTGAGACCCCGTGCTTTTCGCCCCACTGTAGCAGACATTCCTTTGACACCCACTTGGGTTGGATGTGAATCCCAGTGTCTTCCTTCCCAATACAACAATTATTTTTGACATTGATCCTCAGGCCGGATATGCATCCTTGTGCCTTCCTCCATGACATGACTCCACTAAAATCAAAACGAACCAAACTGACATTCAAATCTTGAAAAGTCAAACTCACAATCACAATTTGAAAACACACCTGCTAATCCCCAGCGGATACTCATAAATTCTCCACCTGAAGCTTCTTTTGAGCTGGGCTTTCCCAAGTGGGAACCTCAACTCAAATTCGATTATCGAACCCGGTTCGACGTTCGGTCTGTTCTAAGTATGTATACTTAAACAGATTCTTTGGTTTTGTTGATCGCTTCGGTCAACGCCAATACGCGCGGTGTGCTTGTTCAGCACACCACACCTATTGGGGGTCCTTTTGTTGACCTCATTTTTAGTGAGGTCTTAGCTTTCTTCACGTTAGACCCTAGGATCTAGCTATAGGAACTCCTTATTGACCATCCTAGCGGACTAAGTAATGGAGCCCACCTCCCATAGAACTTCGAACCACTTCTAGACTCATTTTTGTGAGACCTCGCATGGGTAGTCCCAAGCACTCGACTCTTTGTTGCAAGGGCTAAGGACTAACATGTAGAGGGCCCGAAAATGAGTTCCCTTAGGATCAGACGGCCTTAGGTGAACCCTTAATGCTCGAGCACTCGACACACCACAATTTGACACCTTTTTTGGCCCGACCGTCGGCGAACTTGTCCGGACGACCTCGGATGACGAAACGGACCACACGGATGCGTCCGGGACGTCGACTTTAGCTAGGAAGCGTACCCATATTGCTGTGGTTCCGTGCGCGCGCGAACGGCACGAAAATCGATGCATCGTTCTTAATTTTGCGGGACGTGAATCCGGGCTCGACTCAGGTTTAATTCGGATTCGAATTGGGAAGAGCACCTCAGCCCATTTGTTTCTTTTAAATTCAAATTTTAAATTAATTTAACATTAATTAATTAGGGGAGGAATTTAATTTGGCGCCCAAATGCGTCAATAAAAACAGGCGGGATGGCTCCTTCTCCTGATTCGATCATTAGCCCTCCTTCTCCCTGTTCGAGCACCCTGCACCAAGATCCCTCCTCCTCATCCAAGATCCCTCCTCCTCATTCAAGATCCCTCCTCCTCATTCAAGATCAGCCCTCCTCATTCAAGATCATCCCTCCTTCTCCCTGTTCGAGCATCCTGCACCGAGACCAGCTAACCCTTCTTCTTCCTCTTCACGCCGAAGCCAACTCGCCTGCTCGATCTTGTCTCTCGCACCGCAGAGGCCCCATTCGTCTCTCGATCGCCCATCTCCCTCATGCTCGCACAGAAACACCTTCTCCCCGCTCCTCAAGCTCGACGCCTGCATCCAACGGCCCGAGTGCACCGATTTCAAAAATCAGGGGATGAAGCTTGCCTTCTCTCTCTCTCTCTCTGTCTCGCTTGATCGATCCATCGTTTTCTCTTATTCTTTACTCTAATCCCTTCAACCCGTGATCCATTCTAGGAGGTGAAGAATCCACTTGTTTTTTCATGGAAGAATTCATGGAAGTAGATACGGCGGCAGTTTCAGACTACCAGAAACCACAAGATTTGGAACCGAAGCTTCTGTCCCTAGAAGAAAGTCTTCAAAGTTACATTCTTGGCGAGCAATTTGTGGATTTCTGCTTCATTCCATCTCCTTTGCTTAAGGAAACCTCGAAGCCATCCTACCTTGGCCCTGATATCATTTTAGCCCTTCAGAAAATCGGGATGAAATATAACAATTTGTTAAAGCTGCATCAGGCTAAGAATTCTGAAACTGAGATTCTGAAAGCAAAGATCGACAAATACGTTCAAGAATGTCAGCCAGGATATGAAGCTCTTGAAATGAAGCATAATGAGTGTCGACATCCGATTCCTGAAATTGACATGTTGCAGAAGTGTGAAGCTCTGAGTAATAACTGTCTTCAGGAATGTGAACCGAAGTATGAAGCACTTAAAGAAATTTTAGCAGACGAGACAGCCGAGAAGAAGGGCTTCTGTAATGAGCTGATTGAATTGAGAGGAAACTACTATGCATGCTCCTAGGTTTGTGGAAGTAAGAAAAGAAATATTGATAACCTAGGAGAAAGCCATTCATTTCAAAGAAAATATACTGCAAATAAAATTTACTTATGTTTCCTCCGATTTTTGTTTTCTTTTTTCTCAAACTTCTTAAATCATCGTGGATTGAAAATTAGCTGCAGCTCTTTTGAGATTCGGAAGGAGATTCAGAAGGAAGGTTGATATACATGCCACTTAATTCTCTTGTATTTATCGTATAACACTTAAAAAACTAATCTCTACATGCATGCCACCAATTTTACACATTAAGAAGTAGATTTCAGTTTTTTTTTAAGAGCTTAAATTATGGTATTTTTGATGTGATGTGAAATGTTTAGTTGTTGGAAATGTAAACGCATAAGAATTGAGTGGTATGTATGTGAATCTTCTTTCGCGTAAAATGTGGCTGTTTTTGGAATGGATTTACATGAAAATTTTTGGCTCGGATTTGTACTGATTTGAAGGTTTAAATTTATATGTTTTTACTGGTTGTTCGCTGTCTGTTGGAAGGGATTTACATGCAGTTTTGGAAGCTTTAAAACATTGATTTCGGAGGCTGATTTACACGCTGTCTTGGAGCTTTAAAGTTATTTTTCGTGGTTCTTTTAAATGGTTGTTTGGAGACTTTTAAAATTACTGATTTGGAGCTTTAAAAGTGTTATTTGGAGCATTTGAATTTGCTGTGGCTATTTAAAACATTTTGAAATGGTTGTTTGGGACATTTTGAAATTACTGTTTTTGGACTTCAAAAGTGTCGTTTAGGGCTTATTTCATAAAGATTTTGGGCATCATTTAATCACTGATTCACATGTTGATGGAAACTTTAAATGTTGTTGTTTTAGGTCGGTCTTGTTTCTTTTGTTTTGTTTCTTTTATTTTAACGGTTAAGTCACAAAACGGGAAATTTCCGATTTAATTGGGAAACACTTAGGGAATATTTGAGGTTTAGTTAGAAAACACTTAAGTGAGTGTAGAACACCTTAAATCACTCCAAGCACCAGTCATAACATAGGTTTCCTAGACCCTAGGTGCACACTCTAGGTGAGAACCCATCCTCTTAGTCCTTCACTGTAAGCCTCCTAGATCTTAGGAGCACACCTTAAGTGAGAGCCCATCCACCTAATTCACAGCATAGGCTTCCTAGACCTTAGGAGCACACCTTAGGTGAGAGCCCATCCACCTAATTCACAGCATAGACTTCCTACACCTTAGGTGAGAGCCACACACCTGAATTACAACATAGGCTTCCTATACCTTAGGAGCACACCTTAGGTGAGAGCCACCCACCTAATTCACAGCATAGGCTTCTTAGACCTTAGGGATACACCATAGGTGAGAGACTGTCCACCTAAGCTTCGAATGCACAGTGAAACTAGGCACCTGACCCTAATTCACAAGCTGATCAAGACACCAGACCAGAGAATGCACCGAGGCTTGGTTCACCCTTCCTTAGTTAAATCAACTGTGGAATTCCCTAAAATGACTTAACCAATATTGAAACCCAATGCACCGGGATTTGAGTTTGAACATTACGCTCAGATCCTCCTGGCAATTGGGGACATTTGTTTTGCCACATATGGATCATCGGACTGGTGTGAGTCTGAGGTCTAGGTGGCGAGGGCGATGATAATAATGCTTATGTGTGCTACACGAAGGATACGAGGGATACGAGGGATAATTAGAATAGTATCTCCTACCTCGAGGACCCTCCATAAGGGAGAGGAAAGGACCGATGATATTATTCACCGACTCTTGGTTAGAGTGTTTCCCCCGGCGATCTTAGGTCGTCAGTAGTCCTAGCACGATTAGAGTGACTAGCCTGTGGACTATATTACTTTACAAAATATTTACAAAAACAAAAAAATAAAAATCTCTTTTGCTTGTTAAAAAAGAACTCTACATGAAAACTTAAACAACAACTTTTGCATGAAAATCAAAGAATTTTTTTTCTTATAAAATATATAAAGGTCCATGGTTAGTCACTTGGATTGGGTTAAGGACTACCCTCCTTAAATCGTCGGGTTGGCAGCTCTTATCCAAGGTCGGGAAGCACACAGTCCAGCTCTGAGCCCCCACCTCTACTGATGTCTTATACCCAGTTTCGATCTTTTATATGTGACTACGAGTTTTGCTTACGATTTCTACGACTTGTTTTCTTTATTTTCTGACTTTCGTATCGGGTTTTCTCGCTCTGTTTACTTTTCCGACAAGTTTATTTAAATCCACTGCAAATCATACACGCTTGCAATACAAATTATACAACGGTAACAGATGCCCAGGTACGCTTTTTACAGTTTATTTACTGCAATTTACTTTACTGCAATCCACTTTACTGCGCTTTACTTTCTAGCAATTTTACTTGCAATTTACTTTACTCAGCATGCAAAACTGAAAACAAACAACAAAACCTGAAACATTGAAATACATTTGGCAAAACCTTTTTGAACTTTAGACATTAGGACTGTTACTTCAGCAAGAAGTGTGGAGCTAACCCCGTGGGCAGCACAGCAAGGAGCATGGAGCAACCACAAGCAGAGGTGGTCGATATTCCACAATAACATGACGAGGAGCTTAGATCGAGCAGCAAGAAGATCTTCTTCAGCAAAACTCTTCCTAGTTTAAATAACAACCTATAGGACTTCGAGGTAGCTCGCCCAGCACGGCATAAAACCTCACTCTCCTTCTTTAGGCTTCTGTGCAACCGTGTTGCGCAGCGTAAGTCCTAACTTACTTTAGGTTCTGAGGTTGTCGTACGGTACGACATAAACCCTCTTATCTCTGTGAGCTATTTGCATAATTGGGTATTATGCAAGTGTAAGTCCCAAATAATAAAATTGGCAGGATTAAACATTTAATTAACATCGTCTCCAAAACGCAGCCACACCATAGGATAGTTGGGAAGTCACTGGGGCTCGCCTCAGATCTGTGACATCCCCTACCTTTTCTTTTCTTTGGACTCCTAAAAAAAAAACTGTTCCAATTTGAGCCACTCCCACTTGCTTTTCCACGTCCTACCGTGAAAACCTAAACCCTTGAATTCTTGAAGACAGAACCACCGATCATTATCGAGAGTTTTCTCAAGTGACACCAGTCATTTGGGATGTAATTAACTATAGGGGCTTGCCTCTATAGGGAACTTGGAACCCAGGTAAAATAAACCCTACCTAGTCTTTCTATTAGGTAGGGGAACTTGTCGGTCACACATAAATGTTCGCAGACCAAACGGATGTCACGGGTCCCTTAGTTCGTATGATTGGGTCTACCGTCGCAGGATACATTAATCTTTCGAGAATGTGTATCATTTGTGACATCAGGCACGATTATGCAAACTACTGGACAAATGAGATCCAGGCGGTCTCATTTTCCAAAATTAAAATACACTATTTTCAAAACTATTTTCAAAATCATATACATTTTTATATTAAACTAAATCACTAAATTTTAAATTCTTTCAAAGCAAAAAAAATGTTGGCCGACAGTACTAGAAGGAAAAGTCGAAGGAACTTCAAGGAGTCTGCTTGGGGAGAAAATTAAGATAAGTTTATTTGTTTATTGTTGTTAACTTTAAATGAAATTCATGCTTTGTTTTATTTCCATGCATTCTGAGTAGTTTACTTAGTCTTTCTCCTTGTTTATGAAAATTATGCGAAATGATGAAATTAAATAGAAGTACCTAATATATATTAAAATAAGTTGTGATAATTTTTACTTAAAACTTAATTTACTTTCAATATGGCCAATTGATTTGTTAAAATATGTTGAATTATCAACTATAGTAAAAATTACATCCAATATTCAGGGAAGTCAAAAGCCTTGGAAGGAGGGTGCAAATAAATAGGGAAATATTAATTATCGGATGTAGAATTGGACATTTTAGTGTGACAGACTAAAATATTCAATTTGGTCCTATTGTTTGAGAGCTAAAGTGTAGATGTTAGCCCTCGAGTGAGGGGAACGTGGGAGCTACGAAGTGGCGATCGAGTATCCTCCCAGACTAGCCGCAGAATTCGGTAATCAAACATAGGATTAGTCGATGTTCTTTGCACTCGGACCAAAGGGTAAAGAATAGGAATGCTCATATTTGTCACAATACAATTCAAAAATTTATTTAGATTCATCATTCACTTAATTTTCTAAAAACAAGGAGAATGATACTTTTCCGAATTATTTAAATCAACTTTATTTCAAGCATTAGTTTACTTTAGTTTGCTTTAGTTAATTATTCTAAATTTCCGTTTACTATTAGTAAGTAATTCCTTTAAATTTAACTAATTCAAATCGTTAAAAACTTCCCCGTGGGATCGATAACCGGGACTCCACTAGAGCCCTGTATTACTTGATATGATACGTATACTTGCGTAGAATCCACATTATATATTCCATCATAAAATATATTAAAGCGGGATCAAGTTTTTGGTGTCGTTACTATTAACATAATTTGCAAACATATAAAAAGTGGGTCAATTATCATCATGTTTAACCTGATTACGAGTTAACCAAATAAACCATAGAACAATAGAATGAATAGAAGTTAAAAAAGAATGCCCTCTATTATTCCAATCCCTAAAAATATCCATAAAATCATTATAGCCAGAAAATGAATCAGATCGATCACAAAGAGAGAAAATACTATTCCAAATATCAAAAGTAAATCTGCAATTACCAAATAAATGCATAACAGATTCTTCACAATTATTGCATAAATAACATTTAGAAACAATTCTAAGACCTTTAAGCTTAAGAATATCATCAATAGGAAGACAGTTATGAAACAGCCTCCAAGTAAAAAAGGAAATAGATGGCTTAAGCCATTTGTTCCAAAGCCAGGAAAGATCAAGACCAGGGGGATACACCTCCATAGAGGCTAAAGATTTGGTAATAGAATCACCTATCTTACCCTTAACTTTAGGAATGTCACTTTTAGAGGCATTAATAGGAACATTAGAAATAAAGGCAGCATCCTGATAGTGAACCATATGACATAACTGGGTTATATTCCAAGTGGAATTAATCCACAAATCATTCACCATTAGATTAATATCATGAGGGCCCCCATAAAAATTAGCTAAAGGACCAATAGTAGTCCAGTCATCATACCAAAAGGAGACTTCCCCCTTACCAATATCCCAGCATATAGACTGCTCAACAAGAGTAGAGTAATTCCTCATTTCCTTCCAAATATAAGAATCATTTTTAGAAGCCTCAATTGTTAAAGGATGAGAATTACCACAGTATTTAGCTTTAAGAAGGAAAGCCCAAATAGAATTATTCTGCCTAAAATGAAGCCATAATTTCATAAAGTTATACTTAATAGTATCAGAAATCTTTCTAAATCCCAAACCACCACAAGTGATAGGTTTACAAACCTTCTCCCAACTTTTCCAATGCAAACTTTTCTTGCCACAGCCATCCCACAAAAAATTATTAAACATCCTTTCTAATTTCTTAATAATAGTAACAGACATATTCATAACTTGCAGAATATACAAGGTAAGGAATTAAGAATACTCTTAAGAAGAGTAACACACCCACCAAAAGATAAAAATTTATTCTCCCAAGAGTGTAACTTATTTCTAATCTTATCTAACAAATCATTAAACAGAACTGTTCTTTTAGCCTTCTTATCCAGCACAAAGCCAAGATACTTTATTGGTAAATCAACCTTATGACAATTAGTAAAATTAGCTATCCAATGAATTTTAGCAGTATAAACAAATTTAGAACAATAAAAGAAACATTTGGAAGTATTAAAACATAAACCAGATGCATTTTGGAGATGAAGTATAAGATGCCAAATCTTCTTTATTGACCTTTTATTCGAATTAGAAAACAGAATAAGGTCATCAGCAAAACATAAGTGAGAAATACTCAAGCCACCTTTATGATTGTAATTAATAGTAGAATTTTCATCATAAAGTTTATTCAAGTATCTTGAAAAATAATCAAAGGCAATAATAAAGAGATAAGGGGAAAAAGGGTCTCCCTGTTTTATACCTTTGGTAGCTTTAAAATGAATATGAGAATTACCATTAATAACCAATGAATAATAATTGTTACTAAGAATTCTGTAAACAATATTACATAATTTATCAATAGGGAGATTTATCCGATGAAACTTTCAACAAGAAAGAATAAAAAAATAGTTATTTTTTCTTAAGCAATAGTGAGGTTTTTGCTTGATATATTTTCCATGGCAAAATATTTTTTAAATAAAATTTTCCAAAATTTCGGTTGTTCGTGATCTAAAATTTGCATGGATCATTTTTTATTTTTGTAAAAATTGCATAACGTTAGCAAGCTCTTAAAAATTGGCATTGGAAATCTCACAATGCGTTATCTAAACATATTGTTAATCTTAAGAATAAACATAATTTAATTCTTCAACAACTTGATGTTTATCCTCTCTCTAAAGATTTGATTGTTCAATCCTCTTTATTACAAGATAGTATCTCAATAGCTACTATTTATAATTATAAACGTGCTAAACGAAGAGTTGAGTGCACTTGGTAATCTAAAAGAGATGACGGTGCTAACTCCATTACACTGACAAATACTAGAGAAATGACATGCACCAAGTGCTGCAGAGTAAATAAATTTCTGCAGTAGTTATTTTCTTTATGACGTTGTGAGCAATGAATCTCGACAGAGTCAATCGAATAACCCTCTAAAGCTGTCGATCAAACAAATTTCATTCTGCTTCGTCCATCTTTTCCGGCTCTTTCCCAGCAATGGCCGGTGAAGTTTCTTCTCATAGAGGCAGTCCTCTATCTTCATCATCGAGTAACCAAAATGTGTAATTGGACTTCTCGATCCCCGATGTCATCACTTCGTCTCCGCCCGTCATTCTTCTTTATATCTGAAACCACAATTTTGATACTAATGGTTGTGAAAAATCTACAACAATAAAGCGAAAAAATCATATCGAGAAAAACTCGCAAATCAAAAGAAATAAGCAAAACACACAGATTTACGTTGTTCGATAAATTGTCTACGTCCACGGAGTTGCAGAAGAATTTATTACTTGAGGAATTACACATTTGATCAACTTGACATACAATAAAATACTCTCTCTCTCTCTCTCTCTCTCTCTCTCTCTCTTCCCCTTTCTCTCTCACACACTCCTTCTCTCTCTCTCTCCCATAAGAAAACATGAAGAAGCATTTTGGGAGAAAGACGGCTTTTGGTCCACCAATCTTAATTTTTTCTTCTGCATTTATAATCGAGGCGGGACACTCTATATGGGAAAAGAAAAGGCCTGAGTCCAATTTAGGAAAACATTAGGCCGGCTTAAAGGAAGGATAAGAATAACAAAGTCAACTAATTAATTAAGAAATAATTGATTAGTTGCCCTAATGAATAGTAGACCGGGCTCCACTTATCTCAACATTTCCAATCCTCAGTTTTCTTGGTTTATTTTTAATTTGTTGTCTTCTTTTCATATTTTCTACTTTAGACTTTTTCTGTATTGTTTCTTTAGATTAATTTTCTTGCTCACAGTTCCTCTTTTTTTCTTTTGTTTATTCTACTCTTGTTTGATTTATTTTTGTCTGCTACTGTTCTTTAGTATTGTTTTAATTTATTTTCTATTCTTTTGTTTTTTCTTCATAACTTAGTTGTTTTACTTTTGTTGATTTCATAGGTAGGCTATTCCGTCTGATCTTTTCCATTTTTCTTTCAATTTATTTTTATTGTCCTTTGTTTGTTTCCTATTGCTATGTTTCTTTGGTATTTTATTATAATCTCTAGTGATTATTCTTTTAAGTTTCTTTGACATCTTTGTTTGTTGCTCTGTTGTTTATGTTTTTGGAGGTCCTTTTGCATGAGGGACTTCATTCGATTATTGCAACTCTTTGGAGATTTTGTTGCTGCTTTTTTTTTTCTTCTGTATGTTTTTTTTTATTTATTTATTTTATTTTTATTAAGATGTGTAATTGTTGCTACTGGTTTCTTATGTGATTGTTCGTAGTTCTTTTTTTGCTATGTTAGTTATTTGGGTGTATTTTGTTTTACTTTAAGGTTGCAACTCACGTTCTCTTTCAATAAAATTCGATGTAGCCCTCATATATTCCGGAAAAAAAAATGGCGTGAGAAGCTTCAATAAGAGTTTTGTTTTTATTGTTTGGGCTTATCTTTTCTTAATGATTTAACGATAATAAATTTTTTTTTTTGGAACTACAGCTATATATAAAATATAAATAAATCTCTCTCCTGTTTGCTCATACTCAAGCTAAAGGGACTAAATAAGTGAAAGGTGAGCATGATTTTAAAAATAAAAATTATGTAAGTTTAGGATTGTATTTTGTATTATATATGAGAATTGAGTGTGTGGCCCGACGGACTCATCATAAGTCTGCTTAGAATGAGCGGGCTTACGTTTGTGAGTTAGGCTTGAGCCCGCTTTGATAGAGTGAAACTCGAATATACCTAACCCATCATGAACTCGATCCGCTCAATGTCCAAAACTCATATGTATAATTCACAATTGCAAACTTTAAAGATCAATGATTCCTTTTTTTTTTTTTTTGAAAAAATAAATCACTTTTAGATGCTTTGATTAGAATTTAAAAAATAGATGTAAGATATTAAACCAAATAGTTTCCTTTTAAAAATAGACTTGCTCCAATTTTCTTGTGATATCAGAAATTAAATTAACTAGTTCAAAATTTTAGGGTCTTCTTTAGAAAGCACGAGTGCTCATGTCTTTACACATAAAGTATGAACAATTACAAAGATAGCACTCAAAAATATTGCTATACACAAACTAGCACCTGCTTGCATCTATTTTTCACATTTCCTCCAAAGTATCATATGAAAGTATATAATATATGAATATCACTTTTCTTTTAATGTTCTGGTCTCACTATAGAATTGTAAATAGGAGTCAGACTCGAGTCTGGCCCTAACTCGCTTTGGCTGGTCAAACCCGAATAAACTTGCCCCGTGCCAAATCTGGCACGCATAATGCCCAAATTTATTTTGTAAGTAATTATGAATTTGAATTTATCAAAATTTACTTTTATGAAATATCTTCTCAAAAATTACTTCTTATCGCGCTTGTTGTTAGTAAATTAGGGACTACTACGAAAATAATCATGGAATTGATTTGGATACTGCACCTTGCTATGTTGTCCTGAAAATGTATTAATGTTCTCGATTTCTTTGCATTACAGCTGATGATCACACAGAAAGAAAACTACGACTAAATTTCACCGATAGATTTATAAGTTTTATCAGCCGACGTCGACTCTAGCCAGGTGGCGCCGCCATTTTCTCCGCCGTCCCTGTCTTTTACGATTTCATCAAATGTTCCAGCTCCTCCGCAACATCCCTCATAGTCGGCCTCTCCTCCACTCTCACCATTAAACATCTCCTCGCCAACTCTGCCACCATCTCCACCTCTTTCCCCTTAATTCCCAAAACTTCCTCCCTCACCCTTCCCACCAACATCTCAGCCAACCTCCCCTCCATCACACCTTCCCTGAATCGCTTCCCCAGGGCCTCCTTCCCCTCCGACATAGCCAATTCCCCTGTCAACAGCTCAGCCATCACCACCCCTAAGCCGTACACATCTCCCTTCTCCATCGGCCTCCCAGAAATTTTCATAAACATCGGATCCCAATACCCCTCCCTGTCTTTCATAATCCTGGACACAATCAAGCAATCAACTTTCACCAATCTCGCCCCGAAATCTGACACCTTGGGCTCCATCCCCTCGTCCAACAATATATCCTTGGCACTCACCCCGCGATGGAATTGTGGATCGGGGATGGCAGAGTGGAGGCAAGCCAGAGCTTCCGCCGTCTTCGCCGCGATTCTCAAACGAGCTTCCCAAGACAGGCCAGAGCCACGGAGTTCGTGGAGGTGGTGGTAGAGTGTTCCGTTGGACACGTACTCGTATACCACTACAGGGACCGGCGTATCGTCGCAACAGGCGCCGAGAAGACGGACGATGTGCTTATCGGCCGGGACCATGGAGAGGGTTACGAGCTCGCTTATAAACTGTTTGACCCGGGGCTCGTTAACGTGGCACCATCGCTTGATAGCAACTATGCGATCATAAATGATACCTTTGTAGACGGTGCTGCAGCCGTTGCTCGCCTCGCCGATGATGCGGATTTCGCTGTAGCCGTCGGTGGCGAGCTCCAACTCATCGGCGGTGAAGATGCGGAAGGTTGCAGGAGATATGTTGAGTTCCGTCAGACGTTGCCGGAGGATTCGGCCGCCGTTTTGTTGGAAGAAGTTGTCGTTGATCCCCCACATTACTTAATTGCCAGAAGGCGGACTGCGAATAATAGTTAGATATAGCTCAAGGCAGGGAAGGCAGGTTATGTGCTGCCATGCCGTTCTCTTTATATGCAAATTCGGCTCAAGCGGAGAAAATGGGTGAGGAGAACGGCGATTTCTTCAACTCCTTACCTCCTAAGTAAGATCAGTGGCAAATGCTGATGATAGGATTTAATTTCTATAATAATATTTTGGTGTAAAAAATGAAATCCCTTTTCATTACTAAACAAATATATGTTGTACAAATACTTCCTCATATATCATGGAAATATTAAACAAAATTGCATTACTTTACTACATACCATAGAAGTCTGTCATATTTAATTAATTACAAATTGGAAGGCAATATCTCTTTCTGATCCTTTGCTGCTTCAGCAGAATTTTCTTCTTCTAAAGAGCCAAGCGGAGCAGGAGTGACCGGAACCGAATCCTTGAGAGCCTCCATTAATGCATATTCCCTCCTCCTTTCTTTTGGAAATTTCTAATTAAGTAGATCGATCAGAATAAAATAAAATAAAATAAAGATTATTTATGTAAGGAAATGATAATTATTGGTATTTAATATTTAAAATTTGAGTAGAAATTAAGGAATAACTCACAAGTCCATACTTTGCTTCAAGTAACGGTTTTACTTTTTCTTTATCTTTTTTAATAATTCTCCCGAATTCTACGTAGCTGGTTACATCATACGAAGACCTCATCGTTCTGTTCGTCTCGATCTCTCTGTAGAACTGCATGCACGACAGAGATATTTAAATAAATAGTTATAATGTTAATTTGTTCCAAATTTTAAAAATTGTAAGAATAAATTCTATGTGATTTGCAAGCATGCAAGTCTCAGGGGCATTTGCATGCGTACATACAACGCAATTCTTATGAATTTACATATCTAACTACTAAAGTTTGATTTTTATACATTTCCAACACTTGAATTAATCTTTATTATAGTATAAAATTATTATTACCATTAACTTTTTAAAAACTAAGACTAATATATCTTTTGGTGCATAAATAAAATAGTATTAATGTAAATATCGAAGTTTATGCTTTAGACACGTAAATACATTTAAAATACGTGACTTGTACGTATAAATCTTCCAACAGAGTTATGTTCCATGCATCTTCGGTAAATTATTGGTGTGGTTATAAGTTAGCGAGCAATTACTTGATGATGTAACCACTCTTGTAATTAATGAGCAAGGAATATATATATATCACAGGCGACCGGAACAAAATTATAATTAAGAAATAAACTTTTATTAAAAAAGGTAATTAAAAGAAACATTAACTGTATCTTTTTGGCCTGATGTTCTACTTTTAGTTATTCTTTCCCAGCCGGGAGGCAGCCATCCCAAATTTGAAATAGGTCTCCCTCTTCTTGGGGCATGTCCGCTACTCTCCCGCTGCTCATCTTCATTATTATTACTACTCTTCTTCTTCCTCCTCCTCGGAGCAGTTTCCTTGCCCCCCTTTGTAGTTTCCTTCGGCTGCTTCACCCGATCGTCTCTCCTCATAAGATTAAACCAGGACGCAGCTAAGAACTTCTCTACTTTAGACTTGGGCGATGATGATTCTCTGGGGGAGGATGCCATATATTTTAATAGAGAGAAAGAGAGAAAGAGATGTGAAGGGAGGGAGAAGATGAGTGTACGTGTTTATATGGACAAAGGGCACAGAATATGAGGGAAAGGATCAAGCCATGAGATTGTGTTTTTGGAATATCTATAATATTAATGCGTGCATTTATGACTTGGTTTTGGAATGGGATTTTAATGGGAATCCATATATTAGCTTTGCTATGGGGAGTGGTTTCTGTCTATTGCAGTTACAAGACTGGATTGTACAGTCCCTGCAGAGAAAAAACAGTGAAAAAAGAAAATAATGCATATATATGTATGTATTTATTTTTGTAAATATATGTATTTTATATTTTTTAGAAAAAAGCGAGTCTATTAGATGGAAGGCTCTTGGCCAATCATGCTCAAATACATATTTTAGAATGGCGAATATTACATAATCCATGAATGGGAATTTTTAAAATTCAATTCAAGAATTTATTTAAAGGATTGAGAATAAAAAAGTGTATAGATAGTAATTAGTGTTTTGTTTCTATGGAATTGGAAAACTATTGATATAAGATCAACGTACTATAAAGAGAAGTCAATTACAACGTGCTCTGTTTTTATGGAATTGGAAAACTATTGATATAACAACTTCATATGCTTTTCTTGGCATAGGGTTTAAAGACATTTGAGTTATGAGTAACCAATCAAAATTTATGTTACATTTATCTTAAGATAAATTTAAAAACTTTAATTGGACAATTTGATTTTTTTTTTTTTTTAAGTTAATTTGTTAAGGCTATTGGGTTGTATAATAAAGCTAATGAAGGGTTGGAAATTAAAATAGTTTCAATGGGAAATCACAAATCAAAAAGTCTGCACATAAACTACAGAGCTTACAACAAAGCAGAAAATTTTTGTCATTTTTTACTATCATTTTTTTAAAATGGAGTTTATTTATTAATAAAAAAAATGGATACAGATCAGGCAGGTGACCCCTGCTGCACTCAATATAACTCACTCAAGAAGATAAGCAAAACCTATGGGGTTTAAACCTCATTAATTAAGGAGACAGCACAGCGACGGGATGAGCATAAGGAGGAGGTGAAAAGCGACAGTTGTTGGATCCTAAATTGCCTTTTGAAAATACATGCCAAAAGAGTTAGAACAAAGAGATAGAAAAAGAGTGAGAATGGAGCAGATAGAGAGTTCGGAGGGAAAAGTCCTTTATTCATCTTTTGATCTCTTATTTATAGGAGCCTAATTATATAATTATGGTAATGAGAGAACGTTTATGGTAACTACCCTAAATGCAATTAATGTGCTAATTAAGTATCAATTTGAGTGAAGTACAACAACTATCAACAGGTAGACGCGTTGGGTTCGGTCAACCGAGACAATTAGTCGCATGAAGATTGCTACTGTCGAGGGAAATTGGTTGACCGACTAATTTTGGTCAGCTGATCCTACGAGAAGGTTAGATGGTTGGGACCTAAACAAGGTCCTTCGACTGGATCTGTTGACATCATATGTCGGTTGACTCAATTGAGCATTCAAAGGTTGGTTTAGATTATGCTATTTAGTTCGAGTTTTTAATTGTCCGGTCATCATCCTCAGCCGTTCAATCTCTTTGAGATTTGAGCCAATAGTTTTGGTACATACACCAATAAAACCTTGTGACATTCAACAAAAAAATCTTTAACACTGCAAAAGGATCCAATTATGCAAATCCTATAGAACAATTAGAGGGAGTCTATTATACGTTGGCTCTTAGCTTGCTCAAATACATAATATAAAATGGAAAATAGTACATAATCGATGATTGAGATTTTTTAAATTTAATTCAAGAATTCATCTTAAATAAGGATTGAAAAGGGAAAAGTTGTACATAAATTAATTACCGTTTAGCCTTATGAGAAAGATCAATGAACTATAGAGAGAAGTCAATTATTAAATGCTCCAATTTTATAGAATTGGAAAACTATAGAGAGAAGTCAAATATCAAGTCCAATATTGCTTATATATTAACTTTTGTTTAGCCCATAATATTCATCAGATTATTAAATATTAATTTAAAAAATTCTTCTCAATATGCATAGTGTTAATGTTATGGATAGTCAGATTAGTCACTCTGTCAAAAACCAAAAAAATAAAAAAAATACATAAAAGAAGGAATTAGTAAAGTAAAATATTATTTCATTTAATTCAATGCTTAATTGACATATTTTGTTTCCGACAATGAAACCTTAACAAGTAAACATAAGAAATTTGATTAAATGGCCAAATATTTTAAAATTCTTCCTTAATATTTATTTGTTAATTTTCATGGGGATTTTGTGGAAACTAAAAATTTAAAAATTTAAATTATTTAGTCCAACAAGTGTTTATTATGTTTAGTTTTGATTAATTATTTTAGAATGTATCTCACTTATTTATATTTCAGTTATATTAAACTTATTTGAATAAAATAAATCATATTTAAGACGCTAATTATTTTAATTTATAATTAATCGGTATATAAAAATAATAATTGTTTTAGACAAGTGAAATAAAAATAAAAATAATATGAATTAATTTAAAATTATAAAATTTAAATTAAATAATTATATTTATTAATTTAATATTCATAGATTTAATTTATTATAACATATAAATAATTTTAATTGTTCATTAATACTCTAATGAATCATTAAATAGTATTTTAATTAATTGAATAATAATATTAATAGTTTAAAGATTCAAAACTATTATTTCTCCCCCAAGTATCTGTCACCAAATTCATCTAAATATTTTTAATTATGCTATTCAATAATTAATTATTTACCAAATTAATTAATAGTTATTTTTTTTTTAATAAAACTAATTACTCATTAAACAATAATGTAAAATTATTTACTTATTAATTATATTAATTATGATCGATTTGAATTTTATAAAATAATTTAAACTTTAAAATGTATTTTTATTCATTATTAATTTAATTATGAACTAATTATATATGTATATTTATCTAAGTATAATTAATTAAGTTTTAATCGATTAAATTAAAAAAAAAGTTAAATAAAAATAATAAATTAAAATCACAAATTATTAAAGCCATCTCCTCTGCCTCGCTCGGCCCGTATTTCCAATCCCCGAACCCTTAAGAGTAGAGCAGGGGTGCATGTTTACCGACTGGGAGGGCAACGACGGGATCGCGGCGGACAGAGAACCGAAACTCCCATATTCCTCCTGCTGCCGCTCCGATCAAACCCGAAACCCAGAAGGAAGGTAACTTCACATCTTCATTTTCGGGGGAAGCGCTCGTCCTCGTCCTGGTGTTAAATGCGCAGCGCCAAGTTAAATCCACCAATTCGGATGATTTTGTGAATCCTGTTTTTACCGCATCTTTCGAAGTTTTGTTCAGACATACTACTGATTCTACAGGAAATATTGTAACACAATCAGGCTTTGTTATCACCGTGCCGTCATCTCAACTTGATAAGCCTTCGCTGTCAATTAGTCATGAGAAATTCGAAGACAGAGAAGCTAAATGTCAACCGTCGAAAACATCATAGAAATGAAAAGGGAGAGACACCTTATCATATTCTCTTCTCGTCGGAGAAGAGGATCCTTGCCTTTTGCCTGGCATTCCGAGCTCTCAATTCTTTTTTGGTGCAGACGTACTTCAATCCCGACGAGCACTGGCAGGCTCTTGAGGTAGCCCATCGGATGGTATTTGGGTGTGGTTTATACCTCAAACTCTTTCAATTTATGAAGTTCTGCGAAATGTAAGTTACCTTGTTGCTTATTCCTTGGATTCATTTTCATAGTTTTCTTGGATTGAGAGTGTAGTTATGGGCACCTCACTTGGGAGTGGAAGAAGGGAATCCGTAGCTACCTTCACCCATTGGTTTTCGCTGTGCTTTATAGAGCCTTGGCCTTTCTTCGATTGGACAGTCCATGGTTTATGGTGAGAAATCTGCAATGCCATATGCAATACTCGAATCTTTTTCTCTAGTGTTTGAGTTTTGATAACACTCCATGCTTGCAATTTGCTGTTGAACTTAGGTTTCTTTAATGGATCTAGATTTGGAAGATTTACATACATACCACTCAATTCCTCTGTATATAAACACCTAAACGTCAATTATTGCATGTATGCCACATTTGCTATGCATAAAAAGGTGTATTTTGCCTTTTTAAAAGTTAAAAAAGTGGTATTTTTTATTTGATATGAAAGATTTGGGTGTTATGTATGCAAAAAGCTAAGTTTAGGTGTTACCTGGTTAGTTTTTTTCAGTAACAATTCTGTTAGTTTTGAAGTTTTCTCAATGATTGATTACACACACACACACATCCTAAACCAAAGATTTTGTTCTTGTCAACAAAATTTTTGAACGACCTTTAATTGCTACAGTAAGATTTGTTTTCCTGATAGAATATTGGGTTATAATTTTCTAAATTGCTTGTGCCATCTACATTATTTTGTGGTTTTACGTAAGCATCCAAAATTAGGAATAATCATAAAAGGTGGTTATATTAGACTCAAAGAGAGGGAAATGTAGCACCTACTGAAGATATATTGTGGAAATAATCTAGATGGTTTGGGCATGCACAATAAAGGTAAACGACGGATCAATAAGACTGAAAAAGAAAATTAATGTTGAAGATATGAGAAGGAAAATGGGTAGACTAAATGTAACTCATGTCGTGAAAAAAAAAGGGAATTTAAATACATTCCAAACTATTCTTATTTATTTACATGCCTAGCATCCAAAGTTTGATATTTATATTTGTCATGCTCTGGCATCATAAACCTATGCATGAAAAAGGTGCATTTCACTTTTAAAAAGATAATAATAGTGGTAGTTTTGATGCACAATGCTAAATATTTAAGTGATGTATGCATTTCACTTCAAAAAGTAGTAATAGTGGTAGTTTTGATGCGCAATGCTAAATATTTCAGTGACGTTTATGTAAATATTGAAGCTTAGATGTTAGATATGACAATACAAAAGAATTGTGTGGTATGTATGTAAATACCCCAAAAATTATGTAAATGAGAGTAAACACATTATGCAGCATTCATCAAGACTAAATGGATAATGAGGATTCATGAAGTCTACTCCAATAATTGGCATAAGTTTAGCGATGATGATAGTGTTGCAGTTTCTAGGTTGGTAGATGTGGTCCTGTGTGGATCCATAGTGCTAATGCCAATATGATTTTCTTAAGTGTGCTGTAGTGATTAAACAAGATATATTTACTTGTGGCTTCTACATGGTTTGAAGGATTAGTTTTTATATGGTTTTATTTGCTGATATCTCTATTCAGTTACAGTAACTATACAATAATTTGAATTACTATAAATTTTGGTCGGTGTGCCTTTATGATTGTATGACCTACTTGTGATAAACTTCTAGTTTAAAGGTTTCACCTGAAAATATGTCTATTGTCTTGAGTTTTTCATTTTTATGTATAATCATGCTCTTAATGATTTTAGATGCGGACTCCACGGCTTTTTCAGTCCTTGATTTCTTCTATTGGGGACCTTTATCTGTACAAGCTTTCACGAATAGTCTTTGGTGATCAGGCTGCAAGATTTGCTGTATCCTTTTTTATTTTTATTTTTGTTTATCCAAGCAGGATTAATGATAATCATTCTTTGGTTAGAACCTTAACTTTGTTTTGAAAGCTATTTTCTCAATTATCAAACTGGTTCATGTTCTTCTGCATGCCACGGACATTATCGAATAGCTTTGAAACTGTATTGACTGTCACAGGTCTCTATTATTGGATTTCTTTCCTTGGGTATTCCAGGCATGCGCCATTTATCTCTAGGAAGAAGGCTTTGTTTATATCAGCACTAGCTTGTGCGGTTCGACCTACAAGCGCTATAATATGGCTTTATGTTGGATTTTTTGATTTTTTTGGAATACAAAGGAAGCTTAGATTCCTATTTCTTGAGGTATTATCTATAGGGTAAGTCGTTACTTCAATAATTTTACCTTTTTCTCATATTGTTATATAAAATGCGTTACTATGTTGATATTTTTTATTGAAATAAATTTTTTGCCTCCTTTTTACGGATTTAAAATGAATTAGTTAGTTTTCGTTTTTTAGAATTTTTTTTCTAGCATGGGTTGGATTCTTGGAAATCTTACAAAATATTTTAGATGTAAACTTAACAAGTTTAATTAGTTGCTTACTTATGTAATATCTGTCATTAGGGGTGTAAACGAGCTGAACACGAGCGAGCCCAGGCTCAGCTCGTGTTTGACTCGTTTATATTTCGAGCCTAAAAAGTGTGTTTGTGTTCGGCTCGTTTGCTTAGCGAGCCGAACATGAGCTGTTCACGAATAAAGAGCCATTCTGACAACCCTGATCATGTAACCATAAGATGTTAAGGGTTGGGGCAAGATTTAAGAATTATTGTTTATATTAAAACATCATTTGAATCTAATTTAATAACTTTTATTATATTTATGTATGTGTGTGTGTGTGTAGATACATACATACATACATATATATATATATATATATATATATATATATATATATATATATATATATATATATATATATATATATATATATATATATATATATATATATAATTAAGAAATAGTACTTCGAGCCAAAACGAGCCGAACACGAACGAACAAATCTTTGTTCGTGTCATCTGTCTGTCTATGTGTCTATGTGTCTATGTGTCTATGTGTCTATGTATGTATGTATGTATACATCTGTGTATGTATGTATGTATGTATATAGATACATACATGCATACATATACATATATATGTATATATATATATATATATATATATATATATATATATATATATATAAAATTGAGGAATAATATTTCGAGCCAAAACGAGCCGTGCCGTTTTGACCGCCCTATCTGTCATTCAAATGAGTAGTTTTTACATGGCTTACCCAGAGCTTACATATACATACATACATACATATATATATATATATATATATATATATATATATATATATATATATATATATATATATATATATATATATATATATATATATGTATGTATATAAATGAGGTATAGTATTTCGAGCCAAAACGAGCCGAACATGAACGAACAAATCTTTGTTCGTGCCGTTTTGACAGCCCTATCTGTCATTCAAATGAGTAGTTTTTACATGGCTTACCCAGAGCTTGATGGCCATCTTAGCATAGCTGATTGTCAGTATATTGTTAAATCACAAAATAATGATTTCTTTGAGCGTCAAGATCCATGGAGGCTTTGCAAAATATTTTACATGAAAACTTAGTTTATTGGGTTGATTAGTCGTTAGTAACAATCTTCACTCAAATGCTTAGTTTTCTATGCAAATCCAATAAACTGTAGCGAATTAAATCAAAATTTGATGGCTATCTTGGCATAGAATTTTTTTTTTCTCTTTGCTTCTGTTGTCTTTTGATTTACAGACTTTTGTTTATTAAAATTTTAATTCATACAAATCACAGATGGATGGATGTATAATGAATTTACCTTAATGGTAGGAGTAGGATGCTTTAACTTTATTTAGGAGCTATTCTTAATTTCTCTCTCTGAAAAAGAAGTTCAAGCATTAGGGGTCGAGCACAGGGACGTTGACAATGAAAAATGACAAATGACAAATGACAAGAGCACAACGGCATCAATTGAATGTAGCGACATAGCGCAAGGGGGCGTTGCATTTTTGCCGATGTTGGCAATTGGGTTTATGCAGGGTTATATAAAAAATGCATAAATTTTAACTAATCTATTTTGCGTTGGGCCTATGGGGTTACATGCCCCTAGTCTTCTTATTATGGATTACTGTTGCATAAACATGATATTTTAAATGGTATTTTAAAATTACCAAATCGCACTATATCAATCTCCCTGACTAAGAAAAGGCATACTCCAGGTGGTAGAAATGCTGTTGGAGAAATATTTGAATATTCTTGACCATTCAATTGAGCTAGCACAATGCATCCAATGGGAAATCCACTTAGAGAATAAATGAGAAATCCATTTTGATGAAGATGATATAAGGGCGAATGCAAACTCATTTGCACCATTGAAAAAGGCTCTCTTTGTTGATCTTAAAGAACATCAGCACTGCTCTAGCAAGTCATCCCTGTATATTTGGATGTTTTTATAGATAGTGTTGGATGATATGAATACGATCCTCTTCTTTTTTATTATTGAATTGAAGAAATTGAATTATTTTTGCCTCTCGTTTGTGCTTATTGTTTTATTGGGTTGGCCATAATGGCCGGGATGCTTGATTTGGTTAGGTGAATAATACCTGACTAAACCTGCTTAGGTTTGGTTGAGTTGAGGTCGTTATAAAAAATTGTGGAGGAAAACATTCTAGAATGAGATCAAGATGAAAAGTTTGAATCCTAGCTTCAATAGTTATGGACATTCATATTCCAAATCAAAATTCAAAAATGAAATTAAAATTAAAATTTTAAATTGAAATATAAGCAAAAGATAAGTTTAGGGGTTTCAATGGAGGAATTTTGAGGTGAGGATATTGTCGAAGGAAGATAAATTGGTTTTTGTGATGGATTTAAGTATAGGAAAAAAAATGAGTGATTTGTTACTAATAAGGGGCGAAGGATGTCCGAGGTATTTTCATGGAATTGTAATTGTTCAGTTTTGTTTATTTTTTCATGTTATACTAGAACTTTTATTCTTTAAAGTTGAAGAGGAGTGTTGAAAGAAAGTTCAATACTTTAATCTCTATTAGAACATACAATAGTAAGGAGATTTTACCATTAATTCTCATGGGATGTTGGAATCATTGTTTAAATTACGCAATTTGAGGTGCGTCCCAATGCAATTTGAAAGCAAAATGCTTTGAGGCGTACGCCTCAAGCAGCTTGAGCGAGGCATACACCTCCCATTGGTTGGGGCCCGCCTCATGGCGCACCTTGCTTTGATTCATGTGCCTCTCGTATTTTGTTTTCTTTTCTCCCATATATTTGACGGCTTAAATACGAACCGAAGCCCTGTCTCACTCGCAGAGCTCCCCTCTTCCTAGTAAAGCTTCTCAACATTGCTACCTTTTGCTTACTGGTTGCTGCGTGCTACAACTATCGCCGCATCTGCTTGCTGCCGCCATTCCTACTACAATTGCCGCTAGTCGCTTCTTTGCACTAGTGTTGCTTTTTGCTTCAACTTTTGATTATTTATTATGTTTTTATTAGATCTAAGTATGCTATTATTTCAACAATAGGAGTGAGAGAAGTTTACTGGGCTAAACTCATCTTATGTTTTACTTTGATAGTTTATATTACTTATAATTTTTGTTTTATGTCAGTTTGATGACTTGATCAATTAATGTTTACGTTATATTTTTATTCTGTGCAAGTTGTTATATAATATTTCATAACTTACATAATTTGTTATTTTATAGTAACGCAATTTATCATTTTTTATGATGCTAGAATGTTAATAGGTATTTATTTAGTATAAATATAAGCTATGATGCTGACATATTTTTGCTATACCATTATTTTGACTTACGCAAATTTAAAACTACGAGGCTTATGCTTCAGACCGTCTCGAGGCATGCGACATGCCTCACGAACGGAGAATCCCTCAACACCCAATTGCGCAATTTTAAACATTAGTTGGAATATATGCTTTTTTACTAAGTGACGCCAAGATGGACAACAACCTCTATGATCGTGGTTGAACTTTGATATTGTGATGTTAAGGAAGATTTTGATATAGAGAGAAAATGGAGTGATAACGAGAAAAAAATGGATTGAGAAGAAGAGATGAATGGATGTCTCAGTAGGATATGTTCAAGTATAAGAATGGTGAAAGAAAGAAGGAATTGATCTCTATTGAGGATGCTGAAAGATGGCATACTTTTCTATCATCATCAACAACTATTACAATCAGAGTCTCTTATTATTTATAACAGTTATTATAATTTTATAGGACAATCTGCACCAAATTAAAATAATAAAATTTCAAATAGGTATAATAACAGATCATGGAATTAAATAATACTCACTTAAGTGACAAAGACTATGTTCATGACTAATGTTTGAAATGGAAATCCCACATTGCATCATTTAGAAAGGTAAAGTTTTAGATGGGGAAATTAATTTTGTTTGAACCCGCTCAATGATTATTTGAATTTTAATCTATAAATCTAAATTAATTTTCTTACTTGAGGATTGCTTACTTGAAATTTGTTCAAAATAACTAGAACTTGATTCTAATCATATAAAATTTCACATTTATGTGGCTTCAGTCATATAAAATTTCACATATAATCCTTTGGGAATTCATATAAATTTTTTTTTGAAATTAAGCTACTTAGCTGGACTTAACTAAAAAAATCTATTCAGAATCAATCATTTTAGATCAATTTGAGCTTTTTAGCTGAACTTGAAATTATAGTTTTATACACAAGTGAGATATCAAATGAAATTGCACAGATTTCTCAGACAACCTCTTGACCGTATTGTTTAAGTCCACATTGATAGTTTAAAATGGGTCAAAAGGTTTTTAATAATTTTTAAGCAGGTTCTCTATTGTTATCCCAATTAATAAAATGTAATTCAAGAGTTATACACTGCAGATAACTTCTCTATTTTCTCCTTTTTGTTGTAAGCATCAAGTTCTCCCTCTATTTTTTATGCCTTTTTCTTTGGACATAAGCAAAGTGTTGTTATTTGCATTCGATTCGCTGAAATTAACTGTAGATTCACTCATTTTTTTTGGCTGATTCACTGTTGTTCTTTACTCTGGAATGAGCACAAAGCATCAAGACACAGCTTTGAGCAGCAGCTAGGCAGAGTACTTTAGCGCTTAGAACTGTATCGCATGATTTTTTATCTAGTTCTAGTAGGCAATGCCATGATTTCTCAACTGGTTATGGACTTCACTCTCCCTCGAGATGGCTTAGACCTGTAGCCATGCGGTTTTGAAATTTTTGTAACTTTTGCACAAGTAGGAGAAAATTGGTAAATAATGAATAAAAAGAAAGATATTTTTGGAAGGACTTTTATTAAATTTCTTTTATAAATTCAAGCATTAAATTGGCCTTTACAATAGAGATTGATTTAATCTATATAAACAAGTAGACTCCCAGAAAAAAAAATTATCTTCAACACAAACTAAATAAATTCAAACTAAATGATAATTCTGGCATGAACTATTATAATTCAAATTAAAGTTCATGTACAAATTTATTCAGAAGGTTAGAAAATCAAATCAAAATTCATACAAATTTATTCAAATTCTTAAAAAAAATCAAATTAATTTTTTTCATGCAGTAATTTGAAATTTTATCCAACAATATATTTTTTACGAGAATTGATCTCTCTTTTATGATGCCCTAAGGATGATATAATTATGTCCTCATACTTCTTGTTACCATTCTATTCAATATCAACTACATGATCAGAGAATCACCACTATTAACAACTTTAATAAAATTGGTTGAGCCTTAAACCTTCAGTTAATATGATTCTTTTAATCGTTTTATGATTTGATGCCAAACTACAAAGATAGTTTTGGCTTATGGGCATCTTTGATGTTGATGGTTGGATTGATTATCCTCTTCATGATCTGCTCCTTGAATCGCTTGGAAGATGTCAGATAATTTGAGAAGAAACATTTGCATACTAATATTTATGAATAAATGAAATATTTAAAACTTCATTAATTTTCGGTGTGTAACTTATGAGTTGTACCATTAAAGTCATTCCCTTGAAAATCATCAATATTGGATAAACAAAATGGATTTATGCTAGACAATTTTATTTTGGAGATAATTTTAATGCTAATGAAATTAATGGAAAAGTATAGAGAGCAATGAGACAATACTCTTATGATTTTAATTGAATTCATAAAGTTCTGTTCTACTAATGTTGATCACAATAATATAATTTTCGGGATTGATACTGTTGATAGTTTTGATGGATTAGACTTCTTCTAAATCGATACAGGTGATAGTTTTGATGGATTAGACACTTTTAAATCGAATGAAAAGCTAGAATAATAATAAATTCCTTAGAATATTATTGGCTTTAGATCTAGGAAGAGCAAATGCTGACTTTATGCTTTATAATTTTTGTGAAATCGAAATTTGATAATAACGGTGATGAAGATTATTGTTGACCTCATTTTAGTGAGGTCTTAGCTTTCTTCACGTTAGACCCTAGGATCTAGCTTTAGGAATTCCTTACTGACCATCCTAGCGGACTAGTCATGGAGCCCACCTCCCATGAAGCTTCGAACCACTTCTAGACCCATTTTGTAAGGCACTCGCATGAGTAGTCCCAAGACTCGACTCTTTGTTACGAAGTGGCAGGACTAACGTGTAGAGGCTCGAAAATGTGTTTCCACAGAGCGGACAATGCCCGTGTAAACCCTTAATGCTCGAGCACTCCACACACCACAATTTGACACCCTTTGATGCGACCGTCGCCGAACTTGTCCAGACGACCTCGGATGACGAAACGGACCACACGGATGCGTCCGGGACGTCGAATTTAGCTAGGAAGCGTACCCATATTGCTATGATTCCACGCGCGCGCGAACGACACGAAAATTGATGCGCATTTTTTTTAATTAGCGGGGCACCGGTTTGGGCTCAGCCCGGGTTCAATTAGAGCCCGATATAGGCTGAACACGAGCCAGGGCTATTTCAAATTTCAAATATTTTTAAATTCAAATCAGTCACTTGATTCCCTCTCAATTAAATTTAATGAGGAGTTATTATTTACTTAATAGAGTTGTCCCAGGATGGAATACATTTATCTTCCCCGCCAAACCCAGCAGTAACGGATCTCTGTGAATTTGCGGGATAGAAATTCAGCCTAGCTCCTCCTTCCTGGCATTCGACGCTTCCCTCTGCTACGCATAGAAAGCCCCGTCTCCCTCTCGGCACCGCAAAAAAAAAAAAAAAAAAAAAAGCCCACCCGCTTGCCTCCTCCTGCGCGCTGAAGAACCCCGCTCGACACCTCCCATCCTCCGCAGCCGTAGCCATCGCCTTCTCTCTCGCGCGAACCGAAGCCTCGTTCGCCCGAATCCCTCGCTCGACCGAACGGACGTTCGGCTCGCCTCGACGAAACCCTCGCCTCCCTCGCTCCTCTTTGCGACGCGTCCCGCGCGCACGACACCGAAGCCGCTCTCCTAACCTCCGCTCGACGCATCCCTCTGCACCGAACGAAATCCCCGCTCGGCTCGTCTCTCTCAGACGCCGAACCGAAATCTGCTCCCCTCGCTCCAACTCGACGCTTCAGCGACCCGCAGACCCCGACTCGCCCGCTTTCTCTCGTGCCTGCTCGACGTTTCCCGCACCGAAGGTCTCCCGCTCGGCTCTCCAGCTCGACATTAGCTCCTCCTCCGCACACCTCTCCTCTGCAACGCACGGAGGCTGCTTGCCTCTCCTCTGGACCGCGAAAGAAACACTGCTCGCCTCTCCCTCTATATCGAAGCTGGTAAACAGTCCTAGCCGAGTTTTCCTTCCCCTCTCCCGTCCAAGCACCTAGGGGTAAGATCCTTTCTCTTTCTTCCTTCTCTGGCTGGTTCATGAAATAGTCTTATTTCCTCCTGAAAATGCTTGAGCTGTCCAAGTCATTAATAAATTAGGAGGACTTCTTACCTGCTGCTACTTGCTCATTTAATTTGAAACAACTTGAAACTACATATAAAGCGTAGCTTGCGTACAAAAAACTCATTTAAGGTCTAGAGAGGTGTACAATATATGTAGCTTTGCTTCTCATGTCAAAACTTGTTTTGGTTGGGCTTCTTTGAAATATTTATGAGCATGAAACATCCTAGAGGACCTGCACATCTTACTTGTAACTGATGTTTGGGAAATGTTTGGAAGCAGTTTGTTTTTTATATTCACTGTTTTGCAGTGTTTCAGAAAACTATTTCAAGCACTATCAATTGCTGATTTTGAGCACTGTTTTGGGACTGTTTGTGGGGCTTATTTTGTCATGGTTTTGGGATGTTTGGTGATTTATTTACATGCAGTTTTTGGAGCCTTAAAACACTGATTTTGAGTTGTTTTACTCACTGCTCTGGAGGCACGAAACTCACAATTTGATGACTGTTTTACTCGCTGATTTTGAGGCATTAAATACACGATTTGAGAGGCTGATTTACACACCGTCTTGGAGCTTTAAAATTACTGTTTTTGAGTCTTTTACATGACAATTTGGGGCTATTTTTTTGTGCATTATTTATAGTCGTTTGGGGCTTTATAATGGCTGTTTGAAGCCTTATAATTGCTGTCCATAGCTGCATACTTGCTGTTTGTGTTTGGAATTGCTGTTTGGAAAACTTAAGTGTCTGTAGGAGAGCTGTAGGTGCTGTAGAAATCTGTTGTTTGCTGCTGTTTGTGTTTGGAATTGCTGTTTTGGAGAATATAAGTGCTTGTTTGGAAGAATTTAAATGCTTGTTTGGAAGAATATAAGTGTTGTTTGGTGTAATTAAGTGCTGCCTAGTGCAATAGAAAGCTGTGAGAGCCGTGTGTGGCCGTTTTGGAGTTGTTAATTGTCGTAGGTGGCTATTTGAGAATTTTTAATTGTTGTAGATTGTGATTTGGAGCCATTAATTGTTGTTTGGAGCTCGATCGTGTGTTGATTCGGAAGCTTTAAAGCACCGATTTGGGGTCGGTTCTTTGCCGGTTTTGGGAGTTTTAAATATGTCTCTTTAGAGAGGTTTGTCACCATTTTGGGACTCGTTTGGGCCGATCGACTTGTTGTTTCCTTTTTTTTCGGCTTTGTTGGTTTTGGGAGTGTGTTCGACCTCCTTTGTTCTCTCGATTTATTTTTCTCGTTAAACTGGTTAAGTCGCAAAAAGGAATTTCGATTTAACTTGAGGAAGGGTAAAACACTCTTAGTCACTTCACGTACAGAGTTAGAGTGTACGCTCCATGCACCTTAGGTGAAGCCCTCTCTAGTACACCCTCTGGTGAATTCCGTACGCTAATCCTCGCGATGCGCTTCCTACACCTGCAGAGCACACCCTGTAGCGAGAGCCGCATCCACCTAATCCTCAACATAGACTCCATGGACTTAGGAGCACACCCTTAGTGTGAGAGCCAATCCACCTAATTCACAAAGATGTATCTTCCTACACCTTAGGTGAGAGTCACGCACCTAAATCACAAGCATAGAGCTCTACGAACTTTAGGAGCACACCTTGTGTGATTCACTCACTTAACCTTCATCTGCAGCTTCCTAGACCTCAGAGTACACCTGCAGGCGAGCCCATCTACCTAAGCTTCGAATGCATAGTGAACTAGGCACCGACCTAATTCACAAACCATTCAAGACACTGAATCGAGAACGCACTTGTAGGCTTGTTCACCTTCGCTTAATTAAATCAACTATGAAATTCCCAAGATGATGTAACCAATATTGAAACCCAATCGCACGGATTTGAGTTCGAAGAATACACTCGCATCCTCCCGCGATTGGGGACATTTGTTTTGTCACGTACGGATCATCTGGATCGGTGCGAGTCCGAGGTCCAGGTGGCGAGGGCGATGATAATAATGCTTATGTGTGCTCTACTTGAGGAAACGAGGATACGAAGGATAATTAGAATAGTATCTCCTACCTCGAGGACCCTCCATAGGGGAGAGGAAAGGACCGATGATACTTATTCGCCGACTCTTGGCTAGATTGTTTCTACGACGATCTTAGGTCGTCGGTAGTCTTAAGACGATTAGAATGACTAGCGCATGACTATACTTATTTTACAAAATATTTACTAAAAACAAAAATAAAAATCTCTTTTGCTTGTTAAAAGAACTCCATACGAAAACTTAAACAACAACTTTTGCATGAAAATCAAAGAATTTTGTCCTTATAAAATATATAAAAGTTCATAGTTAATCACTTGGATCGGGTTAAGGACTACCCTCCTCAGATCGTCGGCTCAGTAACTCTTATCTGAGGCTCGGATAAGACATAGCCCACTCGAGCCTCGCACTTTACTCGACGTCTCACACCTAGTCTCGGTTTCCATACGTGACTATAAGTTTTACTTGTGATTTCTACGAGTCGTTTTCTTTCTCTTTGTGTTGGGTTTCTCCTTTTACTTAATTCGCTCGTAAGATCATTTAGATTTCCGCAAATGATACTTACGTTCGCAATACAAATCATACAACGAGTAGCAGATGCCCAGTACGTTTTTGCAGTTTATTTCGTAAATTACTTTATTGCAATCTACTTTATCAGCACTCTACTTTCATCGCACTTTACTTTCCAAGACTTTTATTCGCCAACAATTTACTTTCTACTCGCATGCAAAATCGAAAAACAACAAACCCGAAAACATCGAAACACATTTGCAAAACTGTTTGAACCTCAGACTTAGGATCACTACTTCAAGAAGAGCTTGGAGCTAACTCCGTAGGCAAGCATAACGAGAGCTTGGATTGAGCAACAAGAGGATCTTCTTCAAGAAACTCTTCCTTGTTTAGATAACAACATATAGGACTTCGAGGTAGCTCGTCCGCATGGCGTAAACCCTCATTCTCCTTTGAAGCTTCGTGCAATCGCGTTGCGGCGTAAGTTCTAACTCGGCTTAGGTTCGAGGTTGTCGTACGGTACGACGTAAACCCTCTTATCTCTCGTGAGCTATTTGCATAATCGGGATTATGCGAGTGTAAGTCCCAAATAATAAAATTGGCGTGATTAAACATTTAATTAACGTCGTCTCCAAAACGCAACCACACCACGGGATAGTTGGGAAGTCAGCTGGGCTCGCTCGGATCCGTGACATCCCCTACCTTTCTTTCCTTTGGACTCCGGAAATAACTGCTCCCATTCGAGCCACTCCCACTTGCTTTTCCACGTCCTACCGTGAAAACCTAAACCTCGAGTCTCGAAGACGAACCACCGATCATTATCGAGAGTTTTCTGGATAGCACCACGTCATTTGGGATGTAATTAACTATAGAGCTGCATTCATAGGAACTCGAACCTGGTAAAATAAACCCCGCCTAATCTTTCTATTGTAGAGGGAACTCGTCTGATCACACATAAAGGTTCGCAGACCAAACGGATGTCACAAGTCCTTGATTCGTATGATTGGTCTATGCGTCGCAGGATACATTAATCTTTCGAGAAAGTGTATCATTTGTGACACTCAGTACACGATTATGCAAATTACCTGGACAAATGAGATCCAATGAGGTCTCATTTTTCAAAATTAAAATAAACTATTTTCAAAACTACTTCCCAAAATTATATATTCTTTTATATTAAACTAAATCCCAAAATTTTAAATCTTTCAAAGAAAAGCAAAAAATGCGGCTGACAAATTCAGCGATCTACTGTGGACTAGTTCCTCTCTCCATTTCGATCGGAGGTTTTGTCTTCATACATCTAAGCAGTGTGCCCATGTCCTCGTGCGTCGGATCATTAGTTCTTCGTTGACATACTCGTGCTCATTTCTTCTCGAGCCGAGATAGTCAACTCTTTTGGATTTCGGAGCCATCCGTTTAATCACCATTAAACGAGTGGTTCGAGAATCCTTAGGGTTTAGTGGGGTGGACTCCGATAGGTGTGGTAGGTTAGGAGCGGCTTATCGAAGCGAGTTCGATGCGATGTTAAACTCCTTCCAATCTCGGACCGGTCCTACATTTCATTCTCTTTGAGTTCGACTTGTTGTGAGCAAGTTAAATCGAAATTTCTCTCTCACAATCCTCCATTTAAGCTCCAACCAAAACACAAAAATTTGAGATAAAATTCACATGAATAAATTCACAGGCTACCCAGTTCATAAGACAAGTATGTTTATTTGAGTACCTCCGCTGAAATAAAAAAAAAAAAACATGGGACATCACTGACCTTTTGGAAATTCTTCAAATGACAGGAGCAATGTCTTCACCAAAGTTGATCTTTTCTTTCGCCACGGAATGCGAGTTTGTTATTAGCAAGAGTGAGCCGCTCTGACTTAGCGATCATAAAGTTTGGACGAGGATTTGAAGATATCGAAGCCGAGTTCGGGGATGTCGCCGTCGCAAGAAGGAAATCGAAACGTATGATCCGTCGAGCCCGTTGTGGAATTCAACTCGAAATCTGCTAAGAATTCCCCGCTCCAAAGAGGGTGTCGATGGAAAAGAACCCTACCATTCGTCGTAAAGTCTGCCGCTATAAATGTTGGATCGCTCCCGAGACCGTTTTTCCTTCTACTACCGGATTCACCACTCATCGCACTAGTTGCTCCGCTAAACAAAGGGAAGGAGATCCTATATGAAGAAGTGTCAGTCAATGCTTTTGCCCCACCGTCTTCCGTATTCGAGATTGGGTCCAATTCAAAGTCTGTGCGACTGACTAAGACACATAAAAAGAGGCACAACAGGAAGATTCTGAAGGTCGAGAAGGTGAAAGCCACAGAGCTGGCTACTACTGACACCGTCCTCCGACTGGATGAGGCAGGATTACGTGAGGCCCCACCTCTACTCAGGGGGAGTAGGTTTCACCAGTTGCCTGCTACCTACGGAGAGGATGGAGTCTATAAGGTTGCCACAACGTTACCACCACCATCTCTCCATAATGGTCCAAGGTCAATGATGACATTTCAAGAGCAATCTGATACAGTGACAGGAGTTGACAAAGACAATCAGTCGAGGCAGGATTTCCAACCTTCTCAGCAATACAGTCAACAATCATTCCAGCAGAGGCCAGACCAGATGGATGAAAGACGAGGTCCATCTATAGCCAAGCAATTGAACAAAGTATATCCTTTTAAAAAGAAGCCGTAGCAAAGATGTTCGTGGATTTAATCAAGAATCCTAAATTCGGATTAAGAGAGCCAAAGAAGTCGGGGAAGTTGACAAAAAGACCATCCCAACTATCGCCTTACCACGGATCGCTCGGTCATACTATAGAAACTCAGTATCGACTTCAAAGAATGGCTTGAGAAGAACTTTAAGAATTGGAGGATAACTATCCCGAAAGAATATTTGAGAGAACTCGAAAAGGTTCCATCAATATGATTTCGATCGAGTCAATCGTTTCAAATGACTTCTACACAACTACTCCAAGATCTCGACGAAAAATATGATGTTTATAAAAAACTTCCAATCGACCTTAAAGTTATCAAAGGAAACTCGATTGAGGCTAAGTTGGAAAGGCTTCGAGCCGACATCGCACGACTGTTCGAAGAACAAAGAAAGATATAGGCGATGAACCCTACGATCCGTCGGATTATGTGATGGAAGATTTCGCAGAAATCCTTGTTGTTGAGACTCGGAGCCTCATCATCATCTGCGTGATGCTCTATCACCCATCGAGGAGAACACTGCCGATGAGTGGCAATGTGTCATTCAACAAAGAGATGAACAAATCATGCAAATGGAAAAGGAAATGGAGGAAATGAGGGTTGTCATGACCGAACTACAAAACGAGACCTCGATCACCCAGGCGGCGCTTTAGAGGCGGGCCATCAGAAATCATTCACGTTACAAATGAAAACAAAGAGTCAACCCATAACACAATACCCGAAAAGGATATCGGGCGGATAGTTGAGCGACGAGTGAGAGAAGCCTTAACTCGATCCGAAAAGGGGCATTGGTTTTAAGGGTAGACCTTACCTGAAGAATTTGATGTCGTGCAATACCCGAAGGGCTTCGTACCACCGCCGTTCAAGGCATTTGATGGGATCGGAAACCCTCGACAAGCATGTTGCACACTTCCGAGCAAGTTGTCGCTGACGCGGGGGTAGTGATGCATTGTTGTGTCGTCGGTCTGTGAGCGATCTTTCGGGAATCGCTTTTGATCGAGTACGCCGAACTACCCAATGATTCCGTGAAAACGTTTGCAGAGATTGAAAGACCTCTTTGTTAAGCGGTTCGCCGGAGCTAAACACCATATCACCATCGGTGATCTCGTGGTGGAGCGGCGAAGTCGACCGAAACATCGACGGACTACATTCCGCGATGGAGAATTTGAGCATAAAATGTGAACCACAACTCCAGGGAGCAACATGCAGTTGAAATACTTCTAAAGAGCATTCAGTAGTCCAATGAGGTTTTACTCGAGGATTTACCATCAAGACATTCGAAAGTTACTTGCTATAGGCCGGAGTCTACAGGAAGAAGCCAGCAGTTTGGATTTCGGAGAAAACCGAAAAGCCAAAGCTCGTAAAAACATTTGAAAAGAGGACGACAACGAATGGCGACAATCGATAAAGGAAAACGATCGATACGGATTCAAGTCGAGAAGCCTCAACAAAACTATCAACATCCACAACAATACGGCAACAATCATTCCAGAGCATGGTCGTACTGCGGTAATGGAAGACGGGGTTCGTCTCATGGTCGAGCGGGTGAAACGAACATACTCTTTCAAGAATGAGGCAATAGGAAAGATGTTCAGGAATTTGGTTAGGAAACCTGAGTTCGTGCTACTGGAGCCAAGAAGACCGGAAGAAGTCGACAAGAAGGACCAACCCAATTATCGCCTCATACCACGGATTGCTTGGTCATACCATAGAGGTTGCTTCGTCTTCAAAGAATGGCTCGAGAAAATTTCAAGAATGGGAACATAACGATCCCGAAAGAATATTTGAAAGAACACCGAAAAGGTTCCATCAATGTAATTTCGGTCGATCCTAGATGTTCGATTGATTCGATGCAAGTGACGAAAGGATGAAACGTCTTTCGATTACTTATCGTACTACTTTGTTTTTGAAATGAATGTTAATGGTATCAATGTTTTGTATGTCCTTCCTCCCACCGCATGATAAAATAAATAGAGAATTTGTTGTTTTCGAATCGTTTAATGTTTGAAGAAGCATAGTTAACAAAATGTCCAACGCTCAACAGTAAGACAACCGAGAAAGGGTAATTCGATATAAAAATTTCGACGATTGTGATGAAATTATGATTTCGAGGAAAATAAAATTAATGCCCTAATGATTGGGTCCTTCACTTTAAAAATTTCGGACGGTCCTAAGTAAAATTCAAAATAAGTCAGTGCGATTATAATACGAGTAATCGATCGAGGATATCACGAGACTTTTAATCCTCTCGCAAGTGACTCGGCTCCGACCTTCGAACGAGTTATAATATCTCGGGATTTGTCTTAAGAAATATTTGAGAATTGTTAATCGGGGAGTTCGTACATTCAAAATCTTTAAATTATGCTATACCAGATATAGTAATTCCCAGAAAACAAAAGGAGCAAAAAAAAAAAAAAAGGTGAAAATCTCCTGAGAAGAAACTTGAAATGGGCATGAAATCAAAAATTGGTGTCTCAATTCAGACATTCAAAATCTTTAACATGTGCTCCACCAGATATAGTAATTCTCAATAAAGGAGGAGCGAAAAAAAAAAAAAGAAAAAAAAGGAAAAAAAGGGCTCCCTGGGAAGAAGCTTGAGGTGAGCAATCAAAAATTGGTGTTTGAATTCTCCCTGAATTAGTAAAACTTGAAAGTGCTCTCGAGGAAATTCTTCGGATATTATACTCTGGAAAGAGTTAAGTGATCTTGTGTCTTTTGGTCGACTATTAATCGTCTCGTAAATATCCTCGGAGATGAAAAATATTTAAATCACATGAACTAAATTCGAATCTGCTAGGCCCGGAAAGAAAGGACTAAAGAAAGGCCTATGTTATTAAGAAATTAATGGAAATTCTACCCTGAAGTCATATCTTTCAATGCTCAAAAGATTCTACTCCAACTTCAATTCGAAGAGTATCAAAATGGTTTCTCAAACACTGTGAACATCTTTAAAAAAATCTGTGATAAAGAAGCGATGACTACTACACACGGAGCTACAAAGTGCCTCCTTTCAAGCTAAGATGTCCTTCGAAATAGCACATCTTTATGTGTACTTGAAAGAATACAATTGTGATAAGCATCTATAAAGAATGGGTTGTTTTTACACATGTCTCCCGCCCAAAAATAAGTGTGAACATCTTTACAAAATCTATGATAAAGAAAAGGCGATCATCACAACGAGTCTACAAAGCTTCGAACGTTTCGAGTCGTGATGTCTTTATAAATAGCACATCTTTATGTGTACTTGAAAGAATATAATTCTGATAGTACCTTAAAGAATGGGTTATTTTTGCACATGTCTTCAGTCAATGGATAGTACCTCAAGAAGTCCTGTGCATCATGGGGTTTCAAAAGACAAAACCTTGTCTTTAGAAGCACCGATGTCATACTTGTCTAAAACTGGGTCCAAATCCTAATAACAATGCAATAAAAGAAAACTCACAAAACTTGAATGAAAATCCCACCATAACAAAACAAAAGAAATAAAGTCAGCATCAAATCAAAACGATCAAAAATTCAAAATTCAAAATCAAAATTTCAAACTTCGAATTCGACACTGGATATGTTGAGTTTCTCGACCTATCCCTAGCGTCACTTCTCTCAGCCAAGTTTCCTTCCACAAGAACTCGGGTCCTATTTTCCGTATGTAAGAGGCTAGCGGCTCTATCTACATAGAACCGCACTTTTCTATGCCTTTTGTCTCAGTATGCATGAGATTTGGTCGGCTCTATTGAACCGCATCTCTTTTCACACGGACATTTCTTCGATCACCTATCGAGTTGGATGTGAGTCCCTTGGCATTCCTTCTCAATTTGATTTCTTTCTGTTGACATTTTTTACACAACTCTCCTAATTCCACAAGTTTCATCAAATTTTCACAAATTTCTCACAAATTCATAAATTCAAATCTTCCTCTTGGATCGGTATGAGACCCCCTTCAATGGATGTTAAGGCTTCCGAGTCCTTCAAATTTAAATTCCAGGGTCGGTGCAGGGATTCCGACTCCTTCAAATTCCACAACACAAGATCAAACACAATACAAATCAAATCAAAACATTTCAAATCCGGAACCACGTTCCAATTTCTGACCTGGTTAGGTTGAGCCTCCTCGACCCATCGCTGTGTCATCTCCCTCGGACAAAGTCTTCTTCCATAGAAGCATCGAGTCTCTGCGCTCACAAACCTTCACAAATCTCTGCATTTACATTCCTATCTTCCACAATTTTTCACTTTCTATCCATAAACTTCTTACAATATGAATATTTTCTTCTCTTGATCAGCCTATGAGTTGGAAGTCAGTCCCAATGCATTCCCTCATACTGATCATTTTGTCATCGTTTAGGTTGGATGTTAGTCCAAGGCATTCCTTCCTAATGTGATATTTTCGCTTACTTCCGGGTTGGATATTAGTCCCACATGATTCCTCCCGGAATAAGAGAAATCTTCTCTCGATCGACCTATGAGTCTGAAGTCGGTCCAGCAGCATTTCCTCATACTGATCTTTTTGTCACCGCTTAGGTTGGATGTTAGTCCCAGTGCATTCCTTCCTAACGTGATAGATATTTTCGCTACTTCTCGAGTTGGATATCAGTCCCAGCGCATTCCTCCTCAATCAGCTCTTAGGTTCGATGTTAGTCCCAGTGCATTCCTTCCTAATGTGATAGATATTTTCGCTACTTCTAGGGTTGGATATCGCTCCCGCAGCATTCCTCCTCAATGTAGCAGACATCTTCGCTTGAGTTGGATATCGACTCCCGTCTTTCCTACTCATCTTGATCTTTTCGTCATTGCATAGGTTCGATGTTAGTCCCAGTGCATTCCTTTCTAATGTGATAGATATTTTCGCTACTTCTAGGGTTGGATATTAGTCCCAGCGCATTCCTCCTCGATGTAGCAGACACCTTCAGTTCTTGAGTTGGATGTTAGTCCCAGTGCATTCCTACTCATCCTGATTTTCTTTTCGTCACTGCTTAGGTTGGATGTTAGTCCCGAGCGCGATTCCTTTCTAACGTGATGAGACATTTTCGTTACTTCAGGTTGGATATTGGTCCCAGCCGCATTCCTCCCTAACGTAGCGGACATCTTCGGCTCTTGAGTTGGATATCGGCCTCGGTGCTTTCCTACTCATCCCGATCTTTTGTCATCGTTTAGGTTGGATGTTAGTCCCGGCGCATTCCTTCCTAACGCGAGACATTTTCGCTACTTGTAGGGTTGGATATTAGTCCCGCCGCATTCCTCCCCAATGTAGCGGACACCTTCGCTCTTGAGTTGGATATCGGTCCCGATGCTTTCCTACTCATCCCGATCTTTTCGTCATCTGCATAGGTTGGATGTTAGTCCCAGCATGCATTCCTTCCTATCGCGATAGACATCTTCACTACTTCGAGTTGGATATCGATCCCAGCAGCATTCCTCCTCAATCGCTTCTTAGGTTGGATGTTAGTCTCGAGTGCATTCCTTCCTATCGTGATAGACATTTTCGCTACTCGTCGGGTTGGATATAAGTCCCGTGCTTTCTTCCCACAGCGTAGCGAACATTTCTCGATCGCTCTCGAGTTGGATGCGCACTTCGTGCTTTCCTCGCTCAACTCGATTTCTACAAATATTTTTCACAAATACTTCACAAATTTCTACAACATCTTTTCCAATACCTTCACTATCGCTGTGGCCGGATGCGAGACCCCGTGCTTTTCGCCCCACTCGTAGCGGACATTCCTTCGACACCCATTCGGGTTGGATGTGAATCCCGTTGTCTTCCTTCCCGATACAACAATTATTTTTGACATTGATCCTCGAGCCGGATATGCATCCTTGTGCCTTCCTCCATGACATGACTCCACTAAAATCAAAACGAACCAAACCGACATTCAAATCTCGAAAGTCAAACTCACAATCACAATTTGAAAACACACTCGCTAATCCCAACGGATACTTATAAATTCTCCACTCGAGCTTCTTTCGAGTCGGGCTTTCCTAAGTGGGAATCTCAACTTGAATTCAATTATCGAACCTGGTTCGACATTTGGTCTGTTCTAAGTATGTCTACTTAAACAGATTCTTTGGTTCTGTTGATCGCTTCGTCAACGCTCATACGCGCGCGTGTCTTGTTCAACACACCACACCTATCGTGGTCCTTTTGTTGACCTCATTTTAGTGAGTGTCTTAGACTTTCTTCACGTTAGACTCTTGTGATCTAGCTTTAGGATTCCTTATCGACCATCCTAGCTGACTAGTCATGGAGCCCACCTCCCATAGAGCTTCGAACCAACTTCTAGACCCATTTTTGTAAGACTTCGCATGAGTAGTCCCAAGCACTCGACTCTTCGTTGCAAGTGCTGAGGACTAACATGCAGAGGCTCGAAAACGAGTTTCACAGGCAGCATGACGCCTGTAGAAACCCTCAACGCTCGAAGACTCCGCACACCACAATTCGACACCCTTGATGCGACCGTCGCCGAACTTGTCCGGACGACCTCGGATGACGAAACGGACCACACGGATGCGTCCGGACGTCGACTCTAGCTAGGAAGCCGTACCCATATCGCTATGATTCCACGCGCGCGCGAACGACACGAAAATTGATGCGCATTTTTTTTAATTAGCGGGGCACCGGTTTGGGCTCGCCCCGGTTCAATTAGAGCCCGATATAGGCCGAACACGAGCCGTGGCTATTTCAAATTTCAAATATTTTTAAATTCAAATCGCTCACTCGATTCCTCTCAATTAAATTTAATGAGGAGTTATTATTTACTTAATAGTAGTTGTCCCGTGATGGAATACATTTATCTTCCCCGCCAAACCCAGCGTAACGGATCTCTGTGAATTTGCGGGATAGAAATTCAGCCTAGCTCCTCCTTCCTGGCATTCGACGCTTCCCTCTGCTACGCATAGAAAGCCCCGTCTCCCTCTCGGCACCGCAAAAAAAAAAAAAAAAAAAAAGCCCACCTGCTTGCCTCCTCCCTGCGCTGAAGAACCCCGCTCGACACCTCCCATCCTCTGCAGCGTAGCCATCGCCTTCTCTCTCGCGCGAACCGAAGCCTCGTTCGCCCGAATCCCTCGCTCGACCGAACAGACGTTCGGCTCGCCTCGCAGAAACCCTCGCCTCCCCTGCTCCTCTTTGCGACAGTCCCCGCGCGCACGACACTGAAGCCGCTCTCCCTAACCTCTGCTCGACGCATCCCTCTGCACCGAACGAAATCCCCGCTCGGCTCGTCTCTCTCAGACGCCGAACCGAAATCTGCTCCCCTCGCTCCAACTCGACGCTTCGCCGACCCGCGTACCCCGACTCGCCCGCTTTCTCTCGTGCTCGCTCGACGTTTCCCGCACCGAAGGTCTCCCGCTCGGCTCTCCAGCTCGACATTAGCTCCTCCTCCGCACACCTCTCCTCTGCAACGCACGGAGGCTGCTTGCCTCTCCTCTGGACCGCGAAAGAAACACTGCTCGCCTCTCCCTCTATATCGAAGCTGGTAAACAGTCCTAGCCGAGTTTTCCTTCCCCTCTCCCGTCCAAGCACCTAGGGGTAAGATCCTTTCTCTTTCTTCCTTCTCCCGGTCGGTTCATGAAATAGTCTTATTTCCTCCTGAAAATGCTTGAGCTGTCCAAGTCATTAATAAATTAGGAGGACTTCTTACCTGCTGCTACTTGCTCATTTAATTTGAAACAACTTGAAACTACATATAAAGCGTAGCTTGCGTACAAAAAAAAACTCATTTAAGGTCTAGAGAGGTGTACAATATATGTAGCTTTGCTTCTCATGTCAAAACTTGTTTTGGTTGGGCTTCTTTGAAATATTTATGAGCATGAAACATCCTAGAGGACCTGCACATCTTACTTGTAACTGATGTTTGGGAAATGTTTGGAAGCAGTTTGTTTTTTATATTCACTGTTTTGCAGTGTTTCAGAAAACTATTTCAAGCACTATCAATTGCTGATTTTGAGCACTGTTTTGGGACTGTTTGTGGGGCTTATTTTGTCATGGTTTTGGGATGTTTGGTGATTTATTTACATGCAGTTTTTGGAGCCTTAAAACACTGATTTTGAGTTGTTTTACTCACTGCTCTGGAGGCACTAAACTCACAATTTGATGACTGTTTTACTCGCTGATTTTGAGGCATTAAATACACGATTTGGGAGGCTGATTTACACACCGTCTTGGAGCTTTAAAATTACTGTTTTTGAGTCTTTTACATGACAATTTGGGGCTATTTTTTGTGCATTATTTATAGTCGTTTGGGGCTTTATAATGGCTGTTTGAAGCCTTATAATTGCTGTCCATAGCTGCATACTTGCTGTTTGTGTTTGGAATTGCTGTTTGGAAAACTTAAGTGCTGTAGGAGAGCTGTAGGTGCTGTAGAAATCTGTTGTTTGCTGCTCGTTTGTGTTTGGAATTGCTGTTTTGGAGAATATAAGTGCTGTTTGGAAGAATTTAAATGCTCGTTTGGAAGAATATAAGTGTTGTTTGGTGTAATTAAGTGTCGCCTAGTGCAATAGAAAGTCGTGAGAGCCGTGTGTGGCCGTTTTGGAGTTGTTAATTGTCGTAGGTGGCTATTCGAGAATTTTTAATTGTCGTAGATTGTGATTTGGAGCCATTAATTGTTGTTCGGAGCTCAATCGTGTGTTGATTCGGAAGCTTTAAAGCATCGATTCGGGGTCGGCTTTGTCGTAGCTTGGGAGTTTTAAATATGTCTCTTTAGAGAGGTTTGTCACCATTTTGGGACCGTTTGGGCCGATCGACTTGTTTCCCTTTTTTTTCCGGCTTGTTGGTTTTTGGGAGTGTGTTCGACCTCCTTTGTTCTCTCGATTTATTTTTCTGTTAAACTAAGCTAAGTCTCACAAAAAGGGAATTTCGATTTAACTCGAGGAAGGGTAAAACACTCTTAGTCACTTCACGTACAAGTTAGAGCGTACGCTCCATGCACCTTAGTGAAGCCTCTCTCTAAGTACACCCCTTCGGTGAATTCCCGTACCTAATCCTCAACGATAGCTTCCTAGCACTCAAGAGCACACCCTAGTGTGAGAGCCCATCCACCTAATCCTCAACATGACCCATGCACTTGAGAGCACACCCGCAGTGAGAGCCAATCCACCTAATTCACAAAGATGTACTTCCTACACCTTAGTGCGAGAGTCACACACCTAAATCACAAGATAGAGCTCCTGGACTTTAGAGAGCACACCCTAGTGTGATTCACTCACTTAACCTTCACTGCAGCTTCCTGACCTGTAGAAAGTACACCCTAGCGAGAGCCCATCTACCTAAACTTCGAATGCATAGTGAACTGCAGCACCCGACCCTAATTCACAAACCATTCAAGACACTGCACTAGCAGAATGCATCGATGCTGGTTCACCCTTCCTTAATTAAATCAACTATGAAATTCCCAAGATGATGTAACCAATATCGAAACCCAACGCACGGATTTGAGTTCAAGAATACACTCGTATCCTCCCGCGATCGTGACATTTGTTTTGTCACATATGGATCATCGGACCCGGTGTGAGTCCGAGGTCTCAGGTGGCGAGGCGATGATAATAATCGTTTATGTGTGCTACACGATGGAAACGAGGATACGAAGGATAATTAGAACAGTATCTCCTACCTCGAGGACCCTCCATAGTGGAGAGGAAAGGACCGACGATACTATTCGCCGACTCTTGGCTAGATTGTTTCCGACGATCTTGTGGTCGTCGACAATCTCAAGACGATTAGAGATGACTAGCTCGTGACTATACTATTTTACAAAATATTTACAAAAACAAAAATAAAAATCTCTTTTCTTGTTAAAAAGTTAACTCTATACGAAAACTTAAACAACAACTTTTGTATGAAAATCAAAGAATTTTGTCCTTATAAAATATATAAAAGTCCACTAGCTAATACTTGGATTGGGTTAATGACTACCTCCTAGATCGTCTGACTTCGATGAACTCTTATCTAAGGTCTGATAAGACATATACCAGCTTCGAGCCACTCGCCTTTATCGACGTCTCACACCTAGCTCCGTTTCCATACGTGATCTATAAGTTTTACTTGTGATTTCTACGAGTCGTTTCTTTCTTTTCGTGTCGGGTTTTCTCCTTTTACTTAATTCGCTCAGTAAGATCATTTAGATTTCCCTGCAAATGATACTACGTTCGTAATACAAATCATACTAACCAGTAGTAGATGCCCGAGTACGTTTTTACGCTTTATTTCCGCAAATTACTTTATCGCAATCTACTTTATCGCACTCTACTTTATCGCACTTTACTTTCCAAAGACTTTTATTCGCTAACAATTTACTTTACTCGTACTGCAAACCGAAAACAACAAAACCCGAAAACATCAAAACACATTCGCAGAAACCGTTCGAACCTTAGACCTAGGATCGCTATTTCAACGAAGAAGTTCGGAGTCTAACTCCGCTGCAAGACAATGAGGAGCTTGGATTGAGCAACAAGAGGATCTTCTTCAAGAAACTCTTCCTCGTTTAGATAACAACATATAGGACTTCGAGTAGCTTCGTCCAGCCGCGCGTAGAACCCTCATTCTCCTTTTTAAGCTTCGTAGCAACCGCGTGCGCAGCAGTAGTCCTAACTCGCTTGTAGGTTCCGAGGTTGTCGTACGGTACGACGTAAACCCTCTTATCTCTGCGCTATTTCTGCATAATCGGGCATTATGCAGCAGTAGTCCCAAATAATAAAATCGGCAGGATTAAACATTTAATTAACGTCGTCTCCAAAACGCAACCACACCACAGGATAGTTGGAAGTCACGGGCTCGCTCGGATCCGTGACATCCCCTACCTTTTCTTTCCTTCGACTCCTGAAATAACCGTTCCCATTCGAGCCACTCCCACTCGCTTTTCCACGTCCTACCGCGAAAACCTAAACCCTCGAATTCTCGAAGACGTAACCACCGATCATTATCGAGAGTTTTCGGATCAGCACTACGTCATTTCGGATGTAATTAACTATAGAACTGTCATTTATAGGAACCTCGAACCTGGTAAAATAAACCTCGCCTATCTTTCTATTAGTAGGGAATCCTGTTCGGTCACACATAAAGTTCGCAGACTAAACGGATGTCATAAGTCCTTGATTCGTATGATTAGCGTCTTACGTCACATGCGATACATTAATCTTTTGAGAAAGTCAGTATCATTTGTGATACTCGTACACGATTATGCAAATTACTGGACAAATGAGATCCATGAGGTCTCATTTTTCAAAATTAAAATAAACTATTTTCAAAACTACTTCCCAAAATTATATATTCTTTTATATTAAACTAAATCCCAAAATTTTAAATCTTTCAAAGAAAAGCAAAAAAATGCGGCCGACAATTATGATCGGATAATTATGATGATGATGACTAAGAAGTTCATCAGTGATCTTGTTGTTTATTTAATATGGCATTTTAGGGTTTAGGCAGGTCCCTCGTTATCCTTGAAACTTATTTACTATAATTATTTGTACGATTTATTTATATACCACTTAATTCCTATGTATTTACATTTCTGCACGTAAACTTTAATTTTTACTTATATTCTATCTTTCCTATGAATGAAAAGGTGCTTTTACTTTTGAAAAGGTAACATAATGGTATTATTTTGTGATATGAAATATTTGGTTGTTATAAATGTAAAAAAGTATAGTTTAGATATTATATATGTAAATAGATGGGAATTGTGGTGTATGTATTTAAATGCCCCAATTTATTTTGTTTTCTTGTCTGTTTTCTCCTGTTAACTTTCTTCTCTGAACAGGATTTTTGTGCTTGCGCTTACGTGTCTGTTAGATTGGTGTTTTTATGGGACTTGGACCTTTGTGGCAATTAATTTTATCAAGTTCAATTTGTTTTCATCTGGAGGGGATTATTACGGAACCCATGTTTGGCATTGGTACTTCACACAGGGCTTCCCTGCAATGCTTTTCACCTTCTTGCCCTATTCTTTATTTGGCATATTCAAGTCGAATGAATGGAGGCTTTCTGGCCTGATTGCCTGGGTTTTAGGGATCTACAGCTTACTTGGTCACAAAGAATTTCGGTAAATCCAGTTTTGCTATTATTTTAAGAATCATATATTTTTTTTCCATTTTATTTGGAAGATATACAGACAGACCTAACACCTATACTTGATTTTTTACATATATATCAGCTTCCATGTGCATGAAAAGGTATATTTCACTTCTTAAAAGTAAAAAAAAGTTATATTTGTGATGTGATATGAAAATTTGGGCAGCATAAATGTAAATAAACAAAATTTAGCCCCACCCTCTTCCCCCACCACGTCGTCCCTTTTTTCTTGTGAAAAAGTAATGTTTCACTATTATCTGCATGATAAATAACTTGGGCTTTTCAGGTTTGTCTTGCCGGTTCTTCCAATAGCTTTAATGTTCTCAGGCTATTCACTGGCAGCATTATCACACTCCAAGCATCCTCTCCCCTAAAAAGGGGATATTTTTTTGCACGCGATGTCCATCAAAATTACGATTGAGCATTTTATTCCTTATTGTAACTAATGTACCAATGGCATTATACATGAGTCTAGTACACCAGGTGAGATAGTCGTTCATTAGAACATCAATATGGTATATATTCATCATGTCCAATAAGAATTTGATTTTGTTTATAATTATTTTAGCTGGTGATTTTTCATTTTAAAAAACTTTTTAGATGACTTTGAACCGTATTGACTGATTTGCAATGATTGCTATAACCGGCAGGCAGAAATATAAGGGGCGCTATTTTTTTTTTCCACTGCAAACTATAAGGCACAAACTTTACTGAGCTAACCACTTTTTAACTATTTTCTTATGTTATTTTTTAGATTACACTTTGAACTATGTAGAGCAGTTGATATGTATGTTGCTTCCATATTTGTTATGGGTCTTTTTCGCTGCAATTGATTATTGTTTAGTTTTTTCTACAAGCCATTACCTGAGCAACACATGAACTTGTATGATAGGCCTTTCAGATAAAATACTTTGTCTATGCAATTTTTCTGCAAAAAACAATTAAAATATAGCTTTTAAGTTGTTTTTAAAGAAGAATTGATTCAATGACTTTAACGTAGAAGATATTTCATTATTATTTAGGATAAGTAAATAATCTCGATGATAACCATGCCATGCGTTATATCTTGGATTTTACGATGTTAGCTTATTTTTAGTGACTAATAAAACCAATCTTGTATACAGAGGGGAAGCGAAGATGTGATGTACTATCTATCTAAAGAGGCAAAAGATGGAAAAATTAGGAGTATTTTATTTTTGATGCCCTGTCACTCTACGCCTTATTACTCCTCCTTGCACCAAAATCTTCCTATGCGTTTTCTGGATTGCTCTCCCAAGTGATTTCCCTCATCTTTTTTATCTAGTTAGCATGAATTTTAACTTAGATGTTATAATCTAATTTGATTTTTCTGTTTTAGTCAAGCTAAGGGTGTTCTAGATGAGTCAGATCAATTCATGACGAACCCGTCTGGTTTTGTATCAGAGATGTTCCGGCTTACTTTGTTGCCTAGCCACATTGTAGTATTTGAATCTCAAGAGCGTGCATTGCGAGAGATTCTTAGTCTATTTTCTTTCGCAGAGGTAATATTTAAATCCATTTCTTATGCCTAATCAGAATTTCAATGATTTTTTTCTCCGGATTCTCTGTATTTTCTGTTGAATGCAATTCAGAAATGGTTCTTACATATTATTTTCAATTCAAGCCGTCTAGTTCTTTAGCAAAAATTATCAGTTTTAAGCCCTAGATGAGTTAGTTTTGATTAATATAGAGAATCCGTCATTCCAGTTTTTTTAGTTTCTGGCATGATTCCTTTTTACTATGCTATCTGAATGACATGTAGGGCATCAGTAAACCCCTTCTGCTACAATAAGCAATTATTGCTCCAACAACATAGTGAAGTGGAGTAAATTGTCAAAAGAGTTCCTTGATAGCTTAGTCCCAGAGTCTATAAAAGTGTCAAATTTGCCTCCAAATTCTTTAAATTGGGGTTAAAATAATCCTTCGTGGGGACTATTTTGGCCCATATTAAAAGAGTGGACTAAATTGACATTTTTATAGATTCTAAAACTAGAATGATCCCTGCAAAGAGTCGGGGAACTAATTTGACACTTTTCTCATTGTTAATGCGTGTCAACTTATAGGTCAATAGGCTAAACAACATAGCAAATGTCATCTCATGGGTGAATAGGATATACTATAACATAAGATGTTTTGTTCTTTAATAGTTTCTGTTTTAACGAGTACATCGAGTTGGTTTTTTTGACAGGAGAAGAGATTCTTCCATGCTCACTTTAAAGTGGACCGTGATCTTCAAGGGTCTATAGCTGTTTATGCACTGAATGCTAGTTGATGAGTATATTTTCATGTTACAGGCTTGTCTTTCATCTTACGGCCTTTTTTTCTCTCTCTCCTCTCTTTTCGATATATTCCCACAAATTTTGTCATGGCAGTGCTTGTGTAAAATTTGAATTTGATATTCACTGTATCATTTTATTTTTCAAATTTTAATTTTTTCTCAGTTCTGTTATAATGTGAATCATAAAATGTTTATGAATTTCTTCTGTCCATGCACATAGATAAGTTCATTATTTAGTATGAAAAGGACATTCTATGAACCCATGACAATATCCAGATACATGAATTTGTGCAGTTTCTGTGGAACTGAAAAGTCCATGGGCAACATAATATTCTTCTCCTTAAACTATATTGAGTTATAATTTCAAAAGTTTCATGACGCTGTTGATGAAAATGGAACTTTTTACTTTGTCCTTTTGAAAAATAAATCATTATTGATCTTGCTAATGGGGTATTTAATTCCACATTTTTATCAACAGAGGGCTCAAGTTGAGCCAATAAAATGGATGTATAGAAATAATGTGAATGCATTAATAAAAAGAAGTTAAATTTAAGGTAACAGTGCCGGATTTGGTAAAAAAATTTGTTCAAAATGGACTTAAAATCTCATGAAATAAGAAGAATGAGAGAAGTATTAATAAAAGATCATAAGTAGTTGGGATCAAGTAAAATGTAAGACTTTATTGATTTAACTCTCCATCGATTATGGAGTACATGTTTTAGTTAGAAAAGAATGGGGAGGTGATCTATGATTTTCTCATTGACAATAAATAAAGACTTTTAAGCAGGAATGATAAGAAAGTAAACATTAAGACATAATTTGAATATTTGAATACTATTAATGATACATAAGCAAAGAAAGAACAGTATCCTTGATTAGTAAATTTGATAAAGCTACTTGAAAATGGAAAAAATAATGCATTTGATTAGTAACCCAGATGAACCAAAAATGGAAGCTCCCCAGATATGCGTTGCAGACAGATAGAAAAACATGTGGATTCTAACATGGAGAGAGCTTAACATGGATGAAAAATTTAAACTGTGCTTAAGATCTAAAGAGTAATTTCGTATTAAGTGTATTTATCTATTAAGTTAAAAGTCTCATGCCACTATATTGCATGTGGCTCTTTGATAGAAGAATTATACTGATTGTGATTACGTTGATGTATTATGATTATAATTTATGTCTGGATGTTTTGTATTTGCTAGGGTTGTCGAATGTATATAAATATAAAATTTTTGGTCTGTTTACTCAACCAGTCAAGACCAACAAGAGTAGAGCTCGTTCAAGCTTGACTCATTAATAGGAGTTACAACTGAACTTTGTTATTTTCGTTGCTATCACAGCTCTTGTGAATCACTAAGCTTTTTCAGCTTAAGCCAGGCATTCTCCTCATGCAAGAGTTGATGGCTAAGTGCAACGCACAACAAGGGGAGCTCCACCTTAAGGGATAGGACAGTGATAGGATTCGAAACCGATTTCCACAAGTAAATTTAGGGCAAAAAAATATTTTATTGCACGAACTACATGCAACACAATACAAATACATAAGATAAGTACCTACAATTCGAGAAGTAGAAGATCTCTCACAGACCCTAACCCCAAGACACAATACCCAATTTTGTGCATAACACTAATCCTAAACTATTAAGCCCTATTTATACCAAACTATAATAAATAATAAAAAACTAAATTGATCATAGGCTAATAAAATATAAAATTGCCCTTATGCTAGACACTGACATAACATTACTTCCTTCTCAAAAAGACACATTGTCTTCAAAGTGGGAAAAATTGTTGATGAATCAACTTGTGTGGCTCTCGCTCATAAACTGATTTGAGTCTGCTTTTTGCTGTCAGCATTGTCACACTCATCATGGCTCTGAACTTCTCAAAAGTTTGGCTCATTTCTTTTTCCCACTGAAAGTTATCCTTCAATTTTTCCAGCCATCCCCACACAATTAAATTATAACCCTTCACGAACTTTTGATAGTAGTCTGTAATTCCCATGAACATTTTCAATAGGGCTATCAAAAATCTCTTCATTTGCGAATAGCTCTTGTTCAACATGTTAAGTAGCTCATGTTCTATTTGTTCATTAAGTAAGGAAGCTGAACACGAACAATTTTCTGATCATGATTTATAAATAAGCCAACACAAACAAATATTTGTTCGCTTGTGTTCAACTCGTTTTGGTTCAAATAATTAAATAATGATATTTATTTATATATATTTTATTGTATTTAAAGCTTAGAGAATCGAGAAAAATATAAGGTGGCTCGTTGGGAGTCTAAGAGAACAAATTGTTATGCTAAAAATTCTGCTTCTAGTGTTGTTTATAATAGATTAGATAAAATCTATTTATAAAATAGCCAAATAAAGATAAAAAAGGCAGATGTAACTCACATAATGTATTAACGATAAAAATTAGAAGTGTTTTTCTTATAAGCAAATATTCAAAATAGGTATATGAGCTATTTTGATAAGCTTTTCAATAAAGTTTTTGAAAATACAATCGACCTTAATGATCCTAATATGATTATTAATAATAAAATATTTTATTTTTACCTATCGCATTAGTAAATAAGAAGTTGAGGAGGCTTTAAAGAGAAACAATGGTGGAAAATTAATAGGACCTGATGATATCCCAATTGAAGTGTAAAATATTTAGGAGATTTGAGAGTTTATTGACTTACTAAACACTTTAATATTATTTTAAAAACTAAAAAGATGCCTAAGGAGTGGAGGAAGAGTATTGGTCTCCATTTTTAAGAATGAAGGGATACACAAGTTTGTGCAAATTATAGAGGAATTAAGTTGATGCGTGTTACTATAAAATTTTTGGAGAGGGCAATTGAACATACGTTAAGACCTGATACGAAGGCTTCTCATATTCAGTTTGGATTTATGCCAGGCAAGTCAACTATGAAAGGAGATTTGATGGAGAAGTATATTGATAATAAGAATGACTTACATATGATTTCTATTGATTTAGAAAAAGCTTACGATGAGGTTCCAAGAAAAGTCCTTTAGAGAGTTCTAGAGAAAAAATGGGTTGATATGTTTTTTTTCAAGTCATTAAAGATATGTATACTAGAGCTATTACTTGTGTTCGAACAAGAGAGGGATTGACCAAGTATTTTCTTATTTCAGTTGGATTACATCAGCGATAGAGTTTAAGCCCATATAATTTTGTTTTAGTTATGGATGCGCTTAATGGACATTTATAGGAGGATATACCTAGGTGTATGTTTTTCACTGATGATATCCTTCTTGTGGATAATACTAGAGAAAGAGTTTAGGAAATACTTTAATTATAGTGGTCTACATTGGAGGCTAAAGGCTTTCGTTTGAGTAGAACTAAAATTGAATACATGGAGTGTAATTTTAGTATTAGTAGCTCTAGTGATGGAGTTGTAACTATGGGTGATCAAATTATTAAAAGGTCTGAACGTTTTAGATATCTCGGGTCTCTTGTTCAGAGTAACGGTGATATAGATAGAGCTGTTATTAGTAGAATTCAAGTTGGTTGGTTTAAGTGGAGGAATGCTTTGATTCTATTATGTGATAGGAAAGTACTGCTTAAACTGAAGGAAAATTTTATAAGATGGTTGTGTGACGTGCAATGCTGTATGGCGCAGAATGTTAACCTTTAAAAGATAATCGTAAAACGAAGTTAATTGTTGTTGAGATGGGAATACTTAGCTGGATGTGTGGCTTGACATTTAGAGACAAAATGTGAAATGAATATATATGTGATAGGGTTGGTGTAGCTTTAGTGGCGGATAAGATTAGAGAGCGTCGTCTTAGATGATTTGGTCACATTAAACGTCGACCATCTGATGATTCAGTTAGGAGAGTAGATATTTAGATTCAACTTATGTTAAGAATAACAGAGGTTGAACTAAAAGACTTGGACATTTTGTATAAAAAATGATCTTAATCTATTAGACTTAAATGAAAATATGGCACTCAATCATGTAGCCGACCACACTTAATGGGATAAAGGTTTGTTGTTGTAATTGCCCTTAAGATAGGCACCACCGCACCAACGTAACTAACAACTTCAACTTTGCAAGCCTAAGGATAGGGTGTAGTTTAGGTTGGTGTGTGATAGGTACTTCCACTTAGTGGTAGTGAGGAGTTTCTTAATAATCGGTATGATCTTATTAAACACTTCAATGTTGACCTCATTTTTGAGGTCTTTCATTTCCTCCTCCTTAGATCACTAGGATTCAGCGCTTGGGATTTCCTTATTTTGGACTCTCTTAGAGGATTAGCCGGGACCCACCGTGTTTAGAAATTCAAGCTATCTCCTCGCTCCTCGAAGTTTCATATGGACGGCTCTAAATCCTCGACACCTAGTTGAGTCGATTAAAAAGCCGACGTATTGAAACTCTTGTCGAGTTCCTATAAGGATTTGAAAGCCATAAGTGGACCTTACTGCGTGGGATGTTTGACTTTTTGCCATGAGCAATATGTTTGACTATGGTTCTCGCTTAGGCGAAGACCAGTCATTAGTTTGCTCGATAAATGGCTCGGGTCGGGTCAAAATAAATTCATTTTTGCCATGTTACGCAAATTTGGTTTAAATTGATGCGACCGTCGGCGAACTTGTCCGAACGGCCCCGGATGATGAAACGGACTGCGCCGATGCGTCCGGAACGTCGATTTTAGCTAGGAAGGACATATAACTCGATAGGGTTTCGAATCGACTCGATTTGCGTGCAAAGCCAATGAATTTAAATAAAATAATAATAATAATAATTTTTTTTATAATATATATTAAACTTATATCCTAATCTCACGGCTCACAACTCACGCACACTATTCACTCTCCTCTCACAACTCACACACACGCTGGCTTTCCCCTTCCCGTGTCCTAACCAAACCGTGACATTCTCCTCTTTGGCGATTACCTCGTTCTCGAAGCTTCTTGCCGGTTTTCCAGTCACCTTCTTCCTTTCCGAGTCCTCGTCGCCGGTCACACCTTCCCGTAACCTCTTGTCACGGATTTCCCGCCCAAGTGCTTAAGTTTTCCCACTTTGTTCGGCTATAAATACCCCTTGAAGAGAGGGGTTCAAGGCAGCCAGCTTGTTCAAAACCCTCTCTTCTCCTTTTCTTCTCCCTCGATCATTTGGGTCAAAGATTGAATTGCTACCTGCATCTTGAGAAAGCATTCATGAATCACAACCTAGAGTGAGCTTACTTGATTTCGTGGAGCTCGGATTTCTTGGTTTTTTTTTTTAAGAGGATTTTGGGGCTGATATTTCTGTTCTTGCGATTCAAGAATTTCACTGGTTTTTTTTCTTCTCTGAGTTCTTATACCTTCTGGAAGTAAGTCTTTCTTCCTCTCTTTCTAGTCGTTTAATGGGATATCTTCAAATAATTTTATGTTGATAATTGAGAATTAATAAATTACTGAAGCTTATAATTGTTTTCGTGATAATTTTTATACTCTTGATGGGTAAGAGTTGGATCATCATATGCCATAAACTATTTTCCTTATATGCGATTTATGATTCAGATGATATATATATATTTTTTTTGATGATATGAAATTCTAGAACAAATAAGGCTCCATTGCATTTAAGTTAATGAAAATCTGTAGTTTAGTTATGGGGATTATGTTTTGATGCTGTCCTTCTAAAGGTATTATATATCTCTCATGAATTGATGAAGAAAGGTAAATGAATATTTGCATAATTTCTCATGACTTACGAAAGGGATTTCTTCCTTTTCCTCTCTTTCCTAGTGAAATTCGGTTGGAATAAATTTTGGTTGAGTTTTTAAGGTGCTGAAATATGAGAATGCACAAATTTTTGTTTTCTGACAGTCTTGGGGATACCTTTTTGATATGGAATGCTTGAAATAGTTAAGTCCCTATTATGATTGAGTTTACAAGGAATTTGATTTGGTTATATGAATCATACTCTATCTGGTATTACTTTTATAAAACTGCTACAAATTTCTGAAAAAAAAAAAATAAGGAGAAGGGTTTGGGGGTTCGCTGGATTGTCGTTGCTGGTTCATTCGAAATCTTGTCTTATTCTCTTCCTTCGATTATTCAAGCCAAAGTAGTAAGAATTTTCTTGTTCTTATTCTTCTTCTTATTGTAGTGGTTTAAGAGTGCAAAAGGGAGATCTTCCCTTTCTCTTAACTGCTTCAGAGAGGGTAGCCATTGTTGATTAATGGAGTCCAGATCATTAAGATGATTTAGCAATTAAATGGATCTTTACTCATTGAGATTATTTTAATTGTTGAATACACATACTTTCATTGTTAAGTCTGGAATCCATGGCTGAGTGTCTTTTCAGTTGTTGAATTTAACTCTTAACTGCTAGATTCACTATTCATTTGCTGGAATTAAGTGTGATGGGTTCCTTTATATCGAGCATACACTTTTGTTCTACAATTATATGCATATAATACTTTGAGATGGTTGAACATTTAATTGAGCACCATTTCAAGTTGTATCGTTGAATTGTTTTAAGGCTATTCTGATATCTCTTTGTGGACCGTCATTTTCATTACTCAAACACTTGTTTTGGGAGATGGTTTTGACTAATGGCTTTAGTATTTTATTTGATGAAATTAAAAGCCTGAAATTCTTTTATGGTTCTTGATTCATAAGGGTTTGGAAGTTTGACCTTTACATTTAGGGAAATTTACATACATACCACCCGATTCTTATATACTTACATATCTAACAAGTAAATTTTACTTATTACATTTATACCACCCAAATATTTTGTGTCATATCAAATTATTAAGTTACTTGTACGTAAATATATGAGAATTAGATGGTATTGTTTGTAATTTTTTTTTTCTTTCCCTCGTGGTAGTTGGATTCTATTATGGGGATTTCCTTTGCTTTAGTTTACTGGAATTGAGCTTTGAAGCTATAATGTTTTTTTTCCTTTGTCTCACTGAAGTAAAGTTTTGGTAATCTGTTTTGGTAATCTGTAAGTTTCTTTGGTCCGGTGTATTGAGGCCGAATTTTGAAAATCCTGAGGATTCCTTTGGGCTGATCTGTTGAAACCCGATTTTTTTGGATTTGGATACTTAAAGTTGCAGCAATACAAGAAGTTAATTTGATTTCATTTCCCTGTGTTCTTGGTTTGTTGAGGCAGAAATTCTAGAGATTTATGGTCTTCTTTGGTTCGGCTTTATTGAAACTGAATTTTGGATTCTCTTTTGTTGCAAGAAATTATACACTTACACATGTATGCTTTGGGATATTCATTTACATATTATCACTGTTTGGATATTTACATATTCAACACTTTTTTTTTTTGGTTTCTCATATTTAAGAATTTTTGTAAGAAATATTTAATTCTTACCTTCCTGAATATACTATTCTATGAGATTATTGTTGGATAAACTTAAAAGGCCATTCAGTTTTCTGATATGTAGAGAAATGGAAGCCTAAACACTAGGCTCAAATATAAGAAGTTCATTCCAGTCTTGAAATACAAAATAGGTTAATCATTGAAGTGCATATGAAATATCAAAGTGGGGGCATAAGTCGGACATGCGGGGTACAGGCAATGATGCACAGACTAATAATCGTGCTTTTATAGCCGAAACAAAATAAAATCAATACTCAGAGATAGATGCCCATTTTACTTGAGTTAGGTAGACTCTAATCCCTACGCTTTAAGAAATCCGTGAATCGATAACGGATATTACGATATCGTACATCATACCGATACAAGAATGTATACTTCAACAACAGATACTACACCGCACTTGCACGACGATAAAACACTGCACATGCATGACAACAGATACTACGTCAACACATATCACCTCACACATATATCACAACAAACACATATCACATCGAACACATACAACATATTAAATATCATACACAAATACCACACATAGCATATACACAACACATTTAATACATCAAATCAAACATGACATATCAAACACATCGCATCGAACACAACACATATAATTATCAAAATTATCATACACACCCTACACATTAAACATCACATAAACACTATATATTAACCATCACACATACACACTACGCATAACACATTGCACACTATACACTACATATTACACATCACACCTCACACACCAGATACCACACATCAGATATTGCACTCATAAGAATTCAGATACTACGATAACAGATACTCCACTCTCAAAACTCAGATACTACAAATGGTTCACTCACTAATTAAGTGGTAGGGATTAGGATTGCCTACTCTATGGTGATTTGCTGGTGACTTGATCCGAGATTGATACGTAGCTTCGATCTCGGGTTGCTGTGGGATCGAAATAGAAATTAAGTTTACTGACCGAGCCTATCCTCAATTAGAATTCTTATTCCCCACTTCGATCTTTTATATGTTTATAACTAAACTTAATTATACGTGATATCTTGTAATTATTAGCTTGCTTTGGGACATCAGCGAATTGGCAGGTACACATTTGTTTACTCGCACTGACTCTTTTATTTTATTTATATATATTGTCGTGCATTCCTTTACTTTTCATTATCGTTCATATTTACTCATATTCATGCTTTTTTATTATTACTTTCTGTATACTAAGATACGCCCACTAGGATAAGCCATCTAGGGCATTGTTAGTTTCTTTTTATTACACATGTTTATTTTCGATTATTGCTTCTCTGCATACTTGTACATACCCTGTAGGATAGTGCCGTTCGAGCATGTTTCTTCTCTTTCTCTTCTATCTCTATCATTTCTCGAGACGAGACGACAGATGACGAATGAAGGATCTTCGATCGGACTTTCGTAGATTTAAATAACATCTATAGGGCGTCGAGGTCGTCGTTTGATACGACGTAAATCCTCACACTATCTTTTAGGACTTAGTACGATCGTACATCGTACGTTATAAGTCCTAAGCCGTTTAGATTCGGCGTTGTCGTCTGACACGACATAAATCCTCTCATATTTTTGGGTCATTTACATATGATATGTAGATATAAATCCCAAATCATTTAAATAATTTGCAAGATTGAAATATAAACACAACTTCACTTTCAAAGATGTCAAGCCCAATCATGAGTTAGTTTGAGATGTCATCTGAAGCTCCTTCGACATCTTCGACATCTCCTACTTTTCATACCTTTGGATTCCGAAAATAACTGTTCCACATCGAACCATTCCCTTTCGATTCTCCTACAAGAATCGTGAAACCTAAACGTTGATATTCTCGAAGACGAGCTCATGATCCTTATCGAGAGTTTTCTTAGATGACTTCGATTCCTAAGATGTAATTAACTATGAGAGCTGCATCTATAGTGATTAAGAACCCCGATTAATCTAAACCTCGTATAATTCGTGCATTGGACGGTGGAATTTGTCGATTATAAAACTCGTGACCAAAATAGAATCATAAACTTTTAAGTTTAGATAGTTAAGCTCTACTAACAAGTGTGTACGCTCATCTTTTGGGATGACGTGTCACTCGCGTATCGCGCTTCAATTATTTAAACTATTTGATATGAGATCTATCCTGGTCTCGTTATTTTCAAAAATAAAATAATATATCACCATTTTCAAAATCAAAATAAAATACTTAACATATTACATTAAATTTAAATTTTAAAATTTTATTTTCAAAATAAAAAAAGAAAAAATTAGCCGACATTCAACTGCACTATTTGTTCCTGGGTAATATATTGAAGAGTGCGACCAGTCAGTTTTATGACGTTTGACATTGTTATGTGAATATGACTATCTTGGCACTCTTAAACAGTATTGTTAATAATTTTGTCAGTGCAGTCCCAAAAGGTATTGAGGTGCGGTTATCATGAAAATTTGGCTCTCTTATTGGGATTTTATCCGTTCAACCTTGTTGCAATAATCATCACGCTAAGTTACCTTTCTCACATAAGTCAAATCAAAACATCTATTCTCCTAAAAGGATCATCAGATGGTCGACGTTTAATGTGACCAAACCATCTAAGACGGCTCTCTCTAATCTTGTCCGCCATTGGAGCTACACTAACCCCAAACCCAATATATATATGTATGTGTGTGTGTGTGTGTGTGTGTGCCGCTCGTCATGGCCTGTTGGTGGCGGGGTCATTGTAAGTCCCCTCAGGTCACGGGGTTCGATCCCACCATAGCGCGGGCGCTCTCGAATGTCAAGGCACATGGCGCGGTCCTCATCATGGGGCTAAAATGCGCATGGGAAACCGATATTTGTTTTCTTTATAAAAAAAATTATATATATACTCTCTGGGTTCTTAGTTGTGAGAAAATCTGTATTTGTTCATTTATCTACCCAGTAGTCCACCTTTATTATGACTTGACAGCTCTTTCTTGTAATCTGCATTCCTAAATGGAGTATTGCAGATCAAGAAGCTTGATTTTAGTAGTAAAGTTACAGCTGTTTGGTGAAATTGACTTAATGAGGAAATGGAATAGTATCAATGTTCTTATGATTTGGACTACTTAACTTACTTCGATGATATTATGCTGGCCCGCAAACTTTTTTTGAGTTTTCCATAGTTGTCATGATGGATTGTGATTGATTCAATTGCGTAAGTGTTGAAGTAATTTCAAACCGTCTTCCAGACTGAATAAAGAGTAGCTCATTATCGTGTAAAGTACTCCCTGACTATTTAGATGAGGTTATTTTGGACACAATCTATAAAAGTCTCAAATTAGTCCTTATAGTATGTTAATTTTGGCTAAAACAGAATCCAGGAGGATTATTTTAACCCATATTAAAAAGGTCTGGAGGTTAAATTGGCACTTTTATCAACTTTGGGACTAAAATGACTCCCTACAAATATTTAGGTGATTTTAACACTTTTCTTACTCATTATCTTTTAATATAACATATCAAGACATACGCTTATTATTTTTGATATTTTAACTGATGTTTGAAGAAACTCATTTTTATGTAATTACTTGCATGTGAGAATAATGAAGGGCTCAGTTGCGAATAGCTGACACCAGAAGGAACTATTAAAATAATTATAGTCGAGTGCAGTGTCAAAATAGTCCCTCTTATTATTTACATAGGTTCATTTTAGATCCACAGTCTATAAAAGTATCAAATTAGTCTTCGCAGTCTTTTAATATTGTTTGAAATAGCCCCAAGTAAGGACTATTTTCACCACCATTATAAAGTTCGGGGACTAAATTAGAATTGTTATTGAGCCTTTGAAGAGTCGAGGACTATTTTTACACTTTTCTCATGTTAGTCTAGTTTTAGGAAAGTATTACCCTTCTCATAAATTGAGCGGATTTTTGTCAAATCAAGGGAGTTTCTAAGAAGTCATTAACTCTTGTATTTCAGGGTTTGATGCGCAAGGTTTTTATCATAGCCAATATACTTATTTCTTTGATATTACAGGTGATTTAACAAAATACAATTTGCCTTAGCTCTGATTATTCATAAGGAATAATGCACTAATTTTATTTGTTTGAGGTAATAGTCGGAGCTTGTTGTTGAAAGTTTATGCATGAGTATGAGTTTATATTGCAGCAGCTCTAAAGAATTTGCCATTGTCCTTTGGTTCCAAATTTCTTCCGTAGAAAATGCATGATAAATAGGATTTACATCAATTGAGGCTTAGGTACTATAGATTAGTTAAAAAAAAGTATATAAGATAATTAACAGTACACAATAAAGTAGAAATATGGTAAGCAAGTTGCCAGAATTACTGCAGAGGAGCTCGGAAAGAAAATATCACTCTGAACAGAACGTGGTTTAGTGTTCTATTGTATTCAGCTTAAACTAAAACTAAATCTAAATCAACTCGTAGTTGAGATAAATCTGATGTTTATACAATTTTTTTTTATTTAGCGGTTGGTGTGATTATGTTTGAAATAGGCGAAATTTATACAGACTCAGCATAAAATGTAGTAAAAGAAAGGAAAAATACACAAATTACATAATATTATACCGATTCCTGCCACTTGTAGTTACATTTGTCTACTGCAGGTTTCATTATTGATTATGGAGAATTAGTTCTATTTTTTGAGATAAAGTAAATATTATTTCCCTCCAATGAGAAAATTCCTTGGGCAGTTGAAATGTAATAAAAATCTTCTAAACCACAACTAAATCTGTACAATGCATTTTCTTCATAAGAAGATATTAGGCTTCATAACTTAAAATCTTTAATAAAACATTCTTTGATCATATCATTTAAAAAAGAAATTATCAAGTTGTTTGAACCTTTGCATTAGGTTAGATGATGATTAATTTTTCCTGTAATCTACAAGAGTAAAAGAAATGTTGGTGTTACTAATATTTATAAACCGTAGATTGGTCCCAACTCCTAAAATTCTTGAAATTAGAGGTGTTAAGAGCTGATGCTTAGCTAAGAGTTGCTTGCCTTGCTTAAGCTAAGACAACCAAACAAATTCTAATGCCATGTTTGTTGACCCAAAATAGCTGGACTACAGCTGTTGATTGTGATAGTTGATGAAGCCCACCATTACTCATATTATGCAGTATTTTTTTTTTTTTGTCCTTTTCTATCACTGAAACGTAGCATCAGAGAGACTTGAACGGCCACGCAATTTATACTCTTTATGTTACCGAAATCTACATTATTTAGTCTTATTTAAGCTTGTTTTCCTATGTTTTATATTCCAATATCTTTTCTCCTTTACATGCCAGTTAAAAAACTTGAAGTTGAATACGCTACAAGAGCTTCAAGGGCCATTTTCATACATACCGCTCAATTCCTATTTATTTACATATCTAACACCTAAAGTTTAATTTTTTACATTTCTACCACCCAAGTCTTTCATATCACATTAAAAATATCACTATTTTGACTTTAAAAAAGTGAAATACAATTTTTCATGCATAGGTAAAGTGATATATATATATTCCGTGTGTGTGTAAAAATTGAAGTTTAGGTCTTAGATATGTAAATAAATAGGAATTGAGCGTTATGTATGTAAATCTTCCAAACTTCAATGAGTATAACACTGTCACTATCAACTCACACGAATCACTGTTTAACGAGGGGGAATCTCGTATGAAGAATACTCTCTTTTGATGAATCCAGCTGTGTGCCACCACATATCAATTAAGGCAAGTGTTTTCTTATTATGTTTATTTGAGATTCTTCTCTAATCAATCTTCCCCACCGACTTTTCTGTTCTTTCTGGAAGTTTTTTCTTTTTCCCTGATGAATCATCCTATCGAACGCCCCTTACAAGCCTTCAAAGTCATATTCTCAATGGGACAATGGATTCAAATTCAAAAGAGAGACTTGGTGAACTTTATCATCCCTTCCAATTGTTATTTATTTACAAAATAGTTAGAAATTGGATTTTTGTGCCACCAGACAATGGTGCACCACAGCTCAAAAGCTTTATTTTTGGACAGCATCTGTTTGATTGCATGCTCATGACATTTATGTCCCTTTCCAGCTTTCAGAATCTTGTTCCATTAATTGCCCTTTTAGTTAGGCTGCATTTACTGATCTTCAACCTGGATATTTTCATTTCTCAGGCTACCATCTCCTGCTTCTTTTATAGCAAGGGCTACTTTTTTTTTTTTGGTTTTTACGAGATTATTTGATTATATAAAATAGTTGGTGCCGGCCTTAAAACCTAGAGAGTTAAGACTAATGAATAAAATGAAGAAATATTTCATGAATGCTAGACATATTATAATTTTAAAGTTTTGAGTTTGAGTGCTTATAGTGATAAAATCATGAATACTTACAGTTCATTAGACTTTTTGTCTCCATCAAACATCAAAGCTTAGCTCATCAAGATTTGTGCCATTTAAAGGGAACTAATTTCATTGGTGTTAATGGCACTCTTAACCAATACTCTACTAAAAACATGTATTTTTTCTTGCTTTTAAGATGCAAATAAATGCCATTACAGTGAACTACAGGTAGATCAAATTAAGGGTTAAATCGGCATGTTTATCACACCTTGCATAGATATGTGAGTTGACAGCCATGAACTCTCCATCACATTACTATGTATTTACTTATAGCACCCAAACTTTTCTAAAATTGCACCATTTCATGTATGGGTAAGGTGGATATGTAATACCTTGGAATCGAGTGCTTTGTATGTAAATCTTCCTTGATATTATTATCCGCCAGCTGTGTCTGTTTTTGTTAACTGCGAGAGGCAAGAATGCTTCTTTCCTTTCTTATCAGGCGACATTTTTTACTTGAAAAATCATTCTTTGGGTATATATTTGGAGCCCCCCCTCTCATATGTTTCCAGCAAAAGACAGATCCTGACGGTGATTTGTAGGTCCTTTTAAATTAAAAAAAAAATTATATATATCGGATTGGTACGTACAGAACTTGTGGCATTAAATTAATTGATTATTAAGTTCCAGTTGTGATGGGGTTAGTCTGCTTTGTAAGTTGGCAGAGTTAAAGAGAATTTCTCCATCAATTATGATGAAAATTTGTGCGGTTGGTAACACCATTAAAAGGAAAAAAATACGAGTGAGTCAAGTTGACTCGTGAGCCAGCTCGAATATAAATCTAGTTCAATGAATGGCTCATACTTTTTATGAGCTGACGAGTCAAATTTGATCTCTATGACAGCCTATTAGTCGGCTTGCTAGCTGACTCATTTAGTAATGTTAATATAAAATTCTTAAACTATATTACAATTCAAAGAGTTTAAATGCAAAATTAAAGTTTTTTTTTTCTTTTTTTTTTAAGTTAATCTCATTTATATTGAGTGATTTTTTATATTTTAATTATTTTATTATAATAATCATTTGAATCATAGTTATTCTTTTTATATTGATGAGTTGGCTCCTCAGTAAACTCAAATTTGTAGGATTAAACACAAATTCAAGTTATGAACGGGTATGTACGTATGGCTCAAATTTGTTGTCTGCGCCTTAAGTCAAAATATATTTTTTAGAATGTTCTTTTTAACGTTATGATATATGACAGTAGTTTGATTATTCCAAGGTTATAAAAGAAATTTGAAGCTGATTATATAAAATTATCGCGTATATATATATTGCTTTTCCTAACTCTTTCTCTTATCTTATCGACGAGAAGGATATCATAGGCGAATAACATACACCAAGGTAAATCCTCTAGTAAATGTCTAGTAAGAGGATCCAAAACTAAAGCAAAAACGTACGGGCTTAAAGCTGATCCATGATTTAATCCAACAAAAAGTGGAAAAATATTAGGTCATAGTTGCTAAACCCTAAACACGTTTTTTTAAAATATTTGAAAATTAAAAAGTAGATGAAGCGGAGTTGCCTTCCTTGGTAGTTTAGGGTAGAAAAGGAGCGGAAGGAGAGAAAAATGAGAGTTTCCGGTCATTGTAAGCCTTGATCTTGTCATTACTTCCCTAGCTAGCTTCTAATGAATGCATTGCGAGCTTTCGACAATTAATGTGATGGTTGTCAAAGAATCAGAGGGGGGTGGAGGGACATGCGAGGTTTTTGGGAAGAGGAGAGGGTTTCAGGTAGAGAGGAGTGAGGAAAGAGAGGGTGTATGTGCGTATTATAAAACCACGTTCGTTAGTACCCTGACTTATGGTTGTTGAAGATAACCGATGACAAATGAACGTTGTTAATATGTGTTTTTAATTTGTGATTTATTGCGTCAGTAATAATAAAAACTATAGAAAAAAATATTGTTGCTAATAAACGACAAAGATTCTGTAGTAATACCGTTACAGGTAACCAAATATAAATTGCTGACGGAGTGTTGATAATTTAAATTATTATTGATGAAAAAATTTTCACTTATTAAAAAAATACATCAGTTAGCTCCCCTCCAAATGGTGGGTTCATGAATAACCGACGCCATATGACCCTCAATTAATATTTAGATTTAATTGACTGCATAAGCTTTCAATAATGATTAAGACTGTTGTTATAAGCGACAAGATGTTCTGTTATTAAGCCGTTACAAATAACTTAAATCGTACAATGTCGAAAAATTGAACATATTTTTGCAACACAAAGATAGGCTGTCAGTTTTACCGTTAGTTTTAGCATTTTTTTTTTGCAGTGATCCAATATTTTTTCTCAACAATGATATGTTTACTAAAGTATCGTTAACATTTAGATCTATTGAAGTTCATGGTCAATACTTGCTCAAAATGAGTAAGGATATTAGAAAGATGTCTAAGATACTATTTACCCAAATTATACAATGATATGCCACAGACAAATCTTCATCATTCGACATGAATCTCGAGGCATGACACGGATCTCGAGATGAAATTTAGAGCAAAAAAAGTTCAAATCTTTATAAAAAGTCATCCAGAGCTTTGATTTCAGCAGACGTATAATCAAACTGACCAGCTCGCTGAGATTGACCTAATGATATCAAAGTTAGTCCAAACCAAGTCAAATTAAGCCTGGAACAAGTCATTAAACTACTATTGAATGATTTTTTGACACATTTGGTAGGTCAAATAAATGTCAAATCTGACAAGTTCATAGTCAAATCGAGCGTCTCGACAACAAGAATCCAACGAGCCCAAGCTCACTAAACTCTGACATCCTTAAGACATCCAAATGCCCATTAAACACTATATGATTGAAGAAAGCTCTATGGACCGTTCAATCAATATAATTCATATTATTGCCTTAATTGCTCTCAAAACACTATAAATAGTCCCCCACACCTCATATGAGGGGAGGAGCCTGAGCCTTGAGTGAGAACTTAAAGATTTGAGGATTAGTTGAAGTTCAACAACATATTGATCGTTGTGGACATCCGCAGACCATTTCCGATCTTCGTCGATCATCACCGACCGTTGTCGAACACCGTTGACCATCGTTTACCGTCGTCGACCATTGTATACACTCGCCGACCGCGGGCCCCGTGGTTTTTTCTCTTTCAAGGTTTTCCACGTAAAAACTTATGAGGTCATCACTATTTGTTTTTCTTTTATCTAAGTTTGTGTTAAATTCTCGTGCAACACTAAAACGATAATCTATTACTCTACTGGCACGAAATTTCTAGCACACTTCATAAAAGATGATTATGTCATCAGCATAAACCAAATGAGATATAATTTCACTACTTCTAGATTTATGTTTGGCCCCAAGATAATTAATAAAGTGATGGTTAACGAGAGAGGAGAGATAATCTGTCACGCTCCCAAAAGAGCTCTTAAGAGCGGTGGGTAGCTCAGGACTTATATACTGCTTTTCGGCCCTACATCTAGCCGATGTGGGACTAAATGTCCGTGACATTCTCCTCCACCCAATCACGTGACGCCCTCGTCACGGATCGGCTCCACCGAGGGCCCTACATCGTGGAGAGTCCCCACACCCAACAGACAGTACCCCGCTCTGATACCACTTGTCACGCTCCCAAAAGAGCTCTTAAGAGCGGTGGGTAGCTCAGGACTTATATACTGCTTTTCGGCCACTTATATACTGCTTTTCGGCCCTACATCTAGCCGATGTGGGACTAAATGTCCGTGACATTCTCCTCCACCCAATCACGTGACGCCCTCGTCACGGATTGGCTCCACCGAGGGCCCTACATCGTGGAGAGTCCCCACACCCAACAGACAGTAACCTGTCTCTGATACCACTTGTTGAGAAATTTATGGCAAAGAAACGCAAGAATCGACGCAATCTGGAAGAACACGAAGAGTTTAACGAGGTTCGGCGAAGATGCTACGTCCTCGGGAGCAGAGCGGCGACTATCTTTCACTAATCGGAAAAGAGTACGTAATACGAGGATTCGGCCATACAACGATTCGGCGTAAGTCCTAGGGTTACAACGGGACCTATTTATAATCGTAGAGTACGATAGGTCCCGTCGGAACCCTATGACTTATGCCGAATGCCTATGGCTAATCTCGTATTACGTACTCTTCTCGATTAGTGAAAGATAACGCCGCTCCGCTCCCGAGGACGTAGCATCTTTGCCGAACCTCGTTAAATCTCTTTGTGTTCTTCTGGATTGCGTCGATTCTTGCGTTTCTTTGCCATAAATTTCTCAACATAATCTATAGCCAAAATGAAAAGGGTAGGAGATAGTGGACCCCCCTATTTGAGACCTTTACTAGATTCAAAATTGCCCATGTTGCTCAAAATTATTAAGTATAGAGTAACAATTATTATCCAAGAACATATGTAACAGTTTGCAAAAATCCTCCTTAAAACTTTTAGCCCTTATAATAGCATGAATAAATTTTCAGCTAATGGTATCGTAAGCTTTTTGCAAATCAAGTTTTAAAATATCATTAGCACCTCTACATTTAATGTCCAAATCGCTGTAAGAATGTTATCAATGATGCTCCTATCATTGATAAAACCAGCTTGCTGTGAAGAAACCAAATCATTCATGAGAGGTTGTAATATACTCACCAAAATCTTACTTATAACTTTAGACACTAATATCAAATTTTGATGATATTTTATTGGAATCTACCATTTAGCATACTTTTATCTAAATCGCACACAATTCTTATGTATTTCAATATCTAACACCCAAAATTTGGTATTGATGACATGAATCTATGCATCAAGAGGTGTATTTCACTTGTAAAGAGGAAGTAAGGTGGTTGAGTTGTATGTATATAAATATCAAATTTTGGTTGTGTTAGATGTGTAAATAAATAAGAATTGTGTGCTATTTATGTATATCCCCCACAATTTTAAAAAGAAAAAAAAACTAATGAATTATGATGATATTTTATTAGAATGTGTAGACTCACAGTAACCATATTGAATGCTAAATATAAATAACTTTTTCAAACAGCTATCATTATATATTAGTAATATTATATATTAGTTTAAAATATGGTTAATGATTCTAATTTTATATTAATGTGATTATATATTATTAAACAGCTATCATTAAATAAATGTTTGGTAAGCCACAAGCAATCTTGTTTTTTTAAAAAAAAAACCTTATATTTTCTTACACTACACAATTCTTATATATTTACATATCTAACATCTAAATTTTAATTGTTATCTTTATAACACTCAAAATCTTTCATATCACATCCGAAATATTACTGTCATTAATTTCAAAAAAAATATTACTATTATTTTTTATTTTTATTAATTATAATCAAACACAAAAAAAAAAAAGAAAAAAGAAATCACATGAATTTGAAATAAATTACATTTAAAAACATTGCATTTAAAATATCTTTAAATTCTAAATATTTGCAATCAATCATAGTCTCTGTGAAACATTACAATACCTTGAAAGAAGACAGTTCAAGAAAATAGCTAATTTTGTTTTTAATGAAAAGGAAAAAAGAGGGAGAGAAAGTGAGAGTTTGTCTTTTATTTATTAAACAAACATGTCTTGTTTTTTCAGAAAAAAAGAAACTTTATTGTAAGGTTCTATGATTGATAATAATTTACTTTTGATTCAATGATTAAAAAATTTATGAGTTCAAATCACTATCATCACAAACATGGATTCAATTCCATCTCCAGCAACAACTCTAACTCAGCTTGATTGTAAGTTCGAAGAAGAACAGATTCGAGTCTGATAGATTTTTCAAATCTAGTAATTTGTCAAAATATGATATGTAAAATAGTGATTGATTGATTAGGGCTGCACAATAGTTGTGCCTGCTCCATTCCATTTCAAAGACCATTTTTTTCCTTCTTCCTTACCTGCTCCCTTTGATTCTATATAACTTGCTTTCAGCTCCTCCCGCATATTTTAATAGACTTCTCGGCCTTTGGCCCTAACCTAGTGTCCTTTTCTACTTTCACATCTTAATAATTAGTGCAATTTCCATCACTCATTATAAAATATGAGATGCATAAAATCAAGAACAAGAGGTAGAGATTTATTTCACATACTCTAGCTATAATCATGCATATGCTAATTATTTAGAAAACGACAAGTACATCTTCTTCCTCAACATATATCTAATAATTTAATTTGTAAAATAAAAAGAAGATAAAAATCAGAATTAAGCAGTCACTGAGGTCTGAATCGAAACATTTCCAGAATAAAGAACATCTGCAGATTTCTCCCCTTCTTTCCAAAGCTCTGGCAACGCTTCCTTTATGTTGTGTATGCTCACCAACGCATGATCTGCACCCTTCACTCTCTGTGAACTTCCAACCTGAACCCAATAAAAAAAAAAAAAACATTTTAATTTCATAAATATAACCTTTTTTAAATTTTTTTCATATCATAAAAAATAATATATATACACTAACTATCATTTCATAGTCTCTTACCAGTACTGTGTGCAGACCAATTCTCTTCCCCGCTTGAATGTTTCTAATGCTGTCTTCAAAGAAAATCTAAAGGAACAAAATATATTTTTTTAACAGTTTTGATTATTTCAGCATAAGAATATATATAAATACATAATCAGTAACTATGTATATGAAATATATACATATATACTTACAGTTCTCTGTGGATTGATTTTGGCAATTGAAAGAGCGAGAATCATGGCGGATGCAGATGGCTTGCAGATAACAGGAGACGTTGGTAATTCAGTAGTTGGCTGTGATCTTGAGAAATGATCGAGGATATCGAAAATATTAGATTTATTGTCTTCATTTACTTCATCTAATGAATAGTTATTCTCTTCATTTTTGTTCAGCGTTTCAAAGCATATAATTCCCTCAAAACAGTCTTCCAATCCCAATTTTCTTAGAACTTTAACAGTGTGGATTTTATCAGCATTTGTGAATATCTGTAACAGCAAGTAATGAAATTATTGTAAGAAATAATATTTTTTCTGAGTAGATTAATACAATATAATAATAATAATAATAATAATATAGAGATAGAAAAGACATACAACTTTGCGAATTGGGATGCTTAGCAGAATCTGTCTAAGAACAGGATCAGGTTTCAGGTTCTCGTAAGGCAATCTTCCATGAACGAAGCTGTTTGGAATCATAATAAAATTTTAAATTCTGAAAGTCCTTAAATGTATAGAGGAGTTTAAGCAAATGAGATGAGCTTTTACAAACCTATGGTAGTCATCGTAGTTTATTTTATAGCCGATTGCCTGTAATTAAATGCAAATACAGATGTAAAAAGTGAGATTAAAGGTAAATACTTATAGCAAACAGTAAATAAGTAAATAAGTAAATAATAATAATAAAATAACTTGCCCTAAGACCAGCCATGGTGGTGCCATAGTTCTTGTAGAGAAGATTGCACATATCGTTAATTTTGCTCTCCTCAATTCCAAGCCTCTCCACCATGTAATCTGAAGCGCAAAAGCATGAAAAGGTGAAGATTTTTTAAGTTGCAGAAATTCAAACAGCTTAAACAAATGAAATGATATATACATATATATAATAAATAAAAATACCTCCAATATTTTTCCTGCATTGAGCTGCGAGTCCAGAGTTCAAGGGATACAGAGTATCATCCAGATCTAGTTTGGTCAAAGTTTAAGCAAAAAGTCAACCACACCATTTTATGGGATGGGAGCTATGAAGAATAGTATTTCAGAGTTGAGGAATTACCAAATAAAAGGCAGTCATATTTAGTCTGGCTGAATCGATGTTCATAATCCATTTTTGTCAGTATAAGACTCCCTAAGAAAAAAGATCACCTTTTTCAGCTAGAAAAGTAGAATTTTTTGTTTTCTGAACATTATTTCAACAAAAATTAATAAAATTTGTTTTTTTTATAATTATGAATACTCCGTTTTTCTTTGTCCAAAATGCAAGCCTTTTAGCTTTAGATGAATTAACAGCAACGTTCAAAAATGGATTTTTGTTCATCCCAAACCTAAACGAGATATAAATCCCAAAATCCAACCAAAGAAGATGCCCAGAAGCTGCAAATCTTTGAGGAAATATGGGATTTTTAATCTAGAAAAAGAACATACCAATAAAAATAAGAAATTTTATATCAGCAACGCAGAAATTATCAGCGAAGAATATCGACTGAGAAGAAAAAGAAGAAAGCGAAAAGCTTTGTCTTTTTTCTTCTGAATAGAGGAGGAGAGGAAGCGTGAAGCGGGGAGGAAGAAGGGAGGAGGTCGGGGGTTTAAATAGTGCAGCAGTTGCTTCTGGAAGCGAAATTAATTGAATTAAAAAAAAATGAAAAGTTCCTCTTTTTAAAAAAAAAAAGAAAGAAAGAAGAAATATGAAGATTAGTTGATAACAGATGAATTTTTAATGAAAAGAATTAGCGTAAGTGGGGAAGCAATTAATGCTCTCAAGTGTGAATCGGATCCATACCCATACCAATAATTCTCTTTATTGGCAGTGGTTTAAGTTTTAAGTAGATGCGTGAATGTGATAGCTTCTGTAAATGTAATACTTGTCTTGATGATATGTTCATACAGCTGTAAATTAATGCAAATTTATGATATTTTCTGTATTTCTGCATATTAAGATATAGAATATGACTTGAATAAAATCAGCTTAATGATTGAAAGATTATCTCAACCTATTTTGTTTCTTCTATCCTATCATCACTGTGACAGTTTTGTCTAAATTTGTATATTTTTCAGATATTTTATATGGTTCAATTTTTTCCTATCAATTCAATATCTACATTTTCGCTTCTAAAAAATCTTGATAACATACTTTATATGCACTTATTTTGCTTAACCATTTAGGCTCTAGGAAGATGAATTTCCCTAAGAGGGAAAGATCATCTTTATTAACTTTGATGGTTGCGTATCGATTATAACGTATAATTCATACATATTTGTCAGAAATTTTGAAGATGTATCTCAAATTATCAAAAAGTTAGGCATCACATGTAAATATTAATGATTTATGTGGCAAGTAAATATTTCAGACATGTTCATTTTGTTGTGAAATTTAGGACGAATAAATGCAAGAATCGACACAAAACAGCAGAAAACACTGAGATTTAATAAGGTTCGGCAAAGATATTCTTACGTCATTGGGAGCTGAGCGGCGAATTCACTATTTCAGAGGAGTTACATAGTTCGGTTCAAACATACCTATAGGGTTACACCTTTATTTATACAAACCAAGAGAGTGATAGGTGGAAGGTAGGTGAACGGTAGGTGAGATGTGGTAGGTGAGCGGTAGGTGGGAAAACAGGTGGGAAAGCAGGTGGGAAAGTATGTTTGATACTTAATTAGGAATCTAATTAAGTTAATGTGTACGGGTCTTCATATTACCCAACATCTTTTATAAATATATGTGAATGTGTGTGCTCGAGCGTCTATTTGTATATGTATACGAATGTATTTATGTATGTAAAACTGCTTGATAAAAACATCACCCCAATTCCCACGTACTGGTTTAATTCAGAAACTCCTTTGTATGGTAAAAGAGTTATTTTACTTGTTCACTGATAATTAGTGGCAGTTTAGGGATGAAAATGGCAGTATGCGTATAAACATGCAAGTTTTGTTACAATACATCAAAATAGTAAACCGATAAGAATTAAGTGGTGTGTAGGTAAATCTTCCAATTATATATGCATATCTAATATTTCAAGAGCTTATTCCAGAAATAAATTATTGCATGTTTAAATAGTAATATTAAAGGAGAAAAATACGAGGTATTTTTTTCCTCTTTGATCTAATTTAAAAAAATAAAATTATTTTTATTTAAAATTTTAGATTTTCTCATAAAATATATATATATTTTTACTTGTTATCTTCTTTCCGAGACTTACAGATAAGCAACAAATGAGAGAAAGAAGATAGAGCCCCTAATCTACTAGCAGACGATCAATGTGATTTCCATAAAAAAGAAAAAGAAGACTTCTTGTCTACTGGCAGACGGAGGAGGTCCCTTGGAAATGTTATCGTGCTTTATGTGGGAGATTTCCTGCACCGCAGCAGTGATTTCTAAAGAAGATTTTTTGCATTGCGAAAACGCATTGTATAGGAGATTTTACGCGTTGCGGCCATGCTTTCTAGAGCGGATTTTTCGCGCAGCTGTTGCGCTTTCTAGGGGAGATTTTCCGCATTGCTACAATGGTTTTTGGAGGAGATTTTTCGCGTTACTATCACGCTTTTCGGATGAGATTTTCCGTGCTAGTATCGCATTTTACAGAAATGATTTGTTATAGCCTTTGTGCTAGTATGTGTTAGTCTTTATTAATTATTAATCGAATGATGTGGCACCTTTACATAACAATAATGAGTTTATCTGTATGCCTTTCTCTTTCTTGATATAATAAAATTTTAACGTTGCTTCTAAGGTTATTTTTTGCATTTCCTACTAAGTTATGGTTGCTTCTCCTTTAGATGGTAAAAATATGTTATTGCCCAACTTTTGAGTCGAAGTACCCAACTTACTTGTTGTTGCTAAAAAATGTTTGAATTTGTCTCGATTACTTAAGCAAAGCACTCTCGCTCGATGATTATCAATTGCAATGGAAGAAGTCAGTTATAATCCACGAAGGATGTAAAACTATCCAAAGTTGTATAATCGGAAATGCTCAACGACCTTAACAAGTGAAGAAAAGAGTCAAAAGAAGAACCCATGAAGAATGCAAGCCCCATCTTAAGTTATATAATAGGAGATGGTCCACGGTGTTAATTTGTAATGGACAAAGCCATATGAAATCCACCAATGATGATTGACTTATCTAAGGATGCTAGTCAATGCATCTGTTTGATGATCATAACCTGTTATGGAAGAGATCGAAGGGAATTTGCTAAGAATTTTTTACCTATCAGAGGATGTTCGTCAAAGATTCTACTGGACAACGGTAGCCTCAGATTGAAGATTTCTAACAAAGTTCTCTTAGGATCGATTAAGCTTAGAATGAGGTCTCATAGAAGCTTTATATTTCTTTGAGACTTGGGCATGAGACACAATGCATCGTACTTTTTATTTAAAATATGGTTTTAACCATGCTCAAAAATAAACTTGTGAGCCGCTTCTTATGTATATGTTGCCCCCAACAGGAATGTTTTCCCTACGAGCTTATAAAACAAACTATGTATCAAATCTTAAGGAGATCAACATCCAGATACAGTTGAAAGAATAGCTCCAATATGGTGAGAGGACGCAGGGGGGGGGGGGGTGGTGGGGTGCGGGGCGGGGTTGGGTGGTGGTGGTAGGAGTTTGTTGTGGGTTTGGTGTGGTGGATGATTGTGGTGTGACGTTGGCGATTCTCAGTGAATTAATGAATTGTAGGATTATTATTCAATCACAGTTGTGCTCGAGATGTAACATGAAATGATATTTCCAGACTACATCGAATGTTGCTCTTAGCCTAAAAGAAGTTCTCGCATAAGATGTCAAACAGATACGCGCCGGATGATGGAAATTTGTTGATGGATAACATTGATCTATGTGATCACAAATATGATGTGGGCAATGGATTAAACCTAATTTGAATGTGGTTAGTGCATAAAGATTCCTTTCTAGGTTGCGACAGGTACTCAGTAGGTGGTCTTCAACAACTAATGTTAGACAAGTTAACTCGACTGATCAAACCAACAAAATGGCACCCAACAAGTTAATTCAGCATGTCACAGAAATTCCAACTCAACAACACGATAAGTTAACCGGACAAGTCACTACAAGAAGTCAACTCATTTGGCCAACTTGATAGTCTAGAACTTGACATGCATGTTAGCTTCGCTACATCATGGAGCCTGACAAGTCAACTCAATAGGTCACCCCGATAGATTAACTAGACAACTTGGAATCATGCAAATCATCATGCTAGTTGGATTGCAAGGCATTCGGTTTTAAGGCCCCTTGGACATGTTATCATATTTCTCCACCCATAATAAGGATTTATTCGTATACATAAATATATATATTTTAAATATTTTTGAGATATAAATCCAATTATTTGTATCAATCAAAATCATTGAACTTTTCAATCCCACATTTAAAAATTTTATTTTAACAATAAAACTATTTTTTAAACCTCCTATTATTATAAGAAAGGTTATGAAAATTAGATTTTCCATTGAAACATAAGAATGAAAGGTTTAAGGTTCAAAAATTCAATTGAGGGGTTTAAGACGTAATAAATAATAATATTATTATAATATAATTTAAAGTATTAAATAATATAATATATATGTAACAAAAATAAATAGAACTTAATTAAAAATAATATCCTTAAAAAATATAAATTTAAATTTTGATAAAAAAATCTTCAAGATTAACTGTATATGTATTAAAAACAGCTAAATATATATTTATATATTAAATATATTTGGAAAAAAAAAACAATTCTAAGATAGACATATAAATATTAAAATAATTTATTGTAATAATATAAATAATACTAATTGCATAATTTATAATAATGAATAGGGAAAGTTACGTACATATAAATAAAGAGTATACATTATAAATATTTTATAAGTTAAAATTTTATCATAATCTGCCTATATTATGCAGCCTCATTATTCATTTTTGAAACCTAACTCATATTTCTGTTAGATATGGCTCATATCTAGGGAGTTGGAGTTTCTTGGTAAAGAGGTGTGTCTCCTGGTGAAAAGAAGTGTCTCTTGGAATAAAGGGGGTTGGGGGGAGTGAGGGCGAGTTTGTAATTTTATCCGTGGGTTTTATCTATAATAAATGTGTAACCCTATGGGTATGTTTGAACATAACTATTGGAATTCCTCTGAAATAGTGAATTCGTCGCTCTGCTCCTGAGGACGTAGGCATGTTTTTGTCGAACCTCATTAAATCTCTGTGTTCTTCTTTTGGATTTGTGTTATTGTTCGCCTTGAATTTTCATAACAATTTCAGCACTCACAGTTTCTTAATCCCATATATAATGAAGAAAAATTGGCATCTCACTATTTATGCAGAAAAACTAGTTTAACAAGAGCACATCACTTATGTCACCAAGGTGATGGGCATTTAATGAAATAGTTTTATTAAATTTTATTAATTATTATATAAAAATGTTTTAAATTTATAATTACATGTTTTGACTTAATATAATTTCTAACATTAAGTGTTATATAAATAATTGTATCAATTTACTTGAGAATAAAGATTAACCAGATAGGTAATTAGTTTGGACAAACTAATTACTGCGATATGATCGACTCACAAATTTTTGGGGCTTGATTCAAAAAATAAAATCTTGAGGTTGTTTGAATCAGCCATATGCCATATTCAGAGCTGAGCTGGCCGGCTGGTTAAAAAAAAAACCTAACCTTGTGATGCACTTTTAACAAATTCCTATAATGAGACATGAATTTCAAAGAATGATACAAATCTTGAGACATAACATATTTTTCAAGATAATCACTTGAGCAATAAATATTCAAACTTCGATTTCAACAAACTTATAATCAAACTAAAGGCTCAACTAGACTGACCCAATGGTACCAAAATCGATCCAATCCGAGTCAAATCAAGTCATTAAACTGTTTTTTGAAGTTTTCTGAGCATATTTAGAATATCAAACGGATGTTGAATCTGGTAAACTCATAGTTGAATCGAGCGTCTCGACTAGAAGAATCCAACAAGCTTAAGATCTCTCAATTCAAATATCAATAAAGCCCTCAAAAATCCATCAAATATTGTCTGATTAAAGGAACCTCTCCGGACCGTCCAATCAGAGTGGTTCATATTTCTTCATAATTACAATCGAGACTCTAAAAATTGAACCTCAACCCTCTCATGAAGGGGGAACTTGAGGCCGGGAGAGCTTAAAGCTTGCAGAAGACTGAAGCTTAGAGAATGAACTGAAAATGCCTCCTACTCTTACAGCCACTGACAACCATCGACCACCACTCGCAGGCCACCGCTGATCACCAATGAGCTTTGCTCACCCTTTGCGATGAAGCTCTCTGCAAAGCAATGACTGACATCGTTGAGTTATGAAGCAACTTGTGAAGCGGCACATCATCTTGAACATCGAGCTGACCCCAAAGAAGATGCAACAGCGCATCCCAATGAAGATGTAACAACACACCTCGTATACACCTCGTGCAGCTCATGACTCCTGCCTTCATGGCCTGTAGAGTTAGTTACAACTCACCACTACGATCGATGTGACTAACTACGACCTATGTGGACTACAACTCGTGCATCTCCCGGTTCCGACCCCTAAGGCCTATGGACGTCATTAAAGTTCACCACTACAGCCAATGTAGCCAACTACGAGCAACATGGTCCATAATTCGTAGAGCTACTGACTCCAACCCCGGTGGACTATGGATAGCGTTATCACTCACCACTATAACCTATGTGGCTAACTATGGTCTACATTATGCATAGTTCGTGGAGCTCCTAACTCCGAGCCTTGCGGCCCACAGACATCATCTTAGCTCACCATTTTGGCCAATACAACCTATGGGTCTACAGCTCTCGCAACTCCCCTCTAGACCTCTAGGGTCAACCGACACTTCTAGAACAATTTCATACGATTTATTTGGCTAACTACCGTCATAGTTATCAACTAAGACTTCTACATCAGGCTGACACTACAACCATTGTCTACAAAACTCACGAAGAACTACTGCCTCTGCGATAAGTGACTATGAACTTTGCAGTCTACTTTCGCCAAGAACTACACCTATATTAGGAGTATACAACTTTATAATTTCATCTTCTCAAATTTATGAAAAAAGTGAATTTTTGTAATCTCCAATTTATAGTAGATCTCTTCAACTGGGTTAGACTCCATAGTTTTTTTCCCTCATCAAGAGTTTTTCACTTAAAAAATCGAGGTGTCTCCTCCTGCTTACTTTTATTTAATTACTTGAATATGTGTCGGATTCTTGTTCAATGCTAAGACCATAAATAATTATTATACTATCATCACGAATCTTCCAGTACACATTCCCTAGGTTATGTGTCCCAATAGAATAATGAGAATCTTACAAACTTATCACACCATTCTTAAGCATTTATATATATTTAACACTCAAAATTTAATATTTACACTTATAACAATCTGGTATCATAAATTTATACATGTAAATGTGAATTCCAATTTAAGAAAAAGTGTCAGTCTCTGCTTGATTGAAGGTTAGTCATTTTAACGCATGGGGAATTAAAAAGTAAGAATGATTGACAAGCAACAAAGAAGCACTTATTTTAATAGGAGAGAGTCGTAATAAAATAAGTCGAAGCATCATCAAACCCTCTTATTTTAGGTAACTACTTATAAAAGCTTAATAGCCTTTTCAAAAACAGCTGTCTCACAATAAAGAAAAAACTTCTCACCAATTTTATTAACAATAATAATAATAAAAATACTGTTCACTAAAAGAGAACCGATAATAATTGTAGTAGTAGGGCCAATATATAGTTGCATTTTTTTTTTAGTTCCCATCCAAATTCATATATGTGTGTGCGTGCGTGTGTGTGTGTGTGTGTCTGATATGGAAACAACAAATTTTATTATCTATCATGAATCTCAATGCAATCTTTTGAGCAATAAACTTTCAAATCTTAAAAAATTTATCCATAGCTCCAATTTCAACAAACTTATAGTTAAACTGACTCATTACGATGAGACAATCTAGTGATATAAAAACTAACTATCAATCCGAATCGAGCCAGATCAAGTTATTAAACCACACTTGAAAGATTTCTGGACAAATTTGGAAGGAGAAACAAATACCGGTATTAGTAAGCCTATACTTGAATCGAGCGTCTAAACAAGACAAATCTAATGAGCCTAAGATCACTCAATTCTTACATCATTAAGACACCCAAATGTCCATTAAACGCAGTCTGATTGAGGGAAGCTTTCTGGACTGTCCGATTAGAATTGTTCATATTCCTCCGTTGACCTCCACCAACCATTATCAACCACCGCTAATCACCATTGATCACCATCAATCAGGACAGTTGGAGCTGTAGTCTGAAAATTATGGTTACCTTATCCCGCCTATAGGACAGAGAATTTTTGTAATCATTAATCAATAGTGGATTTTTGCAACTTGACCAAACCTCGTGGTTTTTTCCGTAAAAATTTTTGAAGTTGTCACTGTTTGTTTTATCTTTCATTTGTGTGTCTTGAATCTTGGACAATGCTTAAGACGTTAACTGCATTACTTCTATCGCATCGAATTTTCTACAGCATGCATCAATATATATATATATATATATATATATATATATATATATATATATATATATATATATATTGGTTTGTTTGAGATGTTTATTTTCTAGCACGCATAAATATAATTAAAAAAATTCCATTCGGATATTTTTTGTTGAAGGCTTACAAAAATTGTTGAACTGATATTTATTTTGTGTAAACGAAGAAGATTACATTAGTTGAGTTGAGTAAACTGTTTATATGAATTTTGTCCGAACATAGATCACATATAGATTTTGTGATCACTTATAAACTTATCAATTTATTATTTCGATCATGATTAAATCAATCGAAAAAATATGCCTCTGAATTAATCATGATCGAAATAATCATAAATTATAAAATGATAAATGAATATAAATATAGTTAATAGAATGGTCGGAGGCCATTATACGAGCTCTCTGTCATGCTCCCAAAAAAACTCTAGAGAGAGTGGGCAGCCCAAGACTTATATACTGTTTTTCGGCCCTACACCTAGCCGATGTGAGACTAAATATCCATAACATTCAGCCGCTCTCATGTACCCAACTATTTGAGAATTACTCTCACTACTGATAAGTGACTATAAGAGAATTCGAACACCTACAACCTTCAAAGACACTGCTTTATCAACAAATCACCGCTGGAGACATTTATATATTATATGCCAAATGAGTAGCTGGCGAGCATAATGAACTTATTCAAATTTGAATCGTTATATTACGAAGAAATATTTTATTAATGCGAATGAAGCGGATCTATGAGTTGGCTTAAATTAATTACGCCCTTAATTGGGCTTAGTGGCATTTAAAAAACAGTTCGCCAGCCGTGGCACGTGCGGACTTAAATAGACGTACCGAGTTGTGACACGTGTGATGAAAAATAGTACGTCGCACGGACTAAATGACAAAAAAGACATATAATTTGAAAATATTAGAGCACATTTACAGGGGTAGCGGAAGTCATTTTAGGACAATTATTGCAGGTCTTGATATTTAGGAAAAGGACACGTGGCATACAATGAGTGATTGGCCAATCAGAGTGGATTACGGCTGGCATTGTGAACGCGTGGCAGAATAAGAGAGAGCTAGACAATATTAAGTCGGAATATTTGCGTACAAACTCCATTAAATGCACCAAATTATATATCACATTTTGATTTCTATAAAATAAAAAAATATTATTCACGGTCGGCCCTGCAGTTCTGAACTTGAAGTTCAATAGCTAATCGACACGTGTCATTTTTCTCACGGAGAGAGTTGCAAATGGTGGTGCCCAAATTGTTTGGACAATTTTTTTATTTTTAATATTTTAAACGTCTCTGCGTTGAAAGAGGGAGATGATTGTAATTAAAATAGTGCATTATTAGAAGAAGAAACATTGAATAAATATTACATAGGGCCGCCACACGTAGAGTTACATGCAGCATCCCGATTCAGCTGCACATCAAGGCAGCAGAAATTGTTTTTTTTTAATTTTTTTTTTTTGTAGTGGGACTAGTTTCCATACATGATTCACGGGATGTGCGGTTGGGATCGGACGCCGCACGTAGCTCTACGTGCAGAATCCTGATGTAATATTTTTTCAATATACTGACGTTAACTTATATAAAGTAAGTTGTATTTTTTCTATTATACATTTTAAAATAAATTAAATATTAATATATTTTATAAATAATTAACATCATTTATGAAAAGTTTGTACATAAATTAAATTCATTTATTGCTGTAGAATCCAAAATTATTTATGAATCAAACTTAAGGGTAGAGAGAGAGATATTTATTAGAATATAATAATTTTATTCTAGATTTTAATACTCGTCTATTTACTGAAGAATGATTACTATGAAGTGAAATTATAACTTTTGTCCTATATAGGCGGTTGGAGAGCGGTCAAGCCAACTGAAAAATATGGTGGCTCGAGCTAATCAGGCTGATTAATTAGAGCTAGTCAAGTCAATTGGAGCTTGGTCGTGTTTAACATGTTCTTTGAACAATTTTAGATCCTTAAACTATAAAGAAGAAATTATGTCATATTGATACTGAAGTTAACTCAAACCATGACTCGTACGCGACAAATTTTGTTACTGAATTATAAAAATGAGTATAAGGACAACTCCTCACCAACAATGACAAATGAACAACAAGCAAGAGTTCTTCAGCAGTAAGAACATATAAACAGTAATAAGTAAAGAAAATAGAGAAATGTGAAAAACAGACTAAGTATGAAACAAAAATTGTTAGGAATTATACTAGGAAATAATTTATTCCTGCATAAAGTTATAAGGAATAAATTATTTCCTTGGATTAAGAATATATTTTATTACTTATTTTATATTTATTTTATTAGATTGTTTTCATATTTTATGTTATTTTCTATATATCCTAATAATTAATATGAATTGATTATTGAAGATATTGAGAGATATATTTTTCCTATTATAGGATCCTTGTAAGGGTTATGTATACCCCCGTTCATATTAATGAAAACATCATGTATTCCGCATTATTCTAAATTCTAACAAAAATAGTCTTGAAAGGTGCAGACGGGGGAGTTTAGAAGCCTTTTGGACAGGGCAGTGGAGGGGTAGTCGAAGACTAGAGGGACGCAAGATGAATCTTAAGAATCGGGGACAGAGATAAGAGGAGTTTTGAGGGTCTAAATGGTGTGGCAATCTATTGGGGAAGGGTTGGGAGGCATGCCAGACTATTGTGGGGATGAATGAGAGGCTAGCAGCCTATTGTAGGATGACTGGGAGGCACGATCACTCATAGGGGAACGACTCAGAGGTGCAACGAATGAAGGAGGAAGCACGGAGAGTGGTAAAGGAGTAGAGGCTCATCGGGACTACCGGAAAAAGCTTGGCATGAGGCCGAACAACCAAGAGGATAAGCTAAGAGGGCAATGGTGATGAGGGGAGATACCGAGTGGAAGTAGTGGAATGGAAATACACACCACCTTAGTGGGATATAGTCGTAGCACCACTTTTTGAAATGATACAACCTTGAACGAGGGAAGACTAGGAAGAACAACCAAAATCAGAAAACCAACTACTAATTAGGACCTAAGAAAAAACACATAAATAGAGAGAATACTAATAGTTAGCAATGGAAAGATCTGAGGAAGAATGGGGAGGAAATGGTATGAAATGAAGAGGGGAGGCTGGAACAGCTAGAAGGAAGAAGGGCACTGCAACGACTGAGAGGGGGCAGAAGATTAGGGCATGGGATGGAATTGATTGCATAAGAGGAGTGTGATCGCGTGGCTTAAGTGGATATGAGCGGTTCCGGTCCAACAGAGATAATGGACCGGTTCAAAATGCCACGACCGAACAATGTGCGTGAATATGAAAATGTAATTTCACTTTTAAAAAGATATTGATAGCAATATTTTTAATGTGATGTGAAGGATTTGAGTGGAACGTATGTAACTATGAACGTTTAAGTGTTTATTATAAATATCTAAATATTTTAAAATTATGTGATATGTATGTAAATGCCTCTATCTCTAAATTACCCTCAACTCATATAATGTCCAAAGATTAAGTGTCTGTTTGGGACCGTGGTCTGATTGAGTCGAAGCGGAGGGCCGTGACATTTCATTGTTTGTTTCAGCGTCCCTCTCGCGGTAGGACGTGAATTTGGCGAAAAGCGGGCCGCGGATGAAACCCCGCGGCCTGTGTTCATGGGGGGATCTTCTTAGCGCTCGTCCAAAATATCCCTCCTTGACGAAGCTCTCTTGGTCCCGCACCTCCCCACTGCGCACGTGTTTGATTCATTCGCTCGAATGCAGCTCGCGCTCCTCCCTTACTAGCGACTCAGATATCCTCTCCGCCCTCCCTTAACAGCTGAATGAGGCAATCGATCCGACGGAGAGTAAGATCGAGAATGTAGGAGAAGTGGAAGACGACTCCTCGATGCTGCCTATACTTGCACATAAGTTTCATGGAGCACAATAATCAATTAAAGAGTTTTTACACAAAATTCATATTCACGTAATCCTTCATTTTATATTTTACTTTTATTACTTTCTAAATTTCATTAATGTTGCTCAGAAATAAAATTTTTATCTTATTTAAATTAATATTAATAATACTTTTATATGATTTAAGAGGTTAAGAGTCATATGGTATATTTAAAATTTATAAGTATAAGATGGGTAATTTTAGGATATGTATTAATAAAAAATAGTGCTTGAATTAAAATTATCTTCTCTCTGCGTGGTAAGAATAATATATTACAGATTTATAATAAAAGTCTTATAGTTGTATTCACATAGTTGATGCGTATATTTTCAATTTCACCATGCCGTATTTTCAACCAATATTATAATTGTGTTGCCCCTTTCTTGAAACTTTAGCTATATATAGGATCATAAGTGCTCTATAACATATGCTTAAAATAAAAATAAAATGTGATACTACTTGTTTTATTTTCTTTCCCATAATTTGGCGCGAGCGAGGAGCAAATTTTTCATCAGTTCTTTCTCTTATAATTTTTTTAGTTTTTTTTTCCTTTTTCAACATTTTCCGTACTCACTGTTAAATGAGTTATGTATCTAAAATTTTATTCTGTTTGAAATGAATTTCTGCTTCTGCAGTATCAAATATGTATTGTCATGGATTCTCTTTTAAATAAGCTTTACTAAATCTTGGCAGATCATCATTATCCAAAAATTCATTGCATGATAGTTGTTTTCACACATTCGCAACAAACATTCTCCGTAAAGTAATTTCCGCAATGAAATACTGATTTAGAATGAAAATTCTGATAATTTGATAGCTGCTCCAAACGTACTCTAAGATACCCATCCTGAGCGAAATTTTTATTGGAACATCCTTGCAACAAAGACATCCAAAAGATTTGTGCTCAAATTTATAATTAATATATTAAATTTAATTTTGACGTGATGATATCACTGTGGTTAGTACATATGCTTGAACATTTAAATTTTCTTTGATTCACACCATTTTTAATTGATTAGAATTAAAAGTTACTTTTATTTGACTAAAATACGACTCATTTGAAATTTATTGGAAAATTTGAAATATATATTATACCTTCATACATATACATTAGAGGACATTTGGCCGAAAAATTTCGCAATAGAATAATTTCATACGCCAAGTTATTATTATTATTATTTTTTATTGAGTTTAGATTTAATTGCTAAAATTACAGTTAGATATACATGCTTTGTGAATATATATATATATATATATATATATATATATATATATATATATATATATATAAATTAAATAAAGCAATTTAGTCTAATAATTTGGTAAGCAACAAATATAATCAATGTAAGATTTGAAGTTGACAAGTCACGTGCTATGAATGACTAACGGGATACGTCATGAGTTACATACACCGTTTGTATGACATATTTAAATAAATATGCAGAACGACTTTGATTTGATCAAAGCGTATGCGTCAATATATATATATATATATATATATATATATATATGTATGTATGTATATATATATGTATGTATGTATGTATGTATGTATGTATGTATGTATGTATGTATGTATAGTATTTCGAAATGTGACTACGCGAATCTCCGGTAAACCGAATTGATCAAATGATGAGAACAACAAAACGACGAGCAATTCAATAATACTTTAGTCGGTCAAACTCCTGGCCAACCGAGTGTTAGTCGGATCAAACAAAGAAACGTTGCGTACCGACACCAACATAAAGGGTATTTGTAAGAACAAATTCATCGATCGAATATAAACTACCTCGTCAAATTATAGTAATATGTACTTTGATTGATGGAATAATCTTCTCAGAGGACAATGTGTCTTCATAATGGATTCCTCGAAAAAAGAAACCGTAAACAGTTTAGTCGATCGAGTAACTTTTTGGTCGACCAAACGAATATCGATGTCCAAGCCAAACACTTACAAATATGAAACGGTGCATAAGACAATTGCAGATATGAATCAATGTCGTTAGCAATTGCAAAGTCAAAATATGTCCGGTTTGGTTAAAAATTATAAAGTTGACTCATAAATAATTGTAACATACTCATTAAATGATGAACAATTGTATAATTTACCGAACCTCTTTCTTTGACTTACAAATAAAAGTCATTCCTATAGAAAAGACTATTGGATCTATCTTTAGTGAATTTATTTGATTTGTGCCACTCCTCTCTTTTTCTATTTCTCATATGACTCTCTATTTATTGAGTGTGGCTCGAGGGACATTTTAGGATTCACTATATATATATATATATATATATATATATATATATATATATATATATATATATATATATATATATAGTAAATCTAATTTTAATAAATTAATCATGACCATTCACTTTATTAGGATAGCTAACTATGCATGTTGCAATCATTGTTGTTGTATTTATGGTTTAATGGTACTTAGGACAAATTTAGTCTTTTGATTTTATTAACTTGTATGCGCTAGTCTTCTCTATAAAATAAATTTAGGTCTTATGATAGAGTTGTGGTGAGAAGTGTAGAAATTATAACCTAGTCTTTTCTTTCTCCCCATCTACTCTGGTGAATTCTCTTTCTTCATGGACATAAGCTAATCAATTTAACGTTGAACCACTTTAAACCTTTATGTTGTTACGTGAATTTTGTTTGTTTTCTTATTGTTTTGGCAGATCAATTTGTATCGAAACTTCGAGTTTGTGATCGAAGCATGATTCGGCATCGAAGGCAGCAAATTCGGTGTGTGCTGCTGCTTTTTTTTTTCCAGCACAAGGTCCGACATTCTTTGCCGGCAAATTTTGAGTTTTGGCGGTGATTTCGGTACCAAGTTGGTGGCTTGAATGCGAAGTTCGGCGGCGGTTCCAGCAAGGTCCGACAAGCTCAGGCAAGGTCCATCGATAGTGTGCAGTCCAGCAGAATGATTAGCCGGCAACATTGGTGAAAATTGGAATTTCAGTAAGGGAAAGTGCTGTGAAGTTCTGAAAAAGGAATTTCGTAAGAAATGGGAATTTTTTTGAAAGCAAAAGAAAATGGGCACTGGAATAGGAGACGATAGAAAAAATGGAAGTTTTAGAAGGGAAAGCAGCTTCTGTTGAGGATCTATGGGAAACTGCTAAAGAGGAAAAGGGAAGGGAAAGGTGCATTTCGGGAAAGCCAAAAAAGATTTTTGGGATTTGACAACAGAGAAAGAAAAATTTCGGGTAAACGATGCAGAATTCTTGCTATAGAGATTCTCATGAATATGGCAACTAGAAATATTTGGGGTTGATGACTCGAGCAAGGCGGTGAGTCTACCTATCGCATCTCACTTTCAATTGAGTTAAGACCAATGAACTAGAGATGATCAGGAAAGGAATGTTTTGTGATTGGTTCCTTATGTAAGTGCAGTGAGTAGACTGATGTATGTCGTGGTTCATTCTAAATCAAACATTGCACAAGCGATTGATGTTGTGAGCAGGTTCATGCATGATCTAGGAAGGAAACTATTAAAAAAATGAAATTTATATTTCTTCACTTGATATTCAACAGTACAAAGAAGAGTGATATTTATATAATTATTATATGATTTATAATATGAAAGAAAGTAAATTAAAAGAAAAAAATTAAGTCTAGACATCAACATAAGGAATTGGTATTAATTACACCATATTAAGACAATTAATGACATTGATTTATTTTTGGTAATCATGTTAACAGAAACATTAACAGGTTGTGAATATATTCTGAGATATCTAAAGGGTACAATTGATGTTGGCTAAGAGTTTGAAAGGCAGACATCTATTACTAATATAGATTATGAGGTGATATGGATAGTCGAAGATCTACAACCGACTGTTTATTCACATTGGCAAGAGGTCAAGTTAGTTGGAGGTCTGCTCTTCAGTCTACGGTTGCTTTGTTACTGCGTAGGCTGAGTATATTATAGTCAGGAAGGCTATGAAGGAAGCTATATAGATGCAGAGGCTATTGGATGACTTAGGAGTTAATCAGGAGTCTCTGACGATGTTTTGTGACAGTTAAAGTGTAATATTTTTTGCCACAAATTCATTTTGTCATGCACATACTAAGCATATTGATGTGAGGTACCGTCTTGTTCAGAACTTGATTGAAAATGACAATGTTCTGTCGAAGAAGATAAATACGAAAATAATCCAACGGATATGCTCATGAAGGTACTATTAGACCAGAAGTTCACATACTGCAGGAGTTTGGTGAACATCTGAGCTCATGATTGATTGCCCAGTCGAGCATTTTGAAGAACTACACGAGACTTGATCTCTTCAAGAAGGGGGGTATGTAGGCAACCATCTTGGTGCAGCTGTAGTGGAGTTTGGAGCTCATTTGGTCATCTCTCACTTAATTGGAAGTAAAAGATATGGTGGAGATTATTGTATTTATTGCTTGATTGTAATTAGGGGTAATTTAGTCCTTTGAATTTATTTGCATGAGTCATCTTTGTCATTCTCTATAAAACGGACTTAGGGCTTATGAGAGAGTTGTGGTGATAAGTGTAGAAGTTGTAATCCCAAGCTTTTCTCTTTCTTCACATCCTTTGCTAGTGAAATCTCTCTCCCTGTGGACATAGGAGAATTAATTCAACACCAATCCATATAAATCCTTTGTGTTTGATTGATGCTGTGTGAATTTCTTTATTTTTGTATTGCTTTTGCATATCAATCTCAACATTTAAAGTTTATGTAAATACATTATTTGTGTTATTATTTAGCATTAAAATAATAATGCTTGTGTTGTTGGAACACTGAGATTAGAACATGGTCAAGGCCTCTTAAGGTGAAGCTTCTGATCGTTCGTCCATTTGTCATCCGATTATGATTACTCAGTCTTTATCTCTCAGCATTATTTACTTAACCTTGTCTTGGTTTTATGGCCCCATGCGCATTATTTTCAAGACATGTGGTTACGTTTGACCACTTCATTTATTTTTTCCCGCCAACCCAAGATTGCTCTCATCGATTGATACATTATGGACCGTCTAATGCTTTATGACCGTTTGATCTGTGATGACATGAAGACTAACTTTTTTTTGCCATAAACAAATATTATATTCATGTTTATTTATGAAAAGTGCAAGCCAACACAATTATAAATGCACATCGTCGCTTGTGTGATAATTACACTCATAATCTTCACTTTTCCTGTTTATAAAAATATTGTAATGATAAGTACGCTCAAGTTAAATTTTTTGTGCTCTTATTCAATTGATGTCACTTAAGATGTTGATTTTACACCGTCTATGAACCACTCACGACTTATCTACATGTTCCTATACAACTTTCATAAAATGCTATTATCATAAATGTTTTAAATTATAAAAACTTTTACACGCAACAATTTATATATATATTTATATATAAATTATGTTTTATATCAAACAAATTGAGACGTTCGCATCACTGCTACTGTTCCATGCGCAAAGAACTGTTTCTAAGTCGCACTAAGTTCAGCTAAAACTGATCGAGTAAATTGCTTTCCATTATTAAAAATTTAATAAAAATAATAAAATCTAAATTAAAATTGTCAAGATTTGCTGGACCATCCTTATCACAATGCCACAAAATCTTTTAATTCTTTTTTAAAGACTTTCTATAGTTATATTGCTCTTTTTACTTAAATTTGTTTTCTCTTCATTAAATTTACTAATATTATTAGATATACTTAAAATTCGCGATTTTACATATATACCACACAATCATTCATATCACATCAAAAGCATCCCCTTTGGACTTTGATTAAGTGAAATGCAAATTTCACATGCATTGGTAAAGTGGTATTAAAAATTGTTGCTCTAATCTATATATATATATATATATATATATATATATATATATATATAGATGAGAGCAGACATTGAATTGAGATCAAAATTTTCAAACTGGGCTCTACTATAAGATTTTATATCTCGTTTCTCAAAGCATCCAAGTATTCATATTAAAATAACTTAGATCAACTCTAGAATTGTTGGTACTTTATTTAGCTATTATCATCCCACTTATAATTAGAAGGAGCATCTCAATCCGATGAGCCTAATATAACTCAATTCCACAAATATTAAACACTAATATGTCTATAAAATATTACATAGTTAAGACTGATCAACTCTGGTTTATCATGAAGATGCCCATGGTATTCTATTGCAAAATCTATACATAAGCTCTACTTCTACACATTGAAAGAAGGCCTAAAGAGAACTCCATGAGAGAGAGTCGTAAGGCCCAAAGAGTTCTAGAGCTATGTCTGCCAACACATGATAAAAGATATTTGATGTTAAGACAATTCTTCTACATTAATAATGTCGGTACCTAATTTCAAAAAGTTTGATGTCGACAACTGTCATGAATATTGATGTCCTCAATTGCCAACAATGGTGACAACAATAAATAGGGTGATGTTGTAATTGCCTACATATTTGATTCCTTCTACTACGAAAAATATCATCATATTCATGTCAATACTGACACTTTACAAAACCATCAAGCTTGAAGCTCAATGTCCCTATTAAAGTAACTGCTGACATTTTTGTTTGCTGATTTCCTATTCTATAATAAAAATTCTCAATGATGCAACATCATGAATATCTATTGCATGGGCCAATCATAAGCTCTTCTTGGTAGAAAATTAGATTATTTTATTTAGATGAAGTTAAGAATGAACACAAACTTTTTTGGTGAAGTTAAGATGTTTCTCCAATTAATTTCTTATTAATTATTTCGTGTTGCTTGAGATTTTTATTTTTCCACAAATTTTCAATACTATGACATCACATTATCAATATCTTTTTTAAATTCTTAGAATACTACATCTTATTTTATTATTTTTATATCACAAAACTAATGAATCATTTATCCCGTTTTCATATTAAGGATATTAATTATGCATTCATGTTTAATTGTTTTTAATTAGTTTTAATGAGTTTAGAAGCAAGTAGTTCAAGATGACGTTTGAGAAGAATAATTTTGATTTTTCAATTTGGCAAAACTGTAATTGAAAATAACATTTCAGAATAAAAAAAGATGGACAGTTTTACATTTCTATCCGAAAGGATTTGATGTTGAAACGCATAAGAAAAATGAGAGTTATTAGAATGTACCGTGCCGACCCCTTGTAGTCGTTTAGCCACGGGGCAACCATTTTCCTTCAATTTATAATGCATGAGAGCCCCTTCTCAAAATTCGGCTGCCGCATAAATAAATATGTTTAATGAAAACCTTATCAAATTATTTTTATAATTACTTCACATCACATCGCCGCAATATAATATATATAATATATATAATAAAAGTACACGTCATAATATCAATAGACATTATTATAAAAAGACCCTTCGATATATAATAAGTATTTCCTAACACAAAATTACATCAAGATATATAATTTGACATACTCAGAAAAAATAAAATTTGAGAAATTTTCTAAAATGTTAATTTGTACAATGCTATGATTTCCCGCGCAAGTCACGTTTCTCGTGCTATATGTACAGTTTGACATCATAATCATATTAATAGATATAAAAACTCAACAATAATATTAAAAAAAAAAGTTTATGAAATAGAGAAACTTCCACCGTCCGTTAATCCTTGGAGTGTCTGTGCCCCGCTTTTCGTATTGAAGACAAAATGGTCATCCGTGAATCCCAGACCCACTTTTGGATATATATATATATATATATATATATATATATATATATATATATATATATGAAAAAATTGATCTGACGGAAAGGGCGGACTCCTCTTTCAATTTTATATGCTATTCAAATCCTCTCAAAATGGGTGAGATTCGAATCTCCGATCCGAGGGTTTTACGCCAAAGATCGCTACCAACAAATCAGGACTCACGCGCCCACACACACACACACACACACACACAATAGATAGTGAATGTCTCACAACTAATATGTTTGTAAGAAATTGGTTGGAAAATAGATTCACTTATAATCGTTAATAGTCTTTCTAAAAATAAAATAAAATTTTATATTCATATTAGATTGTTAGTTTTCCGTCGGATTTAGTTGTTTTTTGTGTAGTGAATGTAAGAGTTAACTGTTAGCAGGGAATAAGTAGGCAATGTGGAAGTTGGTTGACATTGTTTTCCAGTGCATGATAAATACATGATAATTAGGATAGTTCAATTAATTGTTGCCATATTTTTTATTATAATATCCATTATTTTTAATTATTTATTTTTAAACGCCCCTGAGAGAAGGGGAGAGTTATTATTATTATATGAGATTAGGGCTATGATTATATATATATATAGCTGCACCGCTGAAAATGAAATACAGCTTTCAATTGGGGGTAAATTTGTACAAAGTTATGGATATGTTTTAAGATTTACCTTCATTTTGTCATATATATATATATATATATATATATATATATAGTGGTTTATTTATTTCTCATTTAATTCCAAATATTTTATATTAAGATCTAAAAAATATTCGTAGCTCTATTTTTTAACCTAAAATCAGGAAAATAACTATTAATGGGAATGCATTTACTCCTATATATATTATTGAAATTAAAGTAACAATTAATTACATTGAAAAAATGAAATTTAGAATTAGAAAAGAAATTCAACAGTAGCAGTTAGGCTGAATGTACATTACCCGCAGAAAATATTAATGAAATGGGGGACCATTCTCACATCACTTCAACTCTTGAGATCCTCAAAGGGGATTCGATGAAAATGAGATTAACGTGTGTAAACACCTACCCCAAAGTTGTCATCATCATGTTGTTGAATCACCATTTATCCATGAATCACACTCTAAAAAATAGAGTGTAATAAACTAGAGAGAGAGAGAGAGAGATGAGAGAGAGAGAGAGAGAGAGAGAGAGAGAGAGAATAAAGAATAGTAAATTATATCTACACTCTTTTCAAAAATAATCTTTCTATTTATAAAGAAAAGAGTGCCATATGGTGATGTGAGTATTCTTGTAATTCTATAGATATGTCTATCGCTCGACTTCTCTGAACTGGCTCGATCAGCTGTGCTTGTTTGTCTTACCCTCTGTAAAGTCAGTTCAGTTGGCTAGGCTTAATGGACTTTGTTGGTCGACAGAGCATGATTGGCTTATGGTAAGCATGCAAGATTGTGTCAGTCGGCTAAGTTTGGTCGGTGTTATTGACTAACTAATTTAGTTTGGTTATCAGGAATTTTGGCCGGTAGAGTGACAGTGGATCATGGAGCAAATAGTGAATCACTATAACTCGATTGGTAGCTTGCTCTTCAACAGGGTGTGCTTAAGAGATGACTATAAGATTCTTTGTTACAATGTTAATTTTTGTATTTGTGTGAGAAGCATTGGGGGCGTTCATGAGATGGTTGGTTAAACTATGAAATTTCATCTTTCCTTGAATGGATCATTATTTTGAAATTTTTTCATATAAAAACAATAAAATAACAGTTTCACTCACTATTTTTTTTTATTTGTATGTAACAAATATTTGTGCACAGAAAGCACTTAAATTATCACTCTATCATCATAGATTTTTAAGCAGTAATTATTAATATGATCATTACACCAAATGAGTTTAATCAAACACGAAATATTAATGACAAATTTTAAATGATTTTTTATCAGGTTTTGAGGGGAGAATAATTATTGCGTTTATTTAAACCATGGGCTCTGGCAGTAGAGGTGATGGGCCCAGAAAGCCCAGTCTCTGGTCCCGAACTAGGAGAACACAATTGCGGAATTATATTTCGGCCACCCTGCTTCCTTCATAGGCCTGCAATCATTCTGCACGCTTGGGGGTTTTTAAGACCTTCGGTCAGAAGTTGCATTTGCAATTGATATTTTATAATTCTGATGTTGGTTTATATCTGAGAAGCCACTATAAAAACATGAGAGGCCACCCAAAAAAAAAAAAAAAAAAGCCTTAAAAAACTCAGTGAACCTGATAAATACAAGAAGAACTACAAAAAGGCAGAAATTATATTAAAAATTTTGGAGAGAGAAAAGAACCGGTGGAAATGATATAATTAAAATGATTCACGAATTTATATCATTGCTTATACATTATTTTTTTTATGAAAGTGTTCAATCAGACTTGTAATATTCAGCAACCATGCTTAAGTAACATCTCTGCGCCTTCGTATCAATACTAAATATCTATTTTTAGTTTTTCTTAAGTATATTTTGTATAATTATAAGCTCCTTCAATTGTCTCTTCAAACCGCTATATTTGAATTTAAATCATAAGATCTAGTTATGATTGGATCATCCCCAATTAATTAGAAAATTTCCAACTTCCAACATTGTGCGGAGATTCATGTCGCATCAAAAAAATCATTGCGTTGCATGTCTGCCATTTTTTTTCCTTAAGCGCGGTCTAAGAGCAATTGTAGCAAAATATTAATTAAGATTAGTATTGGTTTTTCTATTGTTAGTATTTCCTCCTAATAAGGTCAGCAATTTGTTGTCTGAAAAGTCATATTTTAAAATTCTTAGGAAACAGTCGCAACTTTTTAAAGTAAAATATAGATATCTTAAAATTTTCGTCTTTATATATTATAAAACTGGAATTATGATTAAAAAAATCTCCTTATGGAGTCTAATTAAATAGATTAATGATAAAATTAGAGCAATGTATTTCTTAGTAGGTAGAATCTAATTAATTAGACGCCATAATTAAAGAGATAATGAAATGATTAAAAGTGTAGATTACGTAGGGAGAAAAACCGGCAGAGTGAGGTGGATGAATCCAGCTGTTGACATGGTAAAAAATGGCAGCAGAATTCAGCACAAATGTTGGAGTCGATCAAATCTGTACAGCTAAGGCAACGTGACACTTAACAGCTAGCTACAATGTATTGACTTGACCCTGCCTTGCCCACACCACAAAAAGCCTGCCTCTCTCTCCCCCCCCTTCTCTCTGCTCCTCTCCTCTTCTAAGAGATAAATTATATTTCACTATATTGCCTTAAAATATAAAATGCAAAATGTATAATATTCTGACTCATAAAGTCTATTTATTATAAATTTGTAGATCAATATACGATATTAACCGTGTAATAAAAAAAGGAATATTTATATATACATCATTGAATTCATATGAATTTATGCATATCTAACGCCTAAAATTTTAATTTTTACATGTGCATCAGCATGTCACCATACTCATGCATACAAAATGCATTTCACTTTAAAAAAAAATTTAAAATAGTGATATTTTTATGTGATATAAGAGATATTAATGATATAATATAAAAAGAGTAAAACTTCGTTGTTAGATATGTAATACACATGAATGGGATGCTATGTACATAAATATGCCCAGAAGATAGCAGTTACATAAGTTTTATAATTTAAATATATGTTTACATATAAAATCAAAGTTAGATTTTACTTATGCAATACATATATTATTCAACGTAATATAGTTTTATAATTTTTATATATCTTATGAAAATATTATGTGTGGACGGCCAAAAGGAAGGCAATAACTTAACATATACCTCATTTTTGAATGAAGTGACCCCCGACCAACTGAGATCACCCCATGATTGACGGTCCAAACATATAGTCGTCCGGAGATAATATTTGTTGGTTGATCCATCCATCTGATGGCTAAAGGAGCAGTCTCTTCACCTTTTGTAAGGCACGTGCCTCCATTGGATGCATCCAAATGTAAATGCTCAATCTATCAATGCCACGTGGCAAACACTTGTTGGTACTAGCTGGCATGTGGGATCCATCTGGCAACATGCTCCATGTACTTACTTATTCACGAGTGATCGCCAACAAATAATAAAACATAAAAAAAAAATTGTTATGACAAATTAAAGAATTTGTTGACAAATGCATGATTATTTAGAATGTATTTGGGGTAGCTTATTTAGATAACGTGTTTAATCTGAAAAATATGGATTGCAGGGTTCGACTTGTATTTTTTACTATAAAAAACTAATTATAATTTCGGATAAGCTATTCAAATGCAGTTTCCAAATGATGAGATCGTATATTCAAAACTCTACCACAAAAAATAAGCTGTGCCATACGAACCTTTAATTGTATTACTATTTTTTTTATATAAAGAAATCATAAAAGAAAAATTCAATATCGCAGATTTTCTGAATATATTATTAAGCTCTCATGAATGGAACCTTGATAAGCGAATTACAGAACAAAAAATATTAGCTTTATTATTATTATTTTTTTTTTTCATGAAGTAAAGAAATTATTATTATTTTGTATTGAATTCTGCTAAAATTATTGGTGATGTAAATGGGCATTCAGAGCATCTCCGTACATGGTGCACGTGCGAAGGGATGAATGGATGGGCGGACAAAAAAGACGACAATTTGCTGCCACAAATGTCACATAAAAATAATGATAAGTGAAGTACGTTAAAACTCGACAAAAAAAATCGGTACAGATTTTTTTTTTTAACCATTTAATTAATATTCAGTGTGTGTCTGTATATAAATATAATCAAATTAGGCTCAATATTTAAAATTGAATTAGATGAATTTGGGCTGATGCTAAATTAGTAGCATCAAATATATATAATAGAATAAATAATGATGTACTTAAGTTGCCCGACAATATAAACATATAAAAATACATATTAAATATATTTTGAAAAAAAAAGAAACAAAAAATGTGTATCTAGCATTTAATGAACAAAATTAAAAATTTATCTAGAATTAAATTCCATAAAGCTAGGCTCTCTGGTCCATAACTAGTCCATACTTTTATGATTGCAAATGTCACTTTAATAATGACGATGGCCTTTATTAGATAAATTAATGACACTCACCCCACACTCTCTACATTTTTTCAAATTTTCTTAATGATAAAACACTAATTGTGATATTTTTAATAACAAAAGCATTCAAAAAATCAATATTACATATTTAATCCTTATAAATAATCTCAATTACAAAACTCCTAAAACACCCGGTCATTCGAGGTCTATCACTTTATTCATTTGGTCTTAGATTGTCATGATAGTAAAGAATTAATAAATTGATAATATATAGATTAAGAAGGTTTATATATAATAGAAAGACCAAATAAATTAAATTTGGCACACTAAACATTATTGGTTATGGCATAACTAGCTAGCTAAAGGTCATACTGAGTATTTAGCCTTTCATGTTTAATTTCTATAATTTAGGGTTTGGGGAATATATTATTTGCCATTTGCAGGAAAGCTATATTAGTATTTGATTAATTGATTGATTGAATTCAAAGCCACGTATTGCCTGTCAGCGGCTAGCGGCTAAATTTCAGTCCTAATTAAGTACATATTCTGAGCAATAAACTATTCATAATGAAAGATGCGCTTTAAATTTTTTAAACTTGGTGGTTAAAAAATATTTACTGTCGTACTTTTCATGATTACAATATTAAAAAGAGCCGATAATGGTTTCAAAATTTTATAAATTTATATTTATAACACTAAAAAATTTATATATCTCAGTGCATGTATTGTTATTATTAGTGTTTGTATTATAAGTGGGTTACTTTTGGACATTTCTGCTATGTTTTCATGAGTATTATCAACACATACATACACTTACACTCACAGTCACATGCATATGCAGGAATTTAGAAGAAATTATAATAAAGAAATATTTCCATGGCCTACCTCCAATTCCTCTGTATATAAACACTCCTAATTCTCTTTTTCTTCATCTGGCTATATGCTTAATTCATCACTCCCTCTTCCTCTCTTGAAAATATCTACTTATGATGATTTTCTTACTTAATCATGATCAGGACCTTTTCTCCTTCTTCTTCTTCTTCTTCTTCTGATCAGCTTCTTCTTCTTCTTCTTCTTTTCAATGGTTTATCAGGCTTAACTATATGTTAAGAGTTCTGCTGAGCGCATGAGTAGAGGTTTAGCCAGTCACTGTTTGCTGGTGTGGCATCATCAAGATTCACAAAATTTGAAAGGAGCTTACTCTTTTATATTTTCATATATTACTATATATTCCTTACTATATATAATACAGAGAGAGAGAGAGAGAGAGAGAGAGAGAGAGAGAGAGATTTTCTTCAGAGAGAGAATCCAAGTACTCTAGCTCAAATGAAAGGAATGAGAATCTTGATGATGCTGCCTCGGCCATCAATGACTTCAACATCAACTAATGCTATGTGTTCTATTTTATTTCTCATCCATTTGATCTAAATAGCAGGTAAAACCGCTTAACTTTTATTTCTCTCTTTATATGCATTTATACAGTCTTCTAAGTTGATACTTTTTTTTTTGTTTTTTTAATAATTTGCTCCATTATGATCTTTCTTTCTATAGTTGTATGGGTGCGAAACTGAAATAGAAATCCAAATATCTGTTGATTGGGTTACAATTATACAAATGAGATGTCATTCTGATTTGGAATATTATGAAAAGTTCAATTAATTATACTATGTGATGCATCTGTTTACAAATTTATTTAAAATAAGATGAGCATAATTAAGATCAATTTCAGATTCAAATTAACTCATGTTGAGAACTCAAATTTTTCTTCATATCACATGTGTCAGCTGGTCTGAAATCGAAATTAGATTTGACAGAAAGTGATTTTCTTATAAACTATGGAGTAAAATGAGATGAAGAAAAGTGGTCGTAGTAGGAATCATTTGATCGATCTTTTAGAAAAGAAAATGGTGGATAAGTTGTTTGTCTGCTTGTTCCATTTTGTGTGTTTTCATATGAAAATTTATTGTTCATATTAATTATGATTCAAAAGACTAATGAATGCTACTTGTCACAATAGTTGGCAACCCCGAATAAGTATATACATATATGTACGTCATGCTGTTTTCTTGGATAGCTCATCGTTACAGCATATCATTATCTAAAAAATGATCTTGATTTATTAGATTTAAATTAAATTATGGCTCCAGTAGGACACAATGGAGAAAAATGATTCATATAGCTGACCCCTCTTAGTGGGATAACCAAGGTTTAGAAAACTGGCCACATGACAGGTTCGATTCTGGTTGTATGTCACACCAAAACTTTACTTTCATGTATGTGCGTCTGATATTTATTTGTACTAATCCATAAAATTATATCTATGTCGCAGATGAATATTCATAATTTAAGATCATAGATATATAACATATTATATCTTGGTTGGAAATGACTCTGTGATGAGTTCTTGAATGGTGTTGAAGAATTTGTACAGGTGGCATCACAAATGCACATTTATCATTCAGAGGGTAATGTCCAATGTCCATGTGAAATGCACAAAAATCAAGCATACATATGACCCAAAGAAGTCAAGTTGAATCTTTACCATAAAGGGATTTAAATCAAATTATTGGTATTTGAGTACACATGAAGAGCAAGTACCAAAAGTTCGGTATGATTAAGTTGGTGTCTCAATAAATTGTGGCCGCCAAACAGAGAAATTTGATCCTGACACATATGAAAAAATAAAGAAAGTGAAACACCGAAATATGAATCGCAACAGTTCTATTACTTATTGAATATTACACAACAACCTTCATGGGATGGTTGCATTACACATACAGAGTTATCGGTAACACTAAGAATGTTGAGCATCAATGATTTTAAAATGCCCAACAAAGCATTCAATTAACCAACAGTATTATTGAAAGAAATGAATCTTACAGAAAATTTAGTTTTGAATGACATGTACGTAACCAAAAGGTTTAGGGTAACAATCTGAGACAATATATCATTGTGTTAACGGCTGCATAATATATTACAAGGCTAATGCAATTAAGATGAATTGGCGATTCTGCAACGCTTATAAATTCAAACAAAGAGAGTGAAAGGGTAAGAATCAAAAAGTTATTTCGTACAAGCGTCTCTGTTATTTTCCACTCATACCTCGACTACAGAAGTCATTCTCTTTTATGCGTACAACTCCACACATGACTTGGCACAACACTAAATCTGCTGATGTTGATTCAATGAGTCATCCATCATATGGTGAGGCCTGAAGACATATCGATCATACTTATCTAGACTTCACAACTGAAGCACGCAATGTTAGAATTGACTTATGTTCAGATGGCTTCACCCCATACAGTCATGCCGCAACCTTGTATTCATACTGGCAAGTAATTATCAAGCTGTACAATTTACCCCCCAATATCTGCATGACTATATCATTCTTATTTCTGACCTTAATCATATCAACTCTACATAGCCTAAAGGAAAATATTGATGTCTACTTACAACCTCTGATTGATGAGCTTCAAATATTGTTGGAGATGGGTGCGCCTACTTATGACATCGATACAAATAGATTTTTCAAGTAAGAGTTGCTCCCATCCTATGTGATGCTATCTTGTTGGAGCAGAACCGAAAAATTGGCTCGTCCTTACTGCATGTATATGTCGAAGTCATTTACTCTAAAACATGGAAGGGAAAATACTTAGTTCGAATACCACTAAAGAATTCTATGTTGTGATCACCCATTTAGAAGGAACAGAGAAACATTCTTTAAAACTAGGGTTAAAAGATCAAGTCCATCCCCCCATAATAACTATAGTCGAATTATTGTAGATAATCAGTGAAGTATCAAAGATCACTGAGAGACCAGAGTTAACTTCAGGTTGTCTTCTTGATTTTGTCTTCACACACTACTAGACTAAGCAGAGTATATTTTGGGGCCTTTTATACTAGAAGACTAATTTTATTAGACATTGTCTCAATGTTTTGTATGTTAACAAGAAATTTTCTTTTTATAACATCTAGAATATTGTGATTAATATCAAGAGTAAAACAAAATATAATGTGAAAGCTAGTTGGATATGAAAGAAAGTTATAAGGGAAGAGCTTAGAACTTCAAGAGAAAAATATAAGTAAATTACTAAAGCTCAAAGCTACATATTATATTATAATAGATCAGTGGAGAATAGTAATTGAGTGGGTGAATTCGTTGAAGTTTCCCTGTGGATGTGTCTCAAATTTGAGTTATTATATTCACCTGGGAACGAGAAAGATATTCAACATAAAGATTCACAACCGCCATATATTTTTATAGTGCTTACTACCTATTCTATTTAATGCACTGCCCAAGATGTTGCTTGATCCCTTGATCAAATAAGTATATTATGCATGAAGTTGTGTGCAAAGACTTTGAATGTCTACTCGTTGAGAAATCTTGATGTGAGTATTTTTTTATACTTATGAAAGTTTGAGTGGATATTTTCTCTTGATTTCTTTAACTTATGTACTTAAATTGAAAAAAAAGATGATATTTAAAATTAAAAAAAAATATTTTATAATTATAATTGCCTTATAATTAGGCTTTTAAATATAAAATCAAAATCCTAATATTTCTTTCAATATTGATAAATCAGCCGCATATCTCACACCTAAACTTTCAAATTTACATATACATTGTATGACGGTGTTTTAAACTTATGCATGAAAAAGCTTAAAGTGGTATAATGATGCTATTCTTTATGAGATATTAAATATTTTTAAGTGTCATACATGTGAATATGAAAATTTAGATTCAAGAAATATAAATACATAAGAATTGTGTGCTATGAATGTAAATAGATTTTGCAGCCTTATAACGTTACATGCAATGCCGTCAGAAAGAAATATAAGCAGTGCGGAATTGATCCGGATTTTGAAAGAAAGCTCAACATAATGTTTGAAGGGGTTGTCGCAACCGGAAAATTTGCACTCAACCCTGCTCAAATAGGTTTTGCAGCCTTAGAAGATGACTTCCTATCTGAGCCGTTGACAGCTGATGAAGAAGTGCGTAGTAACCAGAGGGAGATAGGGGAGTCTAGTTCACTCTCAAAAAGGCCCAAACTTGGTAGGAAAAAAAGAGAGAAAGATACATTTGTGAAAACCTCATTTGATCGACTATTAGAAGCTTTTGGTGGCCCACCGCCTGCTCCAGTCGCTGACAGCGCCATCTTAGAATGTCTAGCAATTTTAGCTTCTATACCTGAGGTAGTTTCAGACAGTCGTTTTCATGCAAATTGTGTTAACAAACTCGATGATCCAACACGTAGGATAATGTTCATGGCGCTACAGCCAGAATTGCGCGTCGAGTATTTGCGTGTTTTGGTTGAGGAGTGATTTTTTTTGTACTATTATTTGTATCTTTTTGTGATGTTATGAACATCTATTTGGGTGATTTTAATATGTTGTATTTTGTACAGATCTTTTTTTTTTAAATGCACTGCTATATGATTAATGCTTTCCATCTTTAAGTTGAGTTGTGTACAATTATATTTTTAAATACTTCATGTTATTATCAATTATTGAAATAACTGATATCTTTTAAATTTAGGATGAACCCGCAGCATGAACGCCGTAAAAAAATGGCATGGGCTGCAGCGATTGCAATATTATTGTTGAAGTATTACCGATCCAGCAGTGCTCGTATACCCTGCGTGACTTCCAGTTTTTTTGGGGATAAATGGGTAGTTGAAATGCTTTCTGGACATCCAGTAAGGTTCATCAATATATTTCGAATGAGTGTACCCATCTTTGTTGATCTCCTGAACGAGTTATCTCTGAATCACGACCTACAAGGTTCTTCTAGAACAACGAGAAGGGAGGTGTTGGCTATTACAATATACATTCTGTCGCAGAATAGATCAATTAGAGGTGCTATGGAAAGATTTCAGCATTCGTCGGAAACAATAAGCCGTTACTTCTCCCAAGACCTACATGCACTTCTTAGCTTGTCAGCTCAAAACATTAAACACGAGGATCCATCATTTGCTAGTACTCCAGTGGAAATTGCAAATGATTCCCGTTACATGCCTTATTTCAATGTCAGTATTAGTTTCCTTGCGTTACTTCCAAACTTATTTTTTTTTTTCTAACTTTGTAATACATAATTGCATAGGTGCAATTGACGGTACCCATGTCGACGCTCGACTACCCAGCCAGGACAAGGTGGCGTACATAGGTCGCAGTGGTTCAGCAACTCAAAATATCATGGCGGTGTGCGACTTCAACATGTGCTTCACTTTTGTCATGGCGGGCTGGGAAGGGAGTGCACAGGATAGTAGGGTTTTCTCTTATGCAACAACGAACAGATCACAGTGTTTTCCTCACCCGCCACCAGATATGATTTGATTTGTGAACGTACTAGGCATATGAATAACTTGTCATTAACAGTGCATTACGTAACAGAGAAATACTATTTGGTTGATGCTGGATATCCTATGCGGAGGGGCTACCTGAAGCCATATCCGGACACTCGATACCATATTCCTGATTTTGAGCGAGCAAGTGGCACCATACGAGACAAGAAAGAAATGTTTAATAAACGCCACTCTTCTTTACGCGGGGTAATTGAAAGAAGGTTTGGGGTTTGGAAGAAGAAATGAGTCATTCTACATGATATGCTGTCGTATCCATTTCAAAAGCAGGTGAAAATTGTGTTTGCAACAATGACACTTCATAACTTCATTCGACGACATCCTTCACGTTCAAATATGGACTTTTATATGGCTGGTAATGATGAACTGAATGTCTTTGAAGAACCATCAACATCTCTGGTTGGGCCTTCGCATACATGGGGATGAGATCGACTCTAACGAATTTGGGGTTAATGACGCCGAGGTGTGATCGAGATGATCGCTTGGAGGAATCAATCGCAGATGCTTATCTACAGAATCGATCTACCAAGTCTTCTTTATTTCGTATATTATAAGTTTATTTTCGTCTGCATGTCTTCTTTTTGTTTATTTTTTTCAATATCTAACAATTGGTTTTATTTTTTTTTGTGGGCAGGTATAACAACTTGTCATCTAAGATTACAGAGACAAACATAGTTGTTTTGTGTTATTGTGGACTACCAGCTCCGTTACTCACATCGCGCAAGCCTCATAGTTGTGGGAGGCAGTTCTACGGTTGTCGCAGGGGTGTTTCAGCTCCTTGCAGTTTCTTCCGGTGGGCCGACACTCCCACATGTTACATTGCCAGTAGTGATGGGAATCCAATGTTTTCTCAGATTGATAGTGCAGATGAGGAAAGATGTAGCCTGAGTTTCAAATTGAATATATTAATATTTCTAATTGTCGTTGTTCTTGTCTTTATCCTTTTTTTATTTGTTTTACTATTCACGAGAGTGTGAGTAGTATGTATTGCATCTATGTTTGTATTTTTAATGTGATATGTAGTGGTTTTTCTGTGCTGTTTGATCTGTCACTTCTATATTTATCTATTTTTCTCCTCATTCGGTTTTGTTTCAAATAAGATGTTCTGAATAAGCTCCCCAAACAATCAACGTTTTCGGGCAGTTTAGTCATTAATCCAAAGAATAACTACAAATAAGTTGTTCGAATAAGATCCCCAAACAATGAGCTCAGCTTATTCTGATAATCTCTAGATTATCAGATTATCAGAATAATCTGCTTATCAGCAGATTATAAATAATCCACAACTGCCCCAAACAGACCCTAAGTGCCGAATATACGCAATAGCTTTACATTGTTTGTTGCACATGATTAAGAAAATTTTTTTAACCAATAATAATACTCTAGACAACTATTAGCGAAAGATTTGGGTTCCGGTATAGTTACAAAATCAAGAAGGGATGCAGAAGAATTCAAAAAATATTTTTTTTTATCAAGCGCAAGTTTGTTTTGATTTCTCACTAAAGTCTTTTGGGGCAGCTGTAGATTATAAATAATCTGTTGATAAGTAGATTATCTTGTTAATCGATAATCTGCAGATTATCAAAATATGATGTCTTGTTGTTTGGGGGAGCTTATGCAGAACAATTTATTGGCAACTGTTGCTGGATAAATGACCATTTTGCCCCTGTTTAGTTGTATGGGCAAAACAATAGATAAAATAATAAATTGTTTGATAAACAAGATTTCTTCAGTAAAATGTTGATAGTATTTTTTCAATCATGAACAAAAGTTTGTAGGCAAAATTTTCAAAATATTAATGAGTTCAATTATATCTGTGTCTTTGCTCCAGTGAAACTGACGATGCACAAATATCAGTTAATGTTAATGAAGTACAAATATAATGAGGAATTAATATTTTTACTGATTATAGTGTTAGTCAATAATAATGAAGTACAAAACTTTGGTGAGCAAAAATTGATTATGATTTAGCATACACCTTGCACGAATCTGCGAACCAAAGAAATGAAAACTGAACAAATCTCATGGCAGATAATTATCCTATTTAAACAGCTTGTGAGCAAAATTAATAGAACAAAACCTGTTGAACGTACAAAGGAAGGCAAAAAAGAACTACTGATCGGCACTGGTGCGAAGGAAATAGGACGAATCGAGCCCTAACGGAGAAAGAGGAGCTCTGCGTGTGTGCGACGCTGCTGTCGAGTGGAATCACCGACAATGGCGCTGAAGGTGGAGGTGGAGCAGCGATCTCTTTGAGACATCGACGATGGCGCTGAAGGTGGAGAGCGCTCCGAGCGACTGCTGTGGAACCAATCGAAGCGGGGGTGATCGCGCGAGAGAGAAGAAGGGCACGAGAGGATCGCGGGGGAGAGAAGAAAGGCACGAGAGGGATTTTTCACTAAATGCAATTCATCGAAGCGGGACGCGGGGTCGATTCCGCGGCCTGCTTCTCTTAAGAAATTAAGAACAACTTTTTCAGCCCGCCCTCCAACGCTCGAACCAAACACAGCAATTAGCTGCGCCAAACGGACCCTAAATGTATTCAATGAAATTGGGGAAATTAATTTTTTAAATATTGGTTATCTTTTTATTTTCTTTTTTAAAAACAAGATAACAAAAAATTATAGCTATTGCGTGAACTCTCACATATATATATTAAGGCGAACGAAAATACAACTCTAAATCCTCGTATGAAAACTCCAAGTTGTAATGTAATATTCTCTACATGTATCAATCTCATCATATCACATAAATTTCTTATGATTGCTCTAAAAGGTAAATCTATCTTTTGAAAAAGAGCTATTTATTTTATTTTTTAAAACATTACAATAAAACCATTAGTTTTAAGAGAGTTTTAAGAAAATTTGTTGAACATATAATCAGTGTTAAATGTAAATCCACATCCATGCAAAATAATCATATTAATAAACTACATTTTTTTAAAACTATGATATATAATGCCATCATCATTTTTTAAAATATGATAAATAAGACCATTCAGCACAGGCATGAATGCTAGATAATGATCACAATATCCTGCCATTACTTAGAACTATGCCCAATTGCTATATGGATATTACCTTCCAGTGCATCTTTTCAGGAAAGTTGAGCCCAAAGGGTAATAGATGTGATTCAAACCCGCAACCTTACTCCCGTGACCTTACTGACCATTATGCCTCAGGTAAATGAGTTGGAAGTACATATACTTCAGTGCATAAACAATCATCCAGGGGCATGAACACACATACAACCCAATTCTTATGTAATTACATATCTAAAAACTAAACTTTATTTTTACATTCATGCCCCCCAAATCTTTCATATCACATCAAAAGGACCACTATTTTAACTTAAAAAAAAATGAAATATACCATTTCATGCATAGGTAAGTTGGTATGGCAAATATGTAATAATTGAAGTTCAGGTGTTAGATATGCAAATACATAAGCATTGAGTGGTATGTATGTAAATCTTCCATCATCTTAATATCATGTTATTATTTCAGAACTGTGCTTCCAATGTTATTTCTTGGTTTCACTTATCAGACTCCATTCTTTTTGTCTTTTAAGTTGTCTATCATTGCAATAATAAACAAAACTTGTCCCGATACACAAAATGTAAATAAACTAAAAAAGATCAATACAGAATGATCCTGCTGGGTCTGTACATTCAGTGGGATTAACCTTTACCTCTATACAGAAAACTCACTCACATGCTGTGATGGATGTTAAATTCAAACTGTTATCATTCTTTGGTGATTTTGTAATGTCTACACACAAAAGGAGAGAGAGAGAGACAAAGTGATAAATTTCAATCAAGTAGTTTTGCAAGAAAATATTGGGCATGCCTATGCTGACCTGACGAAACTTGATAGGCTTGTGCCGCCGTGGGACCGCATGTTTCAGTACGCCTGCCAAAGTTCAATACATTCGAGCAGGCAAGCATAGCAGTGCACCAATCTTATAGGAATTTGATGATTCGAGAGTCAAGTTAACTTATACGTTGTTATAGCAAGAGAGAAGAAAAATATTGTTCGAACTCTTGATCGATGGTCAGCTTCCTTGCATCCACCAATGGAGCACCTAACACAAATTTAAAAAAAAATTAAGGTTATGTTTCATACAAAGCTATTGCGCTTCATAATGCCACGCTGTATCATTAGTATGCACGTTAATTTATCTAAGAAATTTGAACAGATTTATTTTTTAATTGAGAAATCCCTATCCAATCCTATTGGTCAATTTATTGCTACAACTTACAAGCAAATTACCCAAATGGTTAGGATAAAGCTAATGATAATGAGGTTACTTGGGCTCGCATGCGCACTTGCAAAATATAAAAACTCAAGTGCATCAACTAAACGAGCAAACTCCAATTAAAATGAGTCGTTCAAATATATACCACCTAATTCCTATGAATTTTCATATCTAACACCTAAATTTTACATTTTATATTTACGCCACCCAAATCATTCATATCACATCAAAAATACCACCATATTAACTTAAAAAAAAAGGAAATATACCTTTTCATACATAGGTAAAATGGCATGTATGTAAAAATTGAAGTTTAAGTGGTATGCATACAAGGCTTCCTAAAAAAAAAAAAAAAAAAAAACCTCATGATCCACACATTTTTTTAATCCTTCCTTCAAAAAAAGAACGAGAGCATACCTAAGAAAGCCCATATCACTTTCTTATTAAGGTTGAATTTTGAGGCGGATTTATCTATATGGCATTGACTATTTCCTGAGCTTGGTTAAATTTGCATTAGACTGCTTTAGACGGATGACAAAATTTGCTCGGAGCATGCAACAATTAAAATATAGGGGCATTTACATACATGGCACCCAATTCTTACATATCTCATACCAAAACTTTCATATTTACCCACATAGCACTCAAATTCTTATAATCACATAGAAAAAGAACTATTACCACTTTATAAACGTAAAATACACATTTTCATGCGTAAATTTAAAGCACCAAAGCACCACGTATGTAAATATAATAGTCTAGGTATGAGATACGTAAATATATAAGAATTGTATGCTATGTATATAAATTTCCCTAAACTATACTCACAAATTTTATTTACGCTATCTATAACATACACATTTTTTTTAATCTCTGAAGATAATGAGATTGTACCTTTTCCAAGGTTCCACCTCCCTGAAGACACTAATACATCATTGGAGTAGAGGATCATAGTTTCGGCATCATCCATGGCTTCTGAGATGGTATGCTCTAATCCAAAACCATACTGCACATCCTCCATAACTTCGTATCCAGGATCAAACTGAAGTGTATCCTCCAAATCTGCAATTTCTAAATTGTTCACTTCCTTCATACCTCTGCTTTCTAAGGAATAGATATCACTTCTAAGAACTTCATCACTGTAGCTGTTTAAATAGGCTGAAGGTCGGTTCTGATGAATGGTTGAAGTAATGGAAATTTCATTTGATGACATTGAATTATCGTAAGCTCCAATAAAAGTATTGCTATCCTTCTCGGATTCTTCGGGTTGCTCAAATTCATTATGTATTTCTCTAACAATTGGCTTTTCAGAAAACCCCCCTCGGATTTGCAAGCCTTGGCCAAAGATATAGGTTCCAACTCTAAATCGCTGCTTTGAGGAAGAGATTTCCTGGCTGCCTGATTCATCTTGCAGTTTTCTTTTCTTATTCAGATCAACACTACTGATTGAGTTTCCTTCACTGGAACTGAAACTGAAGATGCGTTGTTTCAAAATTCAAAGATTTACATACATACCACTCAATTCTTATGTATTTACATTATCTAACAACTAAACTTCAAAGTTTATATATTTGCCATCTTATCTATGCATGAAAAGGTGTATTCCTGTTTGGTATTTTTTATGTTCAGGTTTTAGATATATAAATACATAGGAACTGGGTGATATGAATGTAAATGCCCCTTCAAATTTTCATTAAAGAAAATAGCACTGATTTGAGAGCAAACTGTGTCAAGACATGATAAAATTCAGGAATCACAGAAAGTGGAAGAAGGGGGAATATATTGATCTCCAAACTAAAATGACAGAAATTGCCCTTATTGATGAAAGTTTCTCTTCTTTATTAAAATAGAAGGCAAAGTTCAAACATGAGCTGTTATGGCATAAGAGATAATTGAACGAAGATGTGATAATAGCTTCTGATATCCTAAAAACCAAAATAGCTGGCACCAATAAATGTGTTACAAAACACTTACTTACACAAATCATACACAACCCCTCCACATTATTAAATTATTGAGTTTATAGTAAATCAACTTCCTTTTTAAAGTCCCAAAGTCTTTGAAAGCTAAAATCAAGTTTAAATCTCAAGAATATGAATAAGAATATGAAAATTATGATGTGTGAAAATAAGTAATATTAATTATTAAATTATCTTCACGATTTATTTTTATGTTTCAATCTCTTTCACCTAGCAGACCCCTAAAATAGCTAAAGCATATGAAAGTCAATAACTAATGGTGAACTTATTTAGAAAACTAACACGGAAATTCACATCTCCTAGAAGATCATATATAGTCAAAGAAATGCTTTAAACTCAATCAACGAGGGTAAATCAACCAGGAAGAGAAAATTTGAAGAAGTGACTGAGATGCTCACCTCAATAAAATGATCTACTAAAACAAAGTTCAAAACCAACTCCCTTTGCTAAGATCATTTATGTTCCCAAAGTTCTATCCTTTACGATGTAGCAAAGATGTGTTTACATCTATATCCTATCAAGATGTTGGAATGAATGTCATTGCCGCTTGCCACCAACTGAAGGTCAATGTTACCTACTTCATCATAAAGCAATAAGTTCCTTGACAAGATCAAAGCCGCCCTTAAAGAAAAAGGTGGAGAGTGGCCTAAAGTCCACTTTATCCAAGAAGTATATCACCCTGAGTGGGACTCTAATATGGTTATGCTAAAGTCTAATGACAGAGAATCTCCATAAACTTCAAGAAGAATAATAATGACACTTATCCAAAAGAATTGCATCCTTCGCAAAATAAAGGCAACATGATCAACTCCATCCTAGTATGGTCGAGACTAAACATCCTCTATACTTTATTAGGATGACTTTTTTAGAAACAAAGTTTGTCTAAACAGCAGCTGCAAAAAGGATACTTTCAATAGGCCTTATACATCATAGTAGATACCACAGTTTTCAACTCAATCCTTGTTCCAGAAGAAGCGAAGAAGCAACATATAGTGCATTACTTTAGCAAGCAAGTCAATGGGGCAGACTTAAATAATCTTGCAATCAATAAGCTTGACCTTGCTCTCACCACATTAGTGACAAAGGCAAAATCCATATTTCCAATCTCACAAGATCAAAATTGTTACCCATATTACCATCAAACAAGAACTATAAAAGCCCAAGTTATAATGAGGGCTCATTAAATGGCTTCTAAGACTTGGTAAATGTGAACTCCACCTCACACCCCTCATTATAATAAAAGCCCAAGTCCTTGTTGATTTTGTAGTTGAGTTCTTTGTTCCAATATCTTTCTCGGCCTTTTGGCTAAGAGCATGTGGAGTTCTTTGTTCCATAAGAAGAGTCTCGAGACGAAGGAGCTGAGGTAAACGACACATGGATTATGCAAATTGATAGAGATCAAGGGAGATATCAAATGGTGTTGAGGTTAACTTCATAAATCCTTCAGGATTGATAATATTGTCATCTCTAGATCTTGATTTTGAAACCAACAATAATCAAATAGTGTCTGAAGCACTGCTTCAAGGATCGTGCCTCATAGTCAAAGTCAAAGCAAGAAGGTTAAAATTACATAGCTACTTCCAACTCATGTCGAACTGGAAATAAAGGCATTATAAAATTGGGACTACCCGTTATCGATATCTCAAGAGATTTAAAAATAAGTTCATGAAATTAGAAAAAAATTAAATTTTGTGCATAGGAAAGAAGGAAAACCAAGCTGTTAACCTATTTTTAAACTATGCGAATCCTCATGCCACCTTAATGAGGCTATCCATAACCATTCATTGCCAAGCATATTTCTAGTTCACACCTATCTTCGAAAATCATTTCAAAGGGATCATGTCAAAGAGCAAAAGTGAAAAATGTCTGTCAGGTGAAATGCAGCAAAATATTTAACACGAGTGGAGATCCGTAGAATAATTTTAGTCAAGGATCAATCTGAGATGTTTAGTGTCGGGGTAAACTTTGAAAGTGAAAAAAGAAGTGCATTCAGAAGAGTGTTCGAGGCAATATATCATGAAAGCATAGTAAGAAGAATAATTAGGCACGGCAAATAATGGTGAACCATAATGAGCAATGTTCGAGAATTTAAAGAAGATAATAAAGTCGACATATACATGGCAAAATACTCCACCGGTTAAAAGCCTACCATTGTAACATATCATTTCTCGTCAGAGATTCACTCTATAGGAAATGGACTTTAAATTATTTCTCCATGGTAGTAACTTGGCAATGCCAACTAATCCTTTGTGGTGGATTATCTCATGAAATGGGTCAAAGAAGTTCTGCTACTTTTCCAACAATGGAGTCGATCATGAACAAAATCTTTATGGTTTTCCCTGCCAGTTGCCATCATTAAAAACAACAAGCTCAAATTATTAGGGGGGGAAAAAACTATTTTTTGTTGTGCCAATAATAACATCAACCTTAGAGTCTCATCTACACATTAGCCTGCAAATAAATGGGCAAAAAGAAGTCACCTACAAGCTCATCAACAACTTGCTCAAGAAGAAAATCTCTAAAATGAAGCGAACAAAGCAACCCTCCATTTTATAATTCTATCTTACAATGTTGTCCACAAGGTCTCATTCTCTTTGCTTTTGGTTGTAACATGGACTCCACTAAGATATGTCACTCAATTTCTCGCACTAGAGAAACACTCTCATTACTCTTCAAGAAGTCCCAAAATGGACTCGAAATGAAAAACTACAAATATAAAATTATGACCTACTAAAAGAGCTAGAAATCAAGCAATCAAGAAAGTCTTGATACCGTTAAAAATAAAAGCACTCAATTTATTTAGAATGAATACAAACATAAGGACTTCAATGCACGAGACCCATTCTATGAGAGACTAAATTCACAAGAAAAGAACAAAGGTTGAAAACTGTCCAACAATTACAATGGATATTACATTATTGGAGAAAAACAGAGCCTCGCTATACTAAAAATCTCCAAACAAAAAAAATTTATAATCCCTAAAAAGACAAATTAATAATTGATTTCATACAAGTAGTGAGAGAGAGAGAGAAGAAAGTGATCAACATCCCTGATCATCCGAGAGCCAGAACATCAAAACTTAAAAGAGCCAAAAGAACCTTTGTCGACAAACAATTTTGTAATTTCTTTTTTCTCTCTTAAAAAAAAAATTCCTTGTATGCAATTCTCTCAACTATAAATTTGACCGAAAATTTTATAATAATAGGTTATTCTCTCAGTATAAATTGTTCTAACAATCTTTAACAAGAATGTCTCATCATCTTGGTTGACTATCATATCTCAAGATTGCAAAATCCTTTAATCGAGCAATTACCATTTTATTTTCTCAATTTTATGCTATTTAAATCTTTATTCTCTGATACATTTTGTACCAAGTATTTGTGTACCACCTTAAGGTAAAAAAATGTTGTCAAACACTAAGTTGCATTCTTAAAGCTCTATGTTGAAAAATAAAACTCCCAAATAGTAAGGCTCTAGTCTACTTGGTCGTCTCCTAGGCCCAAGCACAGCAGCCCTTATCCAATTTATGTCAAAACTCGAGCTCTAACTACTCTTGTTAAAACAAAAAACCAAAGAGTAATATCTCCACAAAACAATGTGTGTGACGTTATAGACCAAGGTTTGGTGAAGTAGACACAGGGCGAAAGGAGAAAGAGATGATTCAAAAGCATCTATGTCATATGGCTACGAATTTTATCCCAAATAATCTATCCTTATGTAGAAAGAGATGATTTGAATACCATATCTGCCTCAAAATGAACATTTATAGCATAAACTTTTTAAATATAATAATCAAAGTAAACTCCTTGAAAACATTAGTGCTCATAGTATCCTCCATTAAAAAATACCTTTCAAAAGCCATCCTCTATATACCCTAGTGTATTCATCATACATTATTGAACTCTACCAAGATATTCTAAAGTTCAAGTTCAATTGCACAGACCTATATCAATCTATTATTCCAAAGTCAAAGTGCAAGGAATTTATCTCAAAAGCCTTCAAACCATTTTAGGATTGATCTTCAAGATGTTTCAACCTTTGCATAATTAACTCGAGCTCAACTCGAAGGCCTACCTCCACTCCTCTCTAAGGATTGATTTAGTCAAGATTTTACATGCCCTGAAAAGCTTTTTAACACTGCCTTAGATTTCATTAGCTAAGGTAGAATCAAATCTATATCATTCACCAAGTACAACAATCTCTCGTTGGCGAAAAGAAGCTCCTTAATTTGAATTCGACGGTGATTCAGTGGCTTTTTTTATGAAGGATTTTTTTTGCTCTACAAAGCTCCTCACTGCTGTGCAGGCTACATTAAATCTCTCAAGAAAGTGTCAGTTACTCAACCCCGCTTCCTTCTAGCATCCTGAGAAATGTCATTCTATAAGCAATAGCCCTAGGTAGCTTATTACGTGCGCTGCAAACCATCCACTCACTACTCCTAATTTCAACCCAAACCATCTTCGATATAGGCATCTCTACGATGTCTGTGATGGGAAATCTCAAACATTACTGGAGCGTAGAATTAATTAGAAAATAAACCACACAATGGAATAATGAGATCACACCAATTCGATAAAAAAAAACCAGAATAAAAAAATGAAGTAGAAGCGCAATCAAAGCAACCAGAAAAACACACGAGAACTTACGTGAAAAAACCCGAGAACGGGAAAAAACCATAGAGCCGCGCCGCTATAAATTTTCACTATGAAATTCAAAAGGTTTTACAAAGAACTCACATAAGTTTTCTCTCCACATACAAAAAAAAAAAAAATTATAGGACTCGATCCACAATCTTCCCTCTCAAATCTGATGCAAAATCACATCAAATAACTAAATTCACCTGCTCGATACTCATCACCTTCACCAGGATGCTCGTCAAAGAATTCAAAAGAAAGAAACTCAAAGCTCCATTCAAAACTGCTCAAAATCCTCGTCAAAGAATTCAAAAGAAAGAAACTCAAAGCTCCATTCAAAACTGCTCAAAATCGGGATTAAAAAGAAATCCTAAATGAAAATTGCCACAAGCGCTTAGGCGCCTCGACCTAGGCACCTAGGAGCCAAGCCCTCTGTTCAGTGCGCCGCCTAGGTGCCGACAGTCCAGTGCATATACATCGGACCCTCCAGATGTAGACGCATATGTGCCCAAAGCCGGCACCTAGGTGCCGACTCAACAGTGAGTCGTGCCCAGAGGGCGCCTGAGCTCCTATGCGCCAACTCCCTGCTTTGTCACCACACATCATAACAATCTCCCACTTAATGAAAAAAATACCAAGAACAGTCCTCTATACTGCACCTCCATCTGAATCATCTTCATAGTCACGTATAGTGGTGTGGCTCACAACCGATATCAACGTTCATCAAACCCAACTAAAGTTCAATGCAGCTTCAGTTTCTCAACAGTCACCACCATCGTCAATATATGTGCAAGATTTTCAGCTGTATGTATCTTTTCAATAAATAACTGCCCATCTTCTAGAAGAGATCAAATAAAATGATACATCAACTAGATGTGTTTCGTCTTAGCTTGAAAAACAGCGTTCTTAGAAAGATGAATCGTACTCATACTGTAACTATAGAGTTTCCTAATTCCCTACACCTTACCCAATTATGTCATGAAGTTTTGTAGCCAAATCATCTCCTTGCTAACATCAGTGATAACAACATATTCGGTCGTCGTAGTTGAAAGTGCAACAATCTTCTGCAACCTGAAAACTCAACTAACTGTTGTATTCCCCAATGTGAAAATATATCCCGTTGCACTTCTCCTATAGTTTACATCTCCTGTCAGATCTAAATCAACAAAACCCTGTAGACTGATCCCTGCACTTCCATAGCAAATTGCCCTATTGATTGTTCCCCTTAAATACCTGCAAATCCACTTTATCGCCCCCAATGACGCCTGTCTGGATTGTCCATGTACTTGCTGACCACTCACTGTATATGCAAACATCTGTTCTGGTATAAATCATCGCATACATCAAGATTCGAACTACTAATGCATACAAATTTCCCTCCATTTGTGCTTCCTCTACTTCAAAGTTAGGTGATAGCTCCTTAGATAGTTTAAGATGACTACTTAAGGGAGTGCTAACTAGTTTCGTCTCACTCATGTTAAACCACTACAGGATCTTCTCAACAATGAGACAACTTTAGTGTTTCTGCACCTCTGTCACTGTCGATTCTCATCCCGATGATCTTGTTAGTTGGACCTAAATCCTTCATCTCGAACTCACATGATAAATATTTCATAAGTCCCTGATTTCTCTATATCTACCTCTGTAATTAGCATGTCATCGACATACAAAAAAAGTAAAAAATAACAATTACTGAAGTATTTGATGAAGAAATAATGCTCTGTCTGGCACTTCATGTACTCATTTCCTGACATAAACCTGTCAAAACTCCTGTACCACTGCCTTGGTATCAATTTCAAGCCACAGAGGCTCTTCTTCAATCTGCAGATGAAATCTTCCTTGCTTGGAACCTTATAATCTTGTGGTTGCACCATGTACAGTTCATCCATACCTCCATGTAAAAAAGTTATTTTTACATCCACTTTCTCCAGATGTAGATCTTCCACTGCTACCAGACTCAGCACAATCCTAACAGTAGTCATCTTCACCACTAGGGAAAAGATCTCTGAGTAATTCACTCATTCCCTCTACTGAAAAACTCTTCATAACAAGTCTTGCCTTGTAGCGATTGTTATAATCTGACTCTTTGTTGACCTCATTTTAATGAGGTCTTAGGCTATTCCTTTTAGACCCTAGGATCTAGCTTTAGGAGTTCCGTATTGACCATCCTAGCGGATTAGTAATGGAGTCCACCTCACATAGAGCTTCGAGCCACTTCTGGACCCATTTTGTAGAAGACTCACGCAGAGTAATCCCAAGACTCGACTCTCGCAGTTGCTGGCTAGGGACTAACACGCAGAGGCTCGAAACGAGTTCCCATAAGGCGCACGGCCTTAAGTGAACCTTAACGACGTTCGACTTCGCGCGCACCATAATTCGACACTTTTTCGGCCCGACCGTCGGCGAACTCGTCCGGACGACCTCGGATGACGAAACCGACCACACGGATGTGTCCGGGACGTCGACTTTAGCTAGGAAACGTACCCATATTGCTGTGGTTCCGAGCGCGCACGAACGACACGAAAATCGATGCATTTTTCTTAAATTTTGCGGGACGTGAATCCGGGCTCGACTTAGGTTTAATTCAAGTCCAAATTGGGCTATTCACCCCAGCCCATTTGTTTCTTTTAAACTCAAATTTTAAATTAATTTAATGTTAATTAATTAGGGGAGGAATTAATTTTGGCGCCCAAATGCGTCAATAAATAAGATCGCCTCTCCTCCCCATTCGATGAAGATCAGCTCTCCTTCCCTGTTCGAGCGCCAAGATCAAGATCGCCTGTTCGAGCACCAAGATCAAGATCGCCTCTCCTCCCCTCTGCGAACCGAAGCCGTTCGCGACAGAATCCTCTCATGCTCGCGATCGAAGCCCTCGTCTCTGCCTGCTCCTCTCGATCCCGCACCCGCTCGCCCGATAACTAAAACCCTCGCCCGCACTCGCCTGCACCGAAGCCGTCGCCTCCCCTCGGCACCGAACACGCGCTCGTCTCCCGCACCGAAGAACCTCAACGCTCCCGCTCGCGACCGAAGCCCCTTTCCCGCTCGGTTCGCTCGAACCCGCCTCAGCATCGAAACCTGCTCCCGCTCGACGCTCCCGCTCAACCCAGCAGAGTCGTTCGCCCCCCTGCTCGCCTTCTCCCGCGCGACAAAGCCCCATCCGCCAGAAGTCAAGATCCCGACTCCTCCCTCTTCCTCTCCCGAATTCGGCTCCTGGACAGAACCCTCGCTTACTCTCACACTCCATCCAGTTTGCCCAACAGGTTCGGCCCGACTCTTCTTCTACCATTCGGCTGATTTCTCCGCTCTCAGAAAATCCTTCCCTCCTACTTCTTCCTGATCGGATCTGCAGGTAAGTGGGACAACAAGGTTACTTGAATCTTTGATTTCTTATGATTGTTCCTCTATTTTTATCACACTGTTTCGATTCCCAGATTACTTGTATTGTTGCTATTCATAATGAGGATTTCTTTCCTAGCTGAATCTAGTTACAAGAAGTTTGAAAATTACTTTGAAAAGAAATATATGCATGTTTATATACTCACATCGTATAAAGAGAATAAAATCAAAATGCATCTTGCAACTCTTATGGATTTATACACACCATCTATGCTTGAGCTTTACACAAATACTACCCGACTCTTCTTTATTATTTGTTTACACGTCTTTAAAAAAAAAATGTTTACATGTATGTCACTCTACCTATGCGTGGAATAAGTTGCTTGAGCCTTTTTTTTTTTTTTTTTTTAATGGTTTTATTTTCCTTGATGATAGTGATCACATTTGTTTCTTTTTGGATTGATTATGTATTATTTTGAACCTTGTGAATTTACTTGAAACATTTGATGTTACGAGAGCTTTTGATATTGATTTCGGCTGCATCTTATCGCTCTTTTGGAAGCATTAGAAATATCATTTGTGATTGTAGAAAGTCTTGCGAGGTGCTGTTGTTCTTTGCGTAGAAGCCATGAGAAAGCGGTTGCTTCTGTGTGAAGCTGGAATTTCTTTGTAGAAAGTGCTGTTAGGCCTGGAATTGGCTTTAGAAAGCTGCTGTTAGCCATTGGAAGTGTTGTTTGACTGTTTGGAATAGCTGTTAAGCTCCAAAAGCTGCTGTTTAGCTGTTTGGAGTGTTGTGAGAGGTTTATAATTGCTGTTAAGTGCTATTTGAAAGAGCTAAAGTGTTGTTTGGAAGAGCTGAAGTGCTGTTTGGAAAAATAAAAGTGTTTTTTGGAAGACTATAAGTGTTATTTGGTGTAATTAAGTGTTGCCTAGTGTTGTAGAGAGCCGTAGGAGAGTTGGGGGGAGCTTGGAATTGCTGTTCGGAGGTTTTGAAATGCTGTAGAAGATTGTAAGTGCTGTTTGGAGTGTCTAATCACTGCCCCGAGTCGTAGGAGATCATAGAGTCGCCGCATATGTTTGCTAGTTGCTGCCCCGAGTCGTTGGAAGCCTTAAAATTGTGATTTTGGCCCGGTTCACTTGCATTTTCCTCTCTTTTGGCTTTTGCTTGTGTTGGAAGTGAGTCGGCCTTCTCCGTTTTCTTTGTTTTTTTTTATTATTGTTATTTAAAACGGTTAAGTCACAAAAAAGGGGAATTTCTGATTTAATTTGAGGAAGGATAAGTCACTCTTAGTCACTTCGACATGAGTTAGAGTGTATGCTTCCTGGACTCAGCGTGCACGCCTTGTGCGAAACTTCCTTTACCTAACCCATAACATAAACTTCCTAAACCTTAGGTGACACGCCTAGCGTGAACACCTCCTTTACCTAACCCACAACATAAACTTTCTACCTCCTTTCTAACCATGACATAAACTTCCTAAACGCATGCACGCCTTAGGTGAAACCTCCTTTACCCGACCCACAACATAAACTTCATAAACGCTTCAGAAGCACGCCTCTGTGTGAGTCACCCACCTAACCTTAAACGCGTAGCTTCCTAAGCCTGTAGGAGCAACGCTAGGTGAGAGCCGATCCACCTAACCTTCAAATGCACGATGAAACTGAGCACACCGACCCTGATTCATGGTCGATCAAAACACTGGACAGAGAACTGCACGGAGCTCGATTCACCCTTCCTTAAATAAATCGACTGTGGAATTCCCTAAAATGAGCTAACCAATATTGAAACCCGATGCTCCGGGATTGAGCTGAGCGTTACAGCTCGGATCCTCACCGCGATTGGGGACATTTGTTTTGTCACATATGGATCATCGGACTGGTGTAAGTCTGAGGTGCTAGGTGGCGAGGCGATGATAATAATGCTTTATGTGTCTATATACGAGGGATACGAGGGATAATTAGAATAGTATCTCTACTCTCGAGGACCTCCATAAGGAGAGAGGAAAGGACCGATGGTATTATTCGCCGACTTCTTGGTTAGAGTGTTTCCGGTGATCTTAAGTCGTCGAGTAGTCACAGCACGATTAGAGTGACTAGCGCATGATTATCTATTTTACTAAAATATTTACTAAAACAAAAATAAAAATCTCTTTTCTTTGTTAAAATAACTCGCATAAAATCTTAAACGACTTTTGCATGAAAATAAAAGAATTTTTCCTTATAAAATATATAAAGGCCATGGTTAATCACTTGGATCGGGTTGAGGATTACCCTCCTTAGATCGTCGGGTTGACAGTTTCTTATCCAAGGTCGGGAAGCACACAGTCCAGCTCTGAGCCCCCATCTCTACTGATGTCTTATACCCAATTCCGATCTTTCATATGTGACTACGAGTTTTGCTTATGATTTCTACGATTTGTTTTCTTTATTTTCTGACTTTCATGTCGGGTTTTCTCGCTCTCACTTCTTACTCGTCTGAGTTTATTTAAATCCATTCAGAAATCATACTATACTTGAATACAAATTACACAACTGGTAATGAGATGCCTGAGTACGCTTTTACGGTTTATTTATTGCAATTTACTTTACCGCAATCCACTTTCATCGCGCTTTACTTTCTGAAGAATTTTACTTCGCAATTTACTTTATTCAACGATGCAAAACCGAAAAAACAACAACACAACTCGAAACATCGGAACACACTCGACAAAACCGTTTGAACCTTAGACTTTAGAATCGCTAACTTCAACGATAAATGTGGAGCATCTACACAGTGGCAAGCACAATGAGGAGCTTGGATTGAGAAGAGGAAGAACTTCAACGAGAAGACCTTCCTAGTTTAAATAACAACATATAAGACTTCGAGGTAGCTTCGCCTGTATGCGACGTAAACCTCTACTCTTCTCTTTAGACTACGTAGCAGCCAGTGTTCAGGCAGAAATGTCTAGCTCAGCTTTTAGGTGCTGAGGTTGTCAGTACGAGTACGACGTAAACCCTCATATCTCTGCGACTATTTGCATATCGGGTATTATGCGAGATGTAAGTCCTAAATAATAAAATTGGCGGTGATTAAACAATTAAATAATATCTTCTCCAAAACGCAACTGCACCATGTGGGATAGTTGGGAAGTCAGCTGGGGTTCATCGGATCCGCGACATCCCCTACCTTTTCTTCTTGGACTCTGTAAATAACCTGCTCTCATTCGAGCCACTCCCACTGCTTTTCACGTCCTACGTGAAAACCTAAACCTTCGGATCTTGAAGACAAAACCGCCGATCATTATCGAGAGTTTTCTCGAGTGACACCGTCATTTCGTGATGTAATTAGCTATAGAACTGTCATTTATAGGGAGCTCAAACCGGCAGAAATAAACCCTACCTAGCTTTTTACATTAGGTAGGTGAACTCATTCGGTCACACGTAAAGGTTCGCGGATCGAACGGATGTCACGAGTCTTTTAGTTTGTATGATTAGATTCACTAGTCGCGTGATACACTAATCTTTCGAGAAAGTATATCATTTGTGACATCGAACACGATTATGCAAATTACTGGACAAATGAGATCCAGGCGGTCTCATCTTTCAAAATTAAAATACACTACTTTCAAAGCTACTTTAAAAAATCATATGCCTTTTATATTAAACTAAATCACCAAATTTTTATATTCTTTTAAAGCAAAAAAATGTTGGCCGACAAATTCTGGCGACTCCGCTGGGGACTAGTTCCTCTCTCCATTTTGATCAGGTGGTTTTGTCTTCATACATCGGCGGTGTGTCCATGTCTCTCGTGGGCCAGACTGCTGTTTTTCTGTTGACATACTGTGCCCATTTCTTCCTTGAGCCAGTATAGTCAACTCTTCTTGGATTCCAGGAACCGCATGTTTAATCATCCTTAAATAGGGTGATTCAGGAATCCTTAGGGTTTGAGTAGGGAGGACCCCGATAGGTGTGGTAGGTTAGGGTAGGAGTACGTTCGGTGTGGAGTGAGTCCTTTCTAATTTTGGGCCAGGTCATTTACCTCGTGGTCGCTTCATCCCTTTCCCAAGTTTGACTTGTTCTTTCGCAAATCACATCAAATTATTTCCTCGAAAGTTTTCTCAGTAATATCAAACTTTATGACTTCATATCGAAACGAACATTCACAGACAAAAGCAACAATGAAAACAAATTTAATTCAAATTTTATTTGGATAAGTTTCGAAAGAAACGCCCAGTTTGACAATTTCGTCAATTTTTGTACTTGCAATAAAGTAGTTATTACCTAGAGATTGAGTGTTGGATTCCTCTAACGCTCAGCAACCTTTTTTCAGCTCGACGGAAAGAAAGATGTCGTCCCCAACTTTGACATTCTCGTGCGACTTGCTTACCAGCGGGGATGCCCACCAGGTGGGGTCCAAGATTAAATTTGGATCCGGTTTTGACGAATTTGAAGGAACACTCGAAAAGACTCCGTTCTTCGTGAATAAAGACGCTGGCCCAGATGTCCAGGAGCCGTTTGCTGAATTTAACTTGAACTGTGACCGAGACTTCCCTTCCCTCAAGAAGGCGAAGGTCACCGCTGCCCTCATGAAGTTTGCTGCTCCTGTATCGCTAAAGCTTCATCTACTCCCCTCGGACTTACCGCTACCACGCTTCGCCGCTCCGCCGATGTCGAAAGGAAAGGGAATCTTATATGAGGACAAGTCGGCCTCATGCCCTTACCCCGTTACCATCCGTGTTTGAGATTGGATCTAGTTCGAAGTCCGGTAAGCTTACCCGAACGCAACGAAGGAATAGAAATCGCAAGATCTTAAAGGCCAAATGGGCAAACACCTTGAAAACTGTTCCGACCGCAGAGATTCCTCAACAAGAAGAAACTGGATGGGCTGAGACCGCACCTCTCCTTAGAGGAAGCAGGTTTCACCCATTGTCCGCCGCTCTTGGAGAAGAGAGTGCTCGCGAGGTTCTTCTTCAAGTGCCGCCCCCTCGCCTCGTCGTCGGGTTGAAAGAGAAAGAGGCCCGAGCCCCTTCCCTCATGTTCGTTGGGTGTTTGAAAAATTGGCTCGAGAGGAGCGTTGCTCCGTTCGTCGAGATAATAAGAAGGATGGGGTGTGCTTGTGTCGCCCGAGTCCAGAGCGAAATTTTGAAAAAGGATGAAATCGCTAGCCAATTTCATGGATCTACTCAGGAGGGAAGAGCACCGCAGTCTCGTATTCTCGTTAAGCTTCGCCTGGGAGAACGTGTAGATACTGGTGCTAACCATACAGTTACTGCTGCAGCTTCCCAGAAACTTGTAGAGCGCCGACCGATTCAGTCTTGACTGGGTCCGAGAACACAGTTTTCCACCACGAGGGGAGATTCCTACAAAGGATCACTAGTTACTACATCCGGACCGCGTATTAGGGACCGCGATTTATCCAGGAGAGCCGAGGCCCCCAAAGAGACGTCTAGTCTCCGGACCTTGGTTCCGAAGGAGAAGTTGCGGAGTCTTAAGGTTGTTGGACCGGTGCCTCAACAGAGATCAAAAAGTAGTCTCCCCGCAAAGGATTCCAAGTCTGATGCTCCAATCATTAGTATTCCGGCCACGCCGAAATCAGTGTTGATGGAAGGTGTACAACAACAGTCCCCAGTCGATCTCAAGATCATTAAAGGGAAGTTAATTGAGGAAAGATTGAGAAGCTCGGAGCGGACATCGTCGAAGCCGTCGAAAGAACAAAGTGGAAGCATCGATGATGAAAAACACGATTTGTCATTTCATATGGATGAAGATTTTGCGAGAGATCTTTATGGTTGAGACTAGAGCCTCGCGTCATCGCGCGGTGCTCCTTTGTGCACCGAGGAGAATACCGAGGATGAGTCGCGAAGGGCCATCCGAACGGAGGGATGAGCTTATCATTCGCATGGAAAAAGGATGGAGGAGATGGCGGCCGTTATAGCCTCATTTCGGAGTCGGCCTCGATCTCCGAGAGCGGCCTCTCCGGAAATAAGCCGGCCGGAGATCATTCATGTCGCGAGATGAAATGAATGGTTCGGACTTCAAAACACTATGCTCGGAAAGGACATCGAACAAATGGTTGAGCAACAAGTAAAGGAGGCCTTAGCCCAATCCGAAGGAGGAGCATTGATTCCAAAGGGTAGACCATATCCGGAGGAATTCGATGCGATGCCCTACCCGAAAGGCTTCGTACCACCTACGCTTCAAAACGTTTGATGGAACGAGAAATTCGTCGAGCATGTTGCACACTTCAAGGCGAGATTCATTGCAACGCGAGGGTAGCGAAACACTCTTATTCCGTCGGTTGTGAGCGATCTTAGGGGTTGCATTCGATTGGTATGCGGGACTACTAGAATGGGTCGATAAAGACATTCACGGAAGCTGGAGAACATGTTCGTTAAGAGGTTCGCTGGAGCTCAGCGATCATATCATTGTGGGAGATCTTGTAGTAGAAAGACGAGCCGCAGCGAAACTACAGTGGAGTACATTACCGGTGGAGGAATCCAAGTATGAAATGCGAGCCACGATGTGCAAGAACGACGCGATTGAGATCTTACTCAGAAGCATTCGTAGTCCGATGATTTTCTACTCAAAGGATTCTACAATCAAAACCTTTGAAAAGCTACTTAGTGAAAGCTCGCGAGCCACAACGAGGAGGCTAAGCAACTCGGATTCTCGGAGAAAGGCTGACAAGCCGAAGCCGATAAAGACATTCGAGAGAGATGCGGAACGATGGCGACGATCGACAAAGGCGAACGACACGATGCGGTTCAGGTTGAACAGCCTCGACAAACATATCAGCGTCCGCAACACTCCCAACAGTTGGCCATGAAGACAGCGCGATGACCATCGGCCTACGATACCGACCAAGGAACTTACCGCACGAGACGGAGGGCGGGGTCCAACCATGGGCGACGGACCGAACGGAGTTTACTCCTTCGAGGATGAGGCAGTGGGAAAGATGTTCAGAAATTTGATCAAGAGGCCCGAGTTCAGGTTGCCAGAGCCAAAGAAGCCAGATGAGGTCGATAAGACGGATCACCCCACGTATTGCCCATATCACAGAATGTTCGGGCATACAATAGAGGATTGCTTCAGTTTCAAAGGTTGGCTTGAAAGGAACTACAGGCTCGGGAATATCACAATTCCAAAGGAATATTTGAAAGAACCTGAAAAAGGTTCGGTCAATGTGATTTCGACTGGTCCCATAGTTTCGATCGACCCCTATGTAACAGAAGCTGGATGGAACACGAGCTGGACTAGATCATCTTAGAAAATTTTGGATCAGATACGTGCAGCCTCATCACAAGCCTTCGCTCAAAGCTTACAGTCCACTTGGCCAGCACTGTCGAGCATGCCTGGAAAGTCATCACCGCAAGAGATAAAGGATGAAAGTGTCAAAGATGTAAAGAATGATAGCGCGAAGGGTAGACTAGGGGCTGCTTTTTTACGATCAGTTGTTTCAGATTCGGGGGAGAAATTCCTCGAACCATTCACATTGTACGATTTCTTTGTCCCTCCAGGGTCACGTAATGCAAAGAATTCTGATTTTGGCTACGTTTTTACTGTTTCTGGTGATTGCATAGCTAACAACCAATCTAATACGAATTTCAATTTCATCGATGATCCTCAAATCGTACAAAATCCTGATGAATTTATTAACATGACCAAAGAAGATATTAACAACACAGGGTACGACAGTTCGGATAGTGAAGCGCCCGTTTTTGAGTTTCAAGGAACGCCAGTTACGATTGAATTAGAATTGTCAGATTCGGAGACAACACTGAAAGAGCCAGCCGGCACTCAGGAAGACAAGCCTGCGGGTCCGACCCAAATGGCGGAAGAAAGAACGGAGGTGTATTTGAGAAGAGGAAAGGTGTTACCTCAACAACGGGTCCAGCGATAAAGGAAAAACATACACCTACCTCTACAGAACCAACCCCACTAACGGAAGAGACACATGTTCAAGAGGAATCGGGGAGATCGAATAACAAAGTGGAGGATAACGTTCTAGCCCATCTACGAAAGTTGCCAGCTAAACTAAGCATTCTCGATGCCCTGATACTGTCAAAAGAGATGAGAGAGGCTCTGGTTAAGGCTTTGCTCGACCCAGAGATTTGCTTAGCTCATTTGGCCACGACTCGATAGACGAGGTTTGTTCGTTAAAGGAACGATGCAGTATCACTTTCACGGATGATGACTTGTTGCTTGGTACGGTCGATCACAACCGACCCCTATACATTTCCGTGAACATCGACGATTCACACTCTCCGGAGTATTGGTTGATCCAGGAGCATCAATTAACATAATGAATCTACGGACGTTAGTATACTTAGACATCGACACCGCGCAGGCTTTCTATCGACAAAATGATGTTAAGAGGCTTCGACGTAGAAAGGAGAAAGGGCTCTCGGATCGATAACATCGTCCACTGAGAATTGGTGAACTAAGTAACGACCGCAAAATTCCACATCATAGATTCGGAGACTTCGTTCGATGCCCTCATCGGGTCGACCACGGATCCATGAGTACAAAATGGTTCCATCGTCCCTACACCGGTGCATAAAATACTATGAAGGAGAGTCGAGAATGGTGCATCGAGGGAGATCTACAACCTTTTGCGATACATGAGATAGGCCTTCATGAAGATGCTCGCCTACTACGCGCCACCAAAGAAGACAGGTTTTCTCCGGATACGTCATTCGAAGAAATTTGAAGAGTCGAAAGGGATTGCAAGAACGAGACCAGGCCGGCTCCGATTCGGCGATCTCCCATCACTCCTTTACGGCGAGATGGTGGCATCTCTTTTAGCCCCCGTTTTCGAGATCGAGGCCGGGGACGAGGGCGAGGAAGAGTTAACAAGATTGTTGAACGGAGAGATCCGGTCATCGACATTGAATTGGAAGACGACTCCGAGGAAGAAAAGATGACAAAAATAGCGAGAACAAGAAATCGAAAGATACCTCGGTTTGAGATTTCCTGGAAGAAGAAGAAAAAGAATACGAATCAATGTATGACCGGATCAACCACTATGTACAAGCCATAGCCTTAACCCCGATTCATTCCAATAAAGTTGAGGGGTTGGAGGTTAAGGAAGTACAAAGTGTTGGCATGAAGCCGATAAAATTTTACTGTGGTTCTTCTTCTTCCAGTTCTGAAAACAATGTAAAATTGGAAGAATATATTTTTAATGAATTAATGGAATTGCCTCTTGATTATTACTCTCCTTATGTGCAAAGATTAATTCAGCGTGGTTTTGTACCTGGTAAATTATCAAAAGAAAGGATGCACCTCTTCGAGGAACTGTGGAATAATAAAAATCAAGCCTCTAAATCGAAAGAGGGCGTTGGATTCGACACGGTAGGGCCGGTCTATGACACCGAATTTTGCTTGGTCGTTACTAGCCAGTTAGAGGAAAACTGCCTTGAAGCGGAAGAGGACTCAGAAGAAACTCAAATAGAAGATGCCCTGCCGGAGTTTGAGGAGGAAATCAAATCTACAGTTGATGAATTGAAGGAGATCAATCTAGGGACTGAAGATGCCCCTAGACCTACTTTCATTAGCTCACTACTAAGCGATGAGGAGTCTTCGGATTTAATCGAACTATTGTCGAATTTAGAGATTGTTTTGCATGGAGCTACAACGAGATGCCGGGTTATGCCGGAGGTCGCGGTCCACGGACTCGAGGTGAGACCGACCATGACCCCGGTTAGCGAGCTCCCGAAGAATGCGACTTGAAATAGAAGCGACAGTCGTCGCCGAAGTCGAAGTTAATAGATGTCGAGTTTGTGAGAAGAACAATACCCAACGTGATTAGCTAATATTGTGTCAGTTAGAAAGAAGAATGGACAAATTCGAATTTGTGTCGATTTTAGAGATTTAAACAAGGCTTGCCCGAAGGACGAATTCCCATTACCCATCCCAGAACTAATGGTGGACATCGCATCTTCACACGAAATTTTCTCATTCATGGACGGATCTTCGGGATATAATCGGATTAAGATGGCGCCGGAAGACGCGACACTTACCGCTTTCGTAACACCGATCGAAATTTATTCTATACACTAATGCCATTCGGGTTGAAGAATGCTTGGAGCAACATACCAATGAGCCATGATAAGGATTTTTGATGACCTCATCCATAACGCAAGTTGAATCTACGTGGATGATTTGGTCGTCAATAGAGCGAAGGAAGACCACTTGTACGATTTGAGGATTGTCTTTGAACGGTTGCGGCAATTTAATCTTAAAATGAATCCCTTAAAGTGCGCCTTTGGTGTCACCTCCGGGAAATTTTTAGGATTTGTTGTCCGACACCGGGGAATTGAAATCGATCCAGAGAAGATTAAAGCCATCTTGGAAATGCCACCCCCTAAAACGCCTAGCGAGTCTACGATCGTTTCGGGAAATTGAGCATATCTACGACGCTTTATATCTAATCTGTCGGGACGGTGTCGGCCTTTTCGCGTTAATAAAAAAAGATGTCGAGTTTACTTGGGATAAAAAATGTCGAAAGCGCTCTGAAAGTATTAAACAATACTTAGTGACACCTCCCGTTTTAAGACCTCTGGTCTCGAAGCCGATGGTTGATACTTTATCACAGCGGCTTTAGACGACTCCCTCGGAGCCTGCTAGCTCGGAGTCGATGAAGAGGGTAAAGAAAACGCCCTTTATTACCTTAGTCGTCGTCTAATACCGCGCGGAGGTAAAGTATCCTCCGATTGAGAAGCATTGTCTAGCTACTAATTTTCGCCGCCTAAAGCTTAGACAGCTATATGCTTAGCTCATAAGATCAGCCTAATCTCGAAAGTTAATCCGTTGCGATATCCGACGACCCGCCGACCCTTTCACAGTAGATTGGCGCGATGGTCGATGATATTGTTGCGATTCGATATAACTTTCGTACCTCTTCGCGCAGTTAAAGGACAAATTTTAGCGGACTTTCTCGCGAAGCACACCGTTGCCACGGTGGTTCTCCCTCAACGATGACTTGCACGACGAACAAGTAATGAACGTAGGACATCCCGATGCTCGACGTTGGGAGATGTACTTCGACGGAGCTTCGTCGACGGGAGAGATAAAGATTCGCAAACGATAATTCCGGCGAGCGAGAGTTGGCCTCAATTTTCATTACACCGGATCGAGGGATGTTAAGATACTCTTACCACTTGACCAGAGCCGTGTACGAATAACGAGGCAGAATATGAGGCCCTAATAACGAGGGTTAAGTTTAGCAATTTTAATGGAAATAACGAGACCTCGCTATTTACGGAGATTCTCGACTTGTTATCCAACGATGGCCAGGACAGTACGAGATCTTGAAAGCCTAGGCTAGAACGGTACCACCGCTACACGATGAAGTTGTTAGAACTGATTCCCGATGTGACGTTGTATAGAATTCCCCGAGGTGACAATTCTCGTACGGATGCTTTAGCCAAATTAGCTAAGGAGTTTGCATGCCGCCGGAAGATTCTATCGACGTTACGATACGGGGATGTCGAGTTACTATCTCGAATCGACATGGATACCGTGCATAAGCGAGGAAGTGAGAACACGATTCTTCGCGATAGGCTGAAGATGAGAACGATTGGCGTCGACCATTTGTCGAATACCTGCGGACGGGACATTGCCAGAAGACAGATCAATAGCACATCAGATTAAGAGGAGGGCATTGTCATACGCCCTAGTTGACAACGTGTTATACGAAAGATCCTTTGACCGGATGTGGTTAAGATGTCCGAGAGAGGCGGAAGCGCGAGAATATCGTCGAGGAGTACATGCGGGGACTCATGTGGTGCCCACCGATCGAGTCCGAAAATGAAAATGAAAATCGAGAGAATGGGGTGCTTATTGGCCATCGATGTTGGATGGCTGCATGGAAATTGCCGAAAGTTGCTCATCGGTGTCGAGTGCACGGAGTGGTCTTATATCAGCCGTCGAATGTGCTACACACCGACGATTGCGTCGTGGTCGTTCGAGTGTTGGGGCACGGATATAGTGGGTCAGATAGACCCTCCGTCATCTAAGGACAGCTGGTTCATACTTGCGACGACGATTACTTTTCAAAATGGGCGGAGGCGATGCTCAGTTGAAGGAAGTCACGACACATCATGTTCTTCGAGTTTTCAAAACCCAAATTGTCTACCGCTTTGGTGTTCCCGCGGGGTTATTTCGGATAACGGTACGACGATTCAAAGCACTAAAATCAACGAGTTTCGTCGAAACGGCATGGGATAGATTGGAGATATTCTACGATCTGCTGCCGAAGCGAACGGTGCAGCGGAGGCCTTGATAAGACTCTCATACGAATTCGAAAAAGACATTAGACAATAATAAAAGAGGGTGGCACGAGCGATTGCTCGAGGCGTTATGGGCGTACGGGACGACGTTCGAACCCCGACTCGATCTACACCTTACGCCTCGGTGTATGGCCCGAGGCTGTGCTTCCTTTGGAAGTGCAACTACCATCCCTCAGAATTGCCGTAGCTAACAAAATCACGACGGAAGAGAATGTCAAGCTCCGGCTCGAAGAGCTAGAAAGTCTCGAAAGGAAGCGACTCGTAGCACAACAGAACCTTGAATTATACCAAGCGAGGATGACGCAAGCCCACGACAAGCTGGGTCCGCCGAGAACGTTTAAAGTTGGTGACTTAGTCCTCGTACTCGAAGGCCCATTCTTGCACACCGTAAGATGGGAGGAAAATTTGAACCGACTTGGGAGGGACGGTTCGTGGTTGAAAAAGTCTACTCCGGAGGATCCTACCAAGTGATGGATTGCCGGGGTGAAAGGCCCATGCTACCGATTAATGGGCGATATCTGAAAAAGTACTATGCATCGTGACGTTTCGAAGGGCTTGTTTACGAGCCCTAAGATATGCTGATGTGACAATTGTCTGTAACTGGGTCCAATAAATGAAATAAAAAAAAATGTGTCTGTAATGAAAACAATAAGTTGACTTCTCATGAATAAAATTACATTTCTTTCATATTGAAATCTGAAATGCCACAAATTCCACATTCTTTCATAAATTTACATGCTTGAAATGAAATAGAAACATGAATTTGTAAAATATATTCAATAATAAACTAGTATTGTTCTCGTTCGGTTTGAATTTTAGCACGGCGACGTTTTTCCTGTCTTTTGCGAGGAAAATGTCGAGCAAGAAGGCGATTTTCTCATTTAAAAACGGCATCAAACTCGCACTCAACGAGGAAGAGGTGGCACAGGGCGCCATCATAGAATTTGACCTGGACTTTGAACTGTTGAAGATGGATTATGAGGGTCACATGCTAAAGGTAGTCAATCCAGATGAAGCAGAAAACCTGAAGACAGTACTCAGTTTCGAGAGCGAGAGAACACACTTGCGGCGATAAATAAGAGAAAGTTCGAGGATGACAAAGAAGAGATACGAGGAGGCGACGGCCCCGATTGTGAATGCCATACGGGGAACCCCACCGGTGTTCCATTACGGGTGGTACCGACGGATGCATCTGGGAGATTCCACTTTCACGCACACAACGCCGTAATTTGAAGCGCCGCGAACTCCCGATGCGGTATCGCTTGGAGAAAAGGGTAGCCCGAGAGTCGACTGCAGCGAGATGCCCCGAGTAGCACGGGGGAAAGAACAGTGCGAACCGGTAGATAGGGACATCATTCCCAGGCCTTTGATAAAGAAGAGAAAGACGAAGCCGATTCGCAAAGCTTTCCTTACCGGAAAACGTGCCGGTTGAATCCCATGAGGATCACATCATAGTCCGACGACTCGAAAGTCATGAAAATCAACAGGAAATCGTGCCTTACATTTCACAGCCTGTTAAATCAAAGCTACTGCCGAGAATTTCAGAGGATGAACCAGAGAAATTTCAAAGGGTTCGAAAGCAAAATTTTGAGCACTTTGAAAGAATTCGGGGGAAATATGTTAACATTCTGGAAGGGCTGGAATTGCATACAGATGTGTTCTCAGGTAGCGAACAGGAGGGCATAATTGATTATGTCTTTTACCTCAGGGACTTAGACCGGGCAGGCCGTTTAAGGAAGAAGACATATTCCGAACCTCGAAGATGGATGCGAGGCAAGGGACGAGTTACTATTCAGTTTGGTTGTTGCTACAACTACGCCCATGACAGCAAAGGGAATCCGCCGGGCATCATAAGACACGATAAGGTAGACCCGATGCCCTCGATATTAAAGAGTATGATTAAAAGGATGGTTTCTGGCACATCCTCGCCGGCGGATTGTGTGTCGAATAGTTGCATTATAAATATCTACGAAGAGGGGCTGCATTCCACCCCATATAGATCATCATGACTTTCTGAGACCATTCTGCACAGTCTCCTTCCTCAGCAGGTGTGATATTATGTTTGGGAGAGAGTTGCGGGTCGTTGGCCCAGGTGAATTCAGTGGGCCAGTAAAGATCCCTCTTCCAGTTGGATCAGTGCTTGTGCTTAAAGGAAATGGAGCCGATCTGGCAAAGCACTGCGTTCCGAGAGTACCGCGAGAGGAGAGTGTCTATCACTTTCAGGAAAATGGACGACAGGAAAGCACCATTTGGATACCGCCACGACCCGGACCTTGAAGGGTTGCGGCCTGCAGAGTTGTGAGACGAGCACACCTCTAAGCGTGTACGAGAGACTTTCGTCTCGAAGTACATCTTGAGATGAGGGTTAGTCTCTACACAATTCCAGATGGCTCGAAAGAGACTTGACAGAAGAAATCACTGATAGCTTATGATCGAAGATTGCATTCTACATACAGATGTTACTCATATGTATCTCTTCATATTCATCGACGTTGCGTATTCAGACTATATTTTGTTGTATCCGATTCCGGAGTATTAATAAAGTTTGCTTTTGCTACGTCGTGCAATTGGTTTAATGCCGTTAAGTTGAATCCTTGATTCAGCTTCACAATACTAACGAACCAGGAACGATACGAAAACAACATGAAATTAAATAAACTCCACAATCTTAAATTGAAACGGTGACAAAACTCGACGAACGAAACAATAATCTAACTTCATACGGTTCTGCACTTGTCCATGAAACAATTGAAATTAAATAGCATTAGGAATCAAAACGATCAAAATCAACCATTTCAAATCCAAATCTCGACCGGTGGTTTGAATCTTCTCAATCGTCGGTATCGTTGTCTCTTTCCTCAGCACGAAGTCTCATTCCACGAGAACACTGGGTCCTCAATTCCTGGTAGAAGAGTTTAGCTGGTTTTACTTGCATAGAACTGCACTCTTCTCAGTTTTCTCTCTCTTTTGACGTAAATCCGTAGGTGGTGGTCTCTTTTGGCGTAAATTCCCTAGTTGGTGGCCTTCCTTTAGCGTAATTCCCTAGTTGGTGGCTATCTCTTTTGACGTAAATCCCTAGGTGGTGGTCTCTTTTAGCGTAATTCCCTAGTTGGTGGCTATCTCTTTTAACGTAAATCCCTAGGTGGTGGTCTCTTTTGGCGTAAATTCCCTAGTTGGTGGCGCTTCGCTTTAGCGTAATTCACTGGTTGTGGTATCTCTTTTGACGTAAATCACTAGGTGGTGGTCTCTTTTGGCGTAAATTCCTAGTTGGTGGCCTTCGCTTAGCGTAATTACTGTAGTTGGTGGCTATCTCTTTTGACGTAAATCCCTAGGTGGTGGTCTCTTTTGGCGTAAATTCCCTAGTTGGTGGCCTTCCTTTAGCGTAATTCCCTAGTTGGTGGCTATCTATTTTGGCGTAAATCCCTAAGTGGTGATCTTTTGGTGTAAATTCCCTAGTTGGTGACCTTCTTTTGGCGTAAACCTCTTCTTGGTGACTGTTTTCGGCATAAATCTCGTGTTAGTGGCCTCGTACTTTTCTGCCCAAATTGATTTCCTCATTTAATCAAATTTACATCACTCAAACAAAACTTATGACAAAACAACCACACAACACATCATTTTACAATCTTTTTATCATCCCCAGCAGAAACTTTTAAAGATCTTCAATTGCTCTTGTCTTTGGGTTGGGAGTCCCCAGTGGAAAGCCCTAACTCAAATTTACCCTGACTCTGAGTCAATTTGTTTTGAGTGTGACATGCTTACACAGTCTCCTGGTCGTGTTGGTCGCTTCGGTCAACACCAATACGCGCGGTGTGCATGTTCTGCACACCACACCTATTGGGGGTCCTTTTGTTGACCTCATTTTAATGAGGTCTTACCCTATTCCTTTTAGACCCTAGGATCTAGCTTTAGGAGTTCCGTATTGACCATCCTAGCGGATTAGTAATGGAGCCCACCTCACATAGAGCATCGAGCCACTTCTAGACCCATTTTTGTAAGACCTCACATGAGTAGTCCCAAGCACTCGACTCCTGGTTGCTAGGGCTAAGGACTAACATGTAGAGGGCTCGAAAATGAGTTCCCATAGGGGCAGACGGCCTTAGGTGAACCCTTAATGACGTTCGACTTCGCGCGCACCATAATTTGACACTTTTTTTGGCCCGACCGTCGGCGAACTTGTCCGGACGACCTCGGATGATGAAACGGACCACACGGATGTGTCCGGGACGTCGACTTTAGCTAGGAAGCGTAACCATATTGCTGTGGTTCCGAGCGCGCAAGAACGACACGAAAATCGATGCATTTTTCTTAAATTTTGCGGGACGTGAATCCGGGCTCGACTTAGGTTTAATTCAAGTCCAAATTGGGCTATTCACCCCGGCCATTTGTTTCTTTTAAACTCGAATTTTAAATTAATTTAATGTTAATTAATTAGGGGAGGAATTAATTTTGGCGCCCAAATGCGTCGATAAATAAGATCGCCTCTCCTCCCCATTCGATGAAGATCGACTCTCCTTCCACGTTCGAGCGCCAAGATCGAGATCGCTCTGTTCGAGCACCAAGATCGAGATCGCCTCTCCTCCCCTCTCGCAAGCCGAAGCCGTTCGCGACGGAATCCTCTCATGCTCGCGATCGAAGCCCTCGTCTCTCGCCGCTCCTCTCGATCCCGCACCCGCTCGCCCGATAACTAAAACCCTCGCCCGCACTCGCTCGCACCGAAGCCGTCGCCTCCCCTCGGCACCGAACACGCGCTCGTCTCCCGCACCGAAGAACCTCGACGCTCCCGCTCGCGGCCAGAAGCCCCTTTCCCGCTCGGTTCGCTCGAACCCGCCTCGGCATCGAAACCCGCTCCCGCTCGACGCTCCCGCTCGACCCGGCGAGTCGTTCGCCCCACCTGCTCGCCTTCTCCCGCGCGACGAAGCCCCATCCGCCGGAAGTCGAGATCCCGACTCCTCCCTCTTCCTCTCCCGAGTCGGCTCCCGGACGGAACCCTCGCTTACTCTCACACTCCATCCGGTTTGCCCAGACGAGTTCGGCCCGACTCTTCTTCTACCATTCGGTGATTTCTCCGCTCTCGAGAAAATCCTTCCCTCCTACTTCTTCACGATCGGATGCGAGGTAAGTGGGACAACAAGGTTACTTGAATCTTTGATTTCTTATGATTGTTCCTCTATTTTTATCACACTCGTTTCGATTCCCGGATTACTTGTATTGTTGCTATTCATAATGAGGATTTCTTTCCTAGTTGAATCTAGTTACAAGAAGTTTGAAAATTACTTTGAAAAGAAATATATGCATGTTTATATACTCACATCGTATAAAGAGAATAAAATCAAAATGCATCTTGCAACTCTTATGGATTTATACACACCATCTATGCTTGAGCTTTACACAAATACTACCCGACTCTTCTTTATTATTTGTTTACACGTCTTAAAAAAAAAATGTTTACATGTATGTCACTCTACCTATGCATGGAATAAGTTGCTTGAGCCTTTTTTTTTATTTTTTTTATTTTTTATTTTTATTTTTTTTAATGGTTTTGTTTTCCTTGATGATAGTGATCACATTTGTTTCTTTTTGGGTTGATTATGTGTTATTTTGAACCTTGTGAATTTACTTGAAACATTTGATGTTCTGAGGGCTTTTGATATTGATTTCGGGCTGCATCTTATCGCTCTTTTGGAAGCATTAGAAATATCATTTGTGATTGTAGAAAGTGCTGCGAGGGCTGTTGTTTGCTGCAGAAAGCCATGAGAAAGCAGTTGCTTGCTGTGAGAAGCTGGAATTTGCTGTAGAAAGTGCTGTTAGGCCTGGAATTGGCTTTAGAAAGCTGCTGTTAGCCATTGGAAGTGCTGTTTGACTGTTTGGAATAGCTGTTAAGCTCCAAAAGCTGCTGTTTAGCTGTTTGGAGTGTTGTGAGAGGTTTATAATTCTTTGTTAAGTGCTATTTGAAAGAGCTAAAGTGCTGTTTGGAAGAGCTGAAGTGCTGTTTGGAAAAATAAAAGTGTTTTTTGGAAGACTATAAGTGTTATTTGGTGTAATTAAGTGTTGCCTAGTGTTGTAGAGAGCCGTAGGAGAGTTGGGGGGAGCTTGGAATTGCTGTTCGGAGGTTTTAAAATGCTGTAGAAGATTGTAAGTGTTGTTTGGAGTGTCTAATCACTGTCCCGAGTCGTAGGAGATCATAGAGTCGCCGCATATGTCTGCTAGTTGCTGCCCCGAGTCGTTGGAAGCCTTAAAATTGTGATTTTGGCCCGGTTCACTTGCATTTTCCTCTCTTTTGGCTTTTGCTTGTGTTGGAAGTGAGTCGGCCTTCTCCGTTTTCTTTGTTTTTTTTTTTTTATTATTGTTATTTAAAACGGTTAAGTCACAAAAAAGGAGAATTTCTGATTTAATTTGAGGAAGGATAAGTCACTTTTAGTCACTTCAAGCACAAGTTAGAGTGTATGTTTCCTAGCCTTAGGTGCACGCCTTAGGTGAAACTTCCTTTACCTAACCCACAACATAAACTTCATAAACCTTAGGTGCACGCCTTAGGTGAAACCTCCTTTACCTAACCCACAACATAAACTTTCTACCTCCTTTACCTAACCCACAACATAAACTTCCTAAACCTTAGATGCACGCCTTAGGTGAAACCTCATTTACCCAACCCACAGCATAAACTTCCTAAACCTTAAGAGCACGCCTTAGGTGAGTCACCCACCTAACCTTAAACGCAGACTTCCTAAACCTGGAAGCACACCTCAGGTGAGAGCGCATCCACCTAGCCTTCGAATGCACAGTGAAACTAGGCACTCGACCCTAATTCATAGGTCGATCAAAACACTGGACCGGAGAATACGCAGAGGTTGATTCACCCTTCCTTAAATAAATCAATGTGAAGTCCCTAAAATGACGCAACTGATATTGAAACTCGATGCTTCCGGGATTTGAGCTGAGCGTTACACTCGAATCATCCCAGCGATTAGGGACATTTGTTTTGTCACATATGGATCATCGGACCTAGTGTAAGTCACGAGGTCTAGGTGGCGAGGCGATGATAATAATGCTTTATGTGTGCTTATACGAGGGATACGAGGGATAATTAGAATAGTATCTCCTACTCGAGGACCTTGCATAAGGGAGAGGAAAGGACCGATCGTACTTATTCGCCGACTCATTAGTTAGAGTGTTTCCCAGGTGATCTTAAGTCGTCGGTAATCTAGCACGATTAGAGTGACTAGCGCGTGACTTATCTTATTTTACAAAATATTTACTAAAACAAAAATAAAAATCTCTTTTCTTTGTTAAAAAGAACTCGCATAAAATCTTAAACGACTTTTGCATGAAAATAAAAGAATTTTTCATTATAAAATATATAAAGGTCCATAGTTAGTCACTTGGATTGGGTTAAGGATTACCTCTTTAGATCGTCGGGTTGGCGAGCTCTTATCCAAGTCGGAAGCATACTGATCCAACTTCGAGCCCCCATCTCTACCGATGTCTTATACCTGAGTTCCGATCTTTCATATGTATTACTGAGTTTTGCTTATGATTTCTACGATTTGTTTTCTTTATTTTCCGACTTTCATGTCGGGTTTTGCCATTCGCTACTTACTCTGCGAGTTTATTTAAATCTATTGCAGTAATCATACTTATACTTGCAATACAAATTATACAACGTGAATGGATGCCTGAGTACGCTTTTTACGAGTTATTTATTGCAGATTTACTTTACTGCAATCCACTTTACTGCGCTTTACTTTCTAGATGATTTTACTTTGCAATTTATTTTATTCGAGCATCTAAAGCCGAAAAAACAACAACACAACACGAAACATTGGAACACACTCGACAAACCGTTTGAACCTCAGATTTTGGGATCTGCTACTTCAACAATAAGCTTGGAGCGATACACGCAGTGAAGCAACACAATGAGGAGCTTGGATCGAGAAGTAAGAGGAGCTTCAACGATGAAGACCTTCCTAGTTTAAATAACAACATATAAGACTTCGAGGTAGACTTGCCAGCAGCGACGTAAACCCTACTCTTCTCTTTAGACTTCACGTACAGCCGTGTTGCGTAGCCGTAAGTCTAACTAGCTTTAGGTGCTTGAGGTTGTCGTACGGTACGACGTAAACCCTTATATCTCTGCAGACTATTTGCATAATTGGGTATTATGCGAGTGTAAGTCCCAAATAATAAAATTAGCGGGATTAAACAATTAAATAATATCTTCTCCAAAACGCAACTCGCACCATAGGATAGTTGGGAAGTCACCGGGGTTCGCTTCGGATCCGCGACATCCCCTACCTTTTCTTTCTTTAGACTCCTGTAAATAACTGTTCACATTTGAGCCACTCCCACTTGCTTTTCCACGTCCTACCAGTGAAAACCTAAACCCTGAATTCTTGAAGACAAAACCACCGATCATTATCGAGAGTTTTCTCGAGTGACACCGATCATTTGCGATGTAATTAACTATAGGGCTCGCTCTATAGGGAGCTTGAAACCTGGTAGAAATAAACCCTACCTAGCTTTTCTATTAGGTAGGGGAAGCTTATCGGTCACACATAAAGGTTCGCGGATCAAACGGATGTCACGAGTCTTTAGTTTGTATGATTGGGTCTACCGTCGCAGGATACACTAATCTTTCGAGAAGGTGTATCATTTGTGACACCAGGCACGATTATGCAAATTACTGGACAAATGAGATCCAGGCGGTCTCATCTTTCAAAATTAAAATACACTACTTTCAAAACTACTTTCAAAAATCATATGCCTTTTATATTAAACTAAATCACCAAATTTTTATATTCTTTTAAAGCAAAAAAATGTTGGCCGACACTCTTCTTTCAGCCTATAGACTAATTTGTTGTACAGTCTCATTTGTCATTTGGTAGTACTGTCAAATTCTAAGTCTGATTTGACTCCAAAAATTACATTTCTTCATCCATGGAAAGCTCTCACTCCCTTAATCTTCAACATGAGTGGGCTCCTCAAAGCACTTTGGTTCAGCACCATCAGTTAGCAACAGATAGTGTAAAGAATGATAATACCTTCGTATGGGTTGTTTCACTCTGCTGGATCTTCTGACTTCTATAGCAGATGGCTGAGAAACTTTCAGTGCTCCTTCTGATTGAGCACTACTTTTTTTTCATCTTCCTTATCACCAGTATCATCTATCTCCACATATCTAGATTCTTCAGAAGAAGCTGACGGAATATCCTAAGTTCTAATCGTGTCTTTGTACATAACTATTTCGTTGAATATGTCCCCTTCTGATGAATTTATGATTCTGGTAATCCCATAGCTTGTAGCCAAATTCATTTGAGTCATATACAATGAAGGTGCATTTGACAGATTTTGAGTGAAGCTTGCTCCTAGACCGTGCATCAACATGCATATATGCAGAACACCCAAATACTCTTCAAATGAGATAGACATACCTTTCTGTCACTACAAGCTTCTTTAGGAAAGCCTTCTTCCAAAGGTACTAGTGGACTACGGTTAATCAGATATTACAGCGATAACTGCTTCAGCACAGAATAGTTTTGGCACGCCCGCATGAAGCTCCATGCTCCTAGCACGTTTTGTGATTGTTCTGTTCATGCGCTCAACCACACCATTCCGCTGTGGTGTTCTTGGGACAGTGAACTCATGCACAAGCCCCTCTATAGCACAGAAATTACTGAATTTCTTATCATGATACTCACCTCTATTTTCTGATCTGAGACACTTCAGCTTCAAGTATGTCCCGTTTCCTACAATAGCCTTCCACTTCTTAAAGACTTCAAATACAACAAATGTTTTCTTTAAGTAATAAACTCATACATTTCTAGTGTGGTCATCAAAAAGCATACAAAATAGTGAGAACATTCAATGGACTGAACGGGCGTAAGAACTCATACATTAGTATGCATTAACTCAGTTATTTGATTACAACATTGACCCGCACTTGAAAAAAGAAACATTCTTCCACTTGTCATATATATATTCCTCACAATCCACTGATTTCAAACTATGGAGCTTATTATTTGAAAGTAGGGACTTCATACAGTTGTCGCTCATATGGCCAAGCTTACGATGCCACAGACCTGCATCCAACCTGATTCCAGCCACAGCAATAAAATCAGTCATTTCATTGATCAGATAAAGGGAGCCTTCAATGCTAGCCCGAGTCATCACTAATGCCTTCTGGTCACCTTCCACATTTGTGAAAGTTATAAGTCCTGACTTTACTAGCTAGCTCACAGAGACGAGATTTTTCTTCAAACTTGGAATATGTATAACTTCAATAAGTTTTCAAACTGTTCCGTTCGATAAATTAATATCAACATTACTCTTTCATACTACATTGCAGGCCTTGTCATCTCTCAAATAAACTTTCTCTAAATCACTCAGAGTGTAGTTTTTAAATACCTCTTTATTGGGACATGTAGTAAAAGAGGCACCATAATCCATTATTCAGGATTCAGTACAGACTAGTTACTTTTCTGTCTCCACCACCAACTTTTCTTGGGGCTTTACAGTTCTTCTTGAAATGCTCCTTCTTATCGCAGTACTAATATTCTCCTCTGTTTGACGAGTTTTCCTTGGACTTAGATCTATCTCTGTTTGTATTCCTACTTAGATTCCTTCCTCTATCATCATCATTCAACGTAGAACTTGAAGATTCAACTTTCACAGTCTTTCTGCGAACTTCTTCATTCAGCATCAACCCCGCAATGTCATCGAAGTTCAACTTCTAAGTCCTTGAAGAATTACTCACCGTCATTACCAAACCATCCCAACTTTCCGACAATGAATATAGTATCACTGGTACTCTTACCTCATCATCAAACTTGATCCCTACATAACACAACTAGCTTGTCGCAGTTATTGAGATGTTATGCCACTGAACTGTTTTCCACCATCTTCATATTGAATAATTTCTTCATTAGAAAAACATTATTGGATGCAGTAGGTTTTTTATACAACTTGGTCAGTGTCGTCATGAGATTCACCGTAGTTTTCTCACTCACAATGTTGAAAGCTATGAAAGTGTTAATCTGATAAAACCTAGTGTCATTCGATCAAACACTTCTCATTCCTAAATAGACATAGATTCAAGCTTCCTTATGATTCCTCGTAGTGACAAATATATTTTTTTTCAGATACAACAAATTCTCCACCTGCATTTTTCAAAAAGCAAAGTTCGTCCCATTGAACTTCTCCACTTTGAACATTGCTTCTTCAGTCATTGCTCTCACTCGAATCGAACCTCACTCTGATATTAGTTGATTGTAAATCTCCAACTTAATGGGGCTTATAATCAATTAGAAACTAAATCATGCCGCAAAATAACGAGATCGCAACAATTCGATAAAAAAACCGAAACACAAATTAAAACAGAACACAATCAAAACAACCCGAAAAACAGAAGAGAATTTATGTGAAACCTGGGAACGAGAAAAAATCACGGAGCCACACCACCATAATTTTCAATATGAAATTCAGAAGGTTCTACAAAGAGTTCACAGAAGTTTTCTCTCCACACAAAGAAAACTTATAGGACACGTTCAACAATCTTCCCACTTCGATTCGATGCAGAATCACGTTGAATCATTGAAATCCATCTCAACAATCCTCACCTTCATTGGGATGCTAGTCGAGAAACTCAAAGCGTCATTAAAAGATGCTCAAAATTGGGATTAAAAAGATATCTCAAAAGAAAACTGCCCCAGGCGCTCAGGCGTCAAGCCTTTGTTCGGCGCACAATAATGAGCGTCTAGGGATAATGGGAGACTCGGCGATAATAAACCTGCGCATGGGCGCCAATTTCTCTGCATGTGGGCGCATATGCGCCCAAAGCCGGCGCCTAAGTGTCGGCTCTACAGTGAGCCACACCTAGTGGGCGCTTGAGTGCCCATAGCTGGCGCCTATGTGCTCGCTCCCTATTTTGCCTCCGCACATCGTAACAGTCAAGGCCAAATTTTTTCAGGCTGATTGTGGGAAAGGAAGCATTTCTGAGTAATGAAAATGTTTAGCAGATCAATCCGTCACATGACATAAATAATTCCACAAACATCAAAATCTCTCATGCATAATCTTCACTCAGATTGAGTAGTTGTAGTGGTTGAATGTTCTATTTTCTATTCTTCTATTTTCTATCTTAAGAAGTAACAATCCTTTGAAATAATCTTAGCTGTATGCTTTATTGCTAAGAAAGTATAACTAAAAGACCCTTTCGTTTTAATTGAAATATGGAATGTCTTCACGAGTCTACAATTAAGCCAGTTAAGGGTGTCGTCAGATGGGCTAGGGCTAATAATCTAGACTATCTATAATTAAAAATAATAATTCAAAAAGTGAAAAAAAAAGAACTAGACTATCTATAATGTTTTTCCCAATTCATCGAAAGTAAGACCAATTCAGAAAGTCCATGTAGCAAGTCATTTAGGCCTGTCAAAGTGGCATTAGTATGTTTCAATGCATATCTGGGATAAATTGGAATTGAAAAAAAAATTGAAGGACTTTGAAATCACCTTAATTTTCACTTTTCAAAAAAAAAAATGATTTAGAGCACTGCTTATAATTAAAATGAGATGAAGGGGCTTAGCTACAAACAGGAGTTAGAAAATAATGAAAATCCGAATTTAGTAATCTTGTGAGGGGGTAAAACCAGCAAAAAATTATTTTGCATGACTACAATTAAATCGTGTTGAATCCTGATAAAATGTCGGTCTATTTATTTTAGAATTTAAGACTTTTGAGAGGGATAAATCCTTAGATCCAATAAATATTTTGAATGGTGAGAATTAACAAATCCTGAATTTGAATCATAACAGGGTTTGTAATGGGATCTATCAACATAGTGAGGTTAAGCCCTTATATTCATGATTAAATCTTTCCAAAAAAGGGGGCACCAAAAAGCTCGGAAAAATAAAAGTGAAACTCTATCCAATTCAAGTTAACATTGTAACCAAGTTCGTAATAAGAAAACCAAATAAAAAATCAAAGAGAATTCACTTTCAGAACTCAGATCGAACAAATTTCAAACATTTGCATTGAAACAAATTAAGCAGTCCTGCATACAATGAACTAGTCAACCAACTAAGATCCATGTCTAAAAGTTGGAATCCAAACCAAATCACTCTATTTTGCATCTTCTTCGTAAGCAAAAGTACGTGGGAATGTTAGTTACAAGTAAGATTTAATTCAGGAATGATTTAGTAAATTTCGTGAATCCATATTTACCAAATGCCTGAGGAACTAAAATTCTGAAAACCGTTAGCATGATAAAGGTTAAACTAGTTAAATCACAGTAAACTACACGGCAAATGCTTTCTAATTTTGAGATTTAGATGAAGAAGAAGGAAAGGCGCAATAAGAAAAAGGTGGAGTAATTCTTTTTAATCACACTTACACGGGATTGGGTAAATCCAGGATTTAGCCCAAAACATGAAGAAAAATGAATTTAAAAACAGAGTAGGATTTATTCAGCTGAAAAAAACTGTTTGAAAAGATCCATCCTGAATACAGGATAAATATTAGCAAAATATTGCAGCTAATGGGCAGTTCCAATCAAAACATCTGAATGTAAAGCAACTACCTACCATCCAAATTCCTATTCCCCAAGGATGATCCACCCCGTGATTCCAATATAATAGAATCACAACTGATAAAATTCCTCACAAAAACATCATCAAAACCCTAATAGACACTCGCAAAGTAGAAAATTACCACAATCTGGAAGTTTATATATAGCGTAGCGAGGCTCACTCCTAAAAGCTTGATCTGAGTACAGAAAACGAATTTCAAAGTGCAAAGAAAGAACTAACATGCGAAGCGATCTCATCTCAAAACCAAAGAGCGTCTAGTGATTACCTTGCGCTCGGAGGAGGAGTTCCCATCGTCGTCGACTTGAACCACGCATCTCTCCCAACAACTTACAGCCGCGAAGTAAATTCATAGCGGATGGTGACAAAACAGGTCGGCAACTTGTATTCGAGATTCGTGTTTCTGGATAAATACACGGTTGGATGTTCTCTTAACCTCAAGCGTATTTCTGTTTTTGTATTTTGCCCTAAAGGATATTTATGATAAATTTACATGCGTGCCACACAATTTTTTTGTTTTTAATATTTTAATGCTATAAATTTACGTAAGATGATATATAACGGACCAATTTTAAATTTAATTTACAACAGCATAGAATTTTGTTTAAAGCCCAAATAATATAAAATATCTCAATATTTGAGAATTCAATTTTAGGAGTTTTTTAAAACTCAGTAATTATGTAATAATCAACTTAGGCTGTTCTTAAAATAATTGTATCATAATTTTCTTACAAACAATACTCTTATTTGTTAAAACTTTCCTTTTATTATATATTTATATATAGTAGTGGGTGTGCCTTGACTTATTGATTGCAGTCTTTGGTGTAAATCCTTCAGGTCAGAGATTCGAATCCCACTCATGACGGGTGGATTTAAATAACACACAAGACTGGAAGGAGGGTCCGCTCCTCGGTCAGTTTAAAAAATATAGGAATGGATGGGCGGAATCCGACTGTCGATCAAGCTTTCAGAGATATATATATATATATATATATAGTACAATTATTACGATGAATTTTAAGAGCTTTTTTTTATTATTATTTGCAGCTATACCCATTCTGAATGCTACAACTGTGTGAAAATCGTTATGCAGCTGGCACATAACTCTTAGAAAAACTCTAAATTTATTGTAATGATTTGGGCTATCTTCACAGATAATTACAAAAGTAAAGTTTGGTCTTCTCATTATTAAAAGAAGGATAACGCCGACTAAGTTAACGCCAAAATTCGGATGAGAATTACAAATGTCATTGGCACAGTAATGTCCAGTGTTGAAAAAATGTAAAACAAAAACTAGCGAATACGAGAATTATTCCCTCAAGCAATCAAAAACTGAGACGAGTCAGCAGTACGAGAATTCAAAAGATGAGCTATTCAGCATCATATACAAACTTACTATTCCATACTGTAGCTCTACTAATATTATACATAATCATATAAGCAAGAATGTGGTTCATTAATCAGAGAAATTTGGGTTAAAAAAACAAAGGAAAAATTAGTTTTTCCCTGCTGCTGGTTATGAAAAATTCTCCGGTACTCATCTGGCACTCCAGTGTTATCTTGGCATGGTGTCGAGCCTGCTGTGATAAGATGAGGGAAACTGGAGACCAGAACCGCTGCGGCTTGATGTGGGACAAATCCAGCACAGTATATTAGATCCAAGCACCTGATAAAAATATGAGATTGAACTTGAGATCAACGAAAATAAATAGAAACATTTAGATAAACCGATGGGGTAAATGACGAGAGTGATACGTCTTCGAGCTCGGCTCAATTTTTTTTGTTTTGTTTGAGGTTGGCTCATGTTCGATTATGGCTGATAACCATGTGTTTTTATTCAGTTCGATTTATGCTTATTAGACATCTTCGGCTATTGTTCAGCTCCAATGAAGTTAGATTTCAATAATTAAAACTTAATAAAAAACTATGTTCATATAAAATGAGTTATAAATCCGCTAACATAAATCTTTACTCACTAAATTAGTTCCCACATATAAAACCAAAATTGCAATACAAAAGTGAGAAACTACCTACCAATCAGCAACATTGACAATAACAAGAGACTTCCCATTATTGCTTTCATCATCATATTCTTCCGCTCTCTATAAAGTATGCTCATCTCTTTTTGTGTCACTCGTAGCAATAATGGAAAGATACATCTTTATACTTGTTATTACATGGAGTCTGATTGTATCAATCAATTATCATCTCAGAGCCCTCAGTTTAATCGTTCAAACTTGACTATGAGTTTGTCGGAAGATACAGGGGAGTCGTGCTCCTTGTATTACTTCTATAGAAAAAAAATTAATAAAAAAATCATACATAGTGCCTCGAGGCAGTACCTGGAGCGCCAAGACCAGCAGCAACCCAGTGCCCGAAAGAGAAGAATCGTCAAGTCCAATCTAATTTCAAAACCAGAAAGCACAACACTGTAGCACCTGTAACCGATTTTAGGCCATTTTGTTACTTATTATGACGGTTTTGTTGATTGGTGAGAGTTGGATTTTGAATTCTCTTGTGCAAAGGATAGAAGAGGGTGCTCTAGAGTGTTCCAAAGTGTGAAAAGGCTCGAGTGTGGTGTAATTTATATGATTCTCCTCATTTTCTTAATAATGAATTTTTCTTGTGTGATGTGGCTCTATAGTTTTTTTTTTCCTGTTATCGGGTTTTTTCACATTAAATCTTGTGTTTTTCATGATTTTTTGTTTTGAAAGCTTTTGTTTGAGTTTTTCTTCGTATCTCTCAAATCAATTTCCACCATTTGAACATCTCCAGACAATACTTTCCTGGAGACTTGTTTTGGTTATGAATAGTGTCAAACTAGTTCCCTAACAATTTATATGAGATCATTTTAGTCCTAGAGTTTATGCAGCAACAACAACAAGCCTTATCCCACTAAGTGGGGTCGGCTGCATTAATCCTTTTCTCCATTGCGTCGTACTGAGTATCATTTTCATTTAATGCAAATAGATTAAGATCGTTTGTTATACAATAAGCCCAAGTCTTCTTAGACCTACCTCTGCCTTTCTTAGTATAAGTCAAATCAAAAACATCTACTCCTAACCAGATCATCAGATGGACAACGTTTAATGTAACCAAACCATCTAAAACAACTCTCTCTATTCTTGTCTGTCATTGGAGCTACACCAACCCTATCATGGATTAAAGGATTCATATCATGAGTTTTTGACAAAAATTTTACGTTGGCTATCAAATGTATAACACAACCTTTCACTTTTCGCATCTAGGACTTGGTACCCTGCAATGGAAGGACTATTTGAGACATCATTAAAATAATATGGGGGATTAAAATGGAAAAGCCTCTTCCGTCTCTACGACTAAAATGGCCCTGACAAAAAGTTAGTGGATCATTTTAACAACTTTCCCTTTTTGTTATGAATAAAAGAAGACCTTTCCAAGACATTTCCCCCTCCAATTTCCATTCTATTCTATCCTATTTCTCTGTTTATTCTTTTATTCACTATAACATTATCTATATAGTTGCCGCAAATCTTTCCAACACCAGACCACCTCCGCAACACTAAACAAGGGCTACTAACCTCTATAGCATAAGTCAGCCACTAGAAGTTGCTAACTTGCTATAGAATGAACTGCTCATTAACACAAACTGGACACCACCCACACTAGAAAAGACCAACTCCTTCGCTGTGAAACCACAATAGTTCTCCCCTCGGCCCACAAGTCAGACGCTAAGCTCCGCAGCTTAAGGAACAGTGATCTCATAAATGCGAGAAGAGACCACAAGAAAATCACAAAAGCCACACTTCTCTTCCCTGTCTGTTTGCACGGCTACACATATACCACTCAATTCCTATATATTTACATATCTAACACCTAAACTTCAATTTTTACATACATGCCAACCTAACTATGCATGAAAAGGTGTATTTCACTTTTTAGAAGTTAAACTGTTTGTGTTTTTTATGTGATGTGAAAGATTTGGCTGGTACAAATGTCAAATATAAAGTTTAGGCGTTACACAGGTAAATAAATAGGATTTGGGTGTATGTAGATTCCCCAATTCCAAAATGAATAGGTTGGTTGCAACCAGGAAAATAACCAACTAATTTATTGGAGAATATCATGGTTCAAATCTTGCAAAATCATTGACCATAACTAATCTTCAAATGTAAGGTCTCCTAGTTATGCGACAATTAGGCCACAATTTCAGGCTTTTAGCCGTAGAAAACAAGTAATAATATATTCATGATCCTCAGGAATACATGACAGGAAAAGTCAAAAAATAACATAGAACCTACCATGGTGAAATTCTCATATATACCAAGATCATAAGGATGTGCATACACATTCCCAGATTTCTTTGCAAGCCACATTGCTCTTACACCTTCGTAATGCTGAAAAATTTTATCAAAAATAAGGATACAATTAACAAAGGAGTAAAATTGTCTTCTAACTATTTAAATTGGATCATTTTAGTCCCAATGTCTATAACGGGATCAAATTAGTTCTCGGCCGCTTTTAATATTAACTAGAATAATTCCCACGAAAGACTATTTTAATCCCTATAAAAAGAGTTTGCGACTAAAATTGACATTTCTATAGACTTTGGGACTAAATGATTCGCTGCAAAGAGCGAAAGAATCATTTTGACATTTGTCTCATAAATATATTATTTATGAATAACGTTTAATTTTTTTTCATTTGAAGTCTCATAAACCTCTATTGTAGTCTTGTTATGTGCGACCAAGTAGATATGCCATCCCAAAAGTATGCTAACTGCGAGGGTTAGTGGGAATAGCAGAACCCCATAAATAATCTGTCGATGCATTCATTCAATAAGTTAGGATGCATTCATTCAATAAGTTATTCATAGTTCTTATGTATTTACATATTTAACAATTAAACATTCATAGTTAGATGCATACCACTCAAATCCTTAACATCACATCAAAAAAACCACCAGCACTATCTTTCAGAAAGTGAAATATACATTTTCATGCATGAGTTTATGACACCAAGGTGTTATAAGAGTAAATATCAAATTTTGGGTGTTAGATACCTAAATACATAAGAATTGTGTAGTATGTATGTAAATTTCTCTGTAAACAAAATACAGCCATGTAATAAATTACATGTGACGTCTTTAAAGAGCCTCCACTGTGTATTTGACCTTTAAGGACATCATAAACAAACCAAAGAAGAAGAGCCTGGAAGAAGGATCAGCTTATCAGCTTGCTAGATGATAGACGGACAAAATTGTAAAGAAAAAGAGAGATCCGAATACCAAAGAGTGGATGCAAGCCGTTACAGTGTACAGCATGAAAACAAAGAAAACCTTGTAATTTGCATGGCCAACACAATTGTTTATCCAGACACAGTGATGATCCTGTAAGCATCCAAAACACATTTGAAAGCAAAATAAAAATTAGAGTCATTTACATACATAGCACACAATTCTTATGCATTTACATATATCTAAACATTCATATTTACACACAATCAAATCTTTAATATCACATTAAAAATAACACTAATATCGTTTTTTAAAACTGCATATGTTTAAAGACTGAAGTGATATAGATAAAAATTGTGTGCTACATATGTAAAATTTCCCAAAAAATAATGATAGAAACAAAAACTTTTCTAGGGTGGTAGAAGTACATACCATTCTTAAAACACATGTTTTACAAACGCGACAATGATGAGCCCGTGGAGGCTTATAGTGGGAACATTTCTGACAGTATCTCAAATCTCCACCCTGAAATATTTAGCAAAATGTTGCGTAAGATAATTAATTTCTGAGGCTTAGAATCATATATAAGAAGTCAAATTGACATCAATTTGAGTTCCTACACCAACACTGTTCAATGCCATTCTATTAAGAAAACACTAAATGCCTCTAATGCTAACATGTTGTACGTAATCTAATCACTAAATTATTATCAAAATATGCAATAATACCTAAAAACTTGAGCATTGCAATTATTGTTCTTCAGATCATCTTCATTACACAAACTTTATGGACTCGAGAGAAATCATGGGTGAAACCGGATTTAGCCCAAACTATGGCTCAAGACACGAATTTCATTAATAACTTAAAAAAGATGACTACAACGTGGACTCAAAGAAAGAAAGATACTGCACGAATCAAAAGATAAAACAAAAGATTACAGCAAAGACTCGACACAAAAAGAAACAAAAAGCTCGACGAGGAGTGAGTCCGGTGAGATGGTGTTGGAGTAGCGGCTATGGTGATGGCTGGAGAAAATCTGAGTGAGAGTAAGTCAACGCTTGTCAATGCGTGAATCACAGACGAAAGAAGCGAAGGACGCCCAGAGGCATCCATAGTGGCAGCCGAAGCTAAAGGAATGGAGGCAAGGAAGGCGGCTGGAGCCGAGGAGCGAAGGTATGAAAGGCGGCGGGATTCGAGGAACGGAGGCACGGATGGCGGCCAAAGCTAAGGAACGGAGGCACGGGGATGACGACCAGAGCAGGGAGTGGAGGCACGGACAGCGAAGGCAGGGGCGGCGGTGAAGAACGGATGTAACATGTTGTGTGAGAGGCGGCTGGAGCTGTGACCCTGCAAGTAAGCTGCAAAGGAAGGGTATTGTTGGCGGTCAGGAGCCAGTAGAGGGCTGCGATGCTCTGGGAGGATAGCAGGGAGATAATGAGGCTGTCTGCTGGAGGTGGGCGCTGATCAGGGAAGACCGTCAGGGGTTGCTCAGTCCGTTAGGAGGAGACAGGGCAACTGGGAGATGATTTGGATGAAGAAACAGGGAGAATTAGACGGTTGTAGGAATATAGGGAGGTGGCAGGCTGAGCTGGATGAGGGTTCCAACGCTGGTGGATTGTGGGACATCGGCTCATGGTCAGAGTAACGAAGATAATCACCACCTCGGACGGGTTTACAGCCGGAGCACCTTCCTCATCGTTGGATACAACCCTTTGAGAAGGAAAATATTCAGAGAAACTGAAATTAGATTTTGAAAACAGAGACCCTTACCCTAGACACAAGAACTCCTGTTTATAGAAGACCATCAGGGGTTGCTCAGTTCGTTGGGAGGCGACAGGGCAACTAGGAGATGATCTGGATGAAGTAATAGGGAGAATTGGACGGTTGTAGGAGTATAGGGAGGTAGCAGGCTGAGATGGATGAGGGCTGGAACGATGGTGGACTGCAGGACAACGGCTCGTGGTCTGAGTAACGAAGATAAACACCACCTCGGATGGGTTTACAGCCAGAGCACCTTCCTCATCGTTGAATACAACCCTTCGAGAAGGAAAATATTCAGAGAAACTGAAATCAGATTTTGAAAACAAAGACTCTTACCCTAGACACAAGAACTCTTGTTTATAAAAGACTCGACTCAACCTTAGGAAACATCAAATAGGAAAGGAATCATATCAAATTTCAGAATTTAGGCAAGACTTATACAATAGGGAAGGAAATAAAATCATATTTCAAATTTAATACAAGGGATATAAAATTAGAAGGAGAATAAAATCAAATTTTGGTTTTTAGGAAAGGTTTAGGGAGGCAAGCAAGGAAACACAAGGAGGGGAGGAAAAGGAAAGGAAAAGAAGTAGGAAGGGGCTGTGGGGGGGCCCTCAAAAGGGACCGGTCGATCCAGCTGGGCTGAACCTGCAACCGATCAGTCCCACCTCCCCCCCCCCGCCCCCCCACCCCCACCAAATGATCCCCGCGTTAGTCTACCGGGGTTGTGGGGGAGGTTCGACCTCAACTGTCTAAGCTTTTGGATCCTCAAAGTATAGAGTAAGATCTACAATGTTGAAAGTAGTTGAAATGTTGTAATCATGTATGTGTTGTCGTTGAGTTTTTGCAGAACTCTAAAAGGTTTGTCTGCTCTAGTTTTCAATTTTCCAAAAGCTCCTACGGGGAATTGTTTGTTCCTTTTTTAACTGGATACAGGCGAGGTCACCTCTTTAACTGTCGCATTTTTCCTTGATTTGTTTGCCTTTGTCTATCTCTTCATATATTTGTTGGATTTCGTGAACCCGTTCTGCAGCATCTTGGCTAAATTTTGACGTTATTAGGAGTAAAACCAGATCAAGGGCTGTGAGTGGATTGCGGCTGTAGATAATCTTGAATGGACTTGCGTTCAGTTGTGTGACTCGTGGTTATGTTGTAGGCGAATTCTGCTTGGACAAGAATGAGATCCTTGATATTCTTTCTTACAAAACATCTCAGTAGGTTTCTCAGGCTTGTGTTCACCACTTCAGTCTGATCGTCTGTTTGTGGATGGGTTGTTGAACAGAATTAGAGCTTGTCTCTGCCAATACACTATACCAAAAATGGCTCAGAAATTTGACATCTCCGTCAGAGATAATGGTTTTGGGAATCCCGTGTAACTTGATAATCTCCCTAAAATATAAGTCAGCGGTATGAGAGGCGGCTAGTGTGCGGTGACAGGGAACAAAATGTGTCATTTTTTAAAATCGGTCCACTACAACCATTACAAAATATTTGTTCCTCTGTGTCCTAGAAAGACCCAGTACGAAGTCTATACTGACATCCACCCAGGATGCTTTGGTATAGGCAACAACATATACAACCATGTATTCTGCCCTCTTGTTTTTGTCAAATAGCAAACCCTACATTGTCAAACATGTCGCTTTACATCCCTTGTTAGTCGAGGCCGGAAGAGGTGTTCTTTGATGAGAGTGAGAGTGTTTTCTCTGCCGAAATGGCCTGTGCGGCCTCTATTATGGTTCTCTTGTACAATTAATTTTCTCAAGGAGCATCTTGGAATGCATAGTTTATTACGGTAGAACAGATACTCATCTACACGGTAGTGCTGCCTTGTCGGATTTTCATGATATTGTTCTTAGATATAGTTAAAGTATTCCTCTATTGTCTACAGGTCTTTGATGATCTCGAACCTTATGGCGTTTGTTTGCATTGAGGTGATTAATAAGCGACGTCTGCTTAGTGCATCTACGACGCGGTTCTGGCTCCTAGATTTGTGCTTAAGTATGAAATTGAATGATACCAAAAATTCTACCTAGGTTGTGTGTCAATCTTTAAGCTTACTCTAGTTATTTAGAAATTTCAAGGCTTCAAGATCTGTAAAAAAGGTGAACTACTTGTCAGTAGGTGGCTCCAGTGTTCGAGGGCTCTTACAATTACGTAGAATTTTTTGTCGTGGGTTGATTACTTCTTTTGGACTCGTTGAGTGTCTCGCTAGAAATGGGGCGACCACCCTAGCTCAATACGGCTCTGATTTAGACTCCTAGTGCATCACATTTTACTTCGAACAGTTGTATGAAATCTGGTAAGGCTAAAACTGGTGCTTGAATTAATTTTTTTTTTAGTGAGTCGAAGCTAGTATGCGCGGTGCTTGGAAAAGTGAACTATTGCCTTTTAAAAGTTCGATGAGGAGAGTGTTAATAGTGTTGAAATTTTCAATGAAGCAGCGTTAGAATGATGGCAACCTCAACAACTGTCATAATTCGGTCAACGATTGCAGTGTGATCCAACTTATAATGGCTTCAATTTTGGTCAGGTCCATTTGAATGTCTGCGCTAAATATAATTCGACCCAAAAAACGTACTTGATTTGTCATGAAAGTGCATTTCTTTGGATGAGCGTAAAGTTTCTTGTTCTAGGGTACTTCGAAAACTATTGGCAAGTGTTATACATGATCCTCTTCAGAATGGTTGTGAATTAGTATATCGTCCAAGTGGACTATGAGCGACCTTTCTGATGGGGTTCTGAAATATTTGATTCATTAATCGCATGAAGGTGTTGGGTGCATTGACAGACTGAAAGGCATGATTGTCCACTCGCATAGTCCATCTCGTGTCTTAAAGGCGGTCTTCCATTCGTTGTCTGGCCTCATTCGTACCTAGTGTTATCCACTGCATAAGTCAATCTTTAAGGACAAAGTGGCACCGTGTAACTGGTCCAAGAGATCGTCTAGTCGACATATAGGGAATCAGTATTTGATTGTGATTTTGTTGATGGCTCTGTTGTCGATACACATCCTACATGATTCATCTTTCTTGGGTACCATTAAGATGAGCACTATGCACAAACTTGTATTTTCTCTAACTAGTCCTCTGATGACGAGGTCTTACACTTGTCGTTGTAGTTCCTCATATTTTGTTCGCCTTAGCCTGTATGCAGGACGGTTTGGTAGGACTAATCTTGATATAAGGTTTATAGCATGTTGGATGTCCCTCAGTGGTGTTAGTCCCTCTGGCAGATTGTCTGTCATGACGTCTTGGAAGTCTTGTAGTAGTGGTTATAAGTGTGTCGGTATTAAGTTTTCTTCCTTAAACCCTTCAAGTAAGACTACGGCTAGTGCCATCGGCGCTTCTTGAACAGACTGCATGAACGTGGCTCTTGAAACGATTGTGTCATCGGTATCGTTTACTCTAGCGTCTTTACTTGATAGTAATATGATGTATTTGCCATAATGAGTATGTGTTTTTAAACCCTTCATGTTGAGCTTGTGGTCTATTGTCAAGGTCGTCCTAATTGAATATGGCATGCGTCCATGGGAATGACATCACACCATACTTATTCCTTCAATTGGTTGCCTATCGAGAACTCAACAAAGCATTGTAGATCCACGAGAACTTCATTCCCTTTTTTCAGTAAAGTGAGAAAATAGGGTTGGGAATGTTTTTGTGTGGGAAATTCTAACTTGGTCACCATTAGTGCCAATAATATTTTCACTACTGTCATTGTTGATTATCAAGTTGCAAACTTTACCTTTAAATGTACACTTTGTGCAAAACATGTTGTGTCGTAACCATGACTGGTCCCGTTTTAGTTTTGATTGTAAGACTTGTCGTATGACTAGTAATTTGCCTTCATCCTCTAGGAGTTGCAGTGCCTCTTCGGCATTTTCTTTTGTTTTATCATTCTCGCTTTCCTCCATGACACCTTGATTTGTAAAAGACACAATTCGGTTTTTGGGACAGCTAGAACTGATGTGACCAGAACCATGTCATCTAAAACCCTTTTTGGCTGATATTGGCCCTGATGAGCTACCTTTGTCGGGTTTCTTACCACTTGGATCAGCATTTGCATTCCTGGATGCTGGTTTCCCCGATCCTAGCGTGCCTTTATCGGTAGGTGTAGTTTTTGGGGTTGTTGTCGGAAGGAAGACTACAATATGACCTGCTTCTGTTGCCTTTCAACTTTCAGGGCTAAGGTTTGGATGTCACTCAGCGACCAATAGGGTTTAGTTGAATTACATTGTTAATGGCGGACTTCAGGCCTCCGAGGTAGCGGTCGATGGCATGGTCCACTTGTTCGACCAAGTCAAACTTTATTTGTAACTGGTCGAATTTAATTGTGAATTCCTCTACAGACATTTCTCGCTGTTGAAGGTTGTGGAGCTTCAAGAACGTATCTTGGCGGCAGTGTGGGGGGCAAGTATTTTCGCAGTAGCGCTTTCTTCGTTTTGTCCCACTTCAATATTTTGTCGTTGACGTCCCTCATTCGCTGACATTGTAGGTTGCCCCACCAAAATGGGGTGTGGTTTTTCAATTTAATAGCTACTAGTTTGAAATGTTTATCTTCAGGTATCTCCTTGTATTGGAAGGTTCATTTGACTGCTTGTAGCCAGTTCATGAATTCATCTGGGTCCACACCGCCATCAAATTCAAGGAGATCTATTTTGATGTCAAAATCGCTATGGTCTTGAGGTTCTTCTCGCGATCTCCTCTAGTATTAGATGCCAAAACAATATGGACGGTATTCTTTGTTGCTCAGATCTTCCCGGTGTGGAACGGATTAAGATCGTCATCCTTGTCTTCATGTCAACTTTCTAGGTCAAGATCGAGGGCAACCTCGCTTTGGGTCCCGTCATCAAGTTCGGCTAATTGTTGTTGCAGACGGCCGATGCGTTCCTTCTGAGGGGGACATAGCTGTGGTCCGAGGAAGAGTTGAGGAGAGCGGAGGAAAAAGAAGGGGTCAAAGAAAGAGATGACGAAGAGACAGCGAATGAGAGGGGGGTGGGGGGGGAACAAGCGGAGAAGGGAAAAAGAAATAATAGGGGGAAAAATTGGTTTGGGGAGGGGTGCGGATGCTAGAGAACCCTAGGGATGGCCTAACTCTGATAAAAAATGATACCAGATGTAACCCAAATCACAACGCAAGACACGAATTTTATTAAAATCTTAAAAAGAAGATTACAACGTGGACTCGAAGAAAGGAAGACACTGTGTGAATCAAAACATAAAACAAAACATTACAACAAAGACACAATACAAAAAGACACGAGAAGCTCAACGAGAAAGGAGTCTGGTGAGATGGTGCTGGAGTGGTGGCTGTGGTGATGGTCGGAGCAAATTCGAGTGAGAGTATGTCAACTCTAGTCAAGGCATTGAACCGCAGCAGGAAGAAACAGAGGACGTTGTCGTGGAATGGCACCGGAAGGCGACGGTAGTGGCAGTAGAATCCGAGGAGCGAAGGCAAGAAAGGCGGCCAAAGTAGAGGAGCGGAGGCACGGATGGCGGACGAAGCCCAAGAATGGATGCAAGGCCGGCAGAGACACGGACGGCAGTGGAGAAGGGTCGCGACAAGTTGTGTGGGAGGTGGCAGTAACTGCGGCCTTGCAGGGAAGCTGCAAGGGAAGGAGATTGTCGGCCTGTTGGAGAGGCAACAGATGGTTGCAGTGCTCTGGAAGGATAGCAGGGAGACAGTGAGGTTGTCTGCTGGAGGTGGGCGCTGATTAGGGAGGACACCAGGTGTTGCTCAGTCCATTGGGAGGAAACAAGACAATGTGGTCTAGATGAGGAAGCAGAAAGAACCACACGGCTGCAGGAGGACAGAGAGGTGGCAGGCTGAGTAGGGGAGGCGGGAACGATGGGGGACTGCGGCTCGTGGTCAGAGTAATGAAGATAAAAAACCATCTCGGATGGGGTTACAGCTGGAGCACATTCTTCGTCCTCGAATACAACCTTTCGAGAGGGAAAATATTCAGATAAACTGAAATCAAGTTTTGAAAATAAGACCCTTACCTTAGACACAAGAACTCCTATTTATAAAAAAATTGGTTCAACTTTAGGAAACATTAAAATAAGAAAGGAATAATATCATATTTGAGAATTTAAGCAAGACTTTTGAAATAGAGAATGAAATAAAATCAAATTTCAGATTTAATGCAAGTTTTTAAAATTAAAAGGTGCATGAAATCAGATTTTGGGTTTTAGAAAAGGTTATAAAATTATGAAAGGTTTAGAGAGGTAAGAAAGGAAAGAAATAAAAGGAAAGACAAGGAGGGGAGCAAAAAGAAAGGAAAAGAAGTAGGAGGGGGCGGTGGACCCACCTCCAAGGGGACCGGCGGTCCAGCAGGGCTAGATCTACGCCCGATCGGCCCCCCCATGAACCCCGTGTCCATGGGTAGAGATCTCCGCTAGGGATAGAGAGATGCCTTAAGGAATATTAGCAAATCTTAAAGAGTTATCATCATTGCATTTAATAGTATAGTTAAAATTTCTCTTGGCCAATAAGTGGAGCTATTTTTGGAAAAAAAATCAATCATCATAATTACTATTCTCAAAGCTCTGTAACATCCTCAATTTATCTTAGTAAAGATTATTAAAAATTTCATAGGAGAAACACAGATTATAATCAATCACAAAGATAGAGGCAAGAGTATGCATAACTCAATTGAAATGAGAATAAAATTCATTCATTTCAATAAAAGGTACAACAAAGATTGAAAGAAAAAATAAATCAAAATAAGAACAGTGTACATCCTTCCTAAGAGGCATACAAATGGCATTCCCCAGCATGATGTCAACTCAAAGACCTCTATCGGCCTCTCAATGCTTAGCAACATTTAGGTTCCTTGACTTCTAGCCGCCAACATGGACATCTTCTTCCTTCAACGCCTCATCTTATTCTCTACTTGTCATCACTTGACCTTGGTTGGGTAAGCAAAACAGTGGCTGACCACCACGATTGTAATTTTCTCAAGCATGTTAAATAGAGTGTTGGAAAGTTAAAATCTAAAAGCATCTTGAGAGAGAGGTGACGAAGAATTGACATAGAATATAGGTATAGTTCCAGATATTCAATCTTCATTTTATATCAAAAATCAAACTTTCTTGCCATTTGGACATAGATTTTCTTTACAATAGCTCATAATTCCATGTGGCCATCAAAATAACAATTCAACTCATTCGGCTTAGTATCAACCACAAAGAATCCCTTATCAAACCTTCAAAATAGAATCCATGGATCTCCATTTTTGTGCTCGAAGTACATATCCCATCATTGTAGGAATCAAGCTTTTAATATAAGATGTCCATACTTGCAATATGCTTCTATAGAAGACTCTTCTGCCCTTAACCAGTAGAGCTAGAGTGTGGACATTCATGATCTTTGTGACTTATTAGAGATCTAGCTTTTTTCTCTAAGCAATCCATACTTACAGGTGAAGGAACTAGACAAGGGGTGTGGAAAATAATACTACGTGATTCAATCAACTTTTATCTTGTTAGGTATGGCTCGTATACCAGGTAAGGGACAAATGTTGGAGTGGAAAGGAGCGAGCCAGTAGAGCGGAGCGAGCAAGCAGAGCAAGTGAGCGTAGCGGAGCTCACGAGCGGAGTGGAGCGATAGCATTTGTTCAATTGGGAGAGTTTCGTTATGTGGGTTGCGGTTGCAGGGGCAACGCCCTGCGATACGGTACATGGGTAATTTTCTAATTACATATTGTACACCAGGGTAATATATGTTGTATTGTAACCCTAGAATACATTCTGTACTCTTTTCTGAAATTGAAAGAAAGTCGCCGCTCTGCTCTCGAGGACGCAGGCATCTTTGTCAAACCTCGTTAAATCTCTGTGTTTTCTTCTGAATTTGCGTCGATTTGTATTTCTTTGCCCTAAATTTCTCAACATGGCTTATTGAAAATAATCCACTCAACAAATTCTGTAAACTCAGGAAGATCACTTAATCATATAAAATGCTTATATAGAAGACTCTTTTACTCCTTTACCAACAAAGCAAGACTGTGAAAGTCTGTGCCCTCTATGACCACATCCTCAACAATGCTAGGGCATAACCTCTTCTCTAAGCCATCCATACATGCGCTTGGATAAAATTCACAAGCGGTCAAGAAAATATTTGGGGGTTCATCCTATTCAAACCTACAACATGCTTCTACAGAAGGTTCTTCTACTCTTTACCAACATAACAAAGATGTAGATGTCCATGCTTTCTACGACAATGTCTATGACAATACTAAATAGAAGAGCAGAGGAGGCTCCTTGATCATCTTCATCATCTACTTTCTAGTCATCAGCCTTCTTTGTGGGTTATTCTGATGCGTAAGTGAACAGATTGTCATAAACGAAACAAAATGCTTATAAATATCCTATTAAAAAGAATGTAGAAACCTTGACTTTATTAGCATCTTCGAGAATAAAAAATTAAATCTTAGATAACCACTTCCGATACAAGCCCTTCTCTTCTTCAAAAGTCTTACATTCCAAAGATACAAATTTTACTGGTGCAGCACCTATGGATCAAAATCTAAGAACAGCAAGACAAGGAAGAAAAAAGATGATGAAGCAGAGGTCTCTGTAATTCCAAAATGAAGAAATATCAAAAGTGCTCTACCACCTCTACCTCCACTCCCCTATAGCAAAGGAGCAGTGATGATGGTTTGTCGCTAATTAACTTGTGGGGACCACTCCCCTCATAACAGGTAATTAAGAAAATAAAAGTAACATAAGTGGTCTATTAGCAAATAACTAAAGCAGAAAATAAATATAAGCAGCTATGTGTATCTGAGAGGTTCGCATCCAGTTCTGGAATAGTTGCATCAGTTCTCTTCCATCTCCGAGGAACTCGACTCGAGTTCAAAACTCCACGTTATCTCTTTGTCTAGTGGATGATAAGCATAGAGATCGAACACATTAAATGTAGATGAAATGCTGAGAACTGGGGGAAGTTTAAGAACAAAAGCATTATCGTTGATGCATTTGCTAATAGGAAAAGGTCCAATCTTGCGGGGATTTAATTTTGAATATACTTCTTGTGGGAAACAATCTTTGTGAAGTTGTACTAAACTAGATCATCTTCTTGAAAGATTTTTTGCCTTTGGGATTTGTCAGCTTATTGTTTGTAGTGTTGTGACGAAATTGTGAGTTTATCTTTGACTTCTCGCAGCATTGATTTCAAAATTGTTCGCCTATGTTTCAGCATTGCTGCTTTTCGGTTTTGGAATGACGGCAAAATCCACAAAGTGGTTCGGTTCTTTGGTATAAACAATGCTAAAAGGAGAGTGTCCCGTGGAACGATTAACCAAAGAATTAAAAGCAACTTTTGCTTGCCCCAAATATTCTTCTCATTGACAACAGAGCATATTTCCTAAAGATCGATTGAGAACTTCAATTTGTCCATCCGTTTGCGGGTGATTCGCAACTTAATCGGAGATCTAAAGTTATGAATTTGATGTCCTGATCTAAAGTAAAGCTCCTTAAAAGGCCATGCAGGCATACAATCTCTTTAAAGAAGAGTTTAGCAATATTGGAAGCATCATAAGGCTTCTTACAAGCTATCAAATGAGCCATTTTGGAAAATCGATCAACATCATAAGGCTTCTTACACCATGATCGAATCGGATCCTCATTTGGTGTAAGTTAGGCACAAAATAAAGTCGACGCAGAGATCCTCCCAAATGGAATCTAGAATAGGAAATGGTAGGTAAAGACCGGTACTCTGACAGGTGCCTTCATAGCGTTGACACATCGAACATTTTTGTACAGATCGGCACACGTCTCTTCGCAATTTAGTCTAAAAAAATTTAGATTGGATAATTTGGAGGTTTGATCCCTACCCGCATGGGCTGCCAATCATCCTTCGTGACAATAATTCATCCAAACAGCTGAGAAATCTTCATCGTCGAGGTGTAGGTCTCACAAACTTTTCATACCTATGATGCTAATTTGGACCATGAACAATAAGCTTGCTCAGCGAGTCAAAGCGCCAGCTACATGATTGGTGTGACTGGCAAGGCGATTCACCACAAAACTGATTTTTTTAAGGAACATAACCCATTGTCTATGCATTTGATAGAGAATTTTTGCGATTATAAGAATTGTAGGGGTTGATGGTCAATAAATATAATGAACTCCTTATGCAATAAGTAGTTCTCCCAAGTTTTAATGCTCAAATAAATGCATGTAGTTCCTGCTCAATATGTAGACCACCTATGGTGTGTCGTACACAGCTTTTCACTAAAGAACTCAACCGGCATACCTTCTTGTGATAGAACTGTGCCAATTCCTACAGCCGAAGGATCAGTTTCAACTTGGAAAGCCTTAGCAAAATCTGGAATACTAAGTATAGGAGCTGAACTTAAATGCTTTTTCAAATTATGAAAGCTCTGTTGTTGTTCCAAACCCCAATAAAAATTTTTTTTATTTAAGAAAATCAGTCAACGGTACAGCAATAATCCTAAAATTCCTTATAAAACGCCTATAAAAATTGGCAAGTCCGTGGAAACTACGGGCTTCCATAATTGACTTGGGAGTTGGCAACGATTGAATAGCTTCTACCTTCTTAGTATCCACCTTGACGCTTGTTTGCACTATGATGAAGCCTAGGAAATGAACTTCTGTTAGGGCAAATTCACACTTCTCTAAATTCACAAATCATTTATGATTTTGGAGAATGTTGAACGACGAATTTACATGTCCCAAGTGTTCTTCAAATGACTAATTATACACAAGAATATCGTCAAAATAGATGACACAACACTGAGCAATAAAAGCTTTCAAAACTTCATGCATTAGCCTCATGAAAGTGCATGGAGAATTGCACAAACCAAAATGTATCACTTTTCATTCATATAGATCTTCCTTGGCTTTGAATGTCATTTTCCATTGTCACTCAGGCAGATAGAGATTTGATGGTATCCACTCCTCAAATCCAACTTGGAGAAATGGCAGCTCCTGTAAGTTTATCTAATAAATCTTCCATACGAAGTATTGGAAAATAAAATTTTACCGTGATCTCATTGATGGTGCGGCTATCGATACACATCCTCCAAGTACCGTCTTTCTTGGGCACGATCAATGCTGGTACTGCGCAAGGACTCAAGCTATGGCGGATGAAGTTCTTTTGTAATAAATCTTCCATTATCTCTTGAAGTTTTTGGTGTTCCTTGGGACTCCTGCGGCAATGAGCGATATTCGGTAAATTGGATCAAGGAATTAAATTGATACGTGTTGAATGGCTCGCAGAGAAGGTTTAGAACGGATGGAAGTACTTTATTTGAAGCCCAATTTTGTTCGGCCAAGAAAATGGCATAAGACCCCTCATGCTTGGAGTAATCAATCGGCCAATGACAGCCCGAGACAACCACATATGCAGATTTTCTTGGTCTATGAGAAGTGGAAAAGAAGTAGAATGTAATAACCGAATTTTTTTGTTATTCCATTCAAAAGTGTAGACATTCGCACATGATACCAAACGCCCATGTTGAATTGCCAAGGTCCACCCAAAATCAGATAACAAACATCCATCTCAATAATGTCACCATCAACTTCACAAATGAATTCTTCCCAATAGAAAATGTCACTTTGCATAGTTCAGTCACCGTCAACTCAACTCCTTTTTTAATCCAGCCAATTTTGTATGGCTTTGGATGTTTGGTAGTTTTTAGTTGGAAGTGCCCTTACAGCTAATTCAGATATCACATTCTCTGTACACCCACTATCAACAATTATATCACATACTTAAAATTTGATAGTGCATTTGGCTTGAAAAATAGCATTGTATTGGGATTTAACAGGTTGTTTCGGAGCAAGTAGTACCTTTTGTATGACGCAATTTAAGATCTCCCCTTCATCGGTAAGAATCTCTTCCACTTCACCTTCTTTGAATGGATTATCATGATGATATTCATCATCACTATCACCTTCCCATTATGCAATTTGAATTTGCCTTCAGTTTGGACATTCATTAGATCGATGTCCGGGTTAGAAACATTAGAATACTTCATAGGCCCCGATCGCTGATATAAACTATCTTTACGACGCACCATTTTGGCACTTGCTTTAACATCTCCTCCACTATATCCCACAGCCAAATTGGGTGTAGGGGCAGAGATAGGCCGGTAGTTGTGAGAAGGACCCTTACCACCATCTGCGGAAGATTCAGCACAGTTTTTTTATGGATAAAAAAACGTAGAGCTCAGTTTAACTGAAGTTCAGCCTTGTAAGCATAATTGACAGCTAGTGAAAGTGGTCAAACATATTTCATTTCTAATTGTCTTGTATTGCCTCCTTTAAACCACCAATGTAACGAGTCACCATTTGTTGATTACTCACGGAGATCATTACCGACACTAAAACAGTGAAATTCTACCATGTAAGCACTAACAGAACAATTTCCCTAGGCGCATCGTTAGAACTGAACATAGAGAATTTGCTTATAATCTGAAGGTAAAAACTGATTGCGCAAAAGCTGCTTCATCCAAACCCAGCTTCTAATTGGTCTCCTTCCTTCTCTCTAGCGAGATTGAACCAGTTGTTTCCACCACACGCATGCACCTCCTTTCAAACGACAAGCAACATAGCGCACTTGTTTTTCAGGATCGCCAACCATATACTCGAAGAATACTTTCATGGCTTACTCCCAATCCAAGTAATCTTCAATATGGAGGTGTCCATCGAAATAAGGAATATCAATTTTACCTTACAATCACTGTAAAGATGATCCCGACCTAGGCGAATATGAGTTAGATTCTCATCGAACAAGTCGTCTCTTTAATCGAAACCAGAGAAGCAGGAGGGTTGTGATTGGAGTCAACCGCCGCCGATATGACCTTGTTCCAAACACAGAGACTAGAGACTGATTGTTTTCTAAAATGGATTGACGATCGTAATTCCCAATAGAGGTATCGCAGGTCAATGGTGTGGGTGCCAGAACCATTGTTGCGGTTGCCGGAAGTATCGATCCTACATTGCGAATAAGTTGTAACTCCCACCACATTTCTGTGGAAAAGAGTTGGAAATCGAAAACGAGGAGGTCGACCTATCATTCAAGACATGCTTACGACTCTCGTAAAAGATCCCAGCTACGGTCGCCATAGCGTGCCAAGTTGTTGCCGGCGTCCGCCATTCCTGAAGCAATACCAAGCTCGTGCAACACCTATGGATCAAAAACCAAGAACAGCGAGCCAAGGAAGTAAAGAAGAAGAAGATGAAACAGAAGTTTCTGTAATTCCAAAATGAAGAAATACCAAAAGTGCTCTACCACCTCTACCTCAACTCCCCTATAGCAAAGGAGCAGCGATGATGGTCCGTAGCTAACTAACTGGAGGGTACCACACCCCTCATTACAGGTAAATAAAATAAAAATAACATAAGCGGTCTATTAGCAAATAACTGAGACAGAAAATAAAGATAAGCAGCTATGTGTATCTGGGTGGTTCGCATCCAGTTTTGGAATAGCTGCATCATTTACCATGTTTGTCTAAACTATAACAATAAAAATAATAATCTTTGATCTATGGCTTCAACTCATCCTTTATCCAACTCCTTAGTTTATGCATTCAAGGATTCAACTTTAATAGCATGAGAGATAAAAGCAACAAAAAAGTAAATTATGAATTCATCTTCCGAGCGCAGACAATAAGAATAAATAACAGTAGTCAGATGTCTCGGAGAACAGTCAACATGGTAATTTGGTGATTTCTGCATCAATACCAAATATTCGATAAAAGTATCTGCTAGATTCCATACAACCTCGCTACATCCCCAGCAACCCATTGCATTCTTGCAGATTTAACCGTAACGATGAACTTAAGCTAGCAACACGCACCTTCCTCTTGATCTCGTGGACCACGACCTGAGGATCTTCCATGTCGGGCATGAAAGATGCGGGGACGTGGCCAGCATCTCTGACAACCGCAATCGTGTAAGTAGTTAAGCACATGATCGCGAGCGCTGTGAAGATGGCTGCGTTCCCCAATCCCGACGCCGTTCTCAGCCCTAACCAATCCTCTATCACACCGAATACAGTCATGTAGTAGACGTAGCCGATCAAGGCGAGCACCAAAATGATCGGCAGTGTCACGTATCTAGGCCTATTCAGCTCTAGTCGGCCTTCACGCCCACCGGCGTCGGCCGTGGCGGCGTGTTCCCAATCTCGGCCCATATCTAGCTCAATTTGCCCTCATGCCACGGATTAACTGACCAGAGGCATGCGAGTAAAAGGCAGCGGCATTGGCGAGGGCTCCGGTGACGAGAGAAAGAGGGATGATTGATTGGGTGGTAGGTCGGAGTCGATAACTGGTAGTTGGTGAGCTCGACTCGAGAATCGGGTGGTGGAAGACGTTGACTCGAATCAGGGTAGGGCGATGAAAAACTAGAACTCAATTCAGCGTGTTTGGGAGATTTCTGTTTCCTTTATCTGCGGGATTTCATCTGCATTTCAAGTTTAGTACAGAAAATCAATTGTATTTTCAGATAATTTGTACAAATACAGTTTCCAAATGCCCAGGCCGTGTTTTCAAAACGTCACTGCAACTCGTAACCTACCCCAAATGCACCTTAATTAAGATTTAATCATATTTGTCCAAATTAATAAATAAAAAAATATCAAATATTTTTTTAAAGATTATTCAACAAGTAACTTATTAAATACTCAATAAGTAAACTGAATAATGACATTAATATTTAATTAGTTATAACCTATTTAATAATAAAATATTATTATGCCAATAATATTTTTAGTTTAGTGATTACATATATATTTATTTTATTAATAAGTGAATCGTAATACAAAATGAAATATTTACTGTCAAAAAAATATGACAAAAGATTTTTCTTATTGATTTTTCATAACCTTAAACGTAATGAGTTTATTATTTATGATTATTACCTTGCAAGTACTAATAACATTAATGTGGATTGTTTTATTGCTATTATTCTAATATGATTAAGTAAATGTTCATCCCTAATTTTTAGAATCAATTTAGTTCATCCACTTACAAATTTTGAACTAGTGTAGTCCTATCAATAGGAATTATGTAGCTAATTAGTAAAGTTCAAATATTTTTAAGTTCATGATCAAGAAATTAGTAATTGTGATTAGAATTGTAAAATGATTTATTAAATTTTTATAGGAATCTAGGTTCTCATTTAAATTTTTAACTCCTTTATTAGCTTGTTTAAATATTCGTTCAAAGTTCAAACATTAAAAATATTTAAACAAATCAAACTTGAGAAATGTATGAAAGATCGACACAAGCTCAAGCCGAACATGAACAACTTATAATTATACCAAGCAAAATCTGAACAATGATATCTCGGCTCGACTCTGCTCGATTTCAGCCCTAGTGAGGTGTAAAACTTACAGATTGTCGTGTCGGATTAAATCTTAGGAAATTTACATATACAACATAATTTTTATAGATTTAAATATATTTGATATTAAAATTTTAATATCTCTAACATATAAAACAAAGGCATGCAATAAAATGTTTCTTTGAAAACTCGTTAATGTTGGATCATAATTTGTCCTTTGTGATGAAGGAGAGAAGAGAGGGCAGAGTAAGTATATGATTCATTATTCTAAGAGTCAAGAGAGAGCTCCCTTTATTCATATTTTTTGCTCCCTATTCATAGGATGTGTTTTATACATTACGAAAATGAGTTAACAATTATGAAAATCATTGTTAATGTGATTAAAGCACTAATTACAATTTTAATTTCAATTATAGCGATAATCAGCAGGTTGATTGGTTGAACGGCAATCAACAGTCGAGTGTGATTGTCCTCCGACGTACGTTCGGTCGGTCAAGGTGCTCAGTTGCATGTCAATCTCTTCGTTGTGGATCAATCGTTCTGTTACGGTTGGACACTCCTACATGCATCCTGATCGGTCGAGTTCGCAAGTGCGATCCCCCGTTAGAGTCTCTCACTACAAGAGATCGGTCAAATTTTCCCTGCCCGAACCTCCATTCGAGTCATCTAATGGCTTTGAAATTTATTCTGGTATTTTTTGTGTATACAATTAATATTAGTGATATTGTGAGTGAGAATTAGAGATTTTCATGCCACATAAATACATATAAGTGTATTAGAGTGTTAGATCTTTAAGTGTATTATAATTTGTGCTTTGTTTAGCTATAGTTAAATGTAGGAAGAAAAACATATATTTAAAGAAATTGGTGATAAAACACTTACTTAAGTGCAAGAAGAATTCTTATTTAACATCTCCTAATTTTTTTAGAAGCAAATCTAACTAGCATCTCGTATATGCCCATTGAAACAATACTAATTATTAAATTTAGAAGATGCAAGTATATCACTGAATGACTAAATTACTCTATGATAAAATGAAAAGCTCTAGCTTTCTTATTCATGGCAGTAAAGACTGATTTAATTTAGAATGCAAGATTCAGCGAGCTTTATTATACAAAATCAAAAGAAGTATTTTTGGTAAAGTTATTAATCCACAACAAGATTCAGTTTTTTTTTTTTTCAGTCCAAATAAATATAAAAAGTGCTGAAGCTACAATAAACTGTACAAGGCTGTGCATAAAGCAGCAGTATAGTTTAAATAGTAAGCCTAAACTGAGTGTAGGTCAAAACATGCTTCCTCTGAGCACCCAATAACATATGGAATCAGCTCTTCTGCAATCATGGAGTGTGTGTTCTCAGTAAGTTTTCCAACGGTACTAAACCAAAAAAGAAGCGTTCATTTCACCACCATCACCCCTGCTGCCGCTGCCGCCGCCGCCGTTGTGCCCCACACCAACAGCTCTGTGCTTGCAGACAGGGCAAGTTCCTTGCTGCCTCAGCCATGGATCTATGCAGCTCGCATGAAACTACACCAGTAAAGATATACTTGTAAGCTTCAAAGTAGATGAGTTTAGAAAGGAGGAGAAGATAGAAATTTACTTGCATACCACGAAATTCTTATGTACTTACAATTATAACACAAAGTTTGATATTTACATTTAAGAACACCTTCGTGTCGTAAACCTATACATGAAAAGATGTATTTCGCTCTCAAAAAGTTAATCATAGTGGTCCTTTGATTAGGAAAAACTAACATATGGCTTCCATGCATGTTCATTGTTCAAAATCTATGAATCTCGGCCACAGATACGTCTAATTGCAACACCTCCATCTTCTTCCGAAACCCCAAATAAATCAACTTACATGGCATTCAATAACAATAAAAACAAAAAAAAAACATAAATTTACATGAATACCACTCAATTCCTAGGTATTATCATAATATAACATCTAAACTTCAAATTTAACATACATACCATACAACCTATATTATGCGAGAAAATGTGTATTCCACTTTTTAAATTTTAAAATGAGGGTAATTTTTATTTGATATGAAAAGCTTGGGTGCTCTAAATGTAAAACGTAAAGTTTAGGTTTTAAGAAATGTAAATACACGGGAATTGGTTGGTATGTATGTAAATGCCGCAAAACTAGTAATTTATTCATCAGAGTGTACATAAAAATGAACGATCGTTTCGGCTAATTGCAAGAAAGTACAAATATAGTGTAAAAATATGATTGCCTTTCAATTGAAAACAACACAAGAATAAAACCTGATGCAAGCACGGCAAACTTCTTATCAATTCTCCAGCAACAACTTGCTCCAAGCATACACTGCATGTTAGTTCATCATCTGAGTTCCTCATAGTTCCATCAGCCTTAGAGTTGTCTTGCTTTTTCTGGAAATAGGAAATAAATTTTAATCAACAAAAACCTCTCGAGAAAAATGTTGTTGAGTAGTGCAGTAAGTTCAACAAAACAAAAAAGTTGAAGATTTATATACATATTAGTCAATTCTTATGTATTTACATAACTTAAGACCCAAACTTCAATTTTTACATATATGAATAGACGAAGAGTAGACTCAGAGAGGGTGAAAAAAAATGGGTAGTCAAATTAAAGGTTACCAAAGACAGATGTACTAATTAGATGCTGTAATTAGGCAAGTGGCGAGCAAGAATGACAAAAGATGATTGCACTAGCTTCCCAGCAAAACCAAAATTTTGCAATTTCCATGAGAAATAAAGAAGTTACACCCAATTCAGTCAAAAGAGATTAAGCCCATCACCATCAAATAGAGATCTGTATCTGATCGTCAAACTCACTTGATTGGAGTCCGATTTTGGTGTGGCCGGGCCTACTTGAACCATCTCAGTATTTTGGACACAACGATTCGGTTCAATTGATAAAATGAATGATAAATTTATGTTTTTATACGGGTATTCATTTGATGTGATTTTCAAGCATAAAAAATTTCTCTTGTTCCGTTCCTTAAAAAAATTAAATTTTTAGTTTTCCTGTCACATTTAAACTCTTAGTTTTATAGGGGTATTCATTCAAGTCATCAAGTTTGATATGACGTCAGATTGACATTTATCCGATCGAACTTGTTTTGGTGACGGTCATCAGTGTTCTTGAATATTTGTGAGTTAGCTTCAAATACTTTGGGTATTATGTTGTGTGTCATGTGATGAGTCCGTCGAGGCATGTACATGCATGAGTTATGTTGTCATGTGATGAGTCTATCGAGGCATGAACATTACACTTGCTTGACCAATTTCTTATCTTAGCATAGCTCATTGAACATTTTTTACCACAACATCATCAATTGACTTGTCGCAACATCTTTTTGCCAATTCCTATTTCCCACTCCCAATTAAAGCAAAAGCTCATTATCACGCCTTTAAAGCATCTTAACTGTATTAGATTTTCCATTGAAAACTAACAACAAATTTTAAATTCCATATCAAACACAACAAAACTCACACGCCATCAACTTTGGAACACGTAACCATGCTTGAATGACACCCTCTCTTCTTTTGGCCCAGTCGATGTATTCCCCTCTTCACTTTCTATGAGTGAAGATGATGGTTGAATGAAATTTGCTTTCACTGAGTAAATTGCTCTTCTTCAGGCTTTCCACCCTGAGTGGAGGATTATTGAGTATGGTTTTACAACGCTTGATAAAGACTTTGAAATGAGTATTCACTCTATGACTGATGGTTATTCATATAGGATGATATAAACAATAATAAGGGTCCGTTTGGGAGGGCTTTTTTCATGCGGCGCGGAACAGCGCCGCGATTTTTGGCCGTTTGGGGCGGCGGTGGCACTGCGGCGTGCCGCGATTCTCCCTGAACGCGGAAAGCTCCCTCCGACCCGTTTCTCAGCTTCGTTGTCTAGTGTTTTACCCCCATGCCCTCTCGCATCACACATCCGAAACAAATCCGGCCACACAAAAAAGAGTCACAGGCGACGAACTTCTCCTCTCTCCTCCTCGTCGTCCTCGTCACGCAGCCCGGCAGTAAGAAAATTTTTCTTTTGGACGGCTCCGCGGGCACAAGTCGAAGGAAGAGCCCCCCTGCTCATCGTCTCCATTGTCGTCGGCGTCTCCATTGTCGTACAGATGGCTCGCTGATGAGTTGTTCATCTACTTCCCCCGCCATCTCCATTGTAGGCGTCTCCATCGTCTTCCTCCGCCATCTCCATTATCTTCCTCGCTGGTGAGCTTTCGCCCATAATTCTTACGATTTTGTTTTAAATTCTTAATTTATATATTTAACCGTTATTTTTATTTTTATTTTTACTTCTACATCATTTTATCTTTACTTAAAAAATATATTTTATTTTTTAAAATAAATGATAATAATATTTTTGATGTAATTTGAAAAATTAATTGTTACTAATTACGTATATAAATTAAAACAGTTTTCAGATAAAGGGGTAAAAAGCTAATTTTTCAACATAAAGCATCCCCACAGTTGGTTTCGCACATACTAGAACCAAACGACAACTAAGCTTCCTGCATACTGCTTCCCCGTAATGCTTCTTAGCAGCAGAATGTACTGAGAAGTTCGAGAAGTTCGCACTGCACCAAATGTGCCCTAAGTTTGAATATTTTGGAACCTAAGCTCCTACAAAATCGTCTTACATTAACATTTCACTATATTTACCTATTATTTTTTAAACTTGTTAATCACATTAAAAAAAGAAAAACAATATCTTTTTTTCACTTATTTTCAACAACTAGTTGAAGCTACTCAGCTAGTATCTAGTACCTTAGAGCCCGTTTGGTTCGCGCTTTTTAGCGCTGCGCGGTGAGTGGCAACTTCCGACCCCGAAAGTTTGTCGTTTGGTTGGCGCTTCACGGTGAAAGCTGAGCGAACGCGGCGTGAAAGCCAGCTGCGGCAATACCCCCACGGCCCGCCGTTCGTCCCGTAATTTTTTCATCTTTACCCTTATCGATTTTTTCCCCCGCGGCGACTTTTCTTACGCCCTAACGGCGCCCCATCTGCTTCCCTCGCGACTGCTTCCTCTTCTTCTTCCCTAGCCCTTCAATCTCCAAATCTCAGGTAAAACATGAGGCATTCGGTTCTTCCACTTGCGGATCCGAGAGATTTTATGAATGTTTTTTGCATTTTCTTCCTCTACTTCCTCCCATCTTCTACCTATCTCCTCCCTGTTTCTAGATTTTAGTGGATCATTAGTTATGTCTTTATTAGATTTTGCTAGAATTTGGTGAATGTAACAATAACTACCCAGCTCCTTCGTTTTTGCTTTGTGAATGTGGCAATAGATTTACGAGATAACATATGTAACGCTACCTCTTTAGAAGTTCTAGGTTTTGTGAACAGACTCATTATCAATGCTCTCCTTGGAAATTTTTTTCCTTTTCGTTTCAGTGAGCTTTGGAGTTTATTGTTGAAATAATATGCTTTGAAAATTGGAAACAGTTCAGTAGAATTGGAAAATTGGAAACAATTGATTCAGCATTGATTTTGTTCACTTTTAAGTTAATTTTAATTTTGTTGTTGTATCATTTTAGTAGAAATTTTTGCTATATGTTCTAGTAAAGTGTCTGCAAACCTTTTATTTCAAATGAAGCTAAGGTGAATACCGTTTTAGATTCATCGTTATGTATGTGTTATATGGCTCATTGGCGCTTCTGAGTTTTCAATTGTGCTCAAATATGCAGTAGCATATTAGTTGGATACAAAATACAGAATTTCTAGTAGTCGGCTTTCAGCTCTCATCTGTTACTATGAGGCAATTTTCTGGCTTTCTGTTGGTTGTACTATGATGACTGTGCTATGGAATGATTCTTTTGGCTCATATTAAGTGGTTTGATCCTGTTTTTTATGTTTCAATATTTCAACTCTGTTACCCTTCCTGCCATCCTCTTCTTTTGATGGGATGAGTTTTCTTGTCATACTCCCTGACATTAGCAGCATAGATTTAAAACTCCAATCAGATTGGTAGGTCGGATTGGTTTAACCGTAAAGGCAACAAAGGAAAATTGTTCAATCGAATAGCTTTGCATTACTTAAGGACTTATTTTCACAAATCAAATGGATGGCAAATATGTGCAGGCTTTATTATTTTAGCACTCTTCATATGTGCAGACTTTATTCTTTCTAATCTGGGTTACTTGGAATTGCCCCTCCCCTAATGCATTTTCTAAATGAATTTAAATTGAGGAATGAGAATGGTTACAGGATTGAGGAGTTGAAACATATGACATTCAATTCTTGTGCTTCTTACGCTTATTTCACTTAAACTTTGTTTCCTACATACACACCACTCTTGCATTGCATGGTGTGACTATCATTTCATGTACAGCTAGTCTAATTATGTATGCAAAATCTGAAGTGATTTGGGGGTTTAAGTGCAAAACCTGAGAGCTTTGAATGGTTTAAGTACGCGGCGGGGGGGGGGGGGGTACTACCTATCTTTTTTTTACTTTGATGGTTTAGTGAAGTTTTGTTTATTTGCAGTGGAACTTGTTTGTTATGCTTAAAAGTGAATGCATGAATAGCTTATGGCTTTAAGAGGGTGTTTGCCATTGAGTTAATTGTTGAAAAAAGGGATGTTATACAAGTCTTGACTCATTTTCATTGTTGTGATATTGCATATATGAAAAGAGGGATGTTGTTATACAAGCCTCGGTTTTGCCTCTAGCTGAACTGGTTTCTCCCTGTTATGGCTCTCAGTTCGGCCCATATAGTGGGCTCGGGTTCCCTGCTATGGCTCTCGGTTTGGCCCTTATAGTGGTGTTTTATATGTAAATATTTTCAATGAAATTATGCAAGTCCTCGCAAAATATGTATATAGAGGACTTTGTGCTATATTGGAGGAAGTCATGTATGAATGAAAGCCTTGTACCTACCTCTTTTATCCTCGAATAAAATTTTCATCTTTCTTTCCCGTGGATGTAGGTCATATTGACCGAACCACATTAAATAATTTGTCTCCTTTTATATTTTTGCAAAATTTTGTTAATTTTATGTTTCAATTAGATGTGATGAAAGTTTATAATCTGTTTCAAATGTTAGTTGTTTTTTAAATTTGAATGTATTTCATTTCTATATGTGCTATAGCTTATTATAACATGGCCAATGACGGGAAGGAAATTGGTCTACCTGCAACATGGGAAAATGACATAAAACATCTTTTTGCGATCTATGCATAAAAGAGATAGAGTTGGGAAATAGGTCGTCCACATTTCTCAATAAAGAAGACTGGGAAAACATTGTTAAGCATTTTAAAGAAGCAACTGGGATGACGTATGATAAGACGCAGCTGAAAAACAAATGGGATCAGCTCAAAAAGGATTGGAAGATTTGGAAAAATTTAAAACGTGGGTGTACGGGTCTCGGTTGGAATCCAGTTAAGCGCACAATAGATGCATCTGAGGAGTGGTGGGCACAACGACTTGCGGTTAGTATATACATTCATTTCTTACAATTTGAAATGTTTATACAATTATTGCTTAATTTTAAATGATTCAAATTTGTCTCAGGTTGTTCCTTCTGCTAGGAAATTTACACTGAGTGGAACTGAACCCGAACTTGAGGAGAAGATGGATCAGCTGTTTCAGGGTATCGTAGCCACTGTCAAGTATGCATGTGCACCCAGCGAGGTTGGATTTACTGAGACCCAGGAGAATGTGGTTGTCAGTCTATCAGATGATTCTCCTGTACTGCCTAGCCCTGGAAATACTGAGTTTCATTCAACGAATCGATCAAAGCGCCCTCGCTTTGAAGGTAGGAAGAAGAGTAGAGTTGCCTCATACAGGGCTCAACTCACTTACTTGGTCGAATCTTCAAATGATGCACCGCATAAAGTGCAGAAATCCTTAGTGAACGAGGTGGTTTCAATTTTGGAGGAGGATGAAGACATAGCAGATGACGATGATCTGTACTACTTGCACTGAAGTTGCTGCTACAGGATTCAAGATACGCGGATTTCTTCATGGCAATATCTAAGAAACGTATGGTTAAATACCTACGACATTTTTATTTCAGGAGGAACATGTGACTTGGGTCCACTTGGGTCCAATTTATATTTTAATTTCCACATTTGGACAACTACTTATTTGTACTGAACTTATGGTTGATTGTATGTTTTTTTGAATGATATATTCTGATCATAGCGTAATTTTGTTTCGTCTCTTTCATATTGTTCTGAGAAGTGTTTAACTTATGCATATGAATTCCTTAGTGATTTTTTTTTTTGTTAAATACACAGTAAGATCTAGTATGGATCCGTATGAACGTCGTCGTAGGAGGAGAAACGCAGCAATAAACTTGGCAATCGAGTACTATAACACCTACATTGAACGTCCCCGATGCTACACATCAACACACATTGGAGAAAAATAGGTTGTGGAAATGTTAGAAGGACATCCAAACAGATTCCACAATATGTTTAGAATGAGTCAGGAGGTATTTAAAGATCTTGCAGCGGAGCTTGTTAACTCTCATGGACTGCACGGGTCTGTGAGGACAACAAATCGGGAGATATTAGCAATTACTATCCACATACTTTCACAGAATGAGTCGATGCGTTCAGCGATGGAACGGTTTCAGCATTCTTTAGAAACAATTAGTAGATATTTCACAGTAGGTTTGAAATCTCTAGTAAGCCTAGGCAAAGATGTTATCATGCCACTGGATCCAATGTTCGCACAAATACCAAGAGAGATTCGTAATGATCCTCGTTACATGTCATTCTTTAAGGTATTCATTTAACATTTATTGTAACATTTTGAGTCTACATACAACTGAAAACATATATTGTGAGACTAAACATTGTCAGGATTGTATCGGAGCAATTGATAGAACACATGTCGATGCACGCGTTTCGAACAATGAAAAAGTCGCATTTATCGGCCGAAGTAGAATACCAACACAAAATGTCATAGCAGTATGCGACTTTAACACGTGTTTTACATTCGTCATGTTCTAGTTGGGAGGGCAGCTGCACATGACGAGTAGGATATTTAAAAGTGCGACAAGAAATCAACAAGATCGTTTTCCGCATCCACCAAATCCAGTATGTGTATTTTATCAAAATTTTATTATATGATCTTGATACATCAATAATTAATTTCAAATTTGAAACAGAAAAATATTACTTGGTCGACGCCAGTTATCCGTTGCAACGAGGTTATATGAAATCATTCCCGGATACAAAGTATCATATATCGGATTTTGAAAGGGCAAGTACTGTGACACGAACCCGGAAGGAGGTCTTCAACAAACAGCATTCTTCCTTAAGAGACGTGGTCGAGAGGACATTTTGTGTTTAGAAGAAAAAATGGGTTATACTTCGAGACATGCCCTCGTATCCCTTTTCTAAACAGGTGCAGATCGCTATAGCAACGATGACGCTGCATAATTATATTAGTCGTAATCCGTCACGATTCGATATCGATTTATGCAATACAGAAATGAACAAGAAGCAGTTGCACGACGATCAGAAAACCAAATAGGTTTTTTAACAGATGATAGCGAGCAACCTAACATTTGCACTAAGGACGATGAAGGTGCTGAAGAAATGGCACAGTTTCGAGAAGAAATAACAAATGCATTGGTTAATATGACATAGATTCAATTTTTAAATGATGAGCATGCTTACAATCATTCATAGATATTTTAAAAATTATGATATTTTGTTTAATAAAGCGTACATGAATTTTCTCAGAAAAAAAAAAGATATCAATGTTCAAGGGTTTGAATTATATTGTTTCGAGTTGACAAATTTGGTTATAATTGCTTATGCACTCGTATCAGTGTTATCAGTTGGGTTAATTATGAAGATGAAAGAACTCTTTTTACGAACTAATTCTTAATTTCAGAACATTCTTGCTAGAACATTCTTGCTAATGTCTACGAGTAGAACATTTTGAGGATAGGAAGGTTGTTATGTCCTACAAAGCTTTTATCTTTGTAAGAAAAATTAAAGTGAAGATCTATAGCCTGAATGTTTGTAAACTTAAATTAATTACTTCAATGTGCTCTTATAATATTCAATCTAATCATTAGTCTGCTTGCATAGTCAATTCTAAATGACGAACATACTTACAAATCAATCCAAGATATTTTAAACGAATATAGATGGAGAAAAAATAAGCTGTGAGATTCACTGAGATATACAAAATGATTATATAGTATTGTGCAACCATTTTATACTTATAATTAAAGACAATCATTTTAATTTTATTATTTTATAGGTGGCATTAAGTTTGAAAATCATGATAACTTATAATTTTTTTACTTCTTTTTTTGTTTGAATTACATATAAATATAATAATTTTAAATTGAATTAAAATAGTGGCTTAAGCTATTTTAAAGTAGAAGTGTTCCTTAATTTTTTAACAGATTTACCAAACAGGGGTAATTTGGTCATTCATCCTGAAACAATTGCCTACAATATTATCGATACATTGTAACTAAACAGATAACCAAATTTTCCTCATAGAAACATTGCAATTTGCAAAGTTCGAGAAGCTAGTAATGCGCCAAACAGGCCCTTAATCTATTTTAGAATGGTTTTTGAAGAACTATATTGCAAATAATTATATTGCATCAAATTAAGCAATAATAAACTTAAGGTATAGAAAGGATCTTGAAATATAAGATGCTAAAATTATGCAGAAAACTCGAAACTCCAACATCAAGCTCTAATACAACAACAGCAAGTCTTTGCCCCACACTTAGTGGGGTCGGCCACACATTAAGTTCTAATTTACAAAAAAATTCTTAACAAAAAAAAGGACCTAGGCTATTATTACTGATGGCTCCATTAAGTGATTAAAAGACAGTAGGATAAAATATTTCAATTAGGAATGGTAACTTTTTCTTTATTTAAGAAGAGAAAACATAAAAATAATTAAAATATTGCATATTTAAAGAAACAGAGGTGTTTCTATTTACAGTAATACAACCCAAATCATGATGAGCGAAACCAATTAACTTCCATACACAATGATTTGTTAAATTCATAATGTCATGTGCAAATACATGAGATTTATTGCTCCTTATAAAAACTTATTTGTTAGTTTTATAAATAAATAAAGAAGACAACGATAGCAAAGAAATGCTACCTCGGCAGAAGATCCTAGAGAAGATGATGATATTTGCTGTGAAGTTCCATCAATGCTGACAAAATTGAAACAAAATCAAGAAATTAGGATATATATCTCAAAAAAAAAGGGACAATCCAATTCAAAAGAAAGCAATTGACCCAACTTCACCAATTTCATTGAGAGGCCAAATTTACAAGCAAAAAAAATAGAACACATAAGCTTAGAAGCATAAATGCTTCCTAGTTCAGCTTATTCATCAATGATACAAAATATATCCTTAATAAAACAAATATTTATATTCATGAGATTCTAATACATGATCCATGTACTCTTATGTGGTCAACGTTTTTAAAATTGCACTTCATGAGCAAAACGATACGAAAAGCATTATGACCACTTCGCTTCATTGAAGCATGCTTCAAAGCACCATAGTTAATTTGTAGGTTTTTGCACAGTTTTTAAGTATTAAATTATAGTATAAAACTATTAGAAATTATTTAAAATTTTAATTTATAGAACCACCCTCAATGTTTGGCTTCAAGTTAAATATTGCACAGCACTCTTTTTATTTTATATCACCTTTTAAGTCATATTTTATAATTATTAATTAATAATGAATTTATTCGTACATTTAATATTTTTATATAGCTAATCAGCCCTTTGGTTAATAAAAGCGCCGCTTTGCTCTACGCTACGCACTTTGAAGTAAAAATAAAGCCATGTGCGCTTTGCACTTTGATAGCACTGATGTGGCTAGTTAGACAAATGACCGTATTAAATGGTTCCCATCTTTTTATGCCAGTTCATCAAAGGTTTATAAGTTGTTTCAATTATTTCACTCTTAAACTCTCTGAACATCAATCAAAATTCTGCAACACAACATTTCATAACTTGCAAATTTTATTCATTCCGAGAAAATACAATCAAATGTGGAAAACTTACTTCAAATAAATTACTTAAAATATTATTTGCATCACCAAAGGCATATTATAACATATCTATATCATCAAATTACACCCATGTATGATAGAATGCAAAAAAGAAAAAAATTTACATTTTGCTTACCTTTGTCTAGAAGATGCGGATCCTTGGCGTGATTTTCCCTTATACTTGTGAACGGGAAGTGCATTGATCTCTTCATCACTCATTGAAGGAATTTCGGGGCTATCAGCATCAAGTGCTCTTAAAGCATCATAATCTGCGCAAAACAATATATATATGGAAGCTTTATGTGCGTACCACTCAATTATTATGTATTTATATATATGGAAGATTTATGTGCGTACCACTCAATTATTATGTATTTACATATCTAACACCGAGACCTCGATCTTTACATATATGTCACCTTACCTATGCATAAAAAAGGTATGCTTCACTTTTTAAAAGTTAAAATGGTGGTATTTTTGATGTGATATGACCAATTTGGATAGTATAGATGTAAAATACAAAGTTTAGGTGCTAGATATGTAAATACATAGAAAGTAAGTGCCCCTTATATATACAAATCAAACCATAAAAAGATGATTTTATTTGAAAGGAAAGCATATGACAAAACGAAAACAAATGAAAGTACCACAAACCAGATCATACCTAAATCATCAAAATCCCTATCAAGTAGAGACAACTGAAGACGAAGACTCTCCAACCTTCCTCTATTAGCCAAAGCAATAGACGAAGGAAAATGAAGCCGCAATTCAGTGTGTCCAAGCAAGCCACTAGCGGCTATCGCATGTGCCTGAGCTTGAAGTTGCTGGCAGGTTGCATACATCCTTAATGCAGTAGCCATTAGAAAAATTCCCAAAACCAACCAAAGCTGCAATAAGATAAAATATGCTCAATCATGAAACCATGTAAACCCGATCTTTTCAACATCAGTAAGGGAAACAACAATTCAACACCATTGAGACGTACCAAGAAATTTGGAGACATCTGATGTGAGTTCAGTATCAAAAACAACAAAATAACTGTCCAATCATCAAAGTCAAAGTAATTAGTAATTAATAAGATATAATTGATATAAAAAAGAGCTTTTGTTCTGCTCTCAGAAGTTAAGAGAGAAGAACAATACCGGTGATGAGAAAAGCCATGGAATTGGAATTGACGGGCCGAACGCCTGGTTGCATCCTCTGTTAAAGAGAATAAAAATAATTAATAGGATGATCCCACAATATATTATTGCATGAATAACACTAAATATCAAAAATAATCAGTGCCTATCAATTAGCATACCATGACGCGCCTCTCGGGGAGAAAACCCGGGAATCCGCTTTCAATATCTCCTCTGCTTCCACGAAAAACGAAACTCATTGTCTCAGGTTCTCTCGCTATCGGTTGCCTCGGCAAAATAAATCAATTCAAAATCCAAAGCTTCTGCGACGAATTAAACAAAAAATATCACCAAGGCCAACAAAACTCAACCTTGTGCGGGGAAATATTGTAATGTGACAAATCTTAAGGAAATAGAAATGCCCGAATAATAGGAGAAGTAGATCTTGAAAAAAGAAACCCTAGCATTGAAAACCAAGACGGCATAAAGCAGGAGATCACTTACACGGTGCAGGGTTAGCGGACCTTCGCTGCAGAGAAGGTTTGATTATAGCAAATTGCAAACCCTTCCCCTCCCCGATCTATAATAAATATAATGCGAAGGACACGGCTTGGAAACAGGTGAACTAAAAAATTCGAGCCGATAAAAGGAAGGCTCCAGTAAACGATCAGGTGTCCCGCGGATGTTTTAAGCATTGTTGTAATAAACATAACGTAAATCCACAAAATAAAATATGACTTGAAGAGACGACCAACGTTAAGCATAAACCAAATTGAGAGTCTCTTTGAGCCATATGTAGCATAATAATAAGTTGTCACGCAGCAACTCATTTAGACATCTGTTGAGAGTAAGCTGTTTGTCAGTTTGTTTTTTGTAGTTTGAAAATAACTGTGTTACCACTTTTCCTGAACAAAAAATCAATCTGCCCTTGCATGGTAATGTTATTTGCAATATAACTGGCGCATAAATATATTTAATATTTTTAAAGCAAAAATTTAGTGTGAAACATTATAAAAAAAGAGATATACACCTCACTTAATAATAAATATCATTATTACTGAAATTAAGAAAAAAATTATTGCATTAATAATTAATAATATATTAATATTATTTTTAAAATACCGCTGGCTTATGTCACGAGTTAAGTCGTCCTTTAGAGATATTGATGCAAATGATAGCATGGATGACAATGACACGACTCTAATAAAATATTTAATTCATATTTCATGTAGACCAATAACTATATGTTGTGTAAAGTGGTTGAAGGAAGTCCGTAATGGATTAGTCCAGGAGGCTTAGACTCAAGCCAAGTCATGAGACTTTAAGGAAAAAGAACCTATAATATTTGTCAGTTTAGTTCAAGTCCAAGGATAATTTAGTTATATTATTATGGTTGGATATTTTATCGTTTATTGTGGTTTAATAATGGCTTGCGTGTGAACTTGATGTAGTTTTTCTTATTTTGTTTTAGAAGATATTTTATCTTCTTTTTATTGCTTGTAAGCTTTATATTATATATAAGTCTTATTTCAAATGAGAAAAAAGAACTTTGGATTTTGGCAAAAAACTTGCATATGGCTATTTCTCTAGGTTTTCCTCATGACTCAAAATTTTTGGTCATCGGCAAATGAGTTCTTTCCTGACTTATCGAGCGGATTTCTACCCTGTTTGTGGCGCCTACCATTGTACCAGGATTATTTTCTTACGTCAAGCATAGGGTAAAGGTCTTATACCAACATTATTGTTTGCGTTGAGCATTGAGTCAAGGTTTATCTCCATTCATCCATCCATTTTACCGTCGATATCTACTTTTCGGTTTGTTCCAGCTTTGGGACGTTTTTTTTTTCATGCATTTTATGTAAGAATTATCATATTTTTATAACTAAATGATATCTTCAAATGGTATCTAAACTTGTTTATTAATTTCAACAAATATATTTGTTGAAACGATAAGAGGAAGCGAGATAGGAACATACATACCTCCAGTCATAACTTACACGTGATGAATCAACAGTCTATGCTTACATGGTAAATTTTGTGTTATGGATCTTCTAAACTTTTCTCACTCACAACCCGATGGTGAGGAAAACAAAATAATGAGGAGTAAGCTTAGAGACCAAAACATTAAGCATGACATCTATTTATAGGCTATGCCCATCACAGAGATCTACGGTCGCGATCACATCATAGAGATCAATGGACGTGAGCAGGGCATACGAAATGTTGGCATACGAAAAGGTTGAACTTAGACTAAATATGAACCACATTATAAAATTTATTTCCCTTGAAAACACAAAGTTTTATTTCTCTTGAAAACACAAATGTTTTCAATGGGAATTGTAAAGGAAAAAGAAGAATTAATTAGGGAAATGAATGAAAAATCCCAACATTCTCCCACTTGGTCCATATAGTTCAACACACACCATATAGAGAAGCAAAATATATGAATCATTGTGATAGGTCCTCTTATAGTGAGTATTATCTTCCATGTATTACATTATATACTAGCCCATATAACTTAATGAATAAACCATATGTTTATTTCATGTCCAAACCAAATGATATTTCTCATAACAAATAAATATGTGCACAAAACCATATGAGAAAACATCAACTTAAGAAGAGTTTCATTAAAACAATAAATCACATTATGGAACCAAGTCTCATTCTTACTACATGATCCTTGAAATTATTTGGTGTCATGTCTTTAGTCAAACGATCAGCAATCATCAACTCAATGCTAACGTGTTCAATGACCACTTTATTTTCCTTAACACGTGTTCAGTGATATTTGATGTCAATGTGTTTACTTCTACTTCCACTTTTATTATTTTTAGCCATAAATACTGCAACTGAGTTGTCACGGTACAACTTTAATGGTCTCGAAATAGAGTTCACGACTCTAAGCCCAGATATGAAACTTTTCAACCATACACCATGCGAGGTAGCCTCAAAACATGATACGAACTCAGCTTTCATAGTGGAAGTAGCAGTCAAAGTATGCTTAGCACTTCTCCAAGATAGAGCTCCACCAGCTAGCATGAAAATATAATCAGATGTTGATTTTCTTAAGTCAATGCAATCGCATAGTCTGAATCGGAGTAGCCAATCACCTCTAAATTATCAGTTCGTTTGTACATGAGCATGTAGTCCTTTGTACCTTGAAGATATCTCATCACTTTCTTTGCAGGTTTCCAGTGGTCGATACCTAGATTACTTTGATATCTTCCCAACACTCTAATAGCAAATGCAATGTCAGGTCTGGTACAAACCTGAGCATACATAAGGCTTCCAACAGCTGAAGCATATGGAATGTTCTTCATGTGTTCTCGTTCGAAATTATTTTCGGATATTGACTCAAATCGAATCTATCACCCTTCACAATAAGTGCTATACTTTGTGAACAAATTTTCATGTGTAATCTCTCTAGAACTTTATTGATATAGGTCTCTTGAGACAGACCTAAAATACCTCGAGGACTTTCCCTATGGATCTTAATGTCAATGACATAAGATGTCTCGCCCATATCTTTCATATCAAAGTTTCTGGAGAGGAATTGTTTTACCTCATAAAGTAAACTCCTATCATTGGTTGCAAGAAAAATATAATACACATACAATACAAAAAAATAAATTTTACTCCCACTAACCTTTTGGTATATACATTGATCCATGACGTTTTCTTCAAAACCAATTGAAGTAATAACTTCATGAAATTTCAAATACCACTGACGGGAGGCCTGTTTCAAACTATATATGGATTTATTTAGCTTGCAGACCAAGTGTTCACCGTCACTAGAGGAGAATCATTCTAGTTGTTTCATGTAAACCTCTTCCTCTAGATCACCATTAAGGAATGTCGTTTTCATATACATTTGATGTAACTCAAAATCAATATGAGCTACCAATGTCATAATTACTCGAAGATAATCCTTTTTAGATATAGGAGAAAATGTCTCCGTGTAGTCAATTCGTTCCCTCTGAGTGAACTCTTTGGCAACAAGTCTTGCCTTATGTCTCTCAATGTTACATTGCGAGTCTTTCTTTGTTTTAAAAACTCATTTAGATCCAATGGCTTTTACACCATTAGGCAACCCAACGAGATCCCAGACTCGATTAGATGTCATAAAATCCAACTCATCTTTTATGGCACTATGCCATAAGTCTGATTCCTTAGAACTCATGGCTTGTGAAAACTTTTCAGGATCATTTTCGGCTCCAATGTTGTAGTCCGATTCTTGAAGATACACAACACAATCACTATGTATGGCTGATTTTCTTTCTCTAGTAGACCTTCTTAATGTTGTTTCAATAGGTTGTTCAACAATATCTTATTGTTCCTCATTAACAACTTGATATACTTGTTCCTTATTAATAGCTTGTGGAACTTCAACAATTGGTTGTCTAACACCTGTTTGTCCTTGAGGGGTGTAAATGAAAATCAATCTGTCACTTGATCTAGAGGGTTGAGCTTCACAGTGATCATTTTTAAAAACAATATCCTGAAATTGATCACTCCTACTGATCAAGTCATACTCAAGAAATTTTGCATTTCTTGATTCCACAATCCTAGTGTTATGAAACAGACAATAGAATCTATACCATTTAGACCTTTCAGCATATTCAATAAAATTCCCACTAATGGTCCTTGGGTCTAACTTCTTTTCTTGTGGGCTGTCAATTCTTGCTTCAGAATGGGCAACCTCAAACGCGCATATGTCGCAAACTTGGTTTCCAACCTTTGAATAATTCAAAAGGCGTATTTGGAACAGCCTTGGTTGGAATCTCTGTTTAATATATACGCAACCGTCTTTAGAGCTTTAGTCCACAAGAATTCAGGGAGTTTCGTGTTACTCTGAATACTTCTCACCATGTCCATTAAAGTTCGATTTCTTCTTTCTGCCACACCATTCTGATCCGAAGAACTAGGCACAGTGTGTTGGGCAACAATCCCATGTTCTTGAATAAACTTCACAAATGGATCAGGTGCTTGTCCACTCTCTGTGTATCTTCCATAGTACTCCCCACCTCTATCTGACCTCACGATTTTAATTTGTTTTCCACATTGATTCTCCACTTCAGCCTTAAAGACTTTAAAGTCATCCAAAGCTTCGTCCTTAAACCGAAGTAAGTAGAGATACATATACCGTGAATAATCGTCTATGAAGGTGATAAAGTATTTTGGACCAACTACATCCATGTCTGGATAACAAATATTTGTATGCATGAACTCTAATAGGTTTGTGCTCCTCTTGACACCCTTTTTAGACTTATTAGTTTGTTTACTCTTTATGCAATCTAAACAAGTCTCAAAGTCAGCAAAATTCAAAGTACAAAGTACCCCTTCATTTATCAAACTTTTAATTCTCTTAATGGAGATATGTCCTAATCTCCGGTGCCACAACATAGAGGATTCCTCATTCACAACACATCGTTTTAACCCAACAATAACATGCATAGAATTATAAACAACATCATTTTATAATTCAATAGAGTAAAGACCATCAGACAAAATACCATAACCAATAATCTTAGATTCAAAAGATAAACTAAAACCAGAATCCAAGAAGTTAAAGGAAAAACCCAAAGGTACAAGTCTTGAAATAGAAATTAAATTTCTAGAGAAACTTGGAACATAAAAAGTTTTTTCCAAACGTAAAACGAAACCACTGCTTAAAACCAAACTGCACGTGTCAATGGCTTCTACATGTGAACTCATCTTGCTTCTTGAATAAATGCATAGTTCACTTCCCACTAGCTTCCTTAGGTTTTGCATACCCTGCAAGGTATTAGAAACATGAATTGTATAACCAGAATCAATCCACCATGTGTTATGATTAACACTAACCATATTAGACTCATAACAGATGAATGAAAGTTGAGTACCTTTCTTGTTGAGCCAGTTCTTAAACTTAATGCAGTCTTTCTTTATGTGTCCCTTCTTCTTACAAAAGAAACACTTTGATTCTTTCTTTATGTATGGCTGAGGAGAAATCTTGCCCTTTTCCTTATTTTTGGCTTGATCACTCTTCCTCTTTCCTTAAGTAGTAAAATTCACTTTTTCACCCTCTTCCATTGCTAACCCACCTTCCTCTTGGACACACATGGTCAACAACTCATTAATTAACCATTTGTCTTTATGTGTGTTATAAGAGATTTTGAAGGGTCCATATTATTGGGGCAGAGTGTTCAGAATGAAATGAACCAGAAAAGATTCCGACATTTTAACTCCTAAGGCTTCAAGCTGAGCCGCTATGTCCCTCATGTGCATGATATGATCACACACGCCTTTAATTCCGGTGAGCTTCATGGATGAAAACTGCATAATTAAGGTGTTGACCAAAGTCTTGTCAAATGTAGCAAACTACTCATCTATGACTTTCAAATGTTCTTGACCTTATTATGTTGCTCGACAGAACCACAGATACCAGCAGATATCTTAGTCTTTATAAATCACAGAAAGGCGATTAGATCGCTCCCATTTTTCATAATGATTAATAGCATCCGGAATGTTGGTTTTAGTAATAACACGTGGTTCTTCTTTTCTTATAGCATGATCAATATTCATCCATCCTAAATGGAGAAGAATTATCTCTTTCCACACCTTATAGTTATCACCATTTAATTCAGGAATATCACACTTAAAATCAGAAATGTTCGCAGGTTGAATAACTACAAAATTTTTCAAATATATATGCTCATTAAACAAAATTTTTTAGACTTAAAAACAAAATGTCATATTTTACAAATGTAAATCATGCTCAAATTAATGAATCTAGTGACATGAAATTTGTTTGTGAGCTAAAATCCCACTCAAATAGATTCATCTAACTTTATGATAAAACTATCAAATTATATTCCCTTTATTAATTTATGTGGGTAGATTAATAAATATAAGTTGACATTTCATCCTAATTAATCATGCAAATATAACAAAATACCTGTGGGTAGATTTCATTATATTTCCTACGATTAATTACAACTAATGTTTTAATGTGATTCTTAAACTTAATATATAATTTTAATTAATTAAAGATGTTGTGGCTATTCCATATATGAATCAACTAACATTAATTAATTCTTTATTAAGAGTTAAATATTTGCATAAATAATGCAAATAAATGAATAACAGTGCATAAATATTATTTAACATAATTATTTACATGTATAATAATCATAAATTTATACACACAAATTTCAAGAAATAAATAAATAATGTATGCATAATTGTTATTTAACTTTTAAACCAAATAAGTTTTTAATTATAATTTTAATGTGCATAAATTACTTAACTTAATATTGTATGTTTAAGCTAACACAAAAATTAAACATACAATTTAACAAAATAACTAAGTAATTTAGACACATTAAAATACAAAAATAACTCATAATTAATCTCAAAATCAATTATGTGTCAAGCAGTTCATATATAAAATCATTTAGAACTTGATTTCAACATGATTTTCGGTTTTATTTTGGATTAAAAACGTAAAAATTCTAATGCTAAAAAATTAAAAAGTTTTCTTCAAAATCGGACAATAAGCACGGACATTAACTTTAATGTCTCAACCATGATTTAAACTCGTGTAACAACAATTATATACATTAGAAATAAATGTTCTAAGGATTTCTAATCATAACTCAATCAATCAATTGTCCAAAATCGAAAATCATGTATACGGGTATATAAACAGAGTGAAACAGAGTAAGCAAGACAGAGGTTAAGCTTGCTCTGATACTAAATGTATGAATTATCATATTTTTATAACTAAATGATATCTTCAAATGATATCTAAACTTGTTTATTAATTTCAACAAATATATTTGTTGAAACGATAAGCGAAAGCGAGATAGGATCATACATACCTTCAGCCATAACTTACACGTGTTGAATCAACACTCTCTGCTTACACAGTAAATTTTGTGTTATGGATATTCTGAACTTTTCTCACTCACAACCCGATGGTGAGGAAAACAAAATTATGAGGAAAAAGCATAGGGACCAAAACATTAAGCATCACATCTATTTATAGGCTCTACCCATCACAGAGATCTACGGTCGTGATCCCATCATAGAGATCAACGGACATGAGCAGGGCATACGAAAGGGTGACATACAAAAAGGTTGAACTTATACTAAATATGAACCACATTATAAAATTCATTTCCCTTGAAAACACGAAGGTTTTATTTCCCTTGAAAACACAAAGGTTTTTAATGGGAATTATAAAGGAAAAAGAAGAATTAATTAGGGAAATGAATGAAAAATCCTAACATTTTATAAGAATTTTTGTCAATTACTTTCAGTTTTGGCTTAACACATAAGGTTTTCTAATTAAATCATCGATCCTTAAGGTCATGTATTGTTTATATTCACATCAGTTTGGTATCAGAGCCTCACGGTTCTTGAATACATGATTTTATTGTTTGGTTTTTTATGTTCTTGTTATATTTTTTTTTGCGTAATGGATGAGATTAGTTATGTTATTGTTGTTTTTATCTGAATTTTTTTCCATGTCCGAATTTTCATTAGGTAATTTTGTTTCTTATTTAATTTCGTAATTAATTGTTCAATTAGTTGTTCTTATTACTATTCATATTCATATTATTGTTATTATCTAAATCATCTTATTCTTGATATTGTTTATGACAAGTATTGTTTATTGATGTGATCTTCTTTTTTTTTATTATTATTATTTTAGTTTCTTTTCTTGATAAGATTGTTTCTATAGTTTAGATGTGTTTTTGTTTTGATTGAAGATATCAAAAATTGTATTTCATTACCATCATCCCAAAGGTTTGCTCAGCTTTTCATTTTCTCTTATTTGTGGTAATCTATAATTTGATTTAAGTTACTGATTTTTGAATTCTTGCTCACCCACCCTCATTACAAATCTTTAACTACGTCTCAACTAAATTTTGAAGATGGGGAAAGGCAAACAACCATTTCTAATATCCAATTTCAAGTCATGGTGGGAGAGATGAGAAGAATGATGTAAGCTGAGTTGGAGCAAATTCATGAAAGGTTGGATCGGGTAAAGGGAGGAATCCAACAAAGACAGCCACAAAAAGTTTCCAAGAGGCAAAGGGAGAAAGTTCCACCAAGTGGAGTGAGAGAGGAGGATGAAGAATATTATGAGACTGGATTTGATGAAGAGAACGATAGAGAGTCATTTGTTGAGAAGAGGCGTAATGGTGGGCAAATTAGAGACATTAGGAAAAGAAACGATAACAGCTTGGGGATTATTAAGATGCATATTTCTTCTCTTCAAGATAAAAACAATCTTGAACTCTATCTTTAATGGGAGAATAAGATGGAATTAGTGTTCGACTACCAAAACTATTCTGAAATAAAGAATGTGAAATTGGTCATCATTGAATTTACTGATTATGCTATTGTTTTGTGGGATTAATTAATGTTGAGCGGGATGAGAAATCGAGAACGTCCCATAGAAACATGAGAAGAATTTAAAGTTATCATGAGGAAGCGATTTGTGTTAAGTCATTACTATCGAGAATTGTATCTGAAGTTACAAAGGCTCAGACAAGGTAATCGTAGTGTGGAAGATTACTATTAGAAAATAGAGAGTGCTATGATTCGGGCTAATGTAGAAGAAGATCGAGAAGCTACTATGACTACATTCTTAAATGGTTAAAACCTAGAAATCCAAAATAGAGTGAAAATGCAACATTATGTGGAGTTAGAGGGCATGTTACATGTGGCCATCAAGGTGGAGCAACAACTAAAGAGGAGGGGTGGCCTACGTGAGTCAACTAGTGCGAGTACTTCATGGAAGCTAAATTTTCAGAAAAAAGAGGACAAGCCAATTGCAGAGTCCAAACCAAAGACAAGACAAGAGACAACCAACCAAGGAACTAAAGGGAAAATTAACCCTTCCGCTTCTATAAATCAAGACATTAAATGTTTTAAATGTCAATGCAGGGGTCATATAGTCAGCCAATGTTCTAACAAAAGAATCATGGTGATAAGGGACAATAGAGAGATTGAGACTGATGAAAAATTAGAAATTGTCTCTATACCACCAACAAAGCACATTGAAGGTGAATAATATGCGGTTACAAGAGATTTATTAGTCACAAGAAGGGTTTTAAGTGTGCAAACCAAGGTTGATGAAAGAAATCAAAGAGAAAATATTTTTCACACTAGGTGTCATGTACAAAACAAGGTATGTAGTATGATCATTAATAGAGGAAATTGTACTAATATTGCTACACATTTTGGTTGAAAACTATGACTACCAACCACCAAGCATTCTTGGCCTTACAAGTTGCAATGGTTTAATGATAGTTGTGAGGTAAAAGTGAACAAGTAGGTTTTGGTCTCATTCCGCATCGAAAAGTATGAAGATGAAGTTTGTGCGGTGTAGTACCATGCAAGCAATTCATTTGTTACTAGGTCGGCCATGACAATTTGATCAGTGAGTTAAACATGATTAAGGGTGTAAACGAACCGAACAAGAACGAACAAAGCTAGTGTTCGTGTTTGAAATATTCGAGCACATCACTGTTCGTGTTTTGTTCGTTTAACAAACGAAATGAAAAAAAATTGTTCGTGTTTGTCTCGTTAACTTATCGAATGAATCGAACACAAACTTCCTGACAAACCGAACACGAACTGTTCGCTAACAACGAGTTTTTTGACAGCCCTAGCTTTGATAACATACTTCCTCAAAATGAAGCAAATTGATCAGGTATTCCATACACATCGTGCAATTCACACTTCCTCAAAATGAATCAAACCGAATAAGACATTTAGGGTTTTGTTTAGGGTTTTATTTTAATATATAGTATATTATATTAATTAAAATATTATAAAATTTACATTAATATAATTAATATTATAATATTTTTATTTTTATTAATAATTTATCATATATTATAATTAATAGAAGTTTAATTATTTAAAATATGATAATTTTTTATAAAATATAATTATTTTTAAAATATCATAAATTATATATATATAATTATTTTACATTATTTTATATTTTGAACAGTAACGAACATAACATGAACAAACACATCACTGATCGTGTTTGGTTCGTTTAACAAACCGAACGAAAAAAAATTGTTCATGTTCGTCTCATTTGCTTATCGAACGAATCGAACACGAACTTCTTGGCGAACCGAACACAAACTGTTCACGAAAAACGAACTTTTTTGACAGCCCTAAACACGATGGTTTCACCAATAAATACTCATTGAAGTCAATAATAGAATTATCATTCTAGTGCTAATGAAACAAATGAAGTCTACGAGGATCAAATAAAATTGCAAAACGATTATTTTCAAACAAAATGAGTGGTCAACATAAAGAGGCCAACCCAAATAAGAAAAATAAAGAAATGGAACAAATAACCATTAAGAGAAAAGAAGATAGAGAACAAAATAATTTATATGCAAAGGCAAGTGAGATCAAGAAAGTATTGTTTTTAAACCAACCAATGATTGTACTTCTATACAAAGAGACATTCTTAAACACAAATGAACTTGACAATACTTTGCCTAATTCTATTATTTCCTTTTTGCAAGATTTTCAAGATGCCTTTCATGAGGATATTCCACATGGTTTATCATCCATTCGAGGGATTGAGCATCAATTTGATTTTATACCAGGAGCCACCATTCCAAACCGTCCAGCCCGTAGAAGCAATCTCGAGGAGACAAAAGAGTTACAAAGGCAGGTTGGGGAACTAATAGAGAAGGGGTATGTGAGAGAGAGTATGAGTCCATGTGTTGTTCCTATTATTCTAGTTCATAAGAAGGATGGGTCATGGAGAATGTGTGTAGATTGTCAGGCCATCAACAATATTACCATAAAGTATAGACACACTATTCCTCGCTTAGATAATATACTAGATGAGTTACATGGATCTTGTGTGTTTTCTAAGATTGATTTAAAAAGTTGATATCATCATATTATGATGAAAGAAGGTGATGAGTGGTTTTTAAGACAAAATATGGTTTGTATGAGTGGTTAGTTATGCCTTTTGGTTTGACTAATGCAGCTAGTACTTTCGTGAAACTAATGAACCATGTTTTGCGTGCTTTTATTGGAAAATTTGTTTTGGTCAACTTCGATGATATTCTGATCTATAGCAAAATCTTGAAGGATCACGTTGAACATTTAAAACTTGTTTTAGATGTTTTGAAAGAAGAAAAATATTTTGGTAACTTGGAAAAGTGTACGTTTTGCACCAATAATCATTTGTTTTTAGGATTTGTTGTTAGTGCACAAAGAATACGGGTGGTTGAAGAAAGGTGCGTGCTATACATGAGTGGCATGGTCCCACTAGTGTAAGCAATGTTCGTAGTTTTCATGGACTTGCTAGTTTCTACCGTATATCTTTACCACTCACTGAAGTGATTAAGAAGAATTATGAGTTTGCTTATAATACGGTTGTTCATTCTGCTTGTAGATTTACACCTTTTGAAATTATTTATGATTTTTATCATTTAAAGCCATTTGATTTAATTACATTATTTGTTTCTGAGCATGTTAACTTTGACGTAAAAAAATGTGAGTTTGTGAAGATATGTGAGAAGACACGACGCAATATTGAACATAGGACAAAGCAATATGAATAACATGCCAACAAGGGGCATCACAAAATGATCTTCGAACATGAAGATTGGGTCTGGTTTCACATGAGAAATGAAAGATTTCCAGAACAAAAGCACTTCAAACTGCTTCTAAGAGGAGATGGTCCTTTCCAAGCACACGAGCGTATCAATGACAATGCCTACAAGTTGGATCTACCAAGTAAGTATAAAGTGAGTGTCACTTTCAATGTTTCTGATTTAAGTCCTTTTAATGCAGGCACTGATTTGAGGACAAATCCTGTACAAGAGGAGGAGAATGATACAAATGATAGCATGGATGACAATGACACGACTCTAAAGAAGATTTAATTCATGTTCCATGTGAGTCAATAACTAGACGTCATGCAAAGAGGTTGAATGAAGCCCATAATAAATTAGTCAATGAGGCTTGGACTCAAGCCAATTTATGTGGGTTTAAGGAGAAAGAGCATAAAAGATTTTTCAATTTAGTCCAAGTCCAGGGATAATGGAGTCATGTTATTATGGTTGGATATTTTATCTTTTATTACAGTTTAATAACGACTTTCATGCCAGCTTGATGTAGTTTTTTTTTTTAATATGATATTTTATCTTTTCTTTCTTGCTTGAAAGATTTAGCCTATATATAGACCTTATTTCAAATGAGAAAAAAGACATTGAATTTTGGAAAAAAACTTGCATGTGGCTATTTCCTTAGTCTTTCATTAAAACTTCGACAGAACTCTTGGTCATCGCCAAATGAGTTCTTCCCTGACTTATCAAGCGAATTTCCACCCCATCGGTGTTGTCTACCATTGTACCAAGGATTTTTCCTCACCTCAACCATAGAGTGAAGGTTTTATACCAACGTTCTTATTTGCATTAAGCATTAGGTTAAGGTTTATCTCCATCCATCCATCTATTTTACCGCCATGTTCCACTTTTCAGTTTGTTCCAGCTTTGGGACGCTTTTTTTTGTGTTGTTTCATGCATTTCATACAAATTTCCACCAATTACTTTTAGTTTTGGCTTAGCGCATCAGGTTTTCTAATTAGAACATTGACTCTCACGGTCCTGTCTTGTTTATATTCACATTAGATACTATCTATCTCTGATCACACTCGGCGGTGAAATCTGTAAACATATCTGCCCAATAAAAAAAGTCCTAGTTTTCCGTGATTTTTCACATACACCTATAAAATTGTCTCTCATACATATGTGACTGACGTGGAGTTAGTATGAAACCTTGAAATCCACAATGACAATGTAATCTTCTGGAGGTGTTAGAAATCCTCAAACACATATTTCCTAAATGCTATAAAAGAAATTTTATTAGACATAACATAAGTAAAATTAGTTAAAAAATAAGTAATTAATCGTAGTTTTATGCAACTATGATTTCTTAAATAACTTAGTATATCAACTAAAGAATATGCTAGCACAAGAAGACAACAGACCTTATTAAAAATAGGTTCTTGGTTGTCATCAACCTATATAATATTAATTTTTTTTGTATCACATACGCATATCACAAAAAAGATTATTTAGAATAACTATAAAACCATATCGTCGAAAAAAATATATGAACTTGTTTTTTTTCATTAGGATTTCACATGTGACACGAACTAATATCGACTAACAAACCATCCACAAGAACTTATTATGTCTGTCTCATCACAGATCATCAAAACCCACCAAAAGAAAAATAATAAAAAAAACACTTGTAAACAAAGTAAATAACCCAATCAATCAATATCAAATACACTATGAATATAAATAAATATAAACTATAAAATACGAATACAATAAACATTGAATCTCTTCAACTATTACAATTAAAAATATGATGACTTTGTTTATTCAACATCCAACAATGGTGTTTTTAATCAACTCTCTTAAATCAATCATTTCTACATCATCGTTGTCATCCTAGGTGCAACCCTCATGTGATTTTACTTATATCTCTAATATAGATTGTCATATGTTACATTCAAATGCTTCACACAAAAGTGTAAATAATCATCATCGATCATGCTGAAGTCTACATCACAATGTGAATGATGCCGCTGAATATGATTGTGGAGAGTCATTGTGGCTACTACAGTCTGCACTTGCTTAAAAAATGAATTTATTGACATATCACATAGTATGAAACATTTTTTTCACACTCAAAATATTTTTTCAACTACACTACGTAAGGACGAGTGATTGTTAAACATTTATTTATTGTCATGAGCAACATTGATAGATCTTTCAAAGTCAAGAATGTGATTGTTATTATCTGGTGATTTTCATTCATTTTATTGGGTCCTGATGGTATCGTTGTCATTGAGTAGTCAACATTTTGTTTTCTATTATATTCCCCTTTTCTCAGAATGATACTCTGTCTCATATCATGCAGGTGAACTAAGAGATGAAAAATTGGATGACCGAGACAGGCAATGACAGGAACAAACAAAAGAAGTGTACAAAAACCTTCATAAAAGTAAACTTTCGTATTGATAAAACATAAGTACAAGATGAGATCACTTTGAAAGAAACCTTCTGAAAACAAGCTAGCAGAGAATTCAGGTTTATGTAGTTGTTATAAGGTTCGCATCATCCTATAAGGATAAGTCCCTATAGTTAATTATATCTTAAGTAGTCAAGATTACTTAAGAAAACTCTCAATTAATGTTATAATTTGTTCTCAAAATTTTAAGTGTCATTGTCAAGGAAAGGAACGTAAAAGTCCATTTCTAAAGTTAGTAGATTCCTAAAAATTTCAAACTATCATATAGTTTTATTTTATTGTTGATATTTTAGTTGAGATTCATTCTTTTGCTCTGGATTTTGAATGTACATTCCTACATAACATTGCTAACACACCATAACAACATGGAAAGTAAATCTAGAGTGACATATGTCTTTTGTCATCATGAGCCCTGCAAAGTGAAGCCAACAAAAAATTATGTTTCTGTTCATTTAATTTGTTTATTGATTTTTAATTTTTAGACAAGATATTTATGGCTCTGTTGCCCCGGGGTCATCGGGTACCATGATCTACTTAATCTGAGAGGTGGTTAAACCAACTATGGCCAAAAGATTCTTGTCAGCAACCATTGATTGCATTGTCCAAAAGATCTTCGTAGATTTGGGCAAAAGGGTTCAGACTGCATTCATTGATCTTTGTTTATTAGGGTTTCATTTAAGTCTTAATGTCTTTTTCGGTTTTAAAGGGTTGAAAATTTTATGTTGCTTAAGACTTATTAACCGATTGTTTTTTTTTCTCATTTTATTTTTGTCATTTCGAGAATGATCGTGTCAATAACTTATGGTTCCATCGTCCCTGAGGACATTAGGGTTTGCAGTTTAATTAGTCTAAAATGATTGTAAGATATTTTGTCAGTAGCTATGGATTGTCTCATCCAAAGTATCTTCTTAAATGAAGTTGCATTTTTCTGGTTCCAGTTTAAGATTTAATTTTTTTTGGGGTGGATTTTATGTGGTTTTGTTTAGGTAATTTAGCCCAATTTGTCCTTGACTGAGGCTAAGTGAGCTTCTATTCTTGCATGAGGAGTCAAACCACCTCCAACCACCTAGGTCAATTTTAGATTAGTTTAAGTTAAGCTGAACTAAATTAAAGTGAGTCTTTAGGTGATCCGAGTTAATCTGAGTTAGGTTGGTTGTCCCTTAAATCATCTTAAAACATGTTCAAATCGACCAAAGCTTAAAAGGATTGACCCAATTTCACTTAGTTTAATTTAGGTTGAACCAATCTTTCTTGGTTTAAATTGACTTAAGGTAAGCCTAGTTAAATCAAGTAGGATTGACTTTGGAATATATCAGTTTGAGCTGGATTGATCCAAGTTAAACTTGAACCAAGTTTGAGCTAAATTAGACTTGGGTGAAGTCCAATTTAATTTATACTTGAGCTGTTTTTTTAAGTCTAAGTTGGGTTAGATTTAAATCAATCATTGATTAAATTGGGGTTGAGACTTAAGTAATGCTTCGAGTCTCAAGTCAGGTTAGTTATAATTTTTATCAATTATCCCGAAGAAAAGTTGTCTTTGGGTTAGTTTGAGTTAAATCAAGTTGTCTTTGAAGATTGGGTTGATTTTGGGTTAGTTCGAGTTGGGTGGTGCTGACCTGAAGATTAGGTTAACCTAAGTTAGGTCTGGTTGTCCCAATGGTTCAGTTGGATTGGGTTAACCCGAGTTAAAGCAAATTGGCCTAGTGGTTTGGTTGAATTGGATTAACTCGAGTTAGGTCGTGTTGCCCTAGTGATTCAGTTGAATTGGGTTAACCCAAGTTAGGTCGAGTTATCCTAGCTTTTTAGTTGAATTGAGTTTACTGAGTTAATTTGAGTTGTCCATAATTTGTTGAATTGGATTAACCCGAGTTAGCTCAGATTGGCCTGATGGTTCAGTTGATTTAGGTTAACCCGATTTAGGCCGGCTTGACCCGAACATTCGGTGCATTTGGGATAACCCAATTTAGGTCGGGTTAACCTGGAGATTCAATTCATTTTGGTTAACTGGAGTTAGGACGAGTTGACCCGGAGATTCAGTTGATTTAGGTTAGCCCGAGTTAGGTCTGGTTGATCTAGATATTAAGTTGATTTGGATATAAGTTAAGTTAGATTTAAAAGATCTTGAGCGCTTAAGCGCTCGTAGCACGGTGCCAAGGCACTGGAGCATTGGGTATGCGTGAAAGCCAGCCTACCTGCTGCTCCAATTAAACTCCACACCTAACGCTATGAGTATTCAAATTCATTGAACATCGAACTAAATAACAAATATAACCATACAAAAAATGTAAAATACACAGAACATTTGAATCTAGGAAGTGAAAAGTGAGAAATTAACCAGAGAACACAAATATAATGTTATAACTACAATAAATAGTTTTAAAAAAATAATTTCCATCCAAATTTGTGTAGTATAACAAAACAATTGAGCAAACTGGGATAAGATTTCATAAAATGGTAGACACTATCAAAATTCAATAGGGTATAACATAGCTCAATACAAGAAATAACAAAGAGACAAAATCAAGTATATAATCCAATTAATAGAAAAAACAAACAAATAGAAATGTCAGTATAAAGAAAACAAATTCAGAACAATCACTACAATCAAAAGCTATAATAAACATAAAAAACAATAACTACCAAGATAACTAACAAAATTAAAACATCTTTCCGAACAACAACATACCGAACAACAACATTAGCTAGCACTAGCAACTAAAAAAATAACAAAATAAAAACAAATACACCAAAACTTAAATAAATAATAATAATAAAAAAAAAAAACAATTTAGTTGAGGGCATTCTTAAAGATAGTTCACATAAACTCAAATTCATAATCCATAATATCCATTGAGATTCAAAGTAAATTCCGACAGAATGAAACACTTCTCCTACTTTTTGGAGAACTAGATAACAAAATAATCAAGAGAGTAACTTATACTACAACCTCATTAATATCAAATAAATAGAATCTCTATATTAATTGTAAGTCAATAAAATCACTAAAAATTATATTAAATTTTTCTAAATATAATAAATATTGACATGAATTGCAAGTCAATAAAGTCTTTTGATAATATTATAGGGAAAAAAATGAATATGAAAAAGCTATGCAACATCTTGTAATTTTAGAAGATAAAAGGCCTAACGAGCTCCGCTTTTCCACGAGCAAAATTTATAACTTTTTTTTGTCTTTTTTTCTCCTGCGACTCGTAAATAAGCTGACCTAGTGGCCTTATTCCGACGCTTCGGAAGATCTATCGTCGGCGAGGGGTAAGCGAAGCAAACCCTCTACACTTCCTCCCGGATTCGTCTACTCGTCGCAGCTTCTTCTTCGAGGCGGCTATTTTGATTGCAGCCACAAAAATGTCGGGGGGCTTCTTTCGTGTAAATCTCTTTATCCCTAAACCCTACTCTACCAGTCCGAGTTTTCGGCTTTCCTTTGTTCACACCATTCGATTTCTCTCATGGTTTTTGTTCGATTAGGAGTTATAGGAAGGATGGGTTAGGGTTTTATTGATCCAGGCTTGTTTTTTTTAGGGGACCTCGGCGGATCAGGATACTCGGTTCTCCAACAAGCAGGCGAAGCTTCTTAAGTCTCAGAAATTCGCGCCGGAGCTTGATCACTTGGTCGGTATCTGCTATTTGATTGTTTTTTTTTTGTCACTTTTATTATTTTCGCGGCAGGGGTTTGGGAGCTAGGTGAATTAAAATCTGACTTGCGGTGGTTGTTTTTTGTTTTTAGGCGGATCCCGGGTTTTGCATTTTTATTTCAGTAGCTTTGTCTTTAATATCAGGTTTTTGATTTTAGCAGAGAAATGCAAACGAGAAGCTCGCTTCTCTTCTTCTTTCAAACGGTGAATGCTAAAATGTCAAGAGCTGAATGTTTAGGTTGATATGTCGAAGGTGAAGATGGACGTTATCAGGCCTTGGATCGCGACTAGGGCGACCGAGCTGCTTGGGTTTGAGGACGAGGTTCTCATCAACTTCGTTTATGGCCTGCTGGATGGGAAGGCAAGTTGTTTACATTGTGCTATTAATAGATGGAGCATTGTTTTTTTTTTTGAGATCGCACCGCATTTTGTATATATATTTATATACACGAAACGTGTTTTCAACAGGTGGTTGATGGTAAGAAGATTCAAATCCAGCTTACTGGATTCATGGAAAAGAATACCGGCAAGTTCATGAAGGAGCTGTGGACTCTTTTGCTTAGTGCCCAGAACAATGTCAGCGGTGTTCCCCAGCAGTTCTTAGATGCCAAGGAAGAGGAACAAAGGAAGAAGAAGGTATCTCTACATTTTATTTTATTGAAAGTATTCATATTAAGTTGCCCTTTTTCTCTCTATCGGACACACACATTCCCCCACATATAAACACATGCGTCGAATCTGCTGTTGCAGGAGGAGAATGATAGAGTTTCTCAAGAAATCCAAAAAAGAAAAGAGAGAGCTGGTAGAGAACTTGAAAGAGAGAAGCTTGCGAGGATGGTATGCAGATAAACCGGACTATGATTTTTTATTCTTTTTTCCCTTTAGTTGGAAAATTTGTGCGTTCGAGTAGCTTTTCTTAATTAGTTCATTTCATGCTGTTCAGCTAGCTTCTCGAGTTATTTGGGTTCATACTCTTCTTTACCTCAAACTACTGTAGGAAGAGGAGGGCAGCGACACAAAGTCCCATAAAAGCATTCCAGACTTGGTTTCAGGATCATGGCCATCTAGTGGTCTACCTGAAGAAGAGAGAAAAGAGGACGGGATTTATAGTCATAAAACAAGAAATGGGTTAGTATTTAAATGCTTATTTTACTTCAATGTTATACTTTTTTGGGTCATTTTCATACGTACCATTAAATTTTTATTAAGTTACATAAATAACACCTTGATTTTAATTTTTACATAGATTTTGATTTTTACATTAATGCCACCCAAATATTTCATATCACATAAAAAATACCATCTATTTAATTATTGAAAAAGTGAAATACACATTTTCATACATAGGTAAGGTGATATGTATGTAAAAATTGAAGTTTAGGTGCTAGATATGTAAATGCATAGGAATTGACTGGTATGCATGTAAATCATTTATTTATTTATTGAAAGCATACACCCGTACTATACTCAATGCTTCTATTAACTTTAGTTGAAGTTGAGAACCTAATATGCTCTTCATACATCGCTAAACTCTAGGAATATGTTATCGAATGTATTGTCCTATGCTGCATGGTCTCTATTTTCACATCAAGCTTACTGTTTTTTTTTGGTGAAGTTCAATGTAAATACATGAACTGGAATATTATTTACAGACTGCCAAACTCTAGGAATACGTTCATGCCTTTTATCGACTTGTTTTTTATTTTTTGAAATTCTTGTGAATTTGGTAAACCACTTTTTCTTAGTCATGGTTTCCTTCATTCAAGCATTTTTATTACATGTCACTGTTTGGCTTCATCCAACAAATTAAATTTTTCTGCAGGCACTCTATTTCTCCATACAAGAATGTCCCTTCCCCTCCATCTCGACGGTGATTTTCCATTCGCCATATAGATTCCAATCCTTATTTTGATTTTTTGTTTGAACGTTTTTTTTTTCATTGTCTTTGCAGAAGCTCACCTTCAGAAGCTAGGTCAAGTAGCAGGTCAATTGTTACCCTTTTTTTCACTTGGTTTCTATTATATAGACAGGAGTTGTTAAAAGTATGCCCAATTGCCGATGTAAATTGTTGCCTTAATAATTTATGTTTATATAATATTTTTATTTTTAAAGGATAGTTTCTCTTTTTATGAAATGCAATGGACACTTGTAAGATTTTTCTTGTTTAGTATTCATCATTAGTTTTTACCTCACAACAACTGTCCGAGTTCCAACATCAATTTAGACCCTAGTAGTCCAGATTGGCTACTGGTAGATTACCGTAATGCACCTATGAATGTTTGATAAGTTATCTTTGCTTTCTTATCGGTTTCATTGATTTATTATTACATTTTGTGTGTGAATTTGCCGTTGTGTCTTATATTTACTTGAATTACCTGAATAAAGTATTTTTAAATATTTGTGCATACTTATTGTGTTATTTAAATCATTTTACTAGTATGTTTGTTAATTTTTAGAGGCAGGTGTGAGTAAACGAATTTAGTTGTTAAATTTCATAGATTTATCAAGAAGAAAAGAGGACGCCTTGTCTCTTTTATCTCCATATGTTTATTGTGTTAGTTTAATCATTTTATGCATATCGTCGATAATTATTAGAAGCAGAAGGTGTGAGTTAACCCCATTTCATTCATTATCTTAGCTACATCAAAAGGAAAGAGGGCGCCCAGTCAGTCTAATACCTGAAAACACAGTTGATTATTATTTTTTTGGATTACCGATAATGGAATGTCTCTCTTTGGCAACTAGATTTTTATCAGGATCATAGTCATTAGCTTGCAAAATAAATGCAAAATTCCTATTAGTTGTTTTGAACTGAGGATATTTAAGTTTATTTGATATATTCAGAGTGGAAACAGCATCTGAATAAAATATTAAAGTGAGATATCTTTCAATCTAAAATGCTGGGGAATCAGTTCATTTTTGCAATAGTTAAATTAGATAATTTTATATTTGTTATAATTTCTCCGTTTCATTTTCTTTTTCGTTGTGTATGAGGTGGACAATGAAAAAAGTGAAAACATTTTTTTAATTTATATTTTCTGTTATGAGCACCTTTCTTTGTTTATTGTTTATTTGTTGTATCTAAATAGTTAATTAGTGTTGATTATTTGTTGTATCTAAATAGTTAAATAGTTTATCTTTTATGCTCAAATCTCATTTATAACCTTTGTTAGGGAAAGGCATAAATCAAGGAGTAATTCTGTGTATTCTGAGTCTCCAAGGCATTCAATTTCTCCTAAGAGGCGAAACCTCTCACCTGTTAAACGGGCTACCACTCCTATCAGGCATTATAGGTCTCCACATAGACATCCAACTTCCCGATCCCCTCCTAGAAGAAGAACACCTCATTCTCGATCTCCTGCTAGAAGAAGATCACCTCATTCTCGGCGAAGATCAGTTTCACCTTCACGGGATAGATATTCTTCCTCGTATTTTTATGGATCCCATGCACGGAGGAGATCGCCATATATGCATCGTAGATCTCCTTCCCCTTCACACAGGTCTCCGTCTCCTGTGCGTCGCAGATCCCCTCCATTACGTCGAAGATCCCCTTCGCCAGTGTACCGAAGGTCCCGTTCACCACCACGTCGCAAATCACCAACATATCACCGAAGGAGATCTCCATCTCCGTTTCGTCATCGGTCTCCTTTTCGGCGTCGGTCATCTTCTCCCGCAAGAAACGAGTCTTTATCTCCTATCAGGAGATCACCCCTCACTTCATCTTCCAAATACAGGAAACCGTCACCGCCTCGATCACCTGTGAGGCGGGTTGTTGATTCTTATAATTCCCCGAGGCAGAGGAACAGGTTTTAACTTAAAATTTTATTGTTTCCTTTTCTACTTGATGCGTTGGCAAGTGCGCCTAAGCGATTCTTTCTACTTCTTAATGTTCAGGAGCCCTATTCCACATAGAAGTGAGAGCCCATTGAATCATAGGGACTTGAATAAAGTTCATAACAATCTTACTGACAGGGATAAATCTCGAAGGCCATGTGATGAAAGGCAACACTTTCTTCCTTTTCATCTGTTCATTCTCTTCAATTTTTTGGAACATATTTTGGTCATAATTCAATCCCATTTTTCATGTATCTTTCAGGACAATTAGGAGGTTGTCAACTCATCATAACTTGGTGAAAGAGCCAGACAATTATGTTGGTTCAGGTATGACTTCTGTTTTTTTTTGATATTTGTAGATGCAAGGTTATATTTTTGAACACTTTCTTTATAGGCACGCGCACACACAGAGAAGATTTTCTTTTTCTCTTGGAATGTATTTCTTATTACACTTTGCTGGTTGCCAGGTAACACTCCCAAGCATTCTAAGTTTCAGGCAGGGAAGAGTATAAGTTCACAAAAAAAAAGCCGGTATGCTTGTATAATTTTAAGTTGTATTTTTAATCCGCCTTTATTTTTAATAATGTGATGGTCGATGTTGTTTGCATTGGACTGATATGAAAAACTTTTTGATAATTTGATGTTGAAAGGTCTTTAAGTCCATCAAGAAGTCCAGTTGTGCTGAGAGCGGGGAGTGTATCTCGTCACGGAAGTTCTGAAACAAGCAGGGAAGAGGAAAAAATCCCTCGTTCAAGGTTGCACTCTTTATCTGCTGTATTTTGTTCTTATGAAAGCTAGGGGTGCTAATACAATGGATTTGACGATGTATGTTGGATAATTATAAGCCGCCTATGCTTTGAAAATACAGGGATATTGTGCATCATAAAGATATTATTTCACGCAAGCAAAGCACATATCCACCTATTGACATTGAGAATTCGTACGGGAATGACCACATTGTGGATGTGCTAGCCCCAGGTGGATCAGTTATTGCTGAAATCCCAGCTACACGCCATATATTGAAATCAGAGATTAAACAGAAGTATGTTGAGCACATATTATCCAGTACTTTATCTCTCAATTTGTTGCTCTTTCATTAGCACTTTTCAGTTTTCTCATCTGGAGATAATATATTACGGATAAATCCATGCTTCACGCCATCCAATCTTATGAGAATGAGTCTACAAGTAGCTTAATAAAAAAAGCGATTTAAATTTGTTTTGTTCAAATACACAACAACCATTTTGCTAGGTCAGAACAATGATTAATTCGATTTCTCTGATTTTTCTCCCTGAACTTAAATACCCAGATTTTTTTCCCCTGATTTCCAAGTTTTCTGTAATTTTATACCTTGCATACTAAACACATTAAACCTGATGTTCATGAATAGTTTGTTTTAGCAAAATTATTTTGCATTCACAGCTTTACATAAAACATAGTCGATTACCAATATTAGGGGCTATTGGTTGCCTGTGTTATCATTAAAGAGTAAACCAATTATAGGAATCCTAAAATTTCATATTTTTGGTTGTAGAAAAAACAAACTTATAATACCTTGTCGATGGATTTTGAACTCACCCCATAATTCGTTTTCAGTGTATTTGTAATTTGCTAGGTTCGAAGTGAATTACACGTGCAACTTGTGACAAGAAACATTCAAGGCCTTCTTGCAATGCCTTCGAGACACTAGACATCACCACACCACCACCATCTACACTCATTGCATGTTGCATTGCACCTGTGACACTACCAATTAGTTTACCGACAAACACTTACTCCACATCACATCACACCATATCCCATCAGAAGAATCCTATTATATTTTGCACATATGGCATCACGATGCATTGGGATGCCTGCCTGCAATAGAGCCAAATTTGACCTCCCTGTTACTTATCTCATGCGATGCGATGGTTTGCTGTTCATTGTAACGACACTGGGATGCTTACCACTAGGGTTGTGCCCTGTGCCTAGAGGTTTGTTTGTTTTTATATAATTTATATTCATTTTACTTCAAATCAAATGTAAAAAAATTGCCTCTTAATTTTTTTTTTACAATCGATCAAACAATTCTAAATATTTCAAATAGATTATATTTACTTTACATTGTATTTAAAGTACTTATGAATTCTAAATACTCACAATCAAATTGCTCCTAAAAGAGTAACGTCGAAATAAATGATTAGATGGTGCATATTCCTAATATATACCCAGGAATATTCTTGATTTATTCTGTCAAACACTACAAGCTTGTCAATAAACATAAAAAATAATGTTGTTACACTCCATGCATGGCTCTGATTTTGTTTTTAGTTGTCTAAATTGGTGGATTTTGTGGAAATAAGTTCTATTTGCCATCTTGTTGACTAGGGTATTTATGTTTCATTGGTTAAGCATCCTACTAAATATTTTGCCTATATGCCCAGGTTGACATGTATTGTACTTGTAATCCAAATGGCTACAAGCTAGAATTTCTTTTAGTGCACTGGATGATTAGAGTATGTGCCTATATCCATTTGTCGCTTTAAATTATGGTTTTTATGTGTATACCACACTCGATTATTACAAGTCTTCTATGGAAGAGGGAACTTACCGAAGCGTACGAATTTCGTGCCTTGTCAATTTGTATAATTACTGGAGCAAACTTTGAATGCATTGCTTGGGAGTGATTTATATCAGCATATTTCTAGTAACTTCTTTTGCATATTTGTTTTGCCTCCGGAGCATTGTGAAACGCAAAACATTAACCTAACTTTCATACCAAGCTAAAGTGATGGCTTCATTGAGATTCACTCAAGAATTACAATATTGGAAGCCTTTCAAACGGATGCTCATGTTGATTGAGCTTTCCAGCTCAAAGCTGCAAGCTATCTTAATGTATACCCAGAGTGCATTGATTTCTTAGGGTTTCAACTTTTCTACTGCACATTTAATATACGATTCTAATAAATTTAGCAACAATTGTCAAAATTCAATGGAGATGAACCATTAACCTTAATCAATTATTGGCTGCCTAGGTTTAAATTAAAAATACAATATAAATCAGCTTCGATAAAAAAGTAGAAATCAACTCTAATAAAAATCAAATGACCTTGTACTAAAATGGCATCTAGAAATTAGTCATTAACCACTTAAATACTTTAAATTCATGCACTTGTTGGAAATTAAACTATCAAACAATAAATTTAGGTAAAGTAAATAATAGAAGAGACTTTACTAGAAAAGGCAAATGCGTAGTCTGTATTTTTTAATTTGAGTTTTGGGGATGTTTATGGATGTTTAATGTGTGGTACCGTTGCGTTGGATTGTTTGTAGATGATACATTGCTAATTGGTGAGATATGCATAAAGTAAAAATTATAATAATGGTGATACTGTTTATGAAGGAAAAACTATAATTAGTCGAACAAATTGAATACATGGTATGCATTTTTTGTAGGTGTATTTTTAGCATTGATCAGTCACTTTTATGAGAAGATAATATAATACTTAGTTGTGATAGGTATAAGTATCTTTTTTTTTTAAAAAATGGAAGAATGGAGATATAGGTGGTAATGCAATGTTTAGATTTAAGGTTAGATTGTCAAAATAGAGAATTATTTTTGTGACATTTTTTTTATGAAATATGTCTTGGAGACCTAAAAGTTGATTTTGATAAATTTATTGCTAGGTTGTTGTATAGATTTGAATATTGGCAAGTTAAAGTGTTATTGATGTCAAGTTGAGAATTGAGCAAATTTGAGTATTAAGTGTGTATATGGAAAATTAGGAAAATTAAGTTAAAGAGCAATTATTTTGGAGAGATTTTTGGAGTTATTGGAAGTTAGGTAATTGAAAATAGATTTGGTGGTTTGGACCAAGCTTTTAAAGACTAGACCAGACTAACAACGAATCTGGTCTAGGGCCTGTTCCAGTTCAGCTTAAACTCATATCCTACATCGAATCGTTCAAAACACGGGTGAACTGATGATTCAATTGCTGAAACGAAGATTTGAGACTGGTTTCCTGTCCAATTTTCTGTCCTCTGCTTCATTTTCGCGTTCAACTTTGCCTCTGTGTCATAAATAGGTGCAAGCATGCAACTATAATAACATATTAAAATATTAATATAAGCCTGAAAGGACATTAATTATCCCTTCTTGTTGCCCATAATATGGGCTTAGAGTTAGGCTCTCCAAAATATACCACTTTTAAAAGGGACTTGATCAAATTTAGCAAAATTGATTCGAGAGATGATTTCACTAGGCTATATTATTCATTGCAACAAAATATTAATGTCATCAATTATGTTATTATTACTTAATTTATGTTATTTTTAAGTAAATTAATGATTTATTATGACTCTCGAGGTTCAACCCCGGTTCTGACTTTGAACCTTAAACTTCTTCCTTTATTGGTTCAATATCTTGTTTTCAAAACCTTGGGTTGGACACAAAATATTGTGTATTAGGTGTGACCATTATACACATTAAATTAATGTTAAGAGGATTATGAACCTCCTTTAAAATTGGGATAAATTATTTCACCTCCCTAAATTTGGGATAAATTATTTCACCCCGCTCGCAAAATGTTAGTTTCACCACTGGGTTGACACATGGTTCGATGGATAGCTGTTCAAAATAATTTGATATAATAGGTTTATCATTTCTCAATAGGAAAAATGGAACAAAAATTTTAAGGACGACCCCCAATTAATTGGATCGAGCATAATAATAATGATGACAACTTTCCAACATGTAAAAATATTCAAACTTTTAAATTATCTTGTTTGATCTCTTTAATTAACTCGATAATTAGTTAATGTAACCAATGAAGAATATTATTTTTGAAGTTTATTTTTTTCCATACAAAATTATTATTTTAAAGAATTATTTTTTTTTGGCAAATCTACCTTACACATTTGAAAATAATTTGTTGAGAGACTGGATGCTGATTTATATTTGTCAATGATAGATAATGCATCATAATGCAAAGCTTCTGTGGAGCCATCACACTTAGCGAATGATATAGCATGCACTTTGTTAAATGTAGCTCAAAATATTAAAATAATTATGAAAGACAAATTGATTGAAGAATAAACTTTCATGTTAGTGAAAATAAAAAAAAATTATAATTAATCTATCACTTTTTATATTGTTAAACATTGATGCTTAGGCTCAAGCTCTCAAACACTCAAAATTAAAATTATTACAATCTTTGCTTGCGAGTCTCATGTTTGAAAAAAAAATATCATTATCTAATATATCTTAATTGTCTTTATCACTCATTATCGTCATGTTCATTTGTAGTGTTTGAGTGTTAGATGTTTAGCTCAAGCATTCAAACACTCAAAATTCAAAACATTAAAATCTTCGTTTGAAGGTCTCATGTTAAAAAAAAAAAGTAAAATTAATCATCTCGAATATTATCATCATAAGCTAACATATATCCTTCGCTATTATAATCATTATCCAATAAATCATAATTGTCTTTATCACTCATTATCTTTATATTCATTTGCAAGTGTGTCAAGCCTAGGTGATATTTTTTCTCTTTTTCTTTAGATTGTTTTGAAATATTAAAATTACCTTCATAGAAGATCATTAGCTTTTGCAACAATTCTCCAATATAGAATAAAACGAAACTAAGAAAAATTAAATAACATCGATTTTATTTATATGCAATATGTAATATAAATCCAAATAAACGTCGATCAAATATGATTGGAAAGAGTTGTCTTTTTGCTCGCATTAAACTTCAACCATCTATTGATCCGGTTAGGAGAGTAGATCTTTTAGATTTGACTTATGTTAAGAAAGGCAGAGGTAGACCTAAAAAGACTTGGGCTTGTTGTATAAACAATGATCTTAACTTACTAGAATTAAATGAAAATACGACACTCAATTGGACACAACGGAGAAAAAGGATTCATGCACTCAACGCTGCTTGGTGGGATACAGCTTTGTCTTCATTATCGTCGTTGTATAATATAAATCAAAATACCATGCAAGGGTTTGCACAAATATTTTCCATCTATACTGCATATATTGCACTATTTTTATAGCTCCCACCTTGCTTCATAGAGTTTTGGGGGTGCCTCACCACTCTATGGGCATTAACATGTGCTGTTATGCATTATTGACATGTATGATTCATTCTTTTTGGTCACATTTTGAAAACTAAGAAATATGGACTTCACAACTACAATAAGCAAACTTAAAGTAACATACAATTTAATAGAGAAATAATCCATTGATAGTCACGATTGAATGTTGGCATTGCTTAAATGTCTTCTTTATTGCTGGTTCTTTTTGAAATAAAAGATGATGGTTAATACTTCCTTTGGGGTAGTCTTAGATGAAACATGTAGGCTATGAACACTTCTGGAAGTCACATAAGAGATAAATAAATATTGATTGTGATATGTGAGACATTATAAGTCCTCTGTGTATGACCTTGAAGTGGCTCTTTTATTCATTTGTCTCTAATATAAAATTGTGGTCTTGCATACTAATTTGTAAGACAACTGCTACAATTATGTTTTCGTGCTGACCAATTTTGCATGATTCTTCATCTTAATATTTTTAATTAAATGCAATTATGGAATGGCATAACTAGATTTAAATATTAAACACCAACAAAAATATGTAAGAGGACTTGAGCAAAAGTTCTAAATGTGCAGTCCAAATAGTTTCTAAAGAAATAAGAAAAAAGTATACTGACATTAGCTCTTACAAATACTAGAGTAAAGATAAAAAAATACACGAAGTGCAATCTATGCATAATAATTTTTAAAGAAGTAATGGAGATAATGCTCCTTCACTCACAAATCATTGCGATGAAAACTCCTCTTTTTTAAGGGATCATCAAGCAGCGTGGTGTGGTGTAAATATTGTCACGTGTTCAAGGATTTTTGACGTTTGATCAAGTACATGATGGTAATGGAAAGCAATGGTTGTGTGATTATTGGTTTTGATTAAGTTGACTTAGTTGATATTTATGCATATATGAGCTATTTGTAAAGTATAAGTTTTGAATATCTTGCCACTTTTCTTTTTCTTACCACCCACTGCATAGAATGATGAATGGTATTTTCAGTTGTTCTTTTAAAGGGTCATTTGAACTTTTTCTTTGGTTATACACATATCTTCAGGTAGTACTTAGTTGGATGTTCAAGCATTTTTGGTTTGATTTATGCCATGATACATAAACTTTTTCCTTTTCTTGCTAGAACATCCTACTAGGGTTCATAATATATTTTAAAAGGCTATAATTTTGAAGTCAGTATTAAACAAGTTATTAGAGCATTTGCTTATTTCCATATTTTCTTTTCGGTAATCTTCAAATACATTAATTGTCTTCTATCTGGATCCCAACTCAGTCCAATTGACCCTTCAACCTTTCCATAACTTCCACTCTTTAGTAGGTCATTCTTGCTCTTTAGTTATGATCATAATCTTATCTTGTTCTTTTTTGAAAATTCTTATTAAAATTTGACAACACTCTTTGCTGTAATGGGCTTTTTAATTGTATTTCCTTAAGCGGAAATAGCAAAATAAGTTATTTTACTTTCTCACTCCTATGTGGCAGATGCTTGGATCCCCTTACCCTTTCATTGGGTTTCTCATGTAAGTCCCTGCTTGTTGTATAAATGCATGATCCATGTTTGAGTAATAAAGAAAAACAGTTATATATGATAAGTTTCAATAAATAGAAGATAAAATTTTCTTCTTTAGAAGAATTGTTACCAAAAACATTTTGTCTAATTAGATTTAATATTAGGAGAATTTTATGAACACTCAAAAACTATTTGTACTTTCAACACAGCAAAAAGCACAATAAAGATGACGAGGGTGGCGACTGCAGGAAGCAAGGCTCCGTCACCATCAAGCTAAAAAGGATTTACTATGCGGGATAATGACTAAAGTATTCACAAAGAGAGACGAAAGGATCCATAACAAAGGATTCTATGACATCTAATTATTTTGAAAAATATAATAAATAATATCGAAGCCGCCAAAAAGTTTATCATGGCTAGAACTTGTTCTATAGCATTTGCCTTTGTAAACAATATTTGCTAGTTGTTTGAAGGATGACGAAATAACTATACTTGAGAATTTTGAACAAGTACATCAATTGAAACCAAGTACATGGTAATTTGAATTGTCATATTTGACATAATTAACTATTTTCTTGCAGACCATAAAGAGTACTATGGATATTGTTATTACCAAGTCTACTGCTAATGTATAACAGTCTGAACTTGCACACATCAATATATTGCCCGTTTTGGCTTAATGTCCTCATGATTTTGCCTCAATGGACTAACTTCCCAGAAGGTTACCCACCTATCTCAGGAGTTCTCCCATACGAACACACTTAATTTTGGGATTTCTATCGAAATTCTACTGCCAACAACAACAACAACAAATCATTTCTCCCATTAAGTGGGGTTGGCTACATAAATCCTTGTTGTCCATTGAGTCCTATTGAGAAATTCCACCACTGGACCAAAATTCACCTTGATGTTTAAGAGTTTAACTTCATTCTCCATAAGAGGCTTCACAATCTCCCCCACTTAAACATCGTCGTCAGTGCTATAAACCTAGAATCATCCACCAGGCAAGTAAGATTCTAGATGTGGCTTCTACAAATTCAAGAGGTGGCTCCTGCCATGTAGCATTTTGTTCTATATTGGGTTCATGAGGTGGCTCACCAGATTTAATATTAGGAGAATTTTTTGAACATTCAAATGGTGAAAGGTGACTGAACTTTCAACACAACAAAAAGCACAATAAAGATAACATAAGGGTTGCGCTTGAAGGAAGCAAGGTTCCAGAACGACCAAGCTCGAAAGGATTCACATTGGAGGACAAAGACTAAATGATTCACAAAGTGACACTAAACGATCCACAACAAAGTATACCATAACATCCAATTATGTTAAAAAATATAATAGATCAGATCCAAGCTTCCAAAAAAAGCATCATGGCTAAAACTTGTTCTAACCATTGTTGACAGTATTTTCTAGTTGTTTGAAGGATGGTCAATGACTATACATGAGAGTTTTGAACAAGTACATCAATTGCAATTAAGCGCAAGGTAACTATAGTTTTCATATTTGAAAAAAATCAACTATGTTAATGCAAATCTTAAGGAATCCTATGCATATTTTATTACCAAGTCCGCTATTAAAGTGTAACAGCCTGAACTCTCATTTATCAAGATATTGTCCGCTTTGGCTTTATGGCCTTATAGTTTTCTCCCCAATGGTGTAACTTTCTAAAAGGTCATCCATCTCAGGAGTGCTCCCATACGAGCATACTTCACTTTGGAGTTTCTATCAAAATTCCACCGTTACACCAAAAGGTGTTTTGATTACGAGGCTCACAATTTCCCCCACTTAAACATCCTCGTCAATGCACTGAACCTAGAATCACCCACCAGATAAATAAGATTCTAGAGATGTTGTCTACAGATTCAAGAGGTGGCTCCCACCATATAACACTTTCTCCTATATTGGGTTCATGAGATGGCTCACCAGATTTAATTTTAGGAGAATTTTATGAACATTTAAAAGCTAACTGAACTTTTAACTCAACAAAAAGCACGATAAATATAGCATGGGGTGGCACTTGCGGGAAAAAAGGTTCCACAACCACCAAGCTCAAAAGGATTCATAGTGCGGGACAAAGTCTAAAGGATTCACGAAGAGAAACAAAAGGATCCATAACAAAGGATACCATAACATTCAATTATGTTAAAAAATATGATAGATCAGATCCAATTTGCCAAAAAGACCATCATGGCTAGAACTTGTTCTAAAGTATTTGCCTTTGTAAACAGTGTTTCCTAGTTGTTTGAAGGATGGACAATAACTATACTTGAGAATTTTGAACAAGTGCATCAATTGCAATCAAGTACAAGGTAACTATAATTACCATATTTGACAAAAATAACTATGTTCATGCAAACCTTAAAGAGTCGTGTGCATATTCTTATTACCAAGTCCATAGTTAAAGTGTAATAGCCCAAACTTTTACTCACCAAGTTGTTATCCACTCTGGTCTAATTGCCTCACGGTTTTGCCCCAATGGTGTAACTTCACAGAAGGTCACTCATCTCATAATTTTCTTGCACGAATACGCTTAACTTTGGACTTTCTATCGAAATTCCACCATTACACTCAAAAGTACCTTGATGTTTAAGAGTTCAGCTTCATGGTTACTTAAGAGGTTTCACAATCTTCCCCATTCAACCGTCATCTTCAACGTTCTACTCCTAGAATTATTCACCACGCAGATAGCATTCTAGTGTTGACCCGTACAGATCAAGAGGTGCCTCCCATCATGTAACAATTTATACCATATTAGGTTCATGAGGTGGCTCCTATGGTATAACTCCTTTTTTTGTATGACAATATTTACATCTTCAGACTAGTATAATGCTCCGAAATTATTCGTAACAATATGAACTTTCATCCCTTAAGATACTGTCCACTTTGGCCTAATGGCAATAGTTTTGCCCAATGATTTAACTTCCAAGGAGGTCACCCATCCTAGGAGTATTCCTATACGAGATCACTTAACTTTGAAGTTTCTGTCAAAATTTCACTGTTACACTTAAGGAGCCTCGATGTTTATGAGTTGGACTTTATTCTACTTAAGTCGTTTCACATAAAGAGAGCAAGCAGCCATTCACTAAGACTAGCAAATGCTGTTTAGAATGGAAAAGTCTTCGTAATATCAAAACAATCTTTTAATGGGAAGGTCTCTGTTTATAAAGGCAGTAAACAATCAAAGCAGGATTTGGAAACAAAATACTTATTATTACGGTGTGATTTGTCCATAACCTTTAAACCAACGAAACTGCAAAAAGAGAGATGAAATGAGCGCACACTTGTGTAGGTTAGCAATCGTGATATTCCTAATGTGCAGGTTCGTAAAAGAATTGAAGAGTTAGGTGCTAGGTGGGAGATGGGTATGTGACAGGAGAAGATGCTCAACTTTAGTGCAATGCATGCAGCGTTGCTGTGTGGTAGATCAGAACCCATTGCAAGGGTGCATTTGAGAGCTGCACCTATCATGCTCACACGCGGTTGAAGCAGTAGAAGCAGATTGTTAAGGATTGACTTTTGTGACTGCAGGAACGAAGGAAGTGACTGTTATGACTGTTGTAGAGCAAATTGACAAAAAAACACACTGTAATGGTAACTTTTGTCAAATTGAGGGCACAAAGTTGTAGAATGTGTTCAGATGTTAAGGGATGAGCATGTTTGCAAAATTCCCTTGTTAGATGCATACATTTTTGGAACTGTTTTAAAACACATTGTCCCAATTGATTTCAAGTTGGTTCATAGTAAAGCAACAATAACTGCCTGATGGACCCTTGGAATACAAGTTTGAAATAAAACTCACCTTTCTACATGACCTTCCCACTTCAACTCATTTTCATCTCTATTTTCTATTTTTTCTTGCAATGCTTGGCTTCTCTTACTTGAGAAATTCATTTAAAATGCTCAATTTGAGAAGTTGTTTTCAGAAGAATGATAACTGCAGCTGATACGGTAAGGGTTTTGAAATATGTGCTTCTGTAGTTCCGTAGGCAGATTTCATCTAGTCCATGACTCCTGGATCGACTGCTTCCTGAAGGCTTTGCTCAACTAGGAGGCTCCCTGGCTTCTTTTTATATTATTTCTATTAATTTAGTGGATGTTCTAAAGAAAATTTTGGGGTTGTAGCGTGCCCTTACCTATGTTATTTTCTAGGCTTCAAGATAATGTTGGTTACATGTTTTATTTTTTTGCACACCTTGCAACTGATTGGCAGCTGATGTGAGCTTGTCTACTTGTCAATTTCTTAATTAAATAAAAATACATGAATGATTTCTGCTTTCTAATAGTTGTATTTTTGGGTTAAGAACCTTTTAAAGCTTTTTGCAGCACTGACACCGCTGTTTTACATTATTCATGTCTTCAAGTCTGAACCTAATTTCTTACTGAAAATTAGGGTTGGACTTGGCGAATTTATATTTGGTCTCTGCTGAGTTGTTTTATTTATTTATTTATTTTTTGTTGTTTCTCCACTAGATGCTAATACTTTTTTCTCTTAAGATTATTTTCTTTGCTGCTAATTCATAGTTCTAATATATCCTTTTTATTCTTTTATCTATCCATCCTTGTTGTACAAGAAGTCGTCGCATGCCTTGTAATATGTGATTTTTTTTTTTGCTTCTTCTATTGCATAGATGTTAAGGTATTTTCTTTCTTGAAAATCTTGCGTTATGATATATTCCTTTTGTACTCATTGGAGATTGTGTGCTTTACATGTTTTGTTTTGCATTTGCAACTACAACTATTTATCTGTGCGGCTAGTTACTTTAAGCTGTGATATCTTGCTAAAATCTGTATAATCGTTGAGTTTGAATTAATGAGAATTTGCTTAAGTTTTTCTATGTCCACTGTCTCCATCCACATACCTCAGCCATATTTACTGCAGAATTAAAACATGGAAAAAAAATTGTTTTAATGAAGATATATTTAACTCGCTATGATGCTCCTATTTAACAAACTCCCTGACTTGATCCTTAACAGTGATATGGGTGACCGACTGAAGGGAAAATTTCGGCATTCTTTGCAATCACAAGCGGATATTGAATATGGGCCTGGAGGAACCAGGGGAGGAAGAAATCGGTTAGAAGGTGTTTTAGAAGATAAATCTCCTGAAGAGAGGAAAAATAAGGGGCATACAATGAGCAGTGATGCTCATGTTGGCATTGGTAATGTACAGTCTATATCAAAAGGTGCTGAGTATGAAGAAACACGTTATGAAAGAGAACATGGCAAAAGGCCTAAGAGAAAGTTTGACAAAGATCAACTCTTGCATTCTAATTATTCAGATTCTGATGATGCTCAAAAGATTGGAAAACAACTTAAGAGATCAGACAGTTACAAGCGTAATATCAGTGAAAGTTCTGAGAATGATTCACAGTTTGATGAGAAGAAGGAAGCTAAAAGGAGGAGAAAGGAGGAGAAAAGGCTGCGCAAAGAGGAGAAGTACCGGATGCGTGAAGAGAGGCGTCGAAGAAGGGCCGAGCGTCGTGCTGCCAGACAAAAAGTTAGAACTATGGATGATTTAAGCCCTTCTTCAGATTTTGAGAAACACCTTAGCGATGCTAATGATTCAGATCATGATGCTTATCCGAGAAAGAATTCTCATACAAGCAATGCAAAGGAGGCAGAGTCTGAGCAGAAGAGGCTCGAGATTGAGCTGCGAATGAAGGCCCTTGAATCTCTTAGGGCCAAAAAAGCTATCAATGATTAGATTTGTTAATTTTTGGACATTTTGGTTTCCTTTCATGTTATGCAAAATATATTTCTCATGTTTATCTGTAAACTTTTTAAAGTTGAAGGCCGGGGCATCCACTAGTTGGAGTGTCTCCTTTTGTCCTTTCAAATGTTTGATATATTGTGTTTACACTGGCAGCTATGTGGTAGCTGGAGTTTTGCCGTGGTAGATAGTTCCATATATCTGCAAATCTTGCTGTTCGGATTTCTGGTAAAGTCCAACTTTACTTTATTGGATGGCTTGCACTCTGATAATTGCTATCTTCATATTGCACCATTTATCACTTAACATCGTCTCATGCATTTTAAATGCTTTATTCCATGCTTAATATTTCTAAGCAGAACTCTGTTATTTCACTAGATGGGCCTTTCCTTATCAAAATTAAACTCATCCAGAAAGGAGCATTATTTGGTTTTATGTTATATTCGTTATTACTAAATCAACTTTGTCCTTGGTTGATAGATGAGCCTACTGTCAAGTAGGATCCGGTAAAGCTGGTCATGAGCAAAAACACACTTGAATTTCAGCTCAGGTGTGTGCTCTTATGAATTTCTTATTAGAAGCCACATTATATGCAAACTATATCTAACTCATACGCAATTAATATTATTGCTTCATATTTTATTTTGGTTTATCTTGTGGATGATTGGCAGCTCAAAGCTCTATGTGGAGATCTTATGTTAAAAATTACGTCTGGGTGTTTTATTGGTATCATCATTGTTAATCTTGACACTTGTGAGCTGTTCATGTAAAGGTTTGACCTAAGTGAAAGCTGGAAATTTTTAATAAGTTTAACTTTTTGTTAATATGTGATTTGGATCAATTTTGTGGGAATAGAGATTCATGACATTGAATTTTGCCTTTTTAAATCATTTCATGCTACCTTCCTCGCCACTTTGTATGTTCTTTAGACAGTGCCCTTGTGGTTATATATCCAATTTCCATTTGATTGTGCAATGGTTGGCAACATACAACTATAGTGTTGTTCTTGAAAGCGCTACTGCAATTTGAAGGTTGACATTCATTTTAAATTTTCACACCCTTACGCTCCAAGCGATTGTATTACTATGATGTTTATACCAGGATATGTTAAATTTACACCTGGACAGTCTATGTTTGATTTTGTCTGTGTAGAGGCAGATTGATTTATAATCTTTATGACGTGTAAGGCTAATCTTTTATTCTTCGACTTTTCAATGAACTACTTTTGTTGAGGTCAGTCTATATTGATTTGAGGGCTTGCTTGCTTGTTCTAGTATCCGGACTATTATCTCCATCTCATACAAGAATTCACAACTTCGAGCATTAGAAAATAAAATTAAGGGATTAGAGTTTTGTTCATCACCGGAGTAGCTCTCTTACGGATGCTGGTATTCATCCCTTTCTCTCAATTTGTAACTTGTAAAAATTCAGACGAGGTTTTAGCAAGTGAACAGTTCGTAGAATGTTGGAGATTATTCAAAGTAGTTTAAAATTTGGTAGAACAGATACTATGTAATGTAATTTTATTGGATGTGAAATTTATTATCACCAGTTACTATTACCAGAAGATTAAGTAATGCCTAGCCATGATAGATTTAATTATCCCAAATCTGTTATTTAAAATAATATGATATGGAAGAAGACACCCATACTTGAAGTTGAGCTCTTAATTACTTTTGGAGTGCACGGCTTATCCATCGTGATAAATTTATAATAAACCCTAATTTATTATAATCTTTCTGACATGTAGGGCTTATCTTTTAATAAATTCTAATTTATTATATTCTTTTTGATGTATAGGGCTTAACTTTTATTTTTCCACTTTTTAACGAACTACTTTTGTTGAGGTCAATCTATATTGATTTGAGGGCTTGCTTGCTTGTTCTATTATCTTAACTATTATGTATGTTAGAAGTTATTAGCATCAATTTGTTTTCTTTCCTATATTTCCTATTTTATATAGTTTCTTCTTGTTTTATGTATTTCCTATTTGTATTTCTTTTTTTTTATATCTTTGCTATGTTAGGAATCATGTAATCTGTATTTTACATCCCCTTTGATATCAATAAGATCATCATGTTTAGTTCCCAATACATGACATCCGTGCCAAGGATCTAACCTTAGTTGCCGCCAGGACATCCACCTAGCTGCTGACATTTCCTGCAGGACATCCACCTAGCCATAGTTTTTTCCTGCAGTTTTTTTTTTCCCGTCCGTCGGTGGTCTCAACCGATCCTTCCTACAGATTTTTTAGATGCCAGACCTTCTGCATTTTTTTTCCCGGCCTCTGATCCTTCCTGTAGATTTGTCCTAAATGTCCAGCCGTCAGTGGTATTGGCCGATCCTTTCTGCAAATTTTCCAGACAGTTTTCTTGAAAGTTTAGCCGTTGATCCTTCTTGCAGCTTTGTCTAGCTGTCGGACCTCCCCTCTGCAGCTGGATTCCTTCTTTGTGTTGGCATCCCAACCTCACATTTGGCTCGTCGGAATCATGGCGAACTCCACCATAGAGCCTCATTCCAATGGTGTACTTGACTCCACCTGAGGATCGACAACGAACTCAATCCCTTTGCAAACCGGAATCACATGAACTTCTTGATTACCACCCATAAACTCAATGCTTCTAATTTCTCCCAATAGTCTCAAGCCGTGTCATTGTTCGCCAAAGGATAAGATAAATTCGACTATCTCATATGTGTGATTCGTGAACTTTTGAAGATTGCATGGTATATAAATTCCATGGAAACCTCGATTGGCCTTTCATATCTATTTCTTCCGCTTGCAAGTTTCCTCTATTTGCGATACGTACTCGGATATAGAAATTTTATCCAACTTTATGAGGTTTCTACGAAGATTTGTGAGGCGAAACAGAGATCAAGGACGGTGCCCCTGTGTTACAATAATTTGGTTGCCTTATGGATGGAATGCAATCTCTACTCTGACTGCAATTGGGACTCTCCGACTGATCTTTCCCTCTTTCAAAAAATGGTGGAAAAGGATTGTTTGTTCTAATTTCTGACCAACTTGAACAAAGTTCTCGTTGAAGTCCAAGGCTGTATACTTGGTCGTGGTCCCCTTCAACTCCGACGGCAGTCATTGAGATTTGCCGCTAAGAAAGCCGGAGGCTTATCATGCTCGACATATTCACTCCTTAGCCGAACCTTCAGCTTCGGTCTCCAATAGTGCTCAACTCTCTGTCACACCTTCACGAGCCAATTACCCCACATGTGATTTTTGTCGAAAATCCTACCGTAGCCGGGATAAGTGTTGGAAGCTCTACGAAAAACAAACAAATAAGTCTTCGACCAAATCTTCCGCTGCTAAGTTTCTTGTTATGACCCCAGAATTCATGACAATGCAACCGACTCCCACTGGGGCCATCCTTGAATCACTTGACGCCATCAAGAGTCAGATGAAACATTTAATTAAGTTGCTTGGATCTAATCAGTTCTCTTCCGGCTCGTCGACCTCCCCAGTTCATCAAGATAACATTTCTATGGTTCTCACTACTTTTACTTTTAGTTTGTGGATTATTGATTACAGTGCCACAGACCATATGACCGTGTGTTCAGAAGTCTTCTCGACATATTTTCCGCGCTCAGGAGAGATACTATTAAAATTGTCAATGGTCCTGTGGTTTTATTGCGGGTAATGGGTCTGTTGTTCTTACAATTGGGCTGACTCTGGGTTCCATGTTACATATTTCTTTGCTGAAGTGTAACATCTTGTCGGTTAGTAAGTTGACATATGACCTTGATTACATTGCTTATTTTTCTCCTGATGTTTGTGTCTTTCAGGATTGTCGTTCGGGGATGATGATTAGAACTGCTAAGCGAATGACCAGATTCTACTTATTCCAAGAAAAATGCATTGATGACGCGAACACTCCTTCCCGTAGTTGTAGTTTTTCCGTTCTATTAAATTTTATTATGCTTTTACTTTGTCGTTTGTGTTATCCTGGTTTTCACTATTCAAAACAATTGTATCATTTGTTGTTTATCAATAAAAATCTATCTAGTTTTTAATGTGAAATTTGTCATTTAACCATATCCACCACATTCTTACTCTCCTTAAGCTTCTTTTTCACTGATTCATAGTGACTTATGGGAACCTCTCAAACTTGGAGCTACAGTAATAAGCAGTGGTTCTTTACCTTGATCGATGACCACAATCAGATACTTGAGTGTATATATTAAAAGCAAATCTAAAATGACGGTCACCTTAAAAAATTCACTCCTTCATTTTGACCCAATTCAAAACCTCTATTCAAGTCCTTCAGACCGACAATGACTCACTTAACTCTATTTTGAGAGAATTTTTGGTAAGGGCATCCTTCATCATAGCTTTTGTACGAGTACTTTTCTACAAAATGGTGTAACGGAGAGAAAAAACCTACACTTTCTTGAAGTTGCTTATTCCTTTATGTTTCAATCTAATGTCCTGAAACGTTTTTTGGAATGACGTACTTACTACCACATATCTCATCAATAGTCCCCACAAAAATTCACAACTTTCGGTCCCCGTTGGCAATCTTGATGTCGTGTTTTTCCACTAATCGGTTCTTCTCCAAACTAGATTCCAAAATATTTGGGTGCATGACTTTTGTTCGGAACACAACCTCAACTCTTAAACTTTATGCCCGGTCAATCAAATGTGTCTTCCTTCAACCACTCAAAAAAGCTACCTATGCCCCGATTATACCACCAATATATGTCATATCAACACATTTCTTCTCTAATACTTTCCAAAGAACTTCTCTTGGAACCTTATCGTAAGCTTTTTCTAAATCAATAAAAATCATATACAAATCCTCCTTTTTCTCTCTGTACTTCTCCATCAAACCTCTCAATAAATGTATAGCTTCCATGCTAGACCTACATAAATTCAAACAGATTATGAGAATCTTTGTGGCACGTCTTAGCTTATGTTCAATTACCCTCTCCCATAATTTTAAAGTATGACACAACAACTTAATTCCTCTATAATTTAAAGATTCTTGTGCTTCTTCTTTATTCTTAAAAATGGGGACCAAAATACTCTTCCCCACTACTTAGACTTATCTTTTAGTTTTTAAATAGTATTTAAGAGTTTAGTAAGCCAAGAAACTATCAAATCTCCTAAATATTTTCACACTTTAATTGAGATATCATCGGATCCTACTGATTTTCTACCATTGTTTTCTTTAAAGCATCATCCGCTTTTTTTTTACTAATGCGACGGTGAAAGGAAAACATTTTATTATTATTAAAGATTTTAAGATCATTAAGGTCGATAGTATATTTTGAAACTTAATCGAAAGGTTTATAAAATTAATTTACCTACCTATGTTGAATATCTTCTTCTAAGTAAATAATTTTTTGATTTTCATTTTAATACACTTTACTCGAGTTAAATCTTTAGTTTTCTTTTCTCTTTGTTTGAAAAATTTATACATATATTTTTCACCTTATGTGAGTGCCGATGTCTCTTCTTTTGAAAGTATCCGCTTCCCTAACAGTGCCTCAAGTAAGGGGAGCTAGATTTTCTGGACAATGTTCCTTTACCTTATCATTTATATATTCCTTCTGCTCCTATATTCACTATTTTTGAGGAACCCTTTGTCCCACAAGATCCACCACCAATCATATCAACATCTTCTCCATCCCCCACTCTTAAGCCCCCTGCCTCACTGCAGGTCTCCCGAAACGCACCTTCAACTTGTGGGGATTCCTCCCGCTCTAAATGTTGAGGCGAGTTGTACCATTGATTTACGCAATTCGGCATGCTCTCTTTATTCCATAGAAAAATACTTCTCATTCCACAGCTTATCGTCGGTTTGCAAATCATTTGCCACTTCCTTAACATATCTTTATCTTACATCCACTATTGAGGCAACATTGACGGACTCTTCTTAGAATGCAACAGTAATGGATGAGATAAATGTCATTCGGCGAAACCATACGTGGAATCTTGTTGATCTTCCTCGAGGAAAGAAAACAGTGGGTTGCCATTGGATTTTCCGCACTAAATTTAACTTTGATGGATCCTTTGAAGGTAATAAAGCACGGTTAGTCGCCAAAGACTATTTACAAATCTATGAAGTTGACTATGATGAGACATTTACTATGATAAGTAAATTAAATACTATTAAGTTCTGTTATCACTTGCCATGAATCTGGATTGGTCTTAGCTCCAACTGGATGTCAAGAATGCTTTCCTTAATGATGATCTCGTAGAGGTGTACATGTCTTTCCCACCGAGCTTTGACTCAACCTCTTCCCGTGGACAAATATTATGATTGCGGAAGTCTATTTATGGATTGAAACAATCTCCCCGCGCTTGATTAAAAAAGTTTACACAAGTTTTGGCCGAGATTTCGCTTAGGCCGAAGCTGATCACACAATGCTTTTCCGCCACTCAATCTGAAGACCAGATTGCCATCCTCATTGTCTATGTCGATGATATCGTACTCACAGATGATGATTGACCGGTCTTGGAATTTCTCATAAGTATCATGGCCATATCTTTTGAGATGGACTTGGGTTCTCTACTTTACTTCCTAGGTATGGAAGTAGCTCGGTGCTCTCGGGGCATCAACCATTCTCAACGCAAATATGTGATAGATTTATTGAGTCAAAGCTACTTCTTTACAAACCGGTAGCTGTTCCAATGGATCCCAATGAGAAGTTGACATATGTTTCCAGTGAAATTATGGTGAACAAGACACACTACCAACGTCTACCAACGTCTAGCGAGGAAACTCGTTTACCTAGCCTATTATTGCATGGACATTTGTCATGCAATTGTTATTGTCAGTTAGTTTATGCATGATTCCTATGAGCACCACCTCACCGCTGTATATCAAATCATTCACTACTTGAAAGGCGCATCAGGCTCAAATTTGTTGTTTTGTTGTTACACCTCTCGCTCCGTTGTAGTTTATACAGACGTAGATTGGGTTGGGTCCGTACATGATTGCTTAATCGAGTTATTGAACCTTAATGTGGGGAAACCTTGTTAGATGGAAAAGTAAAAAAATAATATGTGGTTTCTTGTTGTAGTGCTAAATCTAGTTTAATTCTGTTCCTAGGAGTATGTGAAGCTCTCTGGTTGCGCATTATGCTCCGCGAGTTACATATGTCAGTCTTCATTCCTCTGCAGTTATTTTGTGACAATAAAACCGCCATCAACATTGCTCATAATATGATCCAACATGTTATACCAAACATATAGAGTTTGATCGTCATTTTATCAAGGAGAAGTTTGATTACGGGGAAATATGTGTTCCATTCTTCCCCTCCGCTGAAGAACTAGTAGATATTCTCACGAAGAATCTTCCTTGACCATTATTTGATGAGTTCAAATCCAAGTTGAACATCATTGATATCTATGATTCAATTTGTGGGGGAGTGTTAGAAATTATTAGCATTGATTTTTTTCCCTTTCCTATATTTTATGTTTTTTCCTTCATATATTATGCATTTTTTTTTGTTGTTTCTATTTTATCTTTCCTATGTTAGGAGTTATGTAATCTGTACTTATACCTCTCATTTCGTGTTAATAAGATCATCCTGCTCAATTTCCAAAAATTTCAATGTCCTTCTTATATAAGAATTAACAAACTTGAACATTAGAAATTAAATGGTATAGGAACTTGTGGTGGAAAACGGTGGAAACACAAAAGCAATATTTCATTAACATTAAAATAGGGTTACAACATGACTCGAATAGAAATAACAATACAAACACAAAACGACACAAGCAAAATCTTCTAAACGTATCCCGATGTGTGGTGGAGGTTGGTTAGAGGAATGGGGATGATTGGAAGGGGTGACGACAACCACAAAAGACGAGTGGTAGTGAAGGGAAGGTGTGGAAATAAAGTGACAACAAGTGGGAAGGGTTGTGGGTGGTTGGCAACGATCGTGTGGTGGTTAGGCGACTAAGGGTAGTGAAAGAGATAGGTAGGGGAGGATAAAAGGGGAAGATATAATCACCGCCTCGGAGGGGATACAATCGGATCATCACCACCTCCTCGGATACAACCCACAAAGGTGAAAGAGACTTCACATAGGTGATCTGAAGCTAAACGCAAGCACAACCCTAATCTGACTCCAACATACCCAAAGGCAACAACTTTAGCCATCTCGGATCCCACTAACGACTGCACTATTTCCCGAGGCGTCTGAGGGTTTTCCCTAACTTGCGAGTAAGTGTCCATATCGATCTATTCTTTTAGGGCGGTACACCACTCCTATGTTGGTGAATATTCCCAAAGTAACATATGATCGGTGGTTCAATCGAGCGTGTAGTGATATTAATTAGAACCTTTTTGCACGGCGGTGGTGCTGTTGGTACAACATTGTCTTGACATACCCTTGGTCGTTTCTGTACTTTATCGGGGGCAGTGCCTCGGTCTCTCGTCTGATGTCATCACTAAAACCGGTTCCATTGATGTTATGTTGGAAAGGAATCCTGTGACCTCAGAATCTGTTGAAGGAATGCGCTTTCCGTCCTTGGTGAAAGAATGTGTTTTTATATCTGTTATGCTGAGTCATTCAGTCAAATTGTCACGATCATCCCAATAGAAGGTGACAGACATCCACAGGGACCATGTCACACCAACCTGGTCTTGCAGCTGGCATCCAACTGAAAATTCTATCAAGCATCTTCGGTCGATGCTAACCCGATTCTCCTTTAGCCATGTCAGCGAATATGACCGAGAATGTTATGAGTTGCGAGTCCTAATTTCTTTACCATCTGTTTCAAAACTATGTTCGTACTGCTTCTACTATCGATGATGAGATTGTATACCTTTCCGTTTACTGTGTAATGGTTGTAGAATATGTTGTGATGAAGTCACTGCGAATCTCTCGTGTCCTCTATTTGTAGGCTTCGTCGAATCACGAGCGCCTCAATTTCATCTGAGGGAAGCTGATACCCATCCTATTCTTCGACTTAATCTTCACCGCTAATTTCTTCTAGGACACCTCGATTTGTGTGTGTGATTACCGTGCTCTTGGGACAGGTGGAGGTAATGTGGCAGTGGCGGTGGCATCGATAACACTTCCTGGCTGGCACCGTATTGGAGGAATTGCCTTCTTATGTTTCTTTCCGCTTTGATCCTTAGTATCATTTTGTTGTCTAGGTTTGCCTGTGTCTCTTGAGAGATCCCTATCGGTCCTGGTAATTGTAGGTGACAGCCTGCCTATAGGTTGCTATTTGAAAGATGATTATTGTCGACTCTGCTTTTGTTGTCTTTCCACCTTCATGCTAATGTCTGTACATCCCTTAGCGTCCTGTATGGCTGCAACTGTACCACATTTCTAATAGCGGGTTTTAGATGCCCAAGATATGTAGCTATTGTATGTTCCGCTGGTTCCGTCAGCTCACATTTCATCTACAAGGGTTGAATTGGGCATTGAACTCCTCAACTGAAAGATTCCTCTACTGTATGTTGTGGAGTTTTAGAAACATATCCTGCCTATAATGCGGTGAGAAGTATTTTTTCTGCATTACTTTCTTCATCTTCTTGCACCTAGTGATCTTTTCATTGTCTTCCCTCTTCCTCTGCCTCTACATCTGCACATTTTCCCACCATAGGGAAATGCTTTTCTTAAGCTTAATAGCGGCTATCTTGACCCGTTTGTCTTATGGTACATCTTTATATTTGAAAATCCATTCAACGGATTGCAACCAATTGATAAACTCTTTGAAATTCATACCTCCTTCCAATTCTGGACCTACCTCCTTCCAATTCTGGAAGGTCCATCTCGATGCCAAAGTTCCGTTGACCTCCATAGGGTGCTTTTTCTCTCGGCCTCCTTTGATATTGGTTAACAAAACGACGCGTCCGATATTCTTCGTCGTTGTGATCTTCCATGTGGAACGGAGTAACTCTGTCTGCCCTACAATTCTCTCAATCACGATCGAACTTCATGATTCCCATCTTTTAACTCGGCTAGTTTCTGCTGCAAACAACGAATTATACATCGGATCTCTTCCCAAGTAGAGCCTGATGTGTTTTTCCGTGGTGGCATGGCTCGAGTTGGGAATTGGAAGAAAAAGTTTGATGGAAGTGAATTTGGTAAGGGCGGGCGTTGGGAAACTCTAGGATAGGACTAAGATTGAGCTAACTCTTATACCAAATGATACCAGAGCTAGTAGGGGAAAACAGTAGAAACACAAACAAACTTTCATCTAACATTAATGTAGGGTTACAACATGACTCAAACAGAAATAACAATAAAACTACGAAACGACTCAAGCAAACGCTCCTAAACGTAACCCGATGGGTATTGGAGATCGGCTAAAGTGATGGGGATGATTGGAAGGGGTGATGGAAGCCACAAGAGGCGGTTAGTAGCGAAGGGAATGTGTGGAACTGAAGGGACAGCAAGTGGGAAGGGTTGTGGGTGATCGACAGCAATCGTGTGGTGGTTAGGAGAACCTTGAAGTGGTCGGTGGCTAAGGGAAGTGAAAGAGATAGGTTGGAGAGGATAAAAGGGGGAAGATTTAATCACCCCCTCAGAGGGGATATAGTTGGAGCACCACTATCTCTTCGGATAAAACCCACAAAGGGGAAATAGACTCCACCAGGAGATCTGAAGCTAAACTTAAACACAACTCTAATCTGACTCCCACATACCCAAAGACATCAATTTATAGACTCTGAAGGAAGCTTCTACACGAAGGAAGAGAGTGGGAGGCCAAGAAGAATCCATAAAACATTTGCAAGAACGACAGCCTCGTGAAGCTTCCCTAGAAGCGACGCTTCTTCACGGATTGCGACAGTTAACGATCCCTTTCGTGGGGGTCTTCCCTCGCATGAGACTGCAATTTCCTGCCCCGCTTCTGTGATGTTAGGCGGGTCGGCCCTGTCTTTGAAACGCTGGTAACTAGTGAAAAGGGTCCTTTCTAGCTGGAGTTTTTTATCAACTTGGACATCATCATGATTTTTGGTTATATGTTTTCGGTTGTTCGAGCTTTGTCAATTTTGCGCTCCCGTTTATAAATGATCAGATTTAAGCTTAATAACATATAGTTTGATTTTCACGTCAAAAATCATTATGCTGTGACCCTGTGAACTCAATCTTAAACATAAAAACTTAGGTACGGGGATTAAAACTTGTAATTGTGTTTATACGTGTGATATTGAGAATTTTCCTTTCAAAATGGGTTTTCTTTGAAAGAGCGAATTACAGCATCACGCATACGTGTAAAAGTGTCTTCTTAGGAAAGGATCACTCAGTTTTTGACTATTGTTCTTAATTTATGTCTTTATAAAGAGGAGGTTCGGATTGGTTAAAATGGGATTCAGTCTCGTCAACTCTGATCTTTGCGAGGAGGATTGGATTGAGCAAATGAGACTAAAAATCTTGTCTTATAGATTTGGCAGCTCAGTTCAAGAGAATGCGTATCTAGGATGCCTTGGAGCTTAATTTTAATGAGATTTGTATTTTTTAGCAGTATTTGCATACTACTTGAGGTGAAGCAAATACTTTTTAAAAATGCAAAGATTAAAGTTTTGTCTTGCTTCTTTGTGCATCATTCTTAGACCGTGTAATTGCTTATTAGCTTTATATGGTTTCGGTTTAAAGACAACCTTTTGTTATCTAATCAATTGACCCACTTCATGAAGGATTCATTATTCTGGAATAAGAATGGAAAAAAAGATTTATTTTTAGAATCTATTACTTTTTTCCTCAAATATAATTTAGAGTATCTTGAGGCTGAAACTTCCTACTGTTTAGAGCATCTATGACATGCCCTATCGTGAATCAAACCAAAGTTGAAGCCACAGAGAAGGTGCAAGTGACATTTATCGATATGGATGCCTGAATGAGAGGCATGGAGTGGCTCGAGGAGTTGCCAAAAGTTATTGCTTGCTATTCTGCACACTAGACAAGTATGAATTCTTTCAGGTCTAATGCTTCTTTGTTGAATAGAGTCTACTCAAGATCCATTTTTACCGTCAAATCCTCCCTAAATCTAGATTTGAGTTTAGCTATTTTTAGCTTCAGTGAGCTCTCTGAAAGTAGCGGAAATGGGTTTTGAAGACTTTTTATTCCTGAATGTAGAGTTAAGTAAGAACACTTCGATGTTCAGGCAATAGACACACTTTTAATAAAAGCATGCCAATATTCTTACATGAAGATGGGAATAAATTTTTTAGGTAATTAAAATGTGTGTTTTTGAATGCATATGTGTCATAAGATAATTTATTTTAAACAGATCGTTGTGAGCACAATGCATGCAAGCAAAGTAGAGCGATGATGACAGATTTGTGCCATTGAACATAAGAGGAAGGGAGTGATTGATGATGGGTGACTTGCCTAGTATGCCCAAATGGAGTGAAGCTGATAAACTTGCATAGTCCATGCAGGTGGAATGAAGGGGTTAATGCAGTGCACATGAGATGGGAGACGACATGTGACTTTCACGATGCGTTTCAATATGAGTGATGACAAGTAGCTCATTTGGTTGGAGCAAGCAGAGTGACGGTGACAATGGACTTACACTGATGCGTGCAAGCTAAGAAATCACGATGAATGGTTTGATAACTGGAGCGACAATAACAAATTTTGCTTGCCTGCATCATTCGACTAATTTTCACACGTTGCACACAGATGCAAAACATGAGAAGTAAAAATGGAGAACAGATGGTTATCACTATTGGGTAGAGAATGATTTGTCAATTCATTCTATTTTGGTTTTTGATCTGACATCCATGCAATGGCGTGGGTTTGTTTTAGCTTTGGCTTTGAGCTAGTGGAGATTGATAGAACATTGCGTGGAGATGTTGGCGCTAGGCCCCTTGTGAGGGTTGCAACAGGGGCGGTGCATGCTGTGAGACATCATGGCAGCACCCATTTGATGTGAATGTGATGCCCTTACGTTAGTGATGGCTTGGGTAGAAGAAAATATAAAGAAGTGCTCTTTTTGCGCTTCTTTCTCAATAGGGTAAAGATATGATATTTTTTTATTGTGTGTTGATCAATTGAATTTGATGCGAAAGTTGAAAGGCTTTTTATGGGAGTTCATTATGCATCCCTTTTTTGGTCAAATCAATTTTCTGAGGCCAAGATGTTTTGGTTTGGACGAGGAAGAGAGTTTCCCATTTTTATGTTAGAAGAAATAGATAAATGGAGATGGATTTCAAAAAAATTTTTTGACGAGAATTGGGAAGAAGAGAGGGCCATCCATCGAAGATTTGAGGAAAAATTTTGGCTTAATTTTGACACACATTATGCAGTATGATTTTCAATTTGGGTGCATATATGCTTGTTTGGATTCATCTTAGTGAGCCACACACATTGACCTTTTTTTTTGGGTGCAGAATCTTGTATATGATAAAAAGGTGGATGCTGTTTATTTGAGCTCGAAGCTCGATGTTGATGCGAGTGGGGCTTTTTGACTATAACTTGATTTGCTCCCCCAGTTGAGAATCGTGAGTAAAAGCTGAGCATAGGATGGTCTAGTAGATTGTTTATAAGTTTATTGTTGGTTTCATCAACTTGTGAATGCTAATTGTAAGATCTCATTACAATATAATTTTTGGTGTAACTGAGTTAATTAGGGTTAGAGTTCGCTTAGTCCTAAGACCTTTGTTTTGGGTATACGCAATGTTTACCTACCTTGATGTTGGTCCTCAATGAGCTATGGAGAGTTATAAATCCAACTTAGTTTAGCTGGAATGATAAGTCGACATGTCTTAGAGGAACCTACGAGATAAATTTGGTCGCGCAATTTATAGAGGGCCAAGGATTATGTTTATAGAGGGCCAAGGATTATTTTTATAGAGATTCAACTGATGAACACATCAAAACAGGAGTTCGCTAAAGTTAACTGGTTCGTAAGGTTTTATGTGAGTTCATTGATTTCTATTCAACTTGAGAGAGATCAATATTATCAAGATTTTGGTCTAGTTGAGTCCTATTTGGTCCTAGGAGGGATCTTAATGGGTTCACTCATAGTTTACCAAGTTAGATGCAAGTCCCTAATGAGATAAGGCTTATTTTATGGATTTCAAGATTGTTCAGGGTTTCACGAAGTATGTGCTTATGCATTTCAAGATTATCTAAGTTTGATATTAGATTGCTCTAGATTAAGCGTTTTAAAGCTGATTAGGGTTCTTTATAAATTTGGGTAAAGCTTATGCCATTCAAGCTAACTAGTTATATTTAAAATATGCTTATGGATTTCAAGCTAATTGGTTTGGTAGGTCTAAATCTAATATATGGCTTTCAAGTTTAACTCCTAGAACTATAAATTTTAATGGAATCACAAGTCTACCATTTATAACCTACAAATTTTATCATTGACTAAGCTTTGTCTAGATCTATGACTTTTTAAGTTTTTGGATTTTGTAGGTCCAAGGTTAGTCCATGACTTGGAAGATTGATTAGGGAAATTAGTCATCCAACTTTGGATTTCATGGTTGATTGTAGTTCCACAGACCCATCTTTTTGACGTGAAGGAAAAATATAATGTACGACTTAGCGTGATAGATCTCAAATCTACTAAGGCTAAGATTAAATCTACTAAAAGAGAGAAGTCAATAAATAGTCTGTGTTGCCAAAAAATAAAATTATGTCACACATATCATCATTGTTTTAATCTGGTATCTTCTAAGCTCAACATGACTGCCCTCCAAGATTCAATGATCTTCATAAGCACAATCAATGATTTCATTGTAGACTTATCCTTCACAATTGGAAGAATTGCAAAAGATTTTATAATGTGAATATTTTCATGTTAGTTGAAGTGCAGTCCAAGATTTATAAGAAATTTCATCATGTATACATCTTGCTTAGTTAATGTAATGTCATGTTCAAGGATAGAGTAGCATTGATTAGTTGAAGGAATAGCCATAGTTGAGAGGGAAAAGTACTCTTTAAGATTTGAATAGTAGAGCAAGATAATTAATATTAATTCAATCATGATTATTTACTATCTATGTTTGAGAAATAGCAATATGTATGTATGTATGTATGCATGACTTGATATTTCAGACTTTACTGATAAGGCTCACTCTCCTAAGGATAGATTTAATTGGGCTTATTTCAAGTTTAAACGATACAAAGAGATGCACCACAAACGTCACTTGAAGTGAAGATTTTTGTTTTGGTAATTTACACTCATTTCACGAAGGCTAAATTAAACAAAGTGATGTACAATGAATGGAAATGGAAAAACTCCCACGGGCACTTTCTACAAAGTTGTATTCTGAACTAAACTATTTTAGTTTGGAGTGCTAAATCGAGAGGGAATGGGCTTTCAACATCGAAATAAATTCACTTCGAAACAAAGCCTAATCTGTATTGGCTAGGTCAAGTCTGAAGTCCTAAACCGGACAAAAGGATCTCAGGGTTTTGATAATACCCATTCAGTAAGAATTCCATTGGAGCTTCATACTCAACAAATACAATGCAAAAATAACTACATTTTTAATATTGTAGAGCCAGTAATTTTTGTAGGGAAATTTACATATACCAGAATTTTTTTTTTTAATTTACATATCTAACACACAGACTTTATGCTTATAACACCTTGGTGTTATGCATCAAAACGTGTATTTCACTTTTAAAAAAAATAGTGATAGTATTTTTGAAGTGTTGTTAAAAATTTAAGTGATATATATATATATATATATATATATAGAGAGAGAGAGAGAGAGAGAGAGAGAGAGAGAGGCACATGAGGATGATTGTGGGCTTGTATAATAGTCTTCTACCATTCTTAAAAAAAAAATAATCGTAATCATATGGATCTGAAATTCTCCTTCTCTATATCATTTTCCTTTACATCATCTCCCTACATCTTTTTTACCTTTTCCTCGGAAGATTTTTTAATTTTCTTAAATTGGATTTCCTACTTGTATTAAATATTGGTGTGTTTTTGGTTGCGAAGTGGTGTTTTTTGCGCGATTAATTAGATGCTCTTAAAACATGTAAAATAGTTTTAAAATCCTGCAATTCCTTTGAAAGATAAATGTATATTTTCATTTTGTCGTTTTAATTTTTAAATAATTTTCGGTAGGTCTCATTGTGATTTTAATTAAAGCTATTTAATCCAATAAGACTCTATTAGTTGTCTTGAGTTAATTATATTTAATTAATTTTTGCATTTGCATCAAATCATATGCAAGACTAATTACCTAACCGGCTTGAAATAATGATGATCAGTGGTATGTATACTGGTAAACTTCAAATGCGCATTATGGCCAGCGGTCAAAGGAGAAGTACAAGTAAAGAATCTGATGATAAAATGATAAAAAAATAGTTATTTAACCATACGGAGCTACTTATCCTAAACCAAGCCCTAAATATCCAAAGATGTCACCTAATTTTACCTTTCACGGAACCAAATTAGTTCATTAACTTCACGTAATAGGTTACTTATTAATTGGTAAGTACAACACAACAGTGTTTCCTCGTTGATCGCTCTCTTTTTATGCTCTATAGCCACGTGAAGTTCCTTGAGATGTTCAAAGCGAAGTTCTTCGAAATTGCTATTAAATTTCTAAAGTTTTTTTTTAAATAATAACAAAGGAATACTCCCTTTCAGACCACACAATTCCTTTGTATTTACATATCTAACAACTAAACTTCAATTTTTACATGCATGCCAGCCCACCTATACGAGAAATTATGCATTACTTTTTTAAAAGTTTAAATTGTGATATATTTGTGTGGTATAAATGTAAAAAAAATAAAAATAAAATAAAATAAAATAAAATATAGGTCTTTGATATACAAATACATAAGCATTGGGTGGTATGCATGTAAATACCCGAAAAGAGAGGCAAATATGGCAAACAGGTGTTAAAAAAGGTATGCACATTTTTTGTCTTATATGATCTTGATTTGCAGGAAATGCATGTATAAGCTATAGCTTTATAGTGAAGTGAGAAAAATAAAATAAAATAAATAAAAGTCACATCACATCAATGGTTCACATTTTGATGCTCCAGCAATGAACGAATAGATTTGGGTTGGAGATTGGGTATTGGAAATAGTTAAATGGAAGTCTTCTGACTAACTCTTACCCCTTTGTTGAATGGATTCCCATTTTTAACCCTAAAAAGGCCTAAGTTGGTGCTCTACAAAATATTATCAATTTACTCGGGAACTTCACAAACATCTTTACATAAAACTACTCCATATTCACAATCATTTTTATTCGCCACCATTTTCTTTATCATCATGAATCCCATCTACTGGATGTTGAATCCATCATAGCTTAGCTTGATAGAAAATTATAATGTGATTTCGTTAATATCGCATGATTATGATTTTGCTTTTGAAAATAAAAAGGATTAAGTAGTTTTATTAGTTTAAGCTAGACTAAGCTTCTGTTTAAGTTTTCCTATATCATAATATGGGAATTTTCCTATCCTAAAATAGTAGAGCAGCGGCAATACCTATCAATAATTCAATGTTATCAAGAAAAGTGATGTCACACATTCTTTGTCACCATTTTCGACAACAATAGTGATATTCGTTCAAATTGCATCCAAAAATTTTGAATGCTAATTCAAATGCTATTTACCTGCATTCATTGATAACAGATAAATAGCATTTGTAACAATATATAATCGTCCAATCAAATCTTTATTCACACTAAGGCCTACACATATCTTAGATCTTACTTTGTAACAACAGCTTTTCTAAATATTACCCATGTCCCTCATATTGTTGAATCTTAATTTTCTTTTAAGCTTTAGGTTATGTTCGGGACACCTTTCTATCTACTTTGTATTTCAAATTGCCACCTCCATCCTATGTGAGAAACTGCTTTCTAAATTCTTATGATATTTTTTTCAACTTGACTTGTTAAAGCACATTAAATGTATGAACGAAAATTGATGTTTGAGTTTTTAATATATATATATATATATATATATATATATATATATATATATATATATATAATTCTTACTGCAAATTTTTGAAAGATTATTTTCTTCATAATATATTTACAATAATTTATTCATAAAAAATTGCAGCTAAGGCCCTTAATAAACTCTCCCACATCTCTTTAACACCAAATGAAAATAGCCACCACTAAACTCTACCTTCAATATTGTTATATGTATAACATCATTAGTGCTTGTAGTGCCCATATCAAGACTAGCGGTTTCAAATGTGATCATTATATAATATAAATTGAAAGATACAGAAACATTTTTTGAGTTAAAAATCTTAACCACGAATATGCTATTTGATTGGATCAAGGTAGATATAATTTTTATCTATTTCATCAATTGAAGATGGCAATGCTAGTTTGTTACGTTTTTGGAATTTCAAACATCATGTAATATCTCATAATTATCGATGATTTTTCTATATAAAATTATAATTATTGCTTATAGAATTTTCACTTCTCATTTTTTATCAATTCCTCAATAATTTGATGGTGGCATGCGCAAATACATCGATTTGGTAATTCAAAAAGATGTTGCTTCCTCACAGTTCATCTTCTGTAACTCTCTCCAATCTCAATCGCCTCTTCCGAATAAGTCATTTCGTTCATAATCCTCTCTCCGAAGTTGTTTCTGATTAAATCTAGTTTTTATTTAAACCATAAATATAATAGTTAAACAATTTTCAACAATATTTGACAACCAAAAAAAAAAAAAAAAAGGTTACAAAATGATCCAAGTTTTAACAAAATCTACTAAACATCCTTCTACTACTGATGATATAACTAATCAAACAAAACCAAATACTAAGACGAAGAAGAAGAAGAAGAAGAAGAAGAAGAATGATACAACGAGAACTAATTTCAAAACCATGCATGCAACATATGTAAAATATAGGCAGTGCATCATCAATCATGGATCATGGACCAGCAGCCCTATCCTTGAAAGACCATAGCCTGAGCTCAAGATCAAGCTCCTCCTCGCCCTCCATGTCGGCCAACTGCTTCCTCTTTTCTCCCTCTTCTCCGGCGCCATGATCATGAAGCTGATCTTCTCTCCGCCTATTCTTCATATCAATATTGATTCCCCTTGAAGAGCTTCCGGAGTGGCAATTAGTTCCAAAGTAGTAGTGTGGATTATTCATTAATGCATTCTTGTTTGCTCGATCTCTTCTGTGGATGTTCATGTGGCCTCCCAGTGCTTGAGCGTTCAAGAATCCTCTCTTGCACAAGTTGCATTCGTATGATCTACTCATCATCATCGTATGCATTGACGACTTCCCGCCGGTGGCGGCGGAGTCGTCTTCTCCGGTCGGGCTATCGTTTTGCATTCTCGAACACTTCACACAGAATCAAACTCTACTTGGGGGAAAGCCCACCACTTCACTCCTTCTCTTCTCCTTATAATGACCCTTCTTACAACAGCCACGCACCCTCAACTTTTACAAATGATAATCTATTTTCAAACTTCATTTTTATATGTATATAATGAATCTCAAATGGAGCCGACGGTTAGGAGTAGGCAAGTGAGCTCAAATATGAATCTCATGAAATTAATATAATAATACTAGAAGCAATGGAAATCGAGTGATAGCAGCCTAACAAGCTAGCTTAAGGTCGACCAACCAAGAGGCTATCTAAACAGGTGTAAATAGACCGGAGGATGACTCTAGAGGGGTTTGTCGATCAAACATTAACTGACATAAACCCGGTTGATTAGGATTCGGTGAGTCAGAAAGGATTAGACGTATAATTATCATTTCACAATAATTCTAATCAATAGGGGTGTAAACGAGCCAAACACGAGCGAGCTCGGGCTCAGCTTTTGTTTGGCTCATTAAAAAATTTCGTTGTTCGTGTTTGACTCTTTTATATTTCGAACACAAAGTATGTACGTGTTTGCCTTGTTTGCTTAGAGAGCTGAACACTAGTTGTTCGCGAACAAAAACTCATTTTAAAAACCTTAATCATGCAGCCATAGGATGTTAAGAATTGTGGTGAGATTTAAATCTTATTATTTATATTAAAACATCATTTAAATATAACTTTATATATATATATATATATATATATATATATATATATATATATATATATATATATATATAATCGATGAGTAGTATTTAAGGCCAAAACAAGCCAAACACGAACGAACAAATCTTTGTTCGTGTTCGGCTCGTTTATATATCAAGCATGAAAAAATTGTTCATGTTTGGCTCATTAACTTGGTGAATGAATCGAACACGAGTTTCTTAACCAACCAAACATGAGCAGTTCACGAGAACGATGAGATGTTTTGAAAGCCCTACTAATCAGTTATAAATGAAAGAGCATTAAATGTAATATATATATATATATATATATATATATATATATATATATATATATATATATATATATATATATATATATATATATATATAGACATTGGCTATCAAAATTCAAAGCTCAATCGAGACTCACAATGTTTCTTCAAAGTTTTATATACACCTTTGTGCTGTTTTCAAAAATGTCATCTATCCTTATAAAACGTGAAAAAATATATACAAGATATTAATTCTTAGGTAAGTTGATTACACTTTAAATATATATAATATCATACAAGCTATTAATAGATTCATATAAGAACAAATTCACATAAGATCTTCATATAGCCCCCCACAACAAATAAAGAAAGAAAGAAAAAGAATAAGAATACGAGAGTGGGTTAGTGATGAATAAAATATAGCAATCTCCAGCATGTCTTCATTTTAATTTTATTATTTTTTTGCTTTTGTCGCATTACGAGTGCCGTTAATGGATTACAGCGTTTGCTGATTGGTTCCTCAGAGTGTGAAATTTAATATATATATATATATATATATATATATATATATATATATATATATATATATATATATATATATATATAATATAAATTTAATGGAGCTATATTGGTTAGGTATTTAAAATTTCTGGAAAGGAAATGCAGTGAGGAAGATGAGCTGTTAACAAATTAGGTTTCACGAGCCAGTTATTAAAATGAAGATAAGTTAAGAAGCCTGAGTAGACGATAACACAAAGTAAGCTTTGCTCTTCTTCTTTTTTAATTAAATATTATTATTATTTTTTTAAATTAACACAAAGTAATTGGAGGAGGAAGCGTGGTTAATTAAGGTAAGCCCACTCACTAATTCATCTTTTCTGACCCAGCATTATTTTTCTAGGGTTTTATGACTTTGGGGGTAAAGTTTGGGTCAACATATTCTAATCTATATTTTATGAAGCTTTAGAATTATTAAATGCATTTTTAAATGAATTCAATATATGATTAAAAATAATATTTGATTTCACCTGAAAAACCTCCCTTGATGGAAACATACATAAATCAAATACTATAATCTTAATTAAAAACTTTGAGATAATAAATGAGGAATTAAATGATCTTAAAATCTCTTATGTTTATAGTCAAATTGGGAGTCTCTATTAGACAAATTCAACCAGCTGAAGAGTGCTTAACTATGACATCCTTAAGGCACTCAAACACCTCAACAAAACAAGTTCGAATTATGGGATCATTTTCCAAGCCATCTAAAGCAATGGTTTGAATTTTGAGGTGTCACTCCTAAAATCCATATAATATACTACAATCTCCATATAAATGGGACTATATTTTATATTGGAGAAAGCCGCCCATTGCTACTGGAAAATTTCCTTCAAACCATCATTTTTAGATGATCATAGCCCAACCACTATTATTGTTGGATTGCCACCTCCCAACACTATATATTTGGCCGCCATCATAATTGGTTCTCAACCATTCCGTCGAAAACAACCATCAAATTATTGCCAACATCAACTATAATCACTCTACCTCGGTTTCCTCTATTGAGAGAGAATAAGAATTGAGAGTTGGGGTAAAGAATGCCACTCCCATTCTTTCATTCTTCAGCACTCCTTCGGAAATAAGGTCTCTCTTGGATTGTATGAGTCCATGAACAAAATGGGGCCCTACATCCTAAAATGATTGAACAATAACATTTAAATTAAACCGATTTATGATAAAAATGACAACGATCTTTATTTTACTACAAATAATCTCAGAGAATAAAAACTAATAGAACTTAAAATTATAGAATGGATACTTCAGAAAGTACACAAACACACACACACACACACATTCCAAAATGTTTGCGGTGGTAAAGATTCATTTAATGCTCATTAAACTATCAATAAATTAATCAAAATATTTTACCAAAACATTAAAACTTTTGTTGATAAAATATTTATTATCATGTAATAAATTTAATAGAAACATAATTAATTTTGAGTTAACTCAAATCATTATTTCACAAGAATATAATAAATTTAAAAATATTTTTTTTGAGTTGAATACTTACACTACACGTTTGAATCAATATTTTATAGCTAATTTTGATTAGATTAATTTAATTGAATGCATTTCTAAATTAGCTTATTCTGAAAACGTGTATTATACTTCAAATAGATTTAATTTGGTTTTAATACGTAATTTGTCTAAACTAATAAAAAATTAGGCTGGTTCAAATATAAAATAAATTTTCTAGAGTCCAAATAAATAAAATTTTGTGAACTTAAACAATACATTTATCTTTTTAGTTAAAATTAAATATATATGATAATGGAGTAAAATTGACCCTTTTAAAAATTATTCATCATCATTTAAATTAAATGTGGGCCAATATATAAAAATAAAAGTGTTAATTATGCTATCTTAAAGTTAAGCCTAATTAATGTGATCTATCAAAGTATAGGCTTATGAGTATTAAAATTTTAACATATGTTCAAAATTATATGTGTAGAGATCTATTTGTATTTTCAACTTTTATGGACAAAATGTAATGGAAATAACTACTCATAGTTTGTGATTCCACTAAAGTTTTACATCATTTTATAATTAATAAATAATGAAAAACTATTTATCTAATTACATAATTGAGTTATTAAAATTTATAAACTAATCTTTTTCTTTTATTTTAAAATTGTAAATTAAATTTTGCGTTCATATAAAAATGCAAATTGATTATTTCTTTTTTATTTTCAATAAAATAAAAATATTAAGAATGCAATTTATTTTTGCTTTTAGGCTCCTCTTTAAATTTCAATTAATCACTATTTTTTTGTTTAGTTATCATTATTATTGAGAATTCATTTTATAAAATCGGATGATAACCCAAAAAACTAATGTTTATCATAACACAAACTTTTTATAATCAAATAATACAAATAAATTCAAATAAACTAATTCATTAAAATAAAAAAAAATATATAAAAACTGAATCAAATTTATGCACATATTATATTAAATTATAATAAGTTATTACTAAATATATTATAAAATAAATTCTAGTTAATAAATTTTTATTTAAATAACATATCCTATAAATATAGAGCTTTTAATAAGGTAGCTATTAAAAATAAATGAGTTTATTCATGAACATTAACAAACGGCTGAATCGTTCAAATTTGATTCATTTAATCTTCAAGCTTCAAGTTCTTAAAAAATATTCAACTTTGTTTATTTATTAATTTGAACAAACATGGTTGAGCCGTGTTATTCATCAAATGCATTTGTTCATTTACAGTGATAACCACATCTAACATTCATCCTAATATCTTCGAAAAAATCATAAGAAAGTTATAGTTTGTTAATTTATGTAGTATTTATTTGATACATTCAATATTGATTTTCCCAATTTTACTATTTAATATTTTCCATTTTATATATATATATATATATATATATATATATATATATATATATATATATATATATATATATATATATATATATATAAAAAGTTTACCAAAATCTAAAGTAATTATTCATTATATTTTTTTAAAGATTTAATTGATTATATTTCCATTTCTCTCATCCACCCCATATTGATAACAACTAATGACCTTAATAAAACAAGTTTTTTAATTATATAAATTACGTTTTACATTAAATAATCTCTTGATTTTAACATCTTTCCATGTTGTTAACCTTATACGCGATCTTAATACATTTTAAAAAGTTTCATAAAAAATAAAAATATTATAATTTATATTATATTTATTCTATAATTTTAATAGTTATTCTCCCAATTCTGAGTAAGATTGTCATATAAAAATTGGCTTTTAAATTTTTAATAATAAAAAGTACCTTATGTCTATGTTCCCGTATCTAGCCAACACATATTTTGGGGAATTAAACAAGAGGCTGTTGAAGCTGAAGCACATTTAATATTAACATATTCAAGCTTGCCTCAAGCTTAATTCGAGTTTCAGGGACACTTACACTGCTCAAGATCAGCTTATTTAAATTCCTGATTGATCAAGCTCCATTTGAGCTCCGCTTACCAAAATCAATTTAGAATTAAACTTTTTGGTTTGAATGATTAAACTGAACCAAAATTTCCACTAGGGCTGTCAAAACGGCTCGTGTTCGGCTCGTTAAGAAGCTGGTGTGGCTTGTTCGCTAAATTAACAAGTCTTAACGAACCAAACACGAACAATGATTTGTTCGTTCGTGTTCGGCTCGTTTTGGTTTGAAATACTATTCATCAATTATATATGTATATATATATATATATATATATATATATATATGTATGTATCTATATTAATTAGTAGTATTTTAAAAAAATTAAAAGATTTATAATTAATTAAAATTATTAATTAAGTAAATATAATAAAAGTATTAAATTAGATTCAAATAATGTTTTAATATAAACTATAATTCTTAAATCTTGACTTTATGGTTGCGTGATTATGATTGTCAAAAAGATTCTTTGTTCGTGAACAGCTCATATTCGGCTCGTTTACACCCCTAATTTCGACCGAGAAAGACTCATATGGCCACATGTAGTTCAAAATATGCAATTTAAGTTGTATTGCCTTTTTGTTTAAATAAATGTTGTACTAGAGCTCCTTCTAAATATGGGACTAAAAAGGCTAAATGAAATATACAATTCAGCTTTCACATAAAAAAATAGTTTTTTTTTTTTGTCGTATGGGGCATTTACTTGCACTAAACACCACCAGCCAATAGTCACTCTCCTGCCTATTCTTTTGCTCATGTCGAATGTCACTCTTGTATGCTAACACCAAATTCATCCAAGAAAAGCATAATGGGTCACACCTTACCTTTGCTTTAACTGCAACCTCATTGCCACCTTTCAAGACTTTTAAAATTTGCCAAATAAATTCAGAATATATGCTCACATGGAGATACAATTAGATATAAAAATGTAGGGTTTATTTCGTCATTTTCAATCCATGCACAAGATTTACTGCAAAAACTACACAAATCACGCTTCAATCTCGCTACTAGATAGCCCCTAACTCACAAAACAAAAACTTCAAGTAACCTTTACTCTATCCCAAATAATTTTCTGAAAATAGCTAGTAGTAACTGTGATACCGGAGTTAGCTGATGTGAGTAAAATGTGATGAATTCCTGACCTTTTTATCTCTGTTTTTGCACATTTTATAATGATATTATGTGTGAAAGAGTTCTGGGGGCAGGCTGGAGGCCCAATTTGGAGAGGGAATTAGAAAAAATTATAATCAAACACACTTTGAAAGAAAAAATATGCAACACACACAACACGCAAACTCACATTAAGGAGGATCTCGAGTTAAGGTAGTGACAGTTAGAGGGCCTAGTGGGGTAGCGACAATGTAGGAAAGGGTTTCGTTGATACGAGTGAGGAGCGACAATGGCGGTGAAGGCATGGGATTACGAGACATCCAAAAGAGGACAGTTTAAGGGCTATGACAACGAGAATAATGGTTAGATGGTGAGGAACTGCCAGAAGATAGCAACAGGATTGAGGTCGGAGCGGTTGCTACGAGAAGGAAGGTGTGGTGGCGAAGTGAGAGGGATGCGGAACAAATTAGGGAAGATAATCGCCACATGTAAACCCAAATACAACTGAAACACCACTAGGAACCCTAGAATATAGCCCTCAAAGGGAAAAAGAGATGTCAGCTGCTGTCCAAATACAAAACACAAAAAAAACGACTTCCAAATCCTAGCACAACACATCTATAAGAAATGACTTGAAAGGAATTAAGAATAATAGGAAATAAAACATAGGGAAAATGAGGTTATTTCAACCCCTCTCTCGCCATAGCTATTCCCACGTACTATAGCGGCTACAGAACTGCGAAATTTTTTAGCTCCAAGCTCCCGCGTCAAATAATTTCTAATCATATTTTTTGTAAGGTGGAAGTTTTAGCAAGGTGCTATGAGAAAATTCATGATGATTATGGATTACACAATATAAATGTACTATGCAAAATCAATTCAATTGAATATAAAACTTGAATGATTACAAATGAAGAAGTTTGACCACAATCTCTTAACTCTTTATCGCAACTATATCTACATATTAAAAATTGCATCAGAAACAAATCAAATACCGCCTAAAAGTAAAACAAAATTCATCACTAACAACATCAAATTAAATCAAGATCGAATCAACTTATTATTTACTTATTGTTTTAGGAATCTGCGATAGACAAAAAAAAAAGACAAAAAATTTAGATATTCAAATGGCCAGCATTTAGTGGTATGAAAAATAATTCAGAAAAAGCCTTTATTAAATCAATACAAGATCGAATTATTATCTGCCTCAAATTATATAAATATAGTACATAGGATTAAACCCTCCATTTATTATAACAACAACAATAAAAATAATAAAAGCTTTTATCATTCCTTCTTACCAATGCCATGAGCCATGTTGTAAATCCCACGAGCCTGCGTATCAAACAAAGCAAAATGCTAGACAAGGTGAAGCAAACGCAAAATGCATGAGAAATATGTTTCGAGACAAATTTAGGATTTATTTTAATATTATTTTATTGATAAAATAATCAATATTTTTATAATTATATCATGCAATATGTCGGTATAAATATAATATATTACTTCAACTGCATGCCATCTTGATTTTAATAATTCATAATGTAATATTCAAGGGAATAATCTTAAGTTCTGCTAGCTCCAGTCTAGTTTTAGGGAGCCAGCTTTTAAGAATAGGATGATATATTTGTTAAATAGAAGAAGTATTACAATTTCGACAATATATACGTTGCATTGTCATTTTAATTTCAAAATAGCTCAAAGTTTCTTCTAAAAAACAAACTTTTTACAAATAAATTTAGTTAGAAAAATAATACTCACAATCAGTGCAACAGAAGTGGCGGCCAATGCAAGGGGTATAGCAACTGAAGTTATTGCATCATAACGACCCTTCAGATAAACAGGTTTGTGTACGCTTTGAAAATATTGCTGGAGCTTTCTCAGTCTTTCCCTGGAAACAAATGGTTCTTCTGCGCCCATGCTGCATCAGCATAAAATGAAAAATACGACACAAAAAAGAAATATTTATGCTCAGAATTGTTTTGAACAATAAATTAATTACAGAAATAGACTTAGATTATGATTCTGAATGAAAAGGTGAGTTTTATTTTCTCAAACTGCTGATCTCAAGGAGAATAATACATAAATTCCTTCTTTTTTGTAATAAGGAAGAAAAAAGGTGTATTTACGTACATACCACCCAATGCTTATGTATTTACATATCTAAAATGTAAAATTCGACTTTTACATTTATGCCATCCAAATCTTTCATATCACATAAAAATTTATCACTATTTTCACTTCTAAGAACTGAAACACATACATTCATGCATAAGGAAAAGTTTTATGTATGCAAAAATTGAAGTTTAGGCGCTAGTTATGTAAATACATAGAAATTAAGTGGTATGTATGTAAATCTTCCAAAAAATAAAAAGCGTTATCTAATTTTCTTCCCAACGAATTCATATGTTGTGGAGTCAAAGGATACAAAGCCTGAATTGATTAATCCAACGTAGAGAAGGTATTAACTTAACGCTATTAATCCAATTAATTCACAAAACTGTTACCTTGAGGACCTGATGAAGAGGCGCCGTAGAACAGCTCCTAAATGAACAGTGCAATTGGAGAGAATGGAGAAGTAACTAGCAGAGAAGCAAGAGTTGGGTGTACTTGTTATGTGATATTGATATATCTATTTAAAAAGAGGTATGAGGACCCCAACGCTCTTTATTTCCAACGGAGAACTGTTTAGTACTTTCTAGTTTAATCTGGTGGTATCCTGAAGTTCTGAAATAAGAATAAAAATTAACCTGAAGAGCACCGACAAATAATTTAACTCAAACCAAAGTAGACTTTGGATTATGATGTATATGAAAAACAGTGAAGCACAAAAATAATCCCCTGACTGTTCATATGGGGTCATTTTAGTCCCAAAATGAGACCGAGCTATCCCAAAACGCACGGAAACACAAATGTTATTGCTGAATTTCTTAGGGGGTCAATGAAAACTTATAAAACCGGAATAAAACAGCACACAACACAAACGGCGCTCAACGGTGAGGACAAAAAAGGTGAATGGCAGCTGACCAGCCGGTGGATGGCGGTCTGGGATGAAGAGGCAGCAGAGTGGGTGCTGGAAGGGGAAAAAATTTACGTCCGGATACCGGACGCAACGCTGCGTCCGACAGCGAATCGCTTAATGCCACGTCGAATGGAGGGGTCCCACCCGTATTAAATTCGCGTAATATTAGCACCAATCTCATGATAGCAGATCCTTTAACGAAAGGGTTGCCACCGAAGACATTTAACGAACATGTCGTGAGAATGGACATTACCAAAACCCTTTATTAGTTTTATGCTCTTCGTATTTTGACACATCGAGCTCATTTTTTTCTTGTTTCGATATTTATAAATCTTGTTTTTATCGTTAGTGTACTACTTTATTTTGCTTGATGTTCAACAAGATTTGTCTTCTAATAGACATTATAGGACCTATGATGTTAATTCTCATTATGCTTAAGTATGTAATTGATATTGTGATACATGGAAGGAATCGTGTCGATAAATTGATGCACAACCGCCATGATTCATATTAATTCCGTACTTATTAAATAATTTATGATTTAACCAATATAAAGAAGGATTTATTTTACATTTTATGCAGTATGTTACGCACTATTAAAATTAAGTGAGCCAAGTGGGAGAATGTTAAATTTTTATTTTGTGACTCACATTCATTTTAATAATTTATCAATAATTTATGTCATTTATTTTAAAACTCATAATAACATAAGTTCTTTATTTTCTTAACTCTTAACTTATGTTATAATAAAAGTTATTTATTTTTATAACTTATGATAACTTAAGTAATTTATTTTCTTAACTCATAACTTATGTCATAATGAATTATAACTTAAGTTATTTAATTTTATAACTCATGATAACTTAAGTTATTTAATTTCTTAACTTATAACTTATGTCATAATAAATGATAACTTAAGTTATTCATTTTTATAACTCATGAAAACTTATGTTATTTATGTCATAACTTATGATAACTTATGATATTTATTTGTTAACTCATGTAACTCCTAAATGAATAGAGGTTACTTAACTTATGTCATTGATTTTAATAATAAAAATCAATTAATTTATTTAATTGTCATAAATCCTATTGGTTAGTAACCCCTCGATGGATGGTGGTTAAATAGAGCATGAAAGTGAGAATGGGTCCTCTCTCTACCCAACACATCACGTACATTTCTCTCCATCAAAAAGTATAGAAAGTTTTAAGGGGTTAGAGAGAGAAACTTCATCTCTTCAGGATCAATTTTCTTCAATATCAAATTTTTTCGTCATGAATACAAATATGAGTTACTTTATTATAGATATGTAAAAATCACGAATTTAAAAGATCTTGACTATTATGTATCTTTGGAATTTGTGTTATAAAGTTCACACATGAATTTTTTACATGTGGTATCGAGCCTCGATTACTAAATTTATGATTTTTCATATAATTTTATTTATGTTAATTATATTAAATTTCCATTGCGAATTAGATCTTGAATTAGACTACTAAAGTAAATTGATATGATTGAATTTATTATTTATTTGATGTCGATGTTATGTTTAATTTGTTAGTCACCAAAGTGACCAAATTAGTAAGTTTAATAGACGTCAAATTAAATAAATTCAATTACTCACAAGTTTGTGATGCTTATTATGAAATAATTTAGTATTTTATCACGAAAATATTAAAAATCATTGATTATAAAATATTTTTAGATCGCTCAAATGTTGATAATTTGTTTTATAATCTTTGAATATAATTGTAGTCCATTTATATATTTAGTTAAGATATGTTTATATATCCAAAGATAATAAGCATATCTAATTTGAGTATAAACAATTATCAATTATTAAATTTAAGTTAAGCATCAATTATGTTTATTATCGTGTATTGTTATATCACCCAAAGGAGATTTCAATACACTATTATTATTACAATTATTATTTTAATCCGATTTCATATGAATATCTATGTAAGTTTAATGTTCAAAGCATTAATGTACTTAGCATGTTTTATTCATTTGCAGTAACTACTCCTCGTTTATCTTCATTCGCAAGCTACATCCGTTCAAACATTCAATCGGCTTAATTTCTCCGAATGGCGTGAGCAAGTCCAGCTTCACCTTGGTGTTCCGGATCTTGATTTGGCACTCACGACCGAGAAACCCCCGCTCTTACTAATTCTAGTAATGCCGAGCAAGTATCTTTCTATAAAGCTTGGGAAAAATCGAACAGATTGAGCTTGATGTTTATGCGAATGATCGTAGCAAACAACATTAAGAGCACATTTTCTAACACTGAAAGTGCTAAGGAATTTATGAAATTTGCTGAGAATTGTTCTCAATCTGACTCTGCTGATAAGTCTCTTGCTGGGACACTATTGAGTACGTTAACCAACATGAAATTTGATGGTTCTTGTACTATGCATGAGCATGTCGTTGAAATGACGAACATAGCAGCAAAACTTAAGACCATGGGAATGGAAGTGAATGAAAATTTCCTCCTGCAATTTATCATTAACTCCTTGCCTCCTGAGTATGGTCCATTTCACATGAACTATAACACCATGAAAGATAAGTGGAATGTGAATGAACTACAATGTATGCTCATTCAAGAGGAAGCAAGGCTTACGAAAGGAGCAAATCACTCCATTAATCTCATGGGTCACCAAAGAAGAGCTGTAAAGAAACCTGGAAAGAAGAATGGAAAGGGCAAGCAAAGACCACTAAAGGTTAATGTGTCTTCTGTCCCAATTCACAAAGAGGAACATAAAGGAATTAAGTGCCACTTTTGCAGAAAGCCTGGACACTATCAAAATGAGTGTCAAAAGCGCAAAGACTGGTTCGAAAAGAAAGGTAAACCTTGTGTTTCTGTATGTTTCGAATCAAATTTGGCAGAAGTTCCTTATAATACCTGGTGGATTGATTCTGGTTGTACCACTCATGTTTCTAATACGATGCAGGGATTCCTTACAACCCAAATCATAAACCCAAATGAAAAGTTTGTCTTCATGGGAAACCGAGTCAAAGCACCAGTTGAAGCCATTGGAACCTACCGGTTAATTTTAGATACTGGACATCATTTAGACCTTTTTCAAACACTTTATGTCCCTTCGTTTCTCGTAATTTAATTTCATTGTCTAAACTTGATTCTATTGGATACTCCTTTAAATTTGGAAGCGGTTGTTTCAGTTTACTTAAACACAATCATCTCATAGGTTCTGGTATTCTTTGTGATGGTTTATATAAGCTTAAACTTGATAACCTTTTCGCTGAGACTCGATAACTTTGCATCATAATATTGGTACTAAACGTGGTTTTATGAATGAAAGTTCAGCTTATTTGTGGCATAAAAGTTTGGGTCATATATCTAAAGAAAGAATTGAAAGATTAGTAAAAAATGAAATTCTTAATGAATTAGATTTTACCGATCTTGGCCTCTCGTGTGGATTGTATTAAAGGAAAACACACAAACCACATACTTAAGAAAGCCGCCACAAGAAGCACACGACTCTTCGAAATTATACACACCGATATTTGTGGACCTTTTGATGTTCCATCTTTTGGTGGAGAAAAATATTTTATCACCTTTATTGATGATTTTTCACGTTATGGTTATGTCTATTTATTGCATCAAAAATCTCAAGCTATAGATGCCTCGAAGGTGTATATAACCGAGGTTGAGAGACAATTAGACAGTAAAAGTGAAAATTATCGAGTCCGATAGAGGGGTGAATATTATGGAAGTTACAATGAATCCGGTCAATGTCCAGGTCCATTTGCTAAATTCCTTCAAACTAATGGCATATGTGCTCAAGTACACTATGCCGCACACACCACAACAAAATGGTGTTGCAGAAAAGACGAAACCGTACTCTAATAGAGATGGTTAGGAGTATGACGAGTAATTCTTCTTTACCCTCATCATTGTGGATGCATGCCTTAAAGACTGTTGTATATTTGTTAAACAGGATTCCTAGTAAGGCAGTTCCAAAGACTCCTTTTGAACTGTGGACAGGAAGAAAACCTAGTTTAAGGCACCTCCGTGTTTGGGGTTGTCCGGCAGAAATAAGGATATATAATCCACATGAAAAGAAATTGGACTCAAGAACAATCAGTGGTTATTTTATTGGTTATCCAGAAAAATCTAAAGGGTATAGATTTTATTGTCCTAACCATAGTACAAGAATCATTGAAGTTGGAAATGCTAAGTTCATTGAAAATGGTGAAGTTAGTGGGAGTTTGGAACCACGTAAAGTGGAGATCCAAGAAATTAGGGTTCAAGTTCCTTTACCCAAAATTTCTTCTCAACTTGTTATTCCTACAGTTGTTGAACAGTTTGACAACTTAAAGAAACAACAAATAAATGATCAAACACCCCATAATGAAACTATCACTAATGAACCTATTTTAGATGAACCACATGAAGTAGCACCTAGAAAGTCTCAAAGACAAAAACGGTCTGCTATTTCTGACGATTATGTGGTTTATCTACATGAGTCCGAATTTGACTTAGGAGTCAATGAAGATCCAAGCTTCATTTTCACAAGCCCTAGAAAGTGCAAATTCTTCTAAATGGTTAGATGCATTGAAAGATGAGTTGAAATCAATGGAACACAACAAAGTCTCGGGATATCGTTGAATTACTCGAAGGTTGTAAAAGAGTCGGGTGTAAATGGGTCTTTAAGACTAAGCGCGACTCGAATGGCAATATTGAACGATATAAAGCCAGACTTGTTGCCAAAGGTTTCACTCGTAAAGATGGCATCGACTATAAAGAAACATTTTCTCCGGTTTCAAAGAAAGATTCATTTAGAATTATTATGGCACTAGTAGCTCATTTTGATTTTGAGTTACACCAAATGGATGTGAAAACAACCTTTCTGAATGGGAATTTAGATGAAGAGGTCTACATGAGTCAACCTGAAGGATTTTCGGTTGAAGGAAAAAAACACATGGTGTGTAAACTTAAGAAATCAATATACGGACTTAAGCAAGCTTCCCGACAATGGTATCTTAAGTTCAATGATACCATTACGTCCTTTGGATTTAAAGAAAACACCGTTGATCGGTGTATATATCTAAAGATCGAGTGGGAGCAAGATCATATTTCTCATTCTGTATGTTGATGACATCTTGCTGGCTACTAATGATCTTGGTTTATTATATGAAACCAAGAATTTTCTCTCTAAGAACTTTGAAATGAAAGATATGAGTGAGGCATCCTATGTGATTGAAATTGAAATATTTCGTGATAGATCACAAGGATTGTTAGGGTTGTCTCAGAAAACATATATCGAAAGAGTTCTTAAGAGATTCAATATGGAAGGGTGTTCAGCAAGTGTTGCTCCAATTCAAAAAGGAGATAAATTCAACTTTATGCGATTGTCCAAAGAATGATTTGGAACGCAAACAAATGGAAGAAATTCCTTATGCATCTATTGTTGGAAGCTTAATGTATGCTCGGACTTGTACTGCGACTCGGACATTAGCTTTGTTGTCGGGATGTCAGGCGTGTATCAAAGTAATCCAGGAATAGATCATTGGAAAGCCGCAAAGAAAGTTTTGAGGTATCTACAAGGAACGAAGGACCACATGCTCACTTATAGAAGATCTAAAGATCTTGAAGTGATAGGATATTCAGATTCAGATTTTGCTTGGATGTGTTGATACTAGAAAATCAACATTTGGCTATCTATTCCTTTTGGCTGAAGGAGCAATCTCATGGAAAAGTGCGAAGCAGACTATCATAGTTGCTTCCACTATGGAAGCTGAATTTGTGGCTTGCTTTGAAGCTACAATTCAGGGTTTATGGCTACGGAATTTTATTTCAGGACTTGGAATTGTCGACAGTATTGCCAAGCCGCTGAAAATTTATTGTGATAACTCCGCAGCAGTCTTCTTTTCCAAAAACGACAAGTATTCCAAAGGTGCTAAACACATGAAATTAAAATATCTTGCCGTTAAGGAAGAAGTTCAGAAACAAAGGGTGTCAATTGAGCATATTAGCACCAATCTCATGATAGCAGATCCTTTAACGAAAGGGTTGCCACCGAAGACATTTAACGAACATGTCGTGAGAATGGGCATTACCAAAACCCTTTATTAGTTTTATGCTCTTCGTATTTTGACACATTGAGCTCATTTTTTCTTGTTTCTGATATTTATAAATTTTGTTTTTATCGTTAGTGTACACTTTATTTTGCTTGATGTTCAACAAGATTTGTCTTCTAATAGACATTATGGGACCATGATGTTAATTCTCATTATGCTTAAGTATGTAATTGATATTGTGATACATGGAAGGATCGTGTCGATAAATTGATGCACAACCGCCATGATTCATATTAATTCCGTACTTATTAAATAATTTATGATTTAACCAATATAAAGAAGGATTTATTTTACATTTTATGCGAGTATGTTACGCACTATTAAAATTAAGTGAGCCAAGTGGGAGAATGTTAAATTTTTATTTTGTGACTCACATTCATTTTAATAATTTATCAATAATTTATGTCATTTATTTTAGAACTCATAATAACATAAGTTCTTTATTTTCTTAACTCTTAACTTATGTTATAATAAAAGTTATTTATTTTTATAACTTATGATAACTTAAGTAATTTATTTTCTTAACTCATAACTTATGTCATAATGAATTATAACTTAAGTTATTTAATTTTATAACTCATGATAACTTAAGTTATTTAATTTCTTAACTTATAACTTATGTCATAATAAATGATAACTTAAGTTATTCATTTTTATAACTCATGAAAACTTATGTTATTTATGTCATAACTTATGATAACTTATGATATTTATTTGTTAACTCATGTAACCTCTAAATGAATAGATGTTACTAACTTATGTCATTGATTTTAATAATAAAAATCAATTAATTTATTAAATTGTCATAAATCCTATTGGTTAGTAACCCCTGATGGATGGTGGTTAAATAGAGCATGAAAGTGAGAATGGGTCCTCTCTCTACCCAACACATCACGTACATTTCTCTCCATCGGAAAGTACAGAAAGTTTTAAGGGATTGAGAGAGAAACTCCATCTCTTCGGGATCAATTTTCTTCAAGATCAAATTTCTTCGTCATGAATACAGGTATGAGTTACTTTATTATAGATATGTAAAAATCACGAATTTAAAAGATCTTGGCTATTATGTATCTTTGAAATTTGTGTCATAAAGTTCACACATGAATTTCTTACATAAATAATTAATAAGAATAAAAAAATCATCACAAACTAATTTTCTGACGAATGCGATGTGCGAGAGCACGTAAAAGCCGCCGGGCTCATGAAAATCCGGCGAGGGTTAGGGGACGGACGGGGAAGTCTGGCTGAAAAATCACTCTGCTGGAATGGAAAGACATAAGGACGTATGTGAGACGAACGGATATATAAAAATTAGGTGGTATGTGTGTAAATGTTCATTATAAAAAAATATTAAAGTTATAATTTATTACAATAAAATCTAACATCAAATAAATTTATAAATTGTAATTTTTTTATGTATTAGTTTAATATTAAATTATTGGATGTGGACAATATTATTTTAAAAAATTATGTATAGCAATGTTTTGCTTATCCCAATTTGTAATATTAAAACAATAAATAATTAATAAGAAAAAAAAATTATCACAAACTAATTTTCTGACGAATGCGATGTGCGAGAGCATGTAAAAGCTGCCAGGCCCATGAAAATCCGGCGAGAGTTAGGGGACGAACGGGGAAGTCACGCAGAAAAATCGCTCTGGAAATCGCTCTGCTGAAATGGAAAGACATAATGACGGACGGGGGACATACGGTATATATAAAAATTAGGTGGTATGTGCGTAAATGTTTCTTATAAAAAAATTTAAAGTTATAATTTATTACAATAAAATCTAATATCAAATAAAATTATAAATTGTAAATTTTTTTATGTATTAGTATAATATTAAATTCTTGAATATGGACAATATTATTTTAAACAATTATGTATATCAATGTTTTGTTTATCTCAAATTTTAATATTAAAACAATAAATAATTAATAAGAAAAAAAACATCATCACAAACTAATTTTCTGACGAATGCGATGTGCGAGAGCACGTAAAAGCCGCCGGGCCCATGAAAATCCGGCGAGGGTTAGGGGACGGACGGGGAAGCCGGGCTGAAAAATCGCTCTGGAAATCGTTCTGCTGATATGGAAAGACATAAGGACGGCTCAGGCTCAGGCTCGGTTCCGTGAACGGGAAGGAGAGGGAGGCGTGAGCGTGGGTGTGAGATTTAGGGATTTAGGGGTTTAAAATTAAAAAAAAAAAAACCTATTTTAGGCATGAATGGTTGTAAATTTACTTTTTGTTTTTTTTGGGCTTTGAGCATGGCATAATTATGTTATGACTATTGTCCTAATTTCGCGAACATCAAATCAAAACAATGAGCAGCACATTAGTTATAGTAAAGATGTCTCATTTAATTCATAAACATTATTTTTGCAGCTTTAAAGATACATGTATTATCTCTAATAATTTGAATAGCAATGTTCTATCACTTTTCACAACATCCGCATCAAATAGTTTAAAGAATACTGTGCGTCTTTAACAAAAATAGATGCATCCATATGTTTCAAATAAAATTTGTATTTCAAGCAAATATAATTCTACTTTGCAATTTTTCCTATCATTTCAACTTCAATGACATATCTCCAAGTTAGATCTTTTCTTTTAGTGCTGCCACACATTTTAAAAAATTAACTAATCTAATGTTATAAACGAAGTCTAATTACTAACTTCAGATTTAAATAAAAAAAATAATGTTATAAATGATTCAGTCATTAATTTATGTAAAGTCTGTGCAACTTCAACTAGGGCGTTATGGATACTTTATAAGAAGGTAAGGATGACTGACTTCAATTCAAGCTGAACATAGTATTCATCTAAACGGAAGGTTTAAAAAAAAAAAAAAAAAAAAAACTAGGAACAACATAACGAACTGTTGAGAATTACATTTATTTTGTTTTTCATTACAACCATTCATTTATCTCCACTATTCAACATTTATGAATTAATTTATGACATTTCAATTATATTTTTCTTTCGAAATTTTCAGAACCTTTTGCATATATGCTTCTTGCAATTTGATTTAAGAAATTTTTATTTATAATAAACTCTATATGTATAATTCATGAAAATCCTTTGGCCCTTGGATTAAGATTTTTGGCCCTTGGATTGAAGCCCTTTGGGGCCCTTGACTTGCTTTCCCATGGATCCCTAAGGCTGCCTATTCTCTTTCTATTTTCGCTTTTTAAAACGCATAAGTAATTTGCTTATCCGCCTCAATAATTTGTACCTCAATAAAGCCCTTGGATTAAGATTTTCCACTGCTGGCAATCACCTACCTCTAATTGCCATTGCGAAAACATATTTTATTTAAACGTATTAAACATAAGAATATAAAAAATAAAAAAAAATTGGAACAAATAAATAAAAGTGATAAAAAACAGCCTTTTAGACACTTCTGTTCTCTTGGAACTGTTATTTACTTTCATTGATTTTATACATAACTATGAAAGAATTTTGATCAGAATTCTTATGATTTTTTCCCCATCTTTTATTTATTCTGTTATATACAGATCATTCCCAATGTAGAATCTCAGTTCAAGGTAAGCCAAGATGGGAGTGCAGATGATGTTTTGGAACTCTTCAACATTGTGCGCCAGATCATGCCGCCACAACGTCCAGAAAATTTTGAACAGGTCCCACCTCAGCAAGAGGGAACACAGGATGCAGACGCAGTGGAACAAAACTAGACTGTTATTTGCTTGTTTTTACCGCGGCCAAGGACTCATGTAGCTGGGGGCATTTACATACATAGCACACAATTCTTATGTTTGTAAATCTCACACCTTAAGTTTCATATTTATGCATGGCACACAAATCCTTAATATCACATAAAAAATGACATTATTATCACTTTTTTAAATGTGAAACATGCCTTTTCAAGTAGAGGTTTTAAGCATCAACATGCTATGTATATATAACTTTTGAGGTTATAGTGATATGGTGTAAATACATAAGAATTGTGCTCGATAAGTTATTCTCAGGTTGGTATTGTCAACCATTTCTGGAGGCATGGGATGTTTTCTAAATCTTAATGTACTAGAGGCATACTTGTTCACAATGTTTGTATGTTTGGTTTCATGTGACATGCTTTTCCTAGATGACTTATCATTTGTAATTTCTATCAACATTTTTTCTCTGTAAGAAGAGGTATGTTTTTTATGTTTCATATAATTAACGCTTTAATTTATCTCAATGGTTAGGGTCTTCTTTAGGATTATTTCCTTAATTAATTAAAGAAAGATTTACATACCACTCAATTCTTATGTATTTACATTTCTAACACCACGAAATTAATAAATTTGGATATAACATCCCCTGTTAAGATAATCTTTTATGGTCTCGGGTTCATCAGTATTCTTGGACTATTAACTGATTATATCGTCAGAAGTCTATAGTATTATCATAACACTGACTAATATAATTCTATTTAATCATTAGGTGGTTAGAGGTACCATTGTTAATAATTATGAATCATTTCAACCTATGACGCTTACATAGTCTAAGAGATTATCAGGTTTTAAGTTTGATAGGTCCTGAATTCAGAAGATCTCAACACAAACAAAAAACAGGCAAAAGGAAGCATTTAGTGATAAACTAGTAAAACTGGTGCGCTATACCTGCAGTTGGATTGAACTACTGCCGAGCCAACCAAAGGGAAGATAAGATCGGTTGGTCAAATTAGCAAATTCTGACAGTTCACCAATTCTATCCTTAAAAAACAAAATAACATATACTTTTGCATGGATAACATTATTTTAAAATCAATAATTATATTTAGCAAAAAAATGAAATTTATACAACTTGGCATAACTCTAGAAAATACAACTGCAGTAAATTGAGAGGCCAAGCAAATTGGAGCACTAGAGCATTCATTTGTCACAAATTAAGATCCTCCTGCTTGAATAAAGACCTTCAGATGTGTCAAACTGGTTTGCTCTCCATCCCATGGCTAATGTAATTGCTTGGATCTCATCAATTGTGTACTTAAAATCACGTATATATGCACGTCCACCCGGCCTTAGTATGCGATCCATCTCAAGTAAGATAGTAGTGATATTGCATCTGGACAAGAAAGAAAAAAGATTTTAAAACAAGCAAGGGTGCAAGACCTAATTATCATTTTGCACTGCTAAATTTCAGTATTTGCTTGGAATATTTGAATGCATGAAGCTCAAGTGAATAGAGTCCCAAAAAGAATTGAGTTTTTACTCGGCTAAAATCCTTGTTTTCCAATCAATTTTGGAAGATGAACAAATAGCCATCAATTTTGGTTTTTTCCTCGTGGAACACAAATATTAGCAAAACTATGGTTTCAAGTTAAGGAGGCATAAACGCTTACCCTAAATGTAAGGGGTAAAATTTTATAGTATACATAATTGCAGGAGAATCTAAAGATAAAATTTTCATATTATACATCGCTAAATAAGATTTTGCTCAAATATAAGGGTGTGAGAGCAACTCCTAGCACCTCCATTCACTCCAACACTGTTCAATTTTAGGAGCAGTAATTCGATAAATGATTTTATTTCCCAAATTAAAACATTAAATGGCCAGGCATAGACTAGAAACTGGTCAGTGCTGATGGTAAATCATTCCCAATTTGAAATTGGAATTGTAACGATTCAAGTAGCCACTTACCTATTGTATTAAAAAAAAAAAAGGAAAGCTCACACGAGTTTGTTACCTTTTCTGCTCTCTAGAGAACAGGCCATATGCATGCAATAAATCATAAGTTCTGGGATATGTATCGAAAGGTTCACACCTGCATTGGGAAAGAAAAAAAATTTATGAAATAGATTTTTATACATTAGTTCATAATAAAAAAATTCATATTTGGTGGTGAAAACTAACTTGGTGCTTCACCAAAAAAGAGAGAATAACTCCCAACATTATTTCTTAATAAATTTCAAAAAAAGAGTCAAGTGTCAAAATAGTCCCCTGACTACTTTTATGGGGCCCTTTTAGTCTCTCAGTTTATATAAAGTATTAAATTAATCCGCGGACTCTTTAATAGAAGCTGAAATAGTCCTCTTGAGGGTCATTTCAACCCATATTAAAAGAGTATAGGGGCTAAATTGATACTTATATACACTCCAGAATTACAATGGCTCTCTTGAAAAAAATCAGGGGATCATTTTGATACATTTCTCTAAAAAAAACAATAAACAAAAGATAAAAACAAAAAACAGCTTCTGAGCACAAATCCAAGTATATCTCTACCGATTAAACCCATGTGATCAGAATTCAACAGGAGTACCTATACTATGCAATTTCAACCAAATAAAATTGTCATTGCTATGTTACTATTATAATTAGCTACGTGAAATTTGAAGCTCCCACAAGAAAGACGGATTATTCACTGAGATTTAGTGCAGTTTTAATTGATACTGATGAATTACTTATTTAAGATAGGTCAAACGGGTTCATGAAAAGACTTTCTGTCATTAAAAATCTAATGTAAAAACTATGAAGTACTTTGTTAGCATCCCAAAAAACAATGAGCAGTCAAATTTCATGGGGGAAAACAAACATAAAAAATAAAAATATCATAAAAGATATGGAACTTAGAGAAGCAAATGAAGGTTCAAACCAATCATGGACAACTCCTATTAGCCCTCGGTCATATATTACAGGCAGTGTGTTAGGTTCGATTGTCGGAACTACATTCATCACCCAGCTGTTAGGCTGGAGATCAATCATTGCTGCTGCAAATCTGTCATAGAAAAGAAAAAAATACATTTCATCATTTACACATGCTAAATTAAACAATAAGAACAAAGAAGTCGAATGAATTAGAAGAGTTGCAAAATAGTCCCCACCAATTGAATCATATAGTTTGACCTTTAACAGCAGAAGTTCAAGACGTAAACGGATAGTGATACGGAACACAACTTAGTCAGCAAATCACTATTTCTTCAGCCGAAGGGGCTGTTTGGCAAAGGCTTTTAATAGCATTTATCACTGGATTTACTAAATCCAGCCAAACGATAAAATGCAGGAGTTTCATAGATTTACAATTTTCAGATTTAGTAAATCCAATTTTGCCTTCATTTGGCCTAAATCTAGATTTACTAAATCCGAGAGACGGGTGGATTTAAGGATTTAGCAAATCATCCTAACATTAAATCCTACTTGTAACCAAACAACCCATTAGTATAAGCATTCAATGTGATTAACTTAACAGAGTGATTAGCCGATTACATTTTTGTTGTGATCACGTGATTTCTCTTTCAAAAAGAGACACTCTTGTCCAGACTATTAGAAATATTATTGAGTTTTTATTTTCCCAAGGCAAAAATTATCATAGCATAAAACATAAATTAATATGAATTTTCAATGGAAAATAGGATTACTAAATCAAAAACTCAGTAGCACCTACCTTAAAAGCTCGTGTTATTATACCTCTCAAAAATCTTTAGAATACTTGTATAATTGACTGGCAAAACCACAAACAAAATTTACTTCTAGACATCATACTAATCAAATATGCAACACTTTCTTCAGCCAATTTGACTTTTGAATTGTCTATTTAAAATTTTTCCAGTTTTACGAATAGTAGCATTAAAATTAGAAGGATGTGATATTTAAAACTACGTACCCTCCAAGTCCAGCTCTCATGTCCATAACATTTCGAAGGTTCATTTCCTTCCAACGAAAAGCATTGACATAGCTTCCAATTATTTCATTCCAGTATGCAGATTCGGCTTTGAAAAGCTCATTTTTAGCCATGTAAGCATCCATTTGCACCGCTTGAAGCCTTTGCGGTGGTACATGCAGGCGATCAGGCCAAGCTGAAACACCTCTTTCAAATCCTGTTTCAGGAAGTCTGCTGATGCAAGCTTTCAGATTAACATACCTGAATCGCAAAGAGCATAAATAATTCGCAGCAATTTAAGCAAATCAAAGTAACATGTCATCAAGAAAACTTCTTTAAGTTTCATGTTATGCTCAATAGTACTAAGCTTGGTGAGTTGCTTATTTTATCTTTTTAATTTGGATTTTTCTTCTTAATTTCTACATGCGTGTATTTCCTAGTTTTCGTTGTTTAATTTGATTTTAAACTGCAGCATCCCTTTTGCTTCAAATAGGACCCCTAAGGCTAGGACGTGTACAATTGAATGAATTAATTTTAAGATTTCCTTACAAGACTTAACTTTGTGTTGGACGAGAAAGGGGAGTCCTGGCCCGGCCATTTGAATGGAGTAACGCAACTTAATCAACCACACACGGGAGAGGATCAAAGATGGTCCGGTCAGAAGAGAGCTTTGATATGTATGAATAAAGGGAATGAAGAGGAAATTAGTTTTGAAATAAAGACCAAAAAGCAAGATCTGTTCCAAGCACCATTGCAGATGGGTGGGTGGGAGACATTCACCCACGAGGTGTGAGCACAATAATGAGAAAACTTTGGTTGTGGACAAAAATGGATGTAGGGTAGTTGACGCAAGAGGGAGGAGCATGTTGGCTCACAAATAACACTCTCTCATGAACTTTTGAGCTCAATGTGTCTCGCAGAAAGGCCAAGGAAGGCTTAGGCAAACTCAAAATAGGCTCATGCAAGAGGTCGAGAAGAAGGACCCTTAAAAGGTGTTTGTGATGTGGCAAATGAGCCACTGGAGACACAATAGATCAGAATGTGGGTGGATACGTAGTTGAAAAAAGGATTGATCATAGCATTACGTAAAAAAGTAACATTTAAAACACATTACCATGCCAAATAAAAAATTTTGACTTTGAGAATACGGTCTTAGAAAACAGAACGCAGAACTTGGGATGAAATAGTTCTTTAAAACTGAAAAGAAGCTTTAAATACCAGACATCATCCGGGTTATCATCTGGGTCACACAGTGAAGGTTGAACTTCAGCTTCACGTCCGTCATAACAAGTGTTGTTCGAAGGCTTTTCCATATAGCAATATATCCTTCCTTTTTCACAAGCTCCCAACAAATACGAGCGGTTAGATTCACCATCTCTATCACAGTGAAGTTAAAACAACAAGTTAGGAATGTATTTTCCATGTAATAAAATCAGCTATGATCGATAAATTTTATAAACAAATTAGCTACAAATTATAAAGAAAGAGGTAGAGTATAAAATTAGTAAAAAACAAATATGAAGATCAACACTTGAGCTTTCCCTTTAATCTAGTTGATTTACCAAATTCTATTTAATCAAAATTTCTCAAGATGGCTGCTAAGTAATGAGTTTGAAAAGAATAGTTGCAAATCATAGGAAAAGTGGTAGAGTAGACGATTAGCTGTAAATTAAAGGAAATTTTTAAAAAAAAATGCCTGCAAATTATAGGGAAAGAGGTAGAGCAGAAGATTCGTACAAAAATGAATATGAGGGTGAACATTCAAGTGCTTTTTTATTTTTAAAATTTAGTTGATATGCCTAGTTCTATTTCAGCAAAATTACTCATAATGGATGCTGAATAATGAGATTGAACTTCTTTGGTAATATATATACAAGGCTGAAGAAGACCAACTTCTAGTTAGTGGGAATTATAAAAAAAAATTGCTGCCTAGAAACAATGTTTGAAGAGCTGAACCGTGCATAACAAAAATCCTCAAAACAAATTTACCTTTCCATGCTTCTTGCTGGGCCTCTTCATGTTTATACACAGGTTGTGCTGCCCAAACAAAGTATCCTCCCGACCTCAGCATTCTGTTGACCTCAAGAAGCAAGATTCCACCTTCATCATAATTGAGAAAACTGATTAGTATAGAAGAGTCAAATGAGCAATGTTTAAGTAATCAGATTAGGCCATGTATAATTCAATCCGGTTCCACGCTGACTTGAATTGGTTCAGTTTAAGCAAACCATTAATATGGCAACCAAACCAATAATTTTGGTTGGTCCAGTTTAGGCCCTTAAATCTTTAGAAATCTATTTTTTATGATTTCTTTCCGGTTCTAATTGAATTTAAATGACTTTCAATAAATTGGTACATATTGATTTGATGACCTACTTAAAATGATTGATCATTTAAATGTTTGTAAGAATTCATGGTTCAACAGAAAAAATTTAAAGATGCCACCTGAATTAATCGTACAAAATAAGGATTGGGTACAGAGTATATAATTATAATTACACATATGTATATAATGGTTAATCAATTCAATTGAATTTCTTAAGATTTTATAAAACTTCATATTGAAATCAAAGCAAGTTCAACTTATAGAATATGTAAAACAAATCAAAATGAAACAAAATCTATAAGTGTAGCCGAATTCGTTTGGATTTTTAGTTTAGTTGAGTTCCTTTACGCAAAGAATAGCCTCGAGTTATCTTCAAAAATAAGAATGATAAATAAAAATGACCAGGCCAAAATTTAAGGTAATCTGCGCCAACTATTTGGAAGGCTAAAAGATGCGATAATTGATTTGAAAGAACAACATACGCTGCAGTTGTATGTGAAGATATATATTTTTGTATTTCTAGTGATAAAAATGATTGGTCTTACTATGATTTTTATAATGATGAATGATAAACTATGCCTTAAATTTTCAACATGAGCAATCAATTATAGAGTAACAATTGATGGATGAAGTAAGAAACTAAATTTGACCCCAAATTCTTTTTTTTTTTTTTTTGAAGAACCCTTTTGGGTGTATGCACCTAATAGTGGAGTGCCATTATTATAGAGTTAAGCTCTTTCTTAATCACAACTAGAATACCCCTCTATTCTAATAAAGGAATGAAAACAATGCTCTAATATACAACCAAACAAATAGATGATTGTGCATGATTAAAACCTCAAAAATAGAGAGGTAGAGAATGACCTAGGGTGCTACTGATAAGTGAAAATATACAACAATAATGAGGTGATTGAAGTAGCATCATTAAGAAAACAAACGCCTCAAATTTCAATACCTCCATCAATCATCTTCTTTGTGTTAAGATCTTTAGAAAGAGTAAGATAAAATATTGTCGAACAGTTAAGAGATTTAATAAGGTAATATATAGACAAAAGGATTAGAAAAAATCACAAGAAATCTAAAATATAGCAAAAAATGTTTACCAAAACTGTAGGATATATATATAACATTGTCTTAAAGTCAATGAGAAGATGGACAGATCCTTTTTCTGAAGACCAAAGAAGAAGAGTTATCAACAAATGATAATATTGTATAATGTTAATGTTCGCTAAATATTCAAACCTCAACAACATGATCACTCCTCACGCAAGCGGACCATCCTCTTCATGATTGGGAAGTCAAGGCCACCAATGCAACAACTTCATCCATAATGATTAATACCATCTCTTGTTCCAGTGAAATAATATGATTAAAATAAACAAAAGGTGGAGCAGGCAAGTCAATGAAGAACATTGGCTTTAGGATGGCCCAATGTGGAAAATTTTTGGAAATTCACCTAAAAGAGTGAGAAAAATATCAATGTGCACGGGCATATTAGACGGTGGATGTCGAGAGTCAGAGTGAAGAGAAAATGAGGGTCGTGGCTAGAGTTACTAACTCTAATACCATAATAGAGAATAAAGTTAATTCTTAAATTCTTACACGAAAGAGGAGCCCTCTACTTATAATAGAAAAATAAAAAAGGTGTTTCAAGATTCAACAAAATAAGCATATATTACAAACTAAATATAAATAACTTTCCAATTTGGTATTATTCTATGTTATCAACCAATACAACCAAAATACTTGTATTATTATAAGCTATCAACCTCTTACTGACAATGGAGCCATTCTCATATTATTCCATGCCCACCAGACTATCATAAATTGAATCATTAAGGTATTCATCATCATCATTAGAGTTAACTATTTCCTTGAAGCTTTAAGAATTGACTTTCTCTATTCGTACATTCATGGCAATGTTACATGATAGGTTACCTTGATTTTGTGCAAATCTTTTCAATTACTTCTAAACATGTTACCTTGCACCTACCTATTTTTCTTTTTAGTCCTTCCACATTAATCGTGCCTAGTAGTCTTATAAATGAATTATATCTTCTAATATATATGTCAAAAACACCTCTATGTGCCACTAGCTTAGAGTATTGAAGAAATTCAAATGGCAACTACAGCATAAAAGGTTTATGGTAACTTGCATAAAGTAATTTGCCACCAACTCAAGAAAATTTATGAAACAGAAGCTTGCAATCATAAGTTGGTTTTATATAAGCAGTTAGCATTGTCAAATTACGATTCAAAAATTTTCAAATGGCTCTACATGCAATATCATTCTTTGAAGCACATTTTTATTTCTTTTAATCCCTATACACCATCAAAGAGTGAAGGAGAACATAGATCCCATAGTGTAAACCTAAACACGGTATGAGAATGGTTCCATTGCCAATAAGAGGTGTTAGTATAAGAATGCATAGACAGTGTGGTGTAGGCAACCATTTTTAACTAAAATATGAACATTGAGTTAATTTCTTATGACGGATAAAAAAGAAAAAAAGAAAATTTTATACCATCTCGAGTCCAATTTATCCTACATCTTGAGCAATGAACTAGGTCAAATGCTTGACTTGGATACAACAACCTATGTGTCGCAAAAGCTGCTACCATTGCAGGGAGACCACGTTCAAGGGCAAATTGAATCTGGTTTTCATGAGTATCTTTTGGAGCTATTGACATGGTGATAACATCTCTTGAAAACAAATTAGCACCAAAACTTGCCACACCACATCCAACATCAAGAACAATTCTTGTATTGGAACCAAATGCAATATCTTGAACCATCTGTCAAAAAAAGTAAGGAGGACATTATTGTAGCTAGATAGAAAATTTAGATAGGACAAAAAATTAAAGGACATGCATATGACTACGTATAAAGTAAGGAAGATGTAGGGTGACCACAGAGATCTGTTGAATATATTGATCCGCCCCATGTATAAATTGCGTTCCTCCTCCTGGAAATCTAAATTTTTCCCCATCTCTTGTAATCCAATTTTGCCCTCCTTTTTCTTCAACCAAGCGTGTATGTGGAACATTGTTGAACCACACCTACAATTGCAATATCATTTAAACTTTTTTCACCAAAGAGACACAAAATCAAATCATGGGAACAAAAACCTAATATACAATTTCATTAGAAATTAACAGAAAAAAAACAATTAGATTCCAACTCTGTAGCAACTAAAATGTTCTTATTAGGGGTTATGAAAGAGGAAACAAACTTAAATTGCTAGATTCCATCCAAACTTAAAAAAGACTTTAATTAATACAAATTCATAATTAATGACAATTTTTGCTTGGGTTTTACAAATAACATTCTGTTTCAGAAAATAAAATGTATACTACTTGATTTCTCACTTAACAAAAATGTCACATGCTTAAGAGAAAAAGGTTCAGATTTTCAAGAAGACTAGTAAGCATAAGCTATTTCAACGAAAACACAATGACTAATTTAGAAACACAAAACACAAATCAAGGGCCCTCATGGAAAAGAAGAATTTTATAAAAGAAATCAGGATACTGGTGAAATAACATGAGCTATTTCTAATGAAAAGTGATCTAGTCTAGAACACCTCGCTGCTTATGGGGCATTAAAGGAAATAGTGGTCGAAAAGAAAAAATACATGAATCATATGAACAAGGTTTCTCCACGAGAATGATTTTGTGATAAAAAAAAATATATATCTTTTTCCTTTTTATTGAAATACCACATGATCATGATAAAACCTACACATTTCACTGAACCTTACATGATACAGGTGGATAGAGCTTTTTAAGTAGAACACTAGTTTATCCTTCAAAGATTACAAATTTTTGTGCATATAGAAAAGAAAAACACATGTATCATTAGGCAACACAAGTATTTGACACAGCTTCCAAACGCTGTCAAACCGACAAAAACAAATCATAAATAGGGAGAAAAACATAGATAACTTCACAGGGAGAAAATTATGCATAAAATCATTAGTAATGCTATATCTAATTGTTAGTTGAAAGTAGCAAAAGTGCCAATTACCTTAATTCCATGTTTTATTGATCAAAAGCAAAAACCACAAGTGTCCATTTAGAGTGGTTCAAATTTTAAATAAAGACGTCAGAAGCCAACTATCATGCAAAAATAGTAATTGCCCGGTTTCGACTTAAATACTGACCACGCTGCCATTACACTAAAAATCGTACATACATTTGACACAGCTAAGTTAACGACACAATTTAATGAAAACTAAACGTGTTGGACTGCTTGGATCCTCATGGATTAGTATTATAGGCATATAACAATAGATTGTTGCAATCTACAGCCAAAGAAAGCACGAAAAAGAATTTTGGCTCAACTGACCTCTTCTTTGCTCTTCGGCCAAGGAATCGGAGTCTTATAACCCTCGGGCGCTGGAACCAAGCAATTCAACCGTTTCCCCTCATCCGGGCAATGCCGCTCAAACTTCTCCCCTCGTTCCGACGCGTTAAACCTCTCGATCGCCTCGAGGTTATCCAAACACGGAATATACTCCCTCATGCTTGCAACACAGGGTTGAAACCTGTCAACCCTAACCTTCCCCTCGCCCACACCAGACTCGACCATCGTCTCGTTCCCCAATGCCAGATTTCCCCCCACCTCCAAATCAAATAACCCAGCATCGAAGTCGTCCTTCATCTCCCCATTCTGGTCAACAACCTCAAATCTCTCCAAGGATGGAGGAGGAGGCGAGGGGATGAGTACAGGCAGCGGAAGAGGAGGGACTTGAGTGGAGGTGTTGGAGATAAGCAAAGAGATGTTGATTGTGCGGAGTGAATTGGGGGATTTGGCCAGAAAAGGGGCGTTGTCTGCTTCGCTGGCATTGGTGTTCAGGTTGAAGAAGATGAGCTGAGTGGGATCGTGGGACCAGTGCTTGCCGAGGAAAAAGGTGCCGATGCACGCAAGGAATAGTGCGGCAATTTTTACAGAGAACGTCGACTTGAAGAGATCGACGAGATCTTTCATACCTCTGAGAGAGAGAGTGGGATGCTCGGAGAAGAAGGGAACAAGGAGTCGGGTTCAACCGGACGGGGGTTTGCCCATTGCTTTGAGCCGTAATCGGCAAACCAAAAATAACAGGAGCATGCATTTTAAAAAGGATGCTTTACATACAAAACACTCAGTTACCACCTTTTTTATACATGAAATATATATTTCACTTTTTTAAAATTAAAATAATTTTATTTTCATATCATATTAAAATTTTAGGTGGTATAAATGTAAGAAGTAAAGTTTAGGTGCTAGATATGTAAATGCATAACTATTAGTTAGGCGGCGTGTATATAAATGTCCATAAAAAAAATATTATGCTAATATAACTTATCTATTGCTATTCTGATTATATAATTTCTTTCGTTGTGATCAAGTCGAGCAAAGTCAACAAACCATAGAAAGTGATGTTCAGGAATCAAAATAATAATATATTATTTAAATTACTAAAAATAAACAGATGATACCTTATTGTTAAGAAATGTGAAATAAATATACTTAATTAAATTTTAAATAATTAATATAACAAACAGTTGGTTTAGCTTATGAACATAAATAAATGAATTGAGTGATTAAATAGAAAAAACAATTTTAATGAGTATTTATTAGGCTAAGCTAAGTTATTCAATGAGTGCATTGATTTATGTAATAAAATAACTATTTCTCTTTCGAGCAAGATGATCATTCAAATTGAAAATTTTCACTATGTCTTCATTTTGAATTAAAGCTCCCTTAATTTCTTAACTTTTTAATTTTTTTATACCTAAACCTTCTCACTGTTATCCACGAGTCATCTCACCTCTTCCTAGCTAGAGATTCGTGTTGTATTGCATTTCTATTTCTATTCTAAGTCTTGGTTATAATCCTTTTGAATTTGAGTAACAATATTCGTACTTTCTTTGTGGATTGGGCTTTCTGCTCAAGTATCAGGATCAGAATAATCATATATTGATTTACTCTCTTTTCTTTTCTGTGCATTTTTTTAGGGCATTTACATACATAGCACACAATTCTTATGTATTTACATCTCTCCATGAACTGTCATATTTACAATCCGTACTCAAATCTTTAATATCACATCCAAAATAGCATTGATATAATTGTTTAAAAGTGAAATATAATTTTCATGCATAAGCTTAAAACACAAAAACGCTAAAAATGTCAATATTAAAGTTTGTGTGAGATATATAAACACAGAAGAATTGAACAATTGTGTGCTTAGGTATGTAAAATTGCCTAATATTTAATGCTAAGGGAATGAATACACATGGCTTCAAAATTTATGTAGATTACATTGAAAATGCACAAAGGTTCCTAACTTTCATACTTATGTCACCAGCATGCAAATAATAAGCCATGCTTCAACATAAATGAGAAAATTTAAGAAACAAAATTGCAATATAATAAAATTTCTGACAAGAACATAAATTTTCAGTCTCCACTAGGCTAAAAACAAAAAATAAACAAGACAGTTTCTTGTTAAATAAGTGATTTGTAAGCAAGTGAAGTTTATGCATTAAAAGGTTCCTTGTCATAATTGCATGAATCCCAAGTATACAAATTGATAAAATACATAAACACTTACAACCTGGAACTTTGAAATTCATAAATTTAATTTTTATCATTTGTACAAATTCCTTTCAACTGTCAACTCTCAAAAATTTGTTAACAGGTGATTTGAAATAAAAGAGAAGTCTGAGAATGAAAATCCATATTTTGATCATTGCACAAATCCAATATACAAATGGCGAAATTACAAGAACACCCAAAACATTAAGTTTAATACACATAAATGAAATTTGGATCATTTGAAGAATTAGGACATGAGGACAGTGGGGATTGACTTCTCCGGGTTGCTAGGAGGTCTGAAGCAATTTTGGCAAAGTTTCCTTATGGTTTGTGCACACTCTCCATTTGGCCGTGGAGGATGGCTTAATTTATAAAGGTGGTTGTGGTGGTCACCAAGGCCAGCCATGGTGGTAGAGGGGTCGCTTTGGTGGAGGGAAGAAGTGCTCTAATGGCCAATTGGGTTTAACCATCTCAGATGGGTTCAATTTTGGGGTTAAGTCATTTGGGGCTTCTCGGCCATGGTGTTTTCTGGCGGCTTGGGTGGTTAGCTGGCCAAGGTCAGGTCACATTCAGGTTCAGGTGAGCCAGAGAGGTTGAGTGGTGGAATAAAGTTGGACTTTGGATGGCTCCACGGTGAAGATTCAATGGGAATTTGATATTTTGGCAAATTGGGCTAGCTTGAGTTTAATCCCTTGGTCATTTGGCTAAACCTGATCCCTAAGTGGTTGAAACAGCTCCTAAGACCCTTTAGCAAGTTTTAGTGAAGTCAAATGGCTGGTTTGGGGCATTGGGTAAGGTTTAAATGCTTGATGAAATGGGTAAATCCAAGTGGAGAGGGGAAGGGAGAGTGGTCAATTCCCTTTTGACATTTTTGGCAAATTTCACCTTAGAATGGCCATGGAAAGTTTCATCGGTCATGCCATGCCATTGATGATGCCATGAGGATGTTTCATGCAAATGGAATGTTTGATTTTGTGAATTTTAAATGAGAGAGATCAACATGCCTAATTTGGGTAAAGCTTGATGTGTATGCATGATATGCTTCATGTGATGCCATCATGAGTTGATTTAAATTGCCATGAGATGATGAAAAGTAAATTAATTGTCATATGGGCTCAAATTGGGCTTTTGAAATTAACGTCATGGGCTTTTAAAAAAAAGGCATGAGTATGGGCCTTTTAATATGCAGTAGATGATTTTGGGTTAATCAAATTGGATTGAAATTGGTTGAAATTGGGTTTAGATGTGTTGAAATTTGATTTGAAATTTGAAATTGGGACATTTGAATTGGTAATGAGGTTTCAATTTGGAGGATTTAGGATTTTAGGTCAAAATTGGGGCTTTTGGTTTTAGGCTGGGTTTGGGTTTGGGTATGGTCCAATTAATGGTTCAAATTGGTCTAGAAGAATGTTAGGAAGAGTTTAGAATTCAAATTTGAATAAATTGGGTTGGTTATGGTGTTCAAGTTGGTGGATTTTGAGGGGGGTTTGGTTCAAAATTTAAATTAAGGTTTGGGGTTGGTTCAATTAAGCTTCAAATTGGTATAGATTGGGATTGGATGTGTTGAATTTGATTTTAGAATTGAAATTGGGTTAATTTAGGATCAATTAGGTAGAAATTGGGGTTGATTTAAGGACTTGGCAATTTAGGTGTAAATATGGGATTCTGGTCAAAGTGGGTCAATGTAGTCAAATTTGACAAATTTAGGACAATTGAATGATATGGGGAAGTTTGAAATGATTTAATTGGGTGAAATTTGAATTTTTTGCAATTTTGAGTATTTAGGAGTATTTTGGTAATTTGGCCAATTTTGGTAGGATTTAGTGCAATTGGGTCAATTGGTGGTTCAAAATGATCTGGATAAAGCTTTGGAATGAATTTGAAGGTTTTGGTAAGTATTGGGAATTTTGATTTGAAATTTGGGATTCACAGTGAAATTAGGGTTCAGAGGTGTTGGGTCTTAACCACGCCTAACCACTTTGATACCAAGCCTAGCCAAATGGTAAGCTCTTTATGAATCTTCACATATTGATCATAGCCATCTTAATCAAGGATTAGAGACTTGAGACCATCCGTGTGAGTTTCTTAAAATGGTAAAGGGGAATTCAGAGGTATGTGTGTGCAAGATCCAGCTCCAGTCACCCAAGGTTGTCCTAAATCCAATTAATCCTATAGGAACTCATCCTTGAACCTCCACCTATTGATCTTAACCTTCAAATTGGCTTGGAGATTTGTGATCATCCATGTAGGGTTTCAAGAGAGCTAGGAAATGGTTTAGATTTTCTAAGTGGTGGACTCCATTTCTAGTCTTCTAGGATAGTCAAAGGGAAGCCCTATTACTAGATCATAATCACTAAGAGGAGGATTAGACCTCACAAAAAATGAGGTCAACATGGGGTTTTATACATAAAATGATAGGAGAGTGAGTTGTTGTGCTGTGAAGTGAAGAATGAGAATGGAGTTTGGGAGCTGGGTCATGGCAAGGGAGAGAAGCAGAGGAGGAAGGAGGTGGGGAAGTATTGTCCAAGTTGAGTGTGGGAGAAGGGTGAGAATTAGTTGCTTTTGGGAAGGAGGCGTTATGGGATTGGAAGCTTACCAAAATGAGGAGATTGGAGGAGAAAAGGCCTAAATCATGCCTTGGTTGGGGAGCTCGCCCAAGTAAGGAAGGTTGATGTGAGTTTGGTGGCGAATCGGGCAAGAGGGAACAGAGGGAGGTCCATCATGGAGAAGGAAAGAAAGAGATAGAGGGAGAGAGAGCTGTTGGTAACTTTATTTATTATTTTTGTTATTTTTTAAATATATGTTATGATGTGAGGTTTCACTGGAGAGAGGAAAGGGAAGATAAGTGAAGGAAGCTTGGGTTTCATGATTTTGGAAAAAAATATGAGCGAGAAGGGTATGTTTAGGTTTTGTCTAAAAGAGAAAGGCGTTAGGCTGGAGTTGTGAGATAGGGAGATATATATATATATATATATATATATATATATATATATATATATATATATATATATATTAATGATTTATTTTTACATTTATATTTTTATTTTATTTTATTATTATTATTCTTATTATTATTATTATTTTATTCTATTATTATTATTTAATATAGCTTTTTGTCCACACACACACCCATACTTATGTGTGTGTGTGTGTGTGTGGTGTGTGTGTAATTGAAATTAAGATTTTAATTTTAGAAAGGTAAAACAAATAAGGTCTCATATATTTGATAGTTTGAATTAAATAAGCACAATACTACCAAACAATGCATCTATCTAGGAGGGCAAACACATTATTTGAATAGTGAGGCTCAATTAAATAAACTAAGGAATTTATGACATCTGTTTGATCTGCGAAACTATTTTTTATAAGCCGACAAGTTCTCCTATCTAATACAACAAATTAGATAAGGTTTACATTATCTGGGTTCTTAAGTTTCCTATAAAAGCAAACCCGTACAGTTAATTACATCTTAGATAACCGAAGTCTCCTAAGAATACTCTCGATTAAAATCAATAGTTTTGTTTTAAAAAAATTCAAAGTTTAAGTTTCCAAAGATTGACACAAGAAAACAAAAAAAGAACGACTCACAAATAGGAACAGTTTATTTTGGGGTCCAAAGGAACGAAGTAAGAGATATTATGGATGTGAAGCAAACTTCATTGACTTCCTAACTATCATATTTATTTGACTTTAACTTTGAAAAAAATGTTATTTGATGTTTCATCCTGCCAGTTTTATTATTTAGGGCTTATATTTATATGATACGGTCATACAAATGGCCTGAAAGATAGGAGATTTTTTTAAGCAATTTAAGAGTTCTTTGAAGGCCAATTAATGACTACACTAATGAAAGAGAAGAAATATTACTCCAAGCAATAAGTGGGTAACTTGGTAAAGCTTATAAAAATTGAGACTAAGACATTAATCAGATTATAATCTAATTTTTAATAGACATTGCTACAACTAAGATGGTTTTACCCTAAAACTTTTTTTTTTTGGGGTCGGGGGGTGCGTGAGTTACTTAATATTTTTATTATTCTATATAATATATGCTAAATATTTAAATCAGATACACCATTGCATCGTTTAATTTTATTCAAAAATACAACACATACTACAATTAAATATCTATTACTCAACCAACCGCTCTCCTAATTTTAAACCCTCCCCCTAATTTTAAATCCTCCATATTTTAAATTCTTCATATTTTAAATATTTTTAAATCATTCTAATCATTTCTTTTTTAATATATATATATATATATATATATATATATATATATATATATATATAACCAATTAGAATTATGTCATCTATAAGAAAAACTTACACCAAAACACCTTACTAAAGCTATTTTTGTAAACATCGTCACAAATAATCAAAAAAGAAATTAACGCAACTCTTTGCTGCAGTCCTATAATTGCCAACTTTGTTGGCAATGTAATAATTATCTACTCATCATACATGGCACAACCCTTCGATAATATATACATTCCTCTAGCATACATGATTCATTTTTTATCCGAATTAAACCAAAGTACACTAAGAATGGCATATATTTCACAAATTTTCACTTCAAAAACCTGAACATGTCATATATATATATATATATATATATATAATGACAAATAAATAAATTCACATGTAAAGAAAATTGCTCTTGCTAAGTGGCAGTTAGCACTAGAGAAGCATGTTATTTCAAAAAGAATAGTGTATAAGGCAGAAAAGACACGAGTTTGTTTGGCAAGTCATTTGAATCTCTGACGTGCTTTAGAGATTAAAGGTAATAAACTAAACTCATGAGTCAATTTTTTAAAATAAGTTAATGCAATTAAAAATACTTAAAAATAAATAAATATCAAATATGAAAATTCATGCTGATGTCAATTTTTTATGAAGTATATAAAGTATATAAAAAAAATGAATCAACTAATCTCTTAAGATTAAACACACAGATCAATACATGACATTTCTTTTTAGTACAAATCAATTAAAAAGAGCAAGTATGCAGGCTATAAAAGAGAGAATCCCTTTAGCCTGACTTACAAGCTTATAAAAAATTTATTACATTCAAATTTCTATCATATCTTTCCATGAATTTGTAGGAAGGAAGAAAACCTTACTAAATGATACATTGTTATTAGATCTACTGCAAAGAAACCTTTGTTATGTGAAACTATTGTCCTCATCCGTGGCTTCATATGGAATCCAATGGCCTCGTTTATGTGTGGTAGCGAGGTGCCCTAATCTCGCAGGAATTGACACGAGCAGAAAACCAGAGCGAGCAGATAAATTCGTCAGTTGATGAAGCCTCAGGGGAAATGTTGACAAACACCAATATTTTTGAATCACCCCCAATACAAGGCTTGAATCACCAAAATAGTTATAGAAAGGATAAATAAAATATAAATGTTAATTAAAACTGACAAATTACATTGTTTTTTTCCGAATTATTTTCCAAAGAAAAAATATTAATCACAAAGACATTGATATTAGCACATAAACAAAATATATCCAAATTTGACTAAAGTTGGCTACTAGAAATTAAAATATTCATACTTGCTTTAAGAAGATACGTCAATTTTGATAAGGAACGTGATCATCTTTCTTGGCAATGACAAATATTACATCACTCAAATATGATAAGCTTTTATTGATCGCCTAAAAAAAAAACGGAAGAAATTATCATAAATTCACCCAAAGAAAAAAAATAGCATACTAAACAAGCAAAATCTCACTTGAGTTTTCTTTAGGCGATCACCAGTTGGCTTGACAAGAAATTCACTTACAACAAGATCTATTAGGTTCAAAACACCTTTAACCGGTTGTTCTTCGGACTGGGGAAATAAAATCAGTCAATTAATTGTTTACTAGTTTATCAAGACAGAAAAAAAAGTCACAACTCACATCATTGTTTCAGATATTCTTAGGACGAAAACAAAATGATTCATTGATGACTGTACATTTTGTTTTCACCCTAAGAATACCTGGAAACATTGATGTGAGTTGTGACTATTTTTCTTCTGTCTTGCTAAACTAGTAAACAGTTATGACCGGCTTTATTTCCCCAATCCACAGAACAACAGGTTCAAGGTGTTTTGAACCTAATAGGTCTTGCTGGAAGTGAACGTCTTGCCAAAAGTGGCTAAAATGGTGATCGTTTAAAAGAAACTCAAGTGAAACTTTGTTTGTTTAGTATGCTATTTTTTGTGTGAATTTGTGATAATTTTTTCCGTTTTTTGTTTTAGGCAATTAATAAAACTTATCATCTTTGAGTGGAAATATTTTCAATTGTCAAGAAAGATGATCATGTTTCTTAGAGAAACTCAAAATTGATGTACCTTCTTCAAGTATCAATATTTTCATTTATAGTAGCCCAATTTAGTCAAGTTTGATATAATATGTCTGTGTTAATATCAATGTATTTGTGATTAATATTTTTTTCGTTTGCAAATAGTTCGGAAAAAAATAATGTAATTTATTAGTTTTAATTAATATTTGTATTTTCTTTGTCCTTACTATAATTTGTGATTCAAGCCGTCTTGGGGGTGATTCAAAAACATTGATGTTTGTCAACATTTCACCTGAGGCTTTATCAGCCGGCGAATTTATCTGCTAGCTCCGATTTGTTGTTCGTGTCAATTCCTGCAAGATTGGGCTACCTCACCGCCATACACAGATGAGGTCATTGAATTCCAGATTAAGTCATGAATGAAAATAATTTCTTTGCAACAAATCTAACAATGTGTCATTTAATAAGGCTTTCTCTCTTTCTATCAATTTATGGAAATGTATGCTATAGATTTGGATGTGATCATTGTTTGATAAACTTGTAAGTTAAGCTAAAAGGATTCACTCTTTATAGCCTATATACTTGCTCTTTTTAATTAGATTTGTACTAAACAAAAATGTCATGTATTGATCAGTGAGATCAATCGAAGAGATTAGTTAATTAATTTTTTTATTAACTTGATAAAAGATTGACATCAGCATGAATTTTGATCTTTGATATTTATTTATTTATTTATATTTTTAATTGCAATAGCTTATTTTAAAACATTGACTCATGAGTTTCATTTATTTCTTTTAATCTCCAAAGCAAACGTCAGAGGTTCAAATAACTTCCCAAACAAACTGATGTTTTTTCTGTCTTATACACTGTTTCATTTCGAAATAACATGCTTCTGTAATACTTTTTATCAAATCATATGTCCATGTACCACTCAGAAAAATGTAATTTTTTAATGCAAACAATTCATCTTATTAATATTGCTAAGGCACTCATGTTTTACATGAGTGGCCCATGCTAATTTTGGGGAGTTGTGATCCTAATTACTTGTCTCCTTATAAATTGTCATTTTTAATCTGATTTATAATCAATTATCAATCAACATTATTCTACCGCATCTCTCTCTTTACTCTTACCCTATGAGTTTTGGCTATATTTTCTTTGTACATATTTTTTTACCACTTGATCTCTCTCTAGTCCACTATTATATTCTTTGGGCATATTCCCAAACTTAAAAATGATGGGGATGTTATAATGTGATTACCAGATATTTGTACATTTTATGACAATATCCCTTCCTTTTGATCACAATTTTTGGAATAACATCATTTGTTCATGTATCTATTGCTTCTCACCGCCTGCCGCTTCTTTTTTTATCTACTCCATAACACCCAACTACCTCCATATGCAAAATAGCTAATTTTTTATATGCTTCGATTGGGGATTATTTTGGACTTTAGCCTTAAATCTACACAATTCTACTGTATTATGAAGAGGTAAACGATGAATTATTTATCATCTTATTCACCCCTCCAGATTTTTGTCTATTTATCTCATCCTATAATCTTTTTTTTGCATGTTTATTGCCTCTATACCCGCGAAATTAATAGCATTACTACATCTTCTATAAAAATTACTATGTATGTTGAGATAAGTGTCATTTATAAATGAAATACAATTTGATTGCCCCTCACTAAAATCAAATATATATTACTCATTGTTGAGTTAGGTTCTGCTCAAATTTCATTTTCATAGCTCTATTGATCAGCGTGACGCACCGCAAGTTCCCAAAAATTTCAGCATAATTTTATGAGATAAATTAATTTGATTCTCTCTTTCTCTATGGTTGCCAAACTTCAAAATTTTAATCTTTTCGGCTATCCATGCTGCAAATGAATGTTACTAAAACACTTCTTTATAGTGATATGTATGAAATCATGTATGAGAGCAATGTCTTGGCTATGTTGCTTAGAGGAAAAACACATTTTCCTCTCTACGATCTAAAGGATTGATTTGATAGATTTTGTGGAGAGCCTTTGAAATAGCACCATTACTACATATATTTTTTATGAAAATCGAAAAAAAGGTCATTCAGTTTAGCCGTTTATTTAAATGATATATTATCCAGTCGGAGTAATAAAAATAATATATCTACAACAAAACATTGCTTATAGAATTAATTTATAACCAAAGATTTAGAGCATCAGAAATAGTTTTTATTTGGATTTAACTTTATCATAACAAGAGAAAGATTATTCTATCTAAAAGAAAATAAAGCATTAATCACATTGGTCATTCTATCTAGTGTTTAAACATAATATGGAGTCATTACTTTTACTACATGTTAAATTATGCGGTTCATTTTTTTTTAACTAATTGTGTTTTCAGTTATGTTTCACAACAATATTGTGGTCATATACATAGTCACTAATTTATTGTTTTATGAAAGTATAAAAGATATTGAGGATGATTTTAATTTTATGCAAAATATTTTGACTATGTATTTAGTCACGAGTCTTCTCAAGCAGATGTGTTTTACGAAATCTCATAGCTTGTGCAAAGTGCACTTGATGGATATAAGGTAAGTTCAACTTCTTTATGCTCTTTTCAGCCAAATTTATCTTTTTTTATTTCACTTCTTTTTTTTTTGGATTCATTATGAGGGTGTCATATGATTTTGATATGTCTATAGAACAACTTTGTTAGATTAAATCCAATGATTTTGATTTTTTTTAAGCTACTAAATTAAATGAAGAAATGCATATTGAGGAGAATTGGATACAAAATTTAGAGTTTTTGGTTTTAATTTGAAGGCATTGCTTTATGCACATATCACTCATATCTGCATTTGTATGAGTGCATCTTTGTAATTGAAATTTAACATTTAATACAATATTATATTTGTTTTCTCATTCTATTTTTTCTTATTATATTCATCTTGTACAACTATATATAGGTACCGGTGCTTAATGAATAAGCTGCAAAATTTCTAGTCTCTGCACTTAACATGGTATAAGTGCATGACTAAAAGTTGTCTATTGTCACTCATTCCCAAATGTTACTTGCCGCTCATATGTGCATTACACCCACTTCATACTCACATCTGCATCGCGTACCTGTACCTCCTCGCTACCAATTTAAGACATTGCACTTATCCCTCTTGTCGTATAATCAATTTTAAAATTGCATAGTTGTGCAAACAATATGAGAATTAGTAGTTGATCAAAATCCCATTCAACAAAATTAACCTCCCAAATCTAAAAAATTGCAAATCCATCCACTAGACCATTTTTATACTTTGAAATGATCTATCGCAATTAGTTTAGAACTCTAGCTAAATCTTGCACTTAAAAAGGCATAATTGTCTAGCTTACATCAAGATATAATGGCAATTCATTACAAGTATGCACTCACACAAATGAAGATATGAGTGATATGCGCATAAAGCAATGCCTTCAAATTAAAGCCCAAACATCTAAATTTTGTATTCAATTCTCCTTAATATGTAATTCTTCATTTACTTTAGTAATTTTAAAGAAAAATCAAAATCATTGAATTTAATCAACAAAGTTGTTTTATACACATATCACTCGAATTGTTTTAGCATGACACTCACAACGAATCCACCAAAAAGAAGTGAAATTAAAAAGATAAATGCAGCTGAAAAGAACATAAAGAAATTGAACTTACCTTATATCCATCAGGTACACTTTGCACAAGCTGTGAGATTTCATAAAACACATTCACTTAGAAGACTCGTAACTAAATACTATGTCAAACGTAAATGAATAACTTTGAGCTGATTGAACCAAAAGAAAATAATAAAAAACTAATGAATATTTAAATTTTATAGCTAATTTGTTGTCCAAGAGAATACTATAGAAAAAACATTGCTTACAAAAAATAGAAAAAGAAAACTCACCATTATGCATCAAATCGATCCCACGTCCAAGATATTCAACACCCGTTGGATACGACACAACTGTCCCATCATCTCCACTACAGTCAATAGGGGGTAAAGTAGGTCGTACTCTACAAAAGACTTGAATGTTTCTTTTCAATTGCTGTAAAACACAAAGCCAAATAAAACAATTATGAATTACTAGAAGCATAAAATTTAGTTAAAAAATATACCAAAATAGTGTTATGTAGTTTCTTCCGTAGTATCTCTCCTTCAACAAGTTGACACTCTAAATAAGTGACAAGACTTTGCAGATCATCAACCATCTTATTTATAGCTTCATTTTCTTGCATGATCTCGAACGTTGCCAAATCAGTCTTCTGTAAAGTAAAAATTTTGAATGCAGCAGTCAAAGTCATGCTAACAATAAACATTAAAACTAACAAAAAACAAAGTATACATAAAAAATATCCGAAAGAGTTTTGTGGAAGCTTCAAACCTTGAGCTTCTAATTTGTAAGTGTTAGCTGATAGTGTAAAATTTTTATTTAATCTTGTTGAGAAGAACAGATCTCATGGTGAAAAATAATAAGACATAAGAAAATAAAAAAAAAAGTAAAAGAAAAATAAAATGCCCAAAAAAAAGTAAAAGGCAAACCTCAAGCACATAAGTCTTTGTTAGGGCAATATTTATACCTCTAATACACTTTGAGGGTTTGGTTCAAAATTGAAATTAAGGTTTGGGGTTGGTTCAATTAAGCTTCAAATTGGTATAGATTGGGATTGGATGTGTTGAATTTGATTTTATAATCGAAATTGGGTTAATTTGGGATCAATTAGGTAGAAATTGGGGTTGATTTAGGAACTTGGCAATTTAGGGGTAAATTTGAGATTCTGGTCAAAGTGGGTCAATGTGGTCAAATTTGGCAAATTTAGGACAATTGAATGATATGGGGAAGTTTGAAATGATTTAATTGGGTGAAATTTGAGTTTTTGCAATTTTGAGAATTTTGGGGTATTTTGGTAATTTGGCCAATTTTGGTAGGTTTTAGTGCAATTGAGTCAATTGGTGGTTTAAAATGGTCTGGATAAAGTTTTTGAATGAATTTGAAGGTTTTGGTAAGTATTGGGAATTTTGATTTGAAATTTGGGATTCACAGTGAAATTAGGGTTCAGGGGTGTTGGGTCTTAACCACGGCTAACAACTTTAATATCAAGTCTAGCCAAATGGTAACCTCTTTATGAATCTTCACATATTGATCATAGCCATCTTAATCAAGGATAGAGACTTGAGACCATCCGTGTGAGTTTTTTAAATATATGCTATGATGTGGGGTTTCACTGGAGAGAGGAAAGGGAAGATAAGTGAAGGAAGTTTGGGTTTCATGATTTTGGAAAAAAATATGAGCGAGAAGGGTATGTTTAGGTTTTGTCTAAAAGAGAAAGGAGTTAGCTGGAGTCGCGAGAGAGGGAGATATATATATTCATGATTTATTTTTACATTTATATTTTTATTTTATTTTATATTTAGTATTATTATTATTATTAATTTATTCTATTATTATTATTTAATATAGCTTTTTGTCCACACATACTGGTGTGTGTGTGTGTGTGTGTGTGTGTGTGTGTGTGTGTGTGTGTGTGTGTGTTTGAAAATAAGATTTTAATTTTAGAAAGGTAAAACAAACAAGGTCTCATATATTTGATAGTTTGAATTAAACAAGCACAGCACTACCAAACAATGCATCTATCTAGGACGGCAAACACATTATTTGAATAGTGAGGCTCGATTAAATAAACTAAAGAATTTATGACATCTGTTTGATCTACGAAACTATTTTTTATAAGCTGACAAGTTCTCCTATCTAATACAACAAATTAGATAAGGTTTACATTACCTGGGTTCTTAAGTTTCCTATAAAAGCAGACCCCTACAGTTAATTATATCTTAGATAACCGAAGTCTCATAAGAATACTCTCGATTAAGATCAATAATTTTGTTTTAAAAAAATTCAAAGTTTAAGTTTCCAAAGATGGACACAAGAAAGCAAAAAAGGAACGACTCACAAATAGGAACAGTTTATTTTGGGGTCCAAAGGAACGAAGTACGAGATATTATAGATCTGAAGCAAACTTCAGTGACTTCCTAACTATCATATTTATTTGACTTTAATTTTGAGAAAACGTTATTTGATGTTTCATCCTGCCAGTTTTATTATTTAGGGCTTGTATTTATATGATACGGTCATACAAATAGTCTGAAAGATAGGAGAATTTACATCGTAACGGACGACGACCTCAGAGCCTAAAACGAGTTAAAGCTTATATTGCACAGTGTGCAAAAGCCTAAAAGATAAAGTGAGGATTTATATTGCACTAGGGGAACGACCTCGAAGTTCTATGACTTGATATTAAATTATAGGAAATGATGATTTACTGTTGAAGACTTTTTTGTTTCCTCGAAGATGTTCTTCTATACATCCTCGTCGTGTTGCCCACGAAATTAGCTCTGAAGTCCTCACCGTCGTAGTAGTTCCACGGTTGAAGGTTTTATAATTTTGCAGTGTGCATATCAAATTTTATTATTGTTTTGAGTTTTGTTTTGTTTTTTAAAAAAAGTGTTCGGCCAATTCATTCTGCTACAGGAGGTGGACTTCCTGCTATAGGAAGAAGATAATGAGGGCTAATTAAATTTAGAATTAGATTTCAAGCCCATCTTGACATATTCATATGCAACCCTCATTTTGGCAAAAAAAAAAATAAGCTGACTTGTTTTCTTCTCTTTGAATGGAATGAGCTTCCCAATCTTTAGCCCAAATGATCAGCTTTTACCAACTACAAGAAAAAACAACACTACAACAATGAAAACGTCGAGTTAATTCATTTACACATTTAGATTCCAAAACGTTATTTCCCTAGCAATTAAAAGACAATAAAAAGTAGCAGCATTAAGAAAATTTAACATTATTATAATCACAGAGAGGGTATAAGGAGAGAGGTCTGCCTCGCATGGTTTCTTAAGTGCCCATCAACACCTGCAAATATGAAAGTTTAGTTGGGAGATATGTAAATACATAAGAATCATGTGGTATATATGTAAATGCCCCCCTCTTATTTTACCCACCATCATGAGGCTTTGGTCTTGGCAAATTCCACAAAAATCATCCTTCCTCCAAAGATCTGCCCAAAATAAGAATAATACAAAAGAAATAGAACTCTGGTTGAAGGCATAATCACGAGTCCATGACAGCCCAAAAAAACAAAAAAACAACCAATAACCTCAAAAAAATCAGATAAAGAAAATGTAAAGGTTAATAAAAACTCGGTTGCAGGAACCAATGGAATTGCCAATATAACATTGTTATAAATTTAAAGGAACACCAAACACTCTCAAAATAATAGCAATCAACCACAATAAAATTGCATTGCATTTGCTCCCACAAAATAATAGCCTTATGTTTAATGCGCGTGACCAAAACTATCTTACCCCCAATTTATAATTCCTTGTTATGTTTGCTCTAAAAATTTGAAACAAAAATGTAAATCTAAAGCTAAAGCAATGACTCAATATCACCCAAATAAATCATATCTGCTTCATCTTGGGAGGCCGCCCTCTTCTTTTGGGCGTTGAATCCACTTTTGGGGGCTGAACCCGTACTCTTTTGGGCAATACTTGAGGAGCATCCACCTTCTTAGGGAGTCGAACCCATCTTCTTTTCGGCAGCACTAGAGGAGAATCCACCTTCTTTGAGGGATGACCCTCTCCTCTTTTGGGCGACACTAGAGGAGGAGCAATGAGCACGCTGGCGGGTGGTTCAGCCAGCTTGTAGAAATGGTTGAACTTTAGAATAATTCCATCGGAATGGAGGCGTAGCTGTAAAGAAACTAAGTGTGGTTTGGAGGCAGTTTGGAGTAGTTTTCCGCCAACAACTTAGATATGGCGTGGCGGGTGGATCCCTCGTCATTCTGAAGCATGTGGAGTGCGCTCAACACCATATGTGCAAAAGAATAGTTAAGAGAAAAACAGAAAAAAGAGCAAAAAAAGTGATTGCTTATATTTTTGTAAGTAGTGTGGCCGTCAGAGCTGCTGGCGAAAGTGATGCAAGCGGCGGAAGGAGTACTGGTGGCAGGAGGATTACCGGCGTTGGCGGCGGGAAGGTTACTGGCATCGGACGTTGGAGGAGTGACCACCATGCTAAATGCGCAGAGAGAAGTATACGGATACGGGAGTGAGAGTGGGAGTGGGAAAGGAGGGTTAATCATTATACTACGAAGTTGATCATTTCTTGAGAGTCTTTATGCTTGGCTTGGTTTCATGGATTTATAAGAACAATATGAGAATGAAAATGATAAAAAGAACTGAACATAACTTCTTTGTCATCAGAGCAATTGAGATAGAAGTTGGGAACCAATACGGGCAACCGCAGATGCATTGAGTGTTTTTATACCTTACACATTTATTTAACCTCCAAATCTCTATTAATGATTTTTGAAGAGGCTCTGATAATATTTTATGTCCAGGCAGGTATGACCAAGAGATCTTGAAAGTTTCTAAGCCTTGATGATATTAGTCCATGGCCTGTTGTAGACTTAAGTTGTTTAATATGCACAATAAAAGTAATTCAAAATGGTTTGTGAAGTGTGGGACTAATATCTCAGGCAACAATCAATAATATAATGAATGAAAAGTTTTAATTCATAAAGTTTGTCTCAAAGAGTTAGGATAAGGTTAATGATGATGATGATGATAACATATGGTTGTGCCTCAAACTTTTTTGATGATTGAGAAAAGTTTGACCTGTTTAATCTGAGTTATTTGTAATTTGATTTTATGTTCTTGTTTGATTTGATTGCTCAATCTTTTTGTTTATCTGTTTTTAAGATTTTAATATAATACATATATAGATATTTAATGACTGCATTTGTGATGTGAATGTAGATCCAAGTCACAATGGTTTTAAGGACAGTATCATATATATATATATATATATATAAATTTCTGATGTAAAATTCACTAAAGGCTTGATGGCGGAGATTGAACCTCTTTCGAACATTTTCAAGATAAAAGTAGTAGTGTTTGAATTATTAACGATAAGATAATTAAAAATAGCTATAGATGGATTATATAATTGTAATAAAAATAGGCAATGCAATTGTGAGATGTTAATGAACTAGATAAAAAAAATTGCTATTTGGTTAAAAATTTTATCTTTAAAAAGTTGACCAAATAACCTATAAATTGGAGGATGCATAAGGACTAATCCAACTGCTTCCCTATGCACAATCATAAGCGTTTCTTGCATGCCCATCACTTGGGAAAACTATTATGCCGCTCATTGTACCGGCTGTGGTAATGTTGTATTGTATTGCACGTCATTTGGGAAAGCTATTCTTGCTTGCTTATTCTATCTACAAGTGGCAAGCTGTCTTAACACACATAAAATGTTAAATTGGCCTTACCACTCATCCTCATTATAGAATAGTAAGAATATGAGGTGGTGGAAACTTTGCTGAAGCAGCAACGGAAAAATATTGTCTTAAATTTGTAATTAATTAAATATGACATACTTCTATGGTTATGTATTAAAGTAATGCAAATTTGTTTAATGTTTCTAAGATGTTTGATCAATTAAAGAAAAAAAATAAACCCTTGCATTAATGATCAGATAAAGTGGAAGATTTCTTACTGTATGGACAATGGGAGGGGGAAGAAGACCTTAGAAGGCGGTTCGATAAAAGGAGAACGACAAATTCTTCGAACTCCTTACCTCCTAAGTAATATAAGTGGCAAATGCTATAATATTATTTTGGCGTGAAAATGAAATCCCTTTTCATTATTAACAACTATATGCTATACAAATACTTCTTCACACATCTTGGAAACATTAAACAAATTTGCATTACTTTAATACATAACCATAAAAGTCTTGACATATTTAATTAATTACAAATTTAAGACAATATTTTTCCGTTGCTGCTTCAGCAAAGTTTCCACCACCTCATATTCTTACTATTATATAATGAGAATGAGTGGTAAGACCAATTTAACATTTTATGTGTGTTAAGACAACTTGCCACTTGTGGATAGAATAAGCAAGCAAGAATAGCTTACACAAATGACATGCAATACAATGCGGCATTACCACAGCCGGTACAATGAGCGGCATAATAGTTTTCCCAAATGATAGGCATGCAAGGAACGCTTATGATTGTGCATAGGGAAGCAGTTGGATTAGTCCTTATGCATCCTCCAATTTATATGTTATTTGGTCAACTTTTTAAAGCTAAAATTTTTAACCAAATTGCAATTTTTTTTATCAAGTTCATTAACATCTCACAATTGCATTGTCTATATTTATTACAATTATATAATTCATCTATAGCTATTTTTAATTATCTTATCGTTAATAATTCAAACACTACTACTTTTATCTTGAAAATGTTCGAAAGAGGTTCAATCTCTGTCATCAAGCCTTTAGTGAATTTTACATCAGAAATCTACATATATATATATATATATATATGATACTGTCCATAAAACCATTATGACTTGGATCTACATTCACATCACAAATGCAGTCATTAAATATCTATATATGTATTATATTAAAATCTTAAAAACAGATAAGCAAAAAGATTGAGCAATCAAATCAAACAAAAATATAAAATCAAATTACAAATAACTCAGATTAAACAAGTCAAACTTTTCTCAATCATCAAAAAGTTTTGAGGCACAACCATAGGTTATCATCATCATCGTCATCATCATTAACCTTATCCCAACTCTTTGAGGCAAACTTTATGAATTAAAACTTTTCATTCATTATATTATTGATTGTTGCCTGAGATATTAGTCCCACACTTCACAAACCATTTTGAATTACTTTTATTGTGCATATTAAACAACTTAAGTCTACAACAGACCATGGACGAATATCATCAAGGCATGGAAACTTTCAAGGTCTCTTGGCCATGTCTGCGTGGACATAAAATATCATCAGAGCCTCTTCAAAAATCATTAATAGAGATTTAGAGGTTAAATAAATATGTAAGGTATAAAAACACTCGATGCATCTGCGGTTGCCCGCATTGGTTCCCAACTTCTATCTCAATTGCTCCGATGACAAAGAAGTTATGTTCAATTCTTTTTATCATTTTCATTCTCATATTTTTCTTATAAATCCTTGAAACCAAACCAAGCATAAAGGCTCTTAAGAAATGATCAAATTCGTAGTATAATGATTAACCATCCTTTCCCACTCCCACTCTCACTCCCGTATCCGTATACTTCTCTCTGCGCATTTAGCATGGCGGTCAATCCTCCAACGTCCGACGCCAATAACCTTCCCGCCGCCAACGCCAGTAATCCTCCTGCCACCAGTACCCCTTCCGCCGCTTGTATCACTTTCGCCAGGAGCTCTGACGGCCACACTACTTACAAAAATGTAAGCAATCACTTTTTTTGCTCTTCTTCCTGTTTTTCTCTTAACTCTTCTTCTGCACATATGGTATTGAGCGCACTCCACAAGCTTCAGAATCACGAGGGATCCACCCGCCACGCCATATCTAAGTTCTTGGTCGAAAACTACTCCAAACTGCCTCCAAACCACACTTAGTTTCTTTACAGCTACAACGCCTCCATTCCGATGGAATTATTCAAAAGTTCAACCGTTTCTACAAGCTGGCTGAACCACCCGCCAGCGAGCCCATTGCTCCTCCTCTAGTGTCACCCAAAAGAGGACAGGGACATCCCCCAAAGAAGGTGGATTCTCCTCTAGTGCTGCCGAAAAGAGGATGGGTTCATCCCCAAAAACTGGATTCAACGCCCAAAAGAAGAGGGCGGCCTCCCAAGATGAAGCAGATATGATTTATTTGGGTGATATTGAGTCATTGCTTTAGCTTTAGATCTACATTTTTGTTTCAAATTTTTAGAGCAAACATAACAGGGAATTATAAATTGGGGATAAGATAGTGTTGGTCACGCGCATTAAACATATGGCTATTATTTTGTGGGAGCAAATGCAATGCAATTTTATTGTGGTTGATTGCTATTATTTTGAGGGTGTTTGGTGTTCCTTTAAATTTATAACAATGTTATGTTGGCAATTCCATTGGTTTAAAAAAAATACTTCTATCAGAAAAATAATGCAAGCAAAACAGAAAATACAAGGGAAACAAGAACATTGATCATGCCATGTTTCTATCCTTAATAAAATTTCAAGGCTGCGGAAAAAAAATAATTTTCAAGTTAGCCATGTTACAATAGAGACATCCATGCAGCAAACAATAAATAAAAATTCTATTGAACTGCAAGGCAACCTATGGTGTCAAGATGTAGATATAGTTCAAGCAAGCCACTTTCTAGCAAAAAATATTAACTCTTAACAAATTTTAAATTAACCCATTGATTTGTGATGCAAGTCCCAATAGCTTGTCAATTATGAATTGGCATGCTTTGAGTTTAAACAGAAATTGCCAGTTACCTAATCTCTCACTTTTGCTTCCATCCCTCACTCTCTCATTTTCTCACTTCTCTACCGCCCTCCCTCTTCGTACCTTTATCCCTCTCTTTCTTGCTCCCTCCCTCACTCTACATTCTCCTATTCTCCCTCACTTCATACCCTCTGCTCACTCGTACTCGATCTTCCCTTTATCTCTCTTCTCACTCCCTCTTCCTTTCTCTCCCCGCTCTTCTCTTTAATCCCTCTCACTACTTCCTTTTATCTCTATTTCTCACTCACTCTCTTCCTCTCTCTCACTCTCTATTCCACCTCTTTTTATCTCTCTCTCACTCTCTCTTTTGTTCTCTTTTGATTCTCTTGTTATCCCTCACTGAGTCTCTCTTGCTCTCCCTCCAACTTTCACTCCCTTCATCGCTCTCTTTCTCCTGCACTCACTATCTCCCTCTCTCTTACTCCCTCTCTCGCTCGCTCGCTCTTTCCCTATCTCCCACTCGCTCTTCCATAATTCTCTTTTCTCTCTATTTCTCTCTAGTACTCTCTCCCTTTCTAGCTTCTCTTCTTCTCTCTTTGGTTTCACTCTCACACTTACTCCTCATTCCCTCTATATTTCTCGTTCCATGATCACTCTCACTCACTTACTCTTACTTCTATTGATCTCTCTCCTAACTCTTCTCTCAATCCTTCTCTCTTTACTCACTCATTATCTCCCTCTATCTCTCACTCTCACTCTCAATCTCCCTCCCTCACACACTTTCTCTCGATTGCTCTCACATCTTGTTTTCTCCTCTCATATCCATCCCATTATTTATTATTTTATCTCATCCATCTCTCATTCATCTCTCATTCCACCTTACTGGCTCTGTACTGCTTGATTAAGAAGGAAAGAGATTTCATTTATGCTGTATAAATCTACCACGGTAAGGTCAAACACAAATGTGTTATCAGCTGAATCATGTTTTATTGTATACTACTTATTAGCATGAGTCGTATCAATGTTGTTACATCAATTTTGAGATAACAAATCACGGATTGTTTCATTGTATATCTCCAACAATGATGCCTACAAAATAAAAGTACATACCTTAATTTTAGATGATTTGATTTTCTTTTCCTTATCACTCTTTTAGATTCCATCTCCTTTAAATTGATATTTGTATTAACATATATGTCATATCAATTAATTTACTCTAATTTGAATCCCTTTTGCTTAGTTTAATTTATCTTTTTTTTGTTCGACAATATAAATTATCTTTATGTCTAGAACAATCTAATTTATTTATCAAGGTGAAGCAAACGCAAAATGTATGAGAAATATGTTTCGATACAAATTTAGGATTTATTTTAATATAATTTAATTGATCAAATAATCAATATTTTTATAATTATATCATGCAATATATCGCTATAAATATAATATATTACTTCAACTGCATGCCATCTTGATTTTAATAATTCAATATAAAATATTCAAGGAGATAATCTTAAGTATTGCTAGCAGGGTCACAACTTACATCCAGTCTAGTTTTAGGGAGCAGGCTCCTAAGATAGGAGAAGTATTACAATTTCGACAATATATATGTTGCAATGTCATATTAATTTCTAATAGTTCAATGGCTTTTCTTAAAAACATACTATTTACAAATAAATTTAGTTAGAAAAATAATACTCACATAAGTGCAACGGAACTGGCGGCCAATGCAAGGTGTATAGCAACTGAAGTTATTGCATCATAACGAGCCTTTAGATAAACAAGTTTCTGTAGGCTTTGAAAATATTGCTGGAGCTTTCTCAACCTTTCTCTGGAAACAAATGCTTCTACTGCTGCCATGCTGTACCAGCATAAAATGAAAAATATGACACAATAAGAAAATATTTATGCTCGGAATTGATTTGAACAATAAATTAATTACAGAAATCGACTTAGATTATGATATTGAATGAAAAGGAGATTTTCATTTTCTCAAACTGCTGGTCTTAAGGAAAATAATACATAAATTCCTTTTTTTTTGTAATAAGGAAGAAAAAAAGGGGCATTTACGTACATACCATCCAATTCTAATGTATTTACATATCCAACATGTAAAATTCAATTTTTACATTTATGCCACTCAAAACTTTCATATCACATAAAAAAAAAAAATCACTATTTTGACTTCTAAAAACTGAAATACACATTCATGCATAGGGAAAGGTTGTTTGTATGCAAAAATTGAAGCATAGGTGCTGGATATGTAAATACATAGGAATTAAGTGGTATGTAAGTAAATATTCCAAAAAATAAAGAGCGTTATCTAATTCTCCTCCTAATGAATTCATATTTTGTTGAGTCAAAGGATACAAAGCCTGAATGATTAATCCAATGTAATGAAGGTGTTAACTTAAACGTTATTAATCCAATTAATTCACAAAACTGTTACCTTGAGGACCTGATGAAGAGATGCCGTAGAACAGCTCCCAAATGAACAGGGCAACTGGAGAGAAGGGAGAAGGAACTAGCAGAGAAGCGAGAGTTGCGTGTACTTGTTATGTGATATTGATATATTTATCTAAAAAGAGATGAGGACCCCAACACGCTTTGTTTTTTTTTTTTTCTAACGGAGAACTGTTTTTTTCTAACGGTCTGGGATGTTGCGGCAGCAGAGTGGGTGCTGGAAGGGGCTGGCGGCAGCAGGTGTGGGTGCTGGAGGGACAGGCGGCAACAGGTAAGGATGCAGGAGGGATGGTCGGCGCAACAGCTGGGAGTACAGGAGGGCTTGTCGGCGGCATGTGGGGGTGTAGGAGGGGCTAGTGGCAAGAGGTGGGGATGCAGGAGGGTTGGTCAACTGGAAGTTTGGTGCTGGAAGGGTTGGCGACAACAAGAAGGGGGGGGGGGGGGCGGTGCAAGGAGAGCTAGCAGCAGCAGGTGGGGGTGCAGGAGGGCTGGTAGACAGCAGATGAAGGTGTACGCGGGCTGGGCGGTAGCAGAAACAGGAAGCAAAGTGAGACAGGAGGCTTGCGGGTGGGGGTAATAGAGGAGGTTTGTGGCTGGGATGGCAGGAGGGGTTTTGGGGCTGCAAGAGACGGCAAGATTGCTATACTTGGTGAGGTGGATGGCTGCAACAGTGACGACGGCGACGGAAGCAGAGGCAAGGTTGGAGAGCATGTGGGAGTGTTAATTATAATCACCGCCTCGAAGCGAGATAATAGGGAAACTGAGAATGCCGGAAAACTCAGAAAAAAAAAACTGAATCCAAACTCCCTAAACAAAAGCATATATAGTGGAAGATAAATAGGAGGGGGAGCAGTGACATCGATGGTGACGGCAGCAAAGGCAACGTTGCAGAGGATATGTGAGAGTTGAAGGATAATCACGAGATAAAGCCAGAGCACCACTCATCCTCAGATACAACTCTAATAAGGAAAACTGGAGATGCTAATGACTGTGCTGACAGAAAACACAAAAAAAACTTAACCCAAACACTCTGAGAAAAGTATATATAGTGCAAGTTAAATAGGAGGCCCCCCGGCTGAACCGGCCAGTTCAGCCCCCCTAGCACCGCATTACAAAGCCTATAAAAGTGACAATTTATTCCCTAGACTCTTTAAATTGAGGCTTTAAATTGTGGTCGAATTAGTCCTCCGTGGAAACTATTTTAATCCCTATTAAAAAAATGTTGAGAGTAAATTGACAAAATGACCCTCCGTAAAGTGTTAGGTAACTATTTTGATAATATTTTCATATGAAAACAAAGCTTAAATACGACACATGTATAAAGAAGGCTTTAAGCAAATTGGGCATAATAATTCATAGTACCGATCACATCAAAGAGAACCAAAATTGAATTCAGACGATCTCAACACAAACAAAAAACAGGCAAAAGGAAGCACTTAGTGATAAACTAGTAAAAATGGTGCGCTATATTTAAAGTTGGATTGAACTGCTGCTGAGCCAACCAAAGGGTAGATAAGATCGGTTGGTCAAATTAGCAAATTATGACAGTTCAATTCTATCCTTCAAAAACAAAATAACATATCCTTTTGCATTAATAACATTATTCTAAAATCAATAATTATATTTAGCAAAAAACTGAAAATTATACAATTTAGCATAACGCTAAAAATTACCACTGCAGTACATTGGGAGGCCAAGCAAACTGGAGCACTGTAGCATTCATTTGTCACAAATTAAGATCCTCCTGCTTGAATAAAGACCTTCAGATGTGTCGAACCGGTTTGCTCTCCATCCCATGCCTAATGTAATTGCTTGGATCTCATCAATTGTGTACTTAAAATCACGTATATATGCACATCCACCTGGCCTTAGGATGCGATCCATCTCAAGTAAGATAGTAGTGATGTTGCATCTGGGCAAGAAAGAAAAAGATTTTAAAACAAGCACGGGTGCAAATCCTAATTATGATTTTGCACCCCTAAATATCAGTTTTTGTTTGGTGTATTTGAATGCATGCAGCACCAGTCAACAGAGAGTCCCAAAAAGAATTTTGTTTTAACTCGGTTAAAATCTTCGTTTACCAATCAATTTTGGAGGATAAACAAAAAGCCATTAATTTTTGTTTTTTCCTTCATGGAGCACAAACATTAGCAAAACTATGATTTCAAGTAAGAGAGGCAAAAACTAGGGTAAAATTTTATAGTATAATTTTCATATTAGACACCGCTATATAAAGATATAATTGTATGAGAATTTAAAGATAAAATTTTCATATTAGACACCGCTACATAAGATTTTTCTCAAATATAAGGGTGTAAGAGCAACTCCTAGCACCTCCATTCACTCCAACACCGTTCATTTTTAGGAGCAGTATTTCGATAAATGATTTTATTTCCCAAATGAAAACATTAAATGGCCAGGCATAGACTAGAAACTGGCCAGCGCTGATGGTAAATCATTCTCGATTTGAAATTGGAATTGTGTGTAAGGATTCAAGTACCCAATACCTATTGTAAGAAAAAGGAAAGCTCACATGAGTTTATTACCTTTTCTGCTCTCTAGAAAACAGGCCATATGCATGCAATAAATCATAAGTTCTAGGATATGTATCGAAAGGTTCACACCTGCATTGGGAAAGGAAAATTTTTTGAGAAATAGATTTTTATACAGTAGTTCATTATAAAAACTTCATATTTGGTGGTGAAGACTAACTTGGTGCTTCAACAAAAAAGCGAGAATAACTTCCAAACATTATTTCTTAATAACTTGAAAAAAAAAAAAGAGTGAAGTGTCAAAATAGTCCCCTGACTACTTATATGACCCCCATTCAGTATATGAGTTTATATAAGTATTAAATTAATCCGCAGACTCCTTTAATAGAAGCTAAAATAGTCCCCTTGAGGGTCATTTCAATCCATATTAAAAGAGTATGGGGGTAAATTGATACTTTTATAAACTCCTGGATTACCCAGAAAAAAAATCAAAGGATCATTTTCACACTTTTCTCTAAAAAAAACAAGAAACAAAAAACAAAAAAAAAGCAGCTTTTGAGCACAAATCCAAGTATATCTCTATGATTAAGCCCATGTGATCAGAACTCAACAAGAATAACTACACCATGCAATTTCAACCAACTAAAATCGTCATTGCTATATTATTATTATAATTAGCTACGTGGAATTTGAAGCTCCAACAAGAAAGACAATTAGTCACTAAATTTGATGCAGTTTTAACTGATACTGATAAATTACTTATTTAAGATATACGTCATACAGGTTCAAGAAAAGACAGTCTGTCATTAAGAATCTATTGTAAAAACTATGAAGTGCTTGTTAGCATCCCATAAAACAGTGAGCAGTCAAATTTCACGGTGAAAACAAACATAAAAACAATAAAAATATCAAAAAAGATATGGAACTTAGAGAAGCAAATGAAGGATCAAACCGATCAAGGGCAACTCCTATTAGCCCTCGGTCATATATTACAGGCAATGTGTTAGGCTCGCTTGTCGGAACAACATTCATCACCCAGCTGTTAGGCTGGAGATCAATAATTGTTGCTGCAAATCTGTCATAAAAAAGAAAAAATTACATTTCATCATTTGCACGTGCTAAATTGAACAATAAGAACAAAGAAGTCGAATAAATTGGAGGAGTTGCAAAACAGTCCGCACCAATTGAATCATTTAGGTTGATCTTTAACAGCAAAACTTCAAGACGATAACTACGTACCCTCCAAGTTCAGCTCTCATGTCCATAACATTTCGAAGGTTAATTTCCTTCCAACGAAAAGCATTGACATAGCTTCCAATTATTTCATTCCAGTATGCAGATTCGACTTTGAAAAGCTCATTTTTAGCCATGTAAGCATCCATTTGCACTGCTTTAAGCCTCTGCGGTGGTACATGCAGGCGGATCAGGCCAAGGTGAAACATCTGTTTCAAATCCTGTTTCAGGAAGTCTGTTGATGCATGCTTTCAGGTTAACATACCTGAATCGCAAACAACATAAATAAGTCACAGCAATTTAAGCAAATCAAAGTAATGTGTCATCTAGAAAACTTCTTCAAGTTCCATGTTATGCTCAATATTACTTAGCCTAGTCCAATGTTTTTTTTTCTTTTTTAATCTGGATTTTTTTCTTCCTAATTTCAACATGCGTGTATTTCCTCTTTTTCGTTGTTTTATTTGATTTTAAACTGCAGCATCCCTTTTACTTCAAATAGGACCCCTAAGACTAGGATGTGCACAGTTCAATGAATTAATTTTAAGATTCCAAGTGACGCAAATTAGAAATATTACTCACACCACCAGCAAGAAATCATAAAAGCAAGATCCTCCAACCACATTTTATGGATTATGAACTGCAAATGATAAAGACTGTTTAGAGATCTCGGCATCTGAGTGAGATTACAGTAAGATTCAAATTTCGAAATGTTTTAAATTTTTCATAGCCTCAAGACATCTTTTCCTGGAATAGAGAGTATAAGAACAGCAAACGAATCCTTTTCGATGTTTCAAAAATTTCAGCAAGTATTCCAATAAAACCTTGACAGCATCTTATATTGGTAAAAAAAACAAGTGAATGTGGATTTTTAACATCTTTGATCATTCTCAACACATTTAAATTTTTCTGTTTCTTAGGAATTATACCAAAACATTAAAATATCTTCCTCCGATATCTCCCAAAGTCTCTTCTTCAATCGAAGATTCCTAAACGAAACCCGATGCACTCCACATTTAGACTAAATGATCTTTATCACATGGCTAATCTTGTGGGAATATATCACAAAATGCAAAACAATTTTGTAGAAGTTGTGGAAGGAATGTGGGTTTAAATATCAGGAAGATTTATATACATACCACTCAATTGTTGTATATACATATGCAATGCTTGTATGATCACACTCAAGGATTAATAATCAAATGACAAGCTTTATGCAATGAGATCATAAATATACATAATCAATCAAATCCAATTGAAGTTATTATAAAATGATTACAGTGCATATCAATTGAAAATTTAAGTAAAGAAAATAACCTTAATCACTAAGGGCTTGTTTGGGATCTAATCAAACATGTATTGTATCAAATCAAAACATAAACAAAACAAAAGAAAATAAAAAATAAAAAATAAACAACAGAAGTGATCAAACAGTGGAGTGATAGCAGTGGTTATGCAACTTCTATAGGAATAATACAACTTCTATAACCAGTACATGTATGTTAAACCAGTTTTTATACACAATGGAGAAAGTAGGTATAGTGGCAATTAATGGAGCTGCAGCAGTTATGCATCACCAGTGTTGATCACTCATATTGTTGCAAATGCACAGCAATGGCGAGTTCTGCAGAAGTGATAGCAGGCCATTTCCTTGGGACTGCTCGATAGGGTAAGGATGTTATTATCGATCACTACAAAGACATTATACTTTTATAATGAAATGTCATAATCATTCCCGAGGAATATTCAATCTAAAAATGTTCTAATATCTTAAATAGCTAACATTTTTTCTTCAAACTATCTAAAACTCAATGAAAGCATCCTACAAAAAGCCGGAAAACTGATGATCCAGTAGCAAAGAGGATACTAGGGCCTACTCCAGGGTATTTTTTAGCTTATGGAATACCCAGATAAAATTGATTGGGTATGACGACTTGTTCTTGAAGCGATTTTTCCTTCGATGTAGGCTTTCATTCTAAATAGAAAGAAATAAATACAATTTCACCGCCATTTTAAAAATTAAAATCAAAATCATGGAGATGAGGACAGAACAAAAGATAATTAAGAAAAATAAATAGATCCGTATTCAAAACGAAGAGAAACTCCATTTTCCCCAAACACAGAACAAAGTCCAACCTAAATTCACAGGAAATTCCATGCAGCATCTCGAGATACCAATTATGGATCAGCAAAGTCAAATAAATCCGCTTTGAACGGTACTCACCATACACATTAGTGCACATGATGTCTTCGACGGTGGACATAGGGACCTCCGCTAGGGGAGCGACGTTGTGAATGCCGGCGTTATTGACCACGGTATCAATCCGACCAAAACTCTCCATTGCACCTTCCGCTCCCTTCCGGATGGAGTCGTCAGAAAGTACGTTAAGCTCAAGGAAGAGGTACCTTTGATCTCCTTCTAAACTTTTCATAGATGCTAGCGACCGAGCAGTGGCCGTCACTAGACAGCCATTAGAGGCAAACTCCCGGGCAAGCGCGTATCCAATGCCACCCTCGGAGCAGTCGGTGATCAGAACCACAGGATTTTCCCTCTCTGCCATAGATCAGAGAGAGAGAGAGAGAGAGAGAGATACTGGAGAGGTTCGGAAGTACAGAGGAGATTATGCTTCGCCAAGGATTCTCCCACAACAAGGACAACGCCGCCACTGAAGCGGCCGCTTCGCCGCCGCGTAGGGCCACTGCGGCCGATGACCTGGCCCTAAGCATCGCAAATGACATTATGCTTCTTCGGATACTTTTTTTCAGCTCTCCCCTCCGAGGAGATCCCGGCACAGAGACAACCGAAACTCTTTTTCAACCCTCCGCTGCGCTCCTACTAGGAACCCTAGAGGAAGGTAAGCTTGTTAGCGCCATTCTCAGCTCCGCTCCTTCCGCTCCGGTCCTAGCACGTACCTGAGAAGACGACGAGGGGATCACGGGTTACGGGGGTAATTAGAAGAGAAAACACGAACGAAAAAAGCCGACCGCGGTGCTCCCCCTTAGACTCACCCACGGGTGAGCCGAACACAATAAGCGGAGCCTGCTGCCGCCGTGAGGTGAAGTAGGGCGGCTCTGCAGAGGTAGGTATCGAGTGCGGGGGCTTACCCAAATAGGAAATCGGAGGGGAAAACTCATGGTTTAGGGAAGGGAAGAGGCAGATGCTTCGATTGTGGTGTGAGATGGGATGGAGGTGAGAGAGGAAACCTCGGCCGAAGCTTCACGAGTAGGGCTCTAAACGAGCTGAGCTTGAGCGAGCTCAGGCTTGGCTCGTGTTCGGCTGGTTCGAAATTAGCTCGGCTCGTGTTCGGCTCGTGTTCGAAATGGCTCGTGAATGGTGTGTTCGTGTTCGGCTCGAATTAAATATTTTTGTTCGTGTTCGGCTCGTGTTCAGCTCGAAATTGGCTCGTTAAAATTAATTGGAAAAATATACGTCTAGCGACGGATTCGAACACTGGACCAAATGAATGGATACAAGAAGCATAACCACGCTACCACATAATGCAGTTATGATTTAAACTTAAATATAAATATATATAATATATTAATATATAATAATATATATAATAAATTATTATATAAATAATTATATGATTATTTTTTTATTTCGAGCCAATTAGAGCCGGACACGAGCGAACAAAACAGTTGTTTGTGTTCGGCTCGTTAACATTTCGAGCTTAAAAATTTGTTCGTGTTCGGCTCGTTAGACTTAACGAACGAGCCGAACACGAGCTACTTAACGAGCCGAACACGAGCTGTTCGCGAACAACGAGCCAAATTGCCAGCCCTATTCACGAGGAAAACTCGGTCGGCTCGGGTTCGCTCGGGCTCGGTTCCGTGAACGGGAAGGAGAGGGAGGCGTGAGCGTGGGTGTGAGATTTAGGGATTTAGGGGTTTAAAATTAAAAAAAAAAAAAAACCTATTTTAGGCATGAATGGTAGTAAATTTACTTTTTGTTTTTTTTGGCCTTTGAGCATGTCATAATTATGTTATCACTATTGTGCTAATTTCTCGAACACCAAATCAAAACAATGAGCAGCACATTAGTTGTAGTAAAGATGTCTCATTTAATTCATAAAAATTATTTTTGTAGCTCTATAGATACATGTATTATCTGTAATAATTTGAATAGCAATGTTCTCTCGCTTTTCACAACAACCGCATCAAATAGTTTAAAGAATACTGTTTGTCTTTAACAAAAATAGATGAATCCATATGTTTCAAAAATATAGTTCTGCATGAATTATGACCAAATTTATTATAATAATGTTTTATCTAATATTTGACTAATCATAACATATTATGGTAACTTCTATTTCAGTCAGTCAAAATTTTCTACGCTTAATTAATCATCATCTTTGCCATTGTTCTTACCTCTACCATAATGTTTAATAGAACAAAGCATATTGATCTATAGAGTTCTCCTATTTATATATTAAATAGAATTTCACTCTCATAAGCATATTATAATAATATCTAAACATATTTAATTCTTGTGTTCTCTTATGAAGCTAAACGAAAAATTATTTGATAATAATTATGTTCATTTTCGTCAAGTCATAATATATTTATTAATTGGTTCTTGAGCTTCTCTATCAAAATACAATAAATGAATTCCACTATCTGGCTCATCTTGTTAGAACCAACCTAAGGCTATTCCCAGTAATTCTCTTGACATTTATTTGAGCTACTCCTTTTAAGTTGGTGTAATTTTTCAAAAAAGAATTGTGTATTTTTTTATTTTTTTTTGACTTTATGTTATATCTTCACACATGGTCTAACATTTATATGTTTGTAACTTAATTGATTTTTCAGCCTTTTAATACCCAAAGTAATGTTATAAATGAATTCTAATTACTAACTTCAGATTGAAATAAGAAAAAAAAATGTTATAATAGTACTATATTATAATATAATACAATAGAAAGCACTTTAAATTCATTAATTGAGGCGTTGTCTCAACTGCCGCGAGTTGCAAAGTCTCAAAGCATACATTGTAGATAAAAATAGTGTGCGAAATGATCATACCAAGCTTGTGAAAGTTGATATGTAGTTCATAATGGGGAAATTGGAAAGTTGACTGATTTGCACTCATAAATGTTAGCAATTTATAAAATTGCCGACATCTTTATCAAATGACTCTGCATCCCCATTAAAAAAAATATTCTAAGTAAACTTAAAAAAATAGATCTATATAATCTAGTATTAACACTCAAAACCTGAAATTTTGAAATTCATAAATTTAATTTTTATCATATGTACAAATTTCTGTCAACTGTCAAGTTTCAAAAACTTGTTAACAGGTGATTTAAAATAAAAGTTAAGTCTAAGAATGAAAATTCATATTTTGATCGTTGCACAAATCCAATATACAAATGGCGAAATTACAAGAACACAAAAAACTTTAAGTTTGATACACATAAATGTAATTTGGATCATTTGAAGAATTCGGGCATGAGGACAGTGAGGATTGACTTCTCTGGTTTGCTAAGAGATCTGGAGCAATTTTAGCAAAGTTTCCTTATGGTTTGTGCACACTCTCCATTTGGCCATAGAGGATGGCTTAATTTATAGAGGTGGTTGTGGTGGTCACCAGGGAAAGCCATGGTGGCAGAGGGGTCGCTTAGGTGGAGGGAAGAAGTTCTCCAATGGCCAATTGAGTTTAACCATCTCAGATGGGTTCAATTTTGGGTTTAAGTCATTTGGGGCTTCTCGGCCATGGTGTTTTCCGGCGGCTGGGATGGTTGGCCGGCCAAGGTCAGGTCACATTCAGGTTCAGGTGAGTCAGGGAGGTTGAGTGGTGGAATCAATTTGCCTTTGGATGGTTCCACGGTGAAGATTCAATGGGAATTTGATGTTTTGGCAAATTGGGCTAGCTTGAGTTTAATCCCTTGGTCACTTAGCTAAACCTGGTCCCTAAGTGGTTGAAACAGCTCCTAAGACCCTTTAACAAGTTTTAATGAAGTCAAATGGCTGGTTTGGGGCATTGGGTAAGGTTTAAATGCTCCATGAAATGGTTAAATCCAAGTGGAGAGGGGTAGGGAGAGTGGTCAACTCCCATTGCCATTTTTGGAAAATTTCACCTGAGAATGGCCATGGAAAGTTTCATGGGTCATGCCATGCCATTGATGATGCCATGAGGAAATTTCATGCAACTCGAATGTTTGATTTTATGAATTTTAAATGAGAGGTCAACATGCCTAATTTGGGTAAAGCTTGATGTGTATGCATGATATGCTTCATGCGATGCCATAATGAGTTGATTTAAATTGCCACAAGATGAAAGTGTTAATTAATTGTCATATGGGTTCAAATTGGTCGTTTGAAATTAATGTCATGGGCTTTTAAAAAAAATGCATACAGGTATGTGCCTTTTAATATGCAGTAGATGATTTTGGGTTAATCAAATTGGATTGAAATTGGTTGAAATTGGTTTTAGACGTGTTGAAATTTGATTTGGAATTTGAAATTGGGACATTTGAATTGTTAACGAGGTTCAATTTGGGGGATTTAAAATTTTAGGTCAAAATTGGGGCTTTTGGTTTAGGCTGGGTTTGGGTTTGGGTTTGGGTCTAGCCCAATTAATGGTTCAAATTGTTCTAGAAGAATGTTAGGAAGAGTTTAGAATTCAAATTTGAATAAATTGGGTTAGTTATGGGGTTCAATTTGGTAGATTTTGAGGGTATGGCCAAATCGGGGTTTGGTTCAAAATTGAAATTAACGTTTGGGGTTGGTTCAATTGAGCTTCAAATTGGTATACATTGGGATTGAATGTGTTGAATTTGATTTTAGAATTGAAATTGGGTTAATTTGGGATCAATTAGGTAGAAATTGGGGTTGATTTAGAGACTTGGCAATTTAGGGGCAAAATTGGGATTTTGGTCAAAGTGGGTCAATATGGTCAAATTTGTCAAATTTAGGACAATTGAATGATATGGGGAAGTTTGAAATGATTTAATTGGGTGTACATTGGGATTGGATGTGTTGAATTTGATTTTAGAATTGAAATTGGGTTAATTTGGGATCAATTAGGTAGAAATTGGGGTTGATTTAGAGACTTGACAATTTAGGAGCAAAATTGGGATTTTGGTCAAAGTGGGTCAATATGGTCAAATTTGTCAAATTTATGACAATTGAATGTTACGGGGAAGTTTGAAATGATTTAATTGGGTGAAATTTGAATTTTTACAATTTTGAGTATTTAGGGTTATTTTGGTAATTTGACCAATTTTAGTAGGTTTTTGTGCAATTGACCAATTGTTGGTTCAAAAAGATCTGGATAAAATTTTGGAATGAATTTGAAGGTTTTGGTAAGTATTGGAAATTTTTATTTGAAATTTGGGATTCATAGTGAAATTAGAGTTTAGGGGTGTTGGGTCTTAAGCACGCCTAACCAGTTTGATATCAAGCCTAGCCAAATGGTAACCTTTTTATGAATCTTCACACATTAACCCTAGCCATCTTAATCAAGGATTAGAGGCTTGGGACCATCCATGTGAGTTTCTTAAAAGGGTAAAGGGGAATTCAGAGGTATATGTGTGCATGCTCCAGCCCCAGTCACCCAAGGTTGTCCTATAAGAACTCATCCTTAAACCTCCACCTATTGATTTTAAGCTTCAAATTGGCTTGGACGTTTGTCATCATCCATGTAGGGTTTCAAGACAGCTATGAAATGGTTTAGATATTCTAAGTGGTGGACTCCATTTCTAGTCTTCTAGGATAGTCAAAGGGAAGCCCTATGACTATATCATAATCACTAAGAGGAGGGTTAGACCTCACAAAAAATGAGGTCAACATGGGATTTTATACAGAAAATGATGGGAGAGTGAGTTGTTGTGCTGTGAAGAATGGGAATGGAATTTGGGAGTTGGGTCACGACAAGGGAGGGAAGCAGAGGAGGAAGGAGGTGGGGAAGTATTGTCCTAGTTGAGTGTGGGAGAAGGGTGAGAGTTAGTTGCTCTTGGGAAGAAGGGTGCGCTATGGGATTGGAAGCTTACCAAAACGAGGAGATTGGAGGAGAAAAAGCCTGAATCATGCCTTGGTTGGGGAGCTCGCCCAAGTAAGGAAGGCTGATGTGAGTTTGGTGGCGTATCGGGCAGGAGGGACCGGAGGGAGTTCCATCATGGAGAGCTGTTGGTAACTTTATTTATTATTTTTGTTATTTTTTTAATATATGCTATGATGTGGCGTTTCACTGGAGAGAGAATAGGGAAGATAAGTGAAGGAAGCTTGAGTTTCATGATTTTGGAAAAAATCTGAGCAGGAAGGGTATATTCTAAAAGAGAAAGGCGTTAGCTGGAGTCGTGAGATGTGGGGGGTGGGGGGGGGTTTGGGGGGAGATATATATATAAATATAAATATAAAAAAAATATATATATATATATATATATATATATATATATATATATATATATATATATATATATATATATATATATATATATATATATAAGTTTTATCTTCATTGTTACTATATGTATTTATTTATTTATTATGTTTCTTTCAATTATTTTATTGTTTATATATATTTTTCATTTTATATATTTTATTTTTATTTTTATTACTATTATTATATATTTATATTCATGATTTATTTTTACATTTATATTTTTATTTTATTCTATTATTATTATTTAATATAACATTTTGTCCACACACACACACATACAAACTCATTAATTGCTATTTTTATTATGTTACTTTTTATTTTCTCTGACATTTTTAGGGAATTTTAAATTAGAATTTTAATTTGGGGTAATGAAGATCTAATTAATTTGAATTGTTAATTAAGTAAATTATAAATTTATATGGTATGAATGCATGCAAGATTTGAATTGTGGTGCGTCGAAAGATAGAAACTCATAAAAAAAAGGATATATAAGAATCTAAAAAAAATTATCTAAAATAAACACAAAGAATATATTATTTAAATAATTAAACAAATGCGTATTTAAGACCTTAAATTTTAGTGCATTCACGCCGTTTTTTTTATTTATTTTATTTTATTTTATTTTTTATTTTTTGTGAAGGTGGTGAAAAAGTGTGGTGGAAAAAATAATGAGGTGGTGAGGAGAGGCTGGAGATTAGGTTGTTGCCCAAAAGCCAAGAGAACAAACGTTTGGAGGAGGCATATATATAATGGGAGAAGTCATGGGTTGGAAGGAGAAAGTGAGGGGATATTGAGCTGTTGTTGAACCGCGACAAGAAGGGATGGCAGCTCTCGGGAAGGAGGATTTTTTGTTTTTTAAATCACACAGAAGTAGTATGTATGTAAATTTCTCTCTCTCGTCTATCTCAAGCATGCAAATACAAATAAACTGAATGGTATGCTGAGATTCATCGTTGTGGAAACGCTGACTGAAGTTCTCCATCAGCTGGAAGAATAAATCAGGTATTTATAAGAAATCCATAGACTAACAAAAGTGAAAGAATTGATCACTTTTGACAGAAAACTTGATGAGAAGACAAGAAAAGTAGTCTCCTATGGATATAGGAGAGATGACCGGAAGCAACGGCTGTACCGAAAACATAGTAGTATTATTTGTTCTAGGAGTGACTACCATGCTAAATGCGCAGAGAAGTATACTTATATGGGAGTACGGCAGTGGGAGTGGGAGTGGAAAAGAAGGGTTAATCATTATACTGCAAAATTGGTCATTTCTTGAGAGTCTTTATGCTTGGCTTGGTTTGAAGGATTTACAAGAACAATATGATAATGAAAAGGATAAAAGGAATTGAACATAAACTTCTTTGTCATATGAGCAATTCAAATAGAAGTTGGGAACCAATGCGGTTACCCGCAAATGCATCGAGTGTTTTTATACCTTACAGATTTATTTAACCTCTAAATCTTTATTAATGATTTTTGAAGAGGCTCTGATGATATTTTATGCCCAGGCAGACATGGCCACGAGATCTTGGAAGGTCTGTATGCAAACAACCAGTTTCCATGCCTTGATGATATTCGTCCATGGTCTGTTGTAGACTTAAGTTGTTTCGTATGCACAATAAAAGTAGTTCAAAATGATTTGCGAAGTGTGAGATTAATATCTCAGGCAACAATCAATAATATAATGAATGAAAGGTTTGAATTCATAAAGTTTGCCTCAAAGAATTGGGATAAGGTTAATGATGATGATGATGATAACCTATAGTTATGCCTCAAACCTTTTTGATGATTGAGAAAAGTTTTCCTATTTAATCTGAGTTATTTATAATTTGATTTTATGTTTTTGTTTAATTTGATTGCTTAATCTTTCTGTTGATCTGTTTTTAAGATTTTAATACAGTACATATATAAATATTTAATGATTGTATTTGTGATGTGAATGCAGATCCGCGTCACAATGATTTTAAGGGGAGTATCTTAATATAATACATATATATATTTCTGCTATAAAATTCACTAAAGACTCGATGGCGGAGATTGAACCTCTTTCGAATATTTTCATAATAAAAGTAGTAGTGTTTGAATTATTAACGATAAGATAATTAAAAATAGCTATAGATGAATTATATAATTGTAATCAAAATAGGCAATGCAATTTTGAGATGTTAATAAACTTGATTAAAAAAAGTGCTATTTGGTTAAAAAATTTTGAGATAAATCTTATTAAAAAGATGCTATCAAAAATGCAATACAAACCAACAGGTTCTCAATTTTTTTTTTTTTTGTATAATTTCTAAAAAAATTATTTGATATGCATAGCAACATAATAATGAATGACAATATTACACACTGGTCCACAAAATTATATATAATTTTCTGATTTAATAATAGTTTTTCTTATAATTTAGAGCAGTAAAGTATTTATTCTTGATAATAGGAGTGGTGAGCATGAGCTTTTAATGAGTTCAAACTTTCTCATTCTGAAACTTCAGCGTTAAATGATCTTAAATCTGATCCCAGCTGGAGCTACGTAAAAGGAGAATTGAGCAGCCCTTCTGATCTCTGTTGCCGGTCCCCTCCACCATTAATGAATTCATGGAGAAAAACAGATAAGAGTAGTTGGCCATCTCAAATCTCTTCTTCTTATTAAAGATTCGTGTGGAGGAATCTTTAATCATGAATAGTTAATGCTATAGGACCAGTGTTCTCTATTTCCATGAGGAAGAATGATTAACATAATTGCCCCCACTCAAATCTTATGTATTTACATTTCTTTGATCTAACTTTTATTTTTTTCACCTTCATACTACCTAAATCATTATATCATATCAAAATATATCATCATTTTAACTTTAAAAACTTGATATATGTCTCTTTATGCATAAATATGGCGATATATATATCTGCATATCGGAATGTGCAGCTATTAATCGTGTGGAGATCTAATGGATCAGAAGGAAGAGAGAGCAACAAGTTGAGCCCAATGACTGAAAGCCAAGAGGCCCAATTATATGACCAGATGCAGCCACTGAGTTAAGTCTAAAAACAAGCCTTCTGAAAAAATCTGGTGCCAGCATTTATTGTAACCTGGACTGGATGGCCAAAGCTGTTTTAGAGAGCAGCTTTTTCAGATGATATAATTGATTCCTTCCTCTTTGAAGAAAGCAGACCATTGTGGGAAAATGACTGGTTGCTTTGATTAAATGCTCTCCGCATTCACCACCCTCCCTCCCTCTCTCCACAGTTTCTATTTATTCTTCGTCATGATTTCTGATAGGGAAAAGCTGCGCGCTGTTACTAAAATAACTTGTTCTGAATTTATTCAGTCTGCTACATGATTCTAACTACAAGGACCAGATCCTCCTTCATGGAAAAGAAGAACTAAGCAGCCCTTCTGATCTCTGTTGCTGGTCCCCTCCACCATTAATGAATTCATGGAGAAAAACAGAAAAGGACCAGAGTTCTCTGTTTCCACCAGGAAAAATGATTTACATACTTGCCCCCCACTCAATTCTTGTGTATTTACATTTCTGATATCTAATTTTTTGACTTTTATACTGCTTAAATCATTATACATATCAAAATATATCATCATTTTAACTCTTAAAACTTGATATATGTCTCTTTCTGCATAAATGCGGTGATATGTATGTGTACATCGGAATGTGCAAGTATTGCTCGTGTGGAGATCTAAGTTAGGAAGACGTTGGAGTATGATAACCCATCTCATCTTCATTCTAGCATGGTCACCGCCATTGATATCTTGAATTTTCTGAGATGAAACAGACGATGCGCAGTCCTCCAGAGTGGAAGAAGGAGAAGAACAGGAGAAAGAAGAAGAATGAGAAGAGGATGTAGTGGTGGTAAATATTGAAAGATGATGATGATGGTGGAGCTGATGAGCATTCTCTTCTTCTTTGGTCAATAGAGACAGGGTATTGGATTTGGAATCGGCCATGATTGAGAAGTTAGTGTGCAATTCCGAGCGCTTATGGGGGAGAGAGAAGCTACACTGAGGAGAAAAATAAGAAGACTAAAGATATTCTAATATTCTCGTTGTACAAATTGTTTGACATTTTGCTAATTGAGTTGCAATATATTTGGTCTCTGAAGATGATAATGTAGTTTTCAGTTGCTTCTTTACGCTGCAAGATACCGTGACAATCCAAAACTAGATATAATATGCTTGTATTTTTTCTATCATTTTTGAAACATGCCCAATTATTATCAGTAAAATCCTCTAAATTAAAATTAGAAACAGTTTTGTACGAAATCTCATAATTAATTCTTTCAAATGTAGCGAAAAATGTGTTTGGATTAATTAAGATGATGTCAGAAAGATTATGCATAAATCTTAAAAGAAGATTGATTGAATACATATTATCAGGCCCGGTATGGGTAAGAATAGAAAATCACCTATAATTTGTCTAATTTTTTTCTTATTTGCCTTAGTTGTACTATCATTCTGAGCAACTGTTCATTTGCATTCATGGTTACTGAAGAGGTCTCTCAACTCATCATATTATACCTCTTTAGTAACTTCAATGCATACCTTTTCTAAGAAATAAAAATCCATCATCTGCTTGAATAAGCCCAAAAAAAAGTGCAACAAGCCCAAATCAGCCATATCAAATCCTTTCATTATATTAGTCTTGAATTTTTCATTCAACATTTTGGATGATCCCATGTAGATGATATCATCAACATAAATACAAGCTAGAACAAAATGAGTGTATTGCTCCTTTTAAAATGTATTAATCTTTCTCAATGTTGCATTTCGCCTCTCATGTGGCTTCTGGAGTAACAAGATTGGGCCCCAACTGATAATGGTTCACGATAGAACTTTCCAGCTATTTTTGGTCCGCGTTAGAAAATGAGTTATGTTCTACCAATATTCAAATGTTTTACAGATCCGGACTAATCGTCATCCGCTTTCAAATGTCCCTCAACATAGTTCTGATTTATTAACTTGGTTTACAAAAAATACTTCTATCAGAAAAATAATGCAACCAAAACAGAAAATACAAGGGAAACAAGAACATTGATCATGCCATGTTTCTATCCTTAATAAAATTTCAAGGCTGCGGAAAAAAATAATTTTCAAGTTAGCCATGTTACAATAGAGACATCCATGCAGCAAACAATAAATAAAAATTCTATTGAACTGCAGGACAACCTATGGTGTCAAGATGTAGATTTAGTTCAAGCAAGCCACTTTCTAGCAAAAAATATTAACTTTTAACAAATTTTAAGTTAACCCATTGATTTGTGATGCAAGTCCCAATAGCTTGTTAATTATGAATTGGCATGCTTTGAGTTTAAACAGATATTGCCTGTTACCCAGTCTTTTCATCACAAGCATACCAAGGGATTTCTTCCCGAATATGTGAATATCAAAACCACCTTAGTAGCCCCTTTCTATATTGTCAAGTTGATTGGATTATAGAAACTAAACATGCTCAGCACGTTCAACAATCAAATGAAAAGCAGACCCAAATAAGTAAGCTGAGTTAGTTAACTAGATAACAAACGCCACCTTTACTATTGCTGTCACTTTTCCTCATCCTTGTTATGAGAGAGAAGCTTAAGGAATATATGCTGGTGTTCATAATAACAAATCAGCAGCACAAACCCGAAAAGCCAAATCAGTAGCAAAACCATGCAATTCAGTTCACATATGCATCGTAGATATAGACATGGATGAGCAAAGGTTGATAATGCACTTCTATTGTAATAAACACTTTTTTCCCAGTAACTTTATTGGCGTGACAAGTAAGGAGGTTCACAAAATTGTGGATATTTCAAGCATACTGTCAATGCATGGTACGAAGGGAACAAAGAAAATATTCCGTATCATGCAACCAATGGATCCAATAACCACTGAAAAGAAAAATGCTCGATTGTGCACTAATTTAAATATCTGAGAGCTATCAAAAGGGCATTGAACATTTGAAAAAGTTCGACGAGATGAAAAAAGTTCAAGCATGAACTGGCTGGAAGCAATTTAGAGGGGTACGCAATGCACGCTATGGTGCCTAGGCAGATTAAATAATATCCTGATAATAAAAAAATTCATAGAGAAAATAAGTCCTTTAGTTTCATCAGCACAAAAGAATAAAAAAAAATACAATGGTTATTAAAACTGTCAATTCTGGCTTTAAATTTTGGATTTTCCTCTTGTTATTTTAAATGCACAAACAACCTTCAAAATTAAACATTTCCATGATTATGCATTCCTCTCAATTTTCTAAGCAGGCTATTTATATCACAGAACTACAAACTGAAAATAGCAAGTAAATACATACAAGCAATCTTTGGGTCTAAATTCCAAATTTCACTGAAATGAGAAGGAAAAAAAATTAACAGCAATAATAAATTTCCAAAAAGCACTTAACACATTTAACTTCTGCATTAGATAATGATAGTGTTCACAAAACCTATAACTTCTAAACAGGTAGCATTACATATATGTTGGCTCATCCCTGATATTCTTCACATAATAATTGAGAAAGTGAACAATAAGATCCTTATTGACAATACATATAGAGATCTTGCTCCTTGAGAAAGCATTCTTTACTTAACAAATATTGTTATAATTTAAGCCTAAAACAAGATTAGGTTGGCTAAGCAATGATAAAAGAGTGATTGGATTTTTAGATTATTAGAGAAAAATTGAATTTTTAGATCAAGTAATATATCCGAATAAACAAATTAAATGCTATGCAAGATCCCCTCATTTAAATGTTGAAGTATGCATAAAAATATGTAAGGTTCAAGATTTATGACGAACATTCTACAGAATTACCGAGCACAATTTCATGAAACTATAAAATGTATTTGGATTATTGTCGTTAAAAGTGTAGTGAAGCATGTTCTTAAAAAGTAAAGAACGAGATAAGTGTAAGACCTAAAGCATGCTTCGAAGCAGCGAAACCTAAGCTACACTCTAAAGTACAAATAGCTTCGTGGTCACACTTTATGTAGAAAATTTGTTTATGTAATAGAGTGGCTTTACTTGCTTTCGTTATATTTTCCCTTCGGCTGTTAGAAGAAGCATGAACCCAAGAGTGATGAAAATTAATATAATAGGAAAAATTATGTGCATGGAGAACAATTAAGGAAGAATGTAACAAGAAAGTTTGCAGGTGATATCTATCCATTCAGTGATGTCTATCCACGCCCATAGTCAAATAGAGGGATAAATTTTCACTAGTCTAAAAAAAAATTACAATAAAAAACAAGCCTCAATTTTTATCACGCTTGTATCCCCCCCCTCCACTGACCATACTCATGAAAGATAAAGGAAAGCATTTCTCCAAAATCAAATAACTTCATCAGTCACAATTCCCAATAATAGTAACCAAATTCTCTTTGAAAAGGCCTATAGCTTACAAATGTGACATTCGGCCCTTCAATGGTTATCATTGTCCATCCACAAAAAAATTTCCTCAATACAACACTAACAAAGATAAATACAAACTTCGAATCACTCCACAGAACATTACACTAATCTCCACCTACACCAAGTTGAATGAAGAAGAATACAAACTTCCAACAATTTATTTCAAAGCTTTTTGTGTGATTATTTGATTATATAAAATCGTTGGTGCCGGCCTTAAAACTTAGAGTTGAAACTAATGACTAAAATGAAGAAATATTTCATGAATGCTAGACCTATTATAATTTTAAAGTTTTGAGTTTGAGAGCTTATAGCGATAAGATCATGAATACTTGCAGTTCATTAGACTTTTTCTCTCCATCAAACATCATAGTTGGAGATTCATGTTGTGTTGCATTTCTTTTTCTAAGTCGTGGTTATAACCTTTTTGAATTTGAGTAATAATATTCGTACTTTCTTACTTTGTGGTTTGGGCTTTCTGCTCCGGCATCAGTATCAGAATAATCATATATTGATTTACTCTCTTTTCTTTTTTGTGCATTTTTTTTAGAGCATTTACATACATAGCACACAATTCTTATTTATTTACATCTCCCCATAAACTGTCATATTTACATCCCTTACTCAAATCTTTAATATCACATCCAAAAGACGTGAAGATGTAAGTTTATGTGTGAGATATATAAAAGCAGAAGAATTGAAGAATTGTGTGCTGGGTATTTAATGCTAAGGGAATTAATACACATTATGTAGATTACATTGCAAATGTCTAAAGGTTCCAAACTTTCACACTTATGTCACCAGCATGCAAATCATAAGCCAGGCTTCAACATACATGAGAAAATTTAAGAAACAAAATTGCAATATAATAAAATTTCTAACAAGAACATAAATTTTCAGTCTCGATTAGGCTAAAAACCAAAAATAAACAAGACAGTTTCTTGTTAAATAAGTGATTTGTAAGCAAGTGAACTTTATGCATTAAAAGGTTCTTTGTCATAATTGCATGAATCCCAAGTATACAAATTGATAAAATACAGAAAAACTCAAAACCTGAAACTTTGAAATTCATAAATTTAATTTTAATCAATTGTACAAATTTCTGTCACCTGTTAACAAGTTTTTGAAACTTGACAGGTGACAGAAATTTGTATAAAATTTGTTAACAGGTGATTTTGATTATTAACAGGTGATTTGAAATAAAAAGTGAAGTCTGAGAATGAAAATCCATATTTTGATCATTGCATAAATCCAATATACAAATGGCGAACTTACAAGAACACCCAAAACATTAATGTTAATACACATAAATGTAATTTGGATCATTTGAAGAATCAATCACATGAATGGAACATCTAAAAAAAATAAAGTGCACTCAAACTGAGGCCAGCAGCCAAAACATGACAAGCGAAGACATAGCAATAAAAAGCCAAGTTGCAAAAGCCATCACAACAGAAATTTCATATTCTTTGCACGAAAGCTGAGGATAAGCACTGCAAAAACCAACATCTCTTGAAAAAAGTATTGAGACTCCACCTGAAGAGCATGCAGCTGCAAGTGATAAGGTTGCTGTTACCTGAGTTAGCCAACATGTATGATTTTGATTTAGGTGATCATTCTGTATTTATATTATTAAAATAATAATTAAACAATAAGTGATAATTACATACATAGCGCTCAAAACATTGCTGATTACAAAACAAGCACCCATGTGCTTTCTTTGAACTATTAGGCACGACACAATCAAACCAATTGGAGTTTTATAAAGTTAAAAAATTTGGGTTTGGGTTTTATTAAGAATATTGATATTTGAGTGAGAATTTGAAAAATGAATGAAATAGGGTGTTAGCTTGTACATATCAATGTTTTCAGTGTTATCTATGTAATTGGCCCAAAAAGAAAGGGAAAGAGATTGAGAAGGAATTACAGGACACTCATGGAAATGAATAGCCTACTTATGTACGTAAAAGATTATATTTATGTGCATGACATGAATTACATGCTCCTCTTCTTAGTAATTGAATTATATATCAGGCTTTGTATAACCAACTAAGCCTTATTCCTATGCATATATTGTTTTAGGTGAGAAAATTAAAGTAGGTGATGAATATTTATGATTTTAATGGCAGTATATGTTCACTTTTGAATGTAATTATGAACATAATGCATATATTTAATATGATTATAAATACCTGAATTGAGTTAAGCTTGGATTGGTTCGAGCGCAAACAAAAGATTGGAAATAAAAGCATGCATGTATGTGTATATCTATGTATGTGTGCTGTATGTGTGTGTGTCCGGACATACGTATATTTAACTAATAATATTTATTTTAGAAGATCAAAATTTAATGAAGTTCTGATTGATTATCAACTCGAATTGAGCTTCAATAAATGTAAAGGAGCCATTCCTAGATCAAATCGAGAACGGATCAAGTCAAGCATAGGAGCAATAACAATAACAAGTGTGTGTTTCTACAAAAGTTCCATCCAGTCTTATTACAGTGAAAGTGAAAAACGATCCTAAAAAGTAACCATAATAGCAACATGAACCATGAATCCCACACATTACCATAAGGACGGAGAAATTTTGCCATCTCAACTAAGCATTTCTCCAATTTAATTTTGCTTCATTATAATAATTTTTTCACTGCAAATATTTTTTTCTTGGCAAAGAAATATTAGCTCGTGTTGGCAGTATTTAAATGCAAAGTTGTAATACTAAAAATGTCCAGCTCATGCTACCAATAATAGAAAATTATTAACTACATCTCCATCTTGCGCGTGACGGGTTGAAAAAGCAAATTTATATACAGACCACCCAATTCCTATGTATTTACATATCTTACATCTAAACTTTACATTTTACATTATCACCACCCAAATAATTTAAATCACATCAAAAATACCACCATTTTAACTTTTTAAAAAGTGAAATACATCTTTTCATAAGGTGGCATGTATGTAAAATTAAAGTTTAGGTGTTAGGTATGTAAATACATAGCAATTAAGTGGTATGTACGTAAATCTTCTTGAAGTTAAATGAAAAGTAACACGTGGCATCGCTATAGCATCCGCTAGAAGACTAAATTCTAAATTATTCATAAAGAAAGCAAACATGCCATGGATTATTACCTACAGTAAGCATCAACTTATCATGTAACAGAGAATGAGTAACAATGAATAAGTCAAGTAAATTAAGTTAAAATACACAAAAATAATTCATCAGAATAATCTTCCATATATGAAAGGCCTACAGTAAAAAAATAATGAGTCTGTAAGAAAACTTGCCACAAATTAAAAAGGAGCATTTACATACATACCACGAAATTCATATGCATTTACTTATCTAACACCCAAACCTCAATATCAAATCAAAAATATCACTGTCGTCTACTTTTTCAAAGTGAAAGACACATTTTCATGCAGACTTATCATACAAAAATGCTATAAATGTAAATACGAATGCCTAGATGTTAGATATGTAAAACCATAAGAATTATGTGATACTGATATGTTTGTAAATCTTCCATATGAAAAATAAATGCTTGAGCGCAAGAATGAAGCCTAATAAATACCCAATCCCCTACTACGAACAAGCTCACTAAAACAGGATTGTGAAGATCTCTTTTCATCCTTAAAGCATAAGCATCAAGACATCCAAGTCCAAGGCTCCACAGCGCTTGCAATCCCATAGAAGCAACCAAGTAGCTGACAACATAAATTTCCGATGAGTAGAGCTCCAAAGAACAAGATAAACTTTAAATCAGTCTAATAGGTGCAAAACTTTTGGAGTGGGAGACTAAAAGTAAAAAAAGAATTAAAAAAAATCAACTCCGCAGAATGCAAGACATCAAGAGTTTTTTTTATGTTCATTAGCTTAGAGAGCAAATATATTTATTTGAGTATTGCAGCTTCTCTTAAACTTTGCATCAAGAGTGCGACTTGAAACAACCTAAATTTTAGTATTAGTGAGAAATTAAACAAATTAAATATCCTCAGAAGTAAATCTACTGAGGACAAAACTAGAAAGAACTTACATAGAACTTAAATAGATTCATCCAATTGATGGCTACTTCTTGTTGTCACCAATGTAGATTTCATTAAAACTTTGAATGCAGAGTACTACAACTCTATGATCTCAAATCTAACATAAAGACAACACCGCTATCTTTAAAAAAAACCTAAGAAGAAAGAAACTAAGGCAACTAAACAAACCAGTAAAATCCTCGAAATGCCTTAATGAAACAACCTGCAACTAATTCTGCTTGGGATGATTCTTTTTAACGCAAAATTAGGCTTCACAACTTAAACAAGCTAAGACATGATCATTATGTTTGATGCAAACACCCTTGATCACATGAGCAGGGATAGACAGGCCCTATGCCCGTCCCGCCTCAGACCAGGTTTGTGTTTCTCACCCATGGGTGGGGTCAACCGGCCCTATGGGCCTATTATCTTTCTTAATTTGAATTAGAATTAGGCTTTTATGTTGTTTAAGTAGAAGTATTCTATTTTGAGACCTACAAGAACACTTTTGACTTGTGAGTCCGTATCTTGATTGAGAGTAGATAGTGGAATCTCCCAAAATCCTCATATAGCAGAGCAAGCTACCAGCCATCTTTCTCAATATTTTCCCTCAGAGACAGCAACCAACACCAATTCTCTCCTCTGAATCCTTATCGACTCTATTTCCCCTTATTTTGCACACAGCCCCAACTCTAGTATTGAACTTCATACACCATCTAGGAACTCTTAATCAGTGTCAATGTTCTTAGATGTCTTATTGGCAGTACAACCATGCATAATGGTTCTAGAAAGTCTCCCCTTTAAACAAAAGGAAATATCATACTGCTATCCAGCTATATCAACAAGCACCCCTCTTTACAACAAAAAACTGAAACTGAAAAAAAACATAAAATCCTCACATCACACTTAATGAAACAAAGAGAACATAAAGACGGCACCCCTCACTTTAGAACAAAAAACTAAAGATGAAAAATACATTAAAATCCTCTACCCATCCTTAAAGAAACAACTCGCGACTCTATACAGGATTTAAGTTTAAGAAAGAATAGTCATAAATTGCACTTTAGTCTCAAGGAATTATGAATTAAACCCACTGCTTTATGTACATTTCAAGCTGACTGACGCATGATTTATGCTTCACAAGGCTCATGTTTAAACAAAAGGAGTCCTGCTAATATCCAAATATATCAATAATCATGAATTACTACAAAAGAATGACCTGCAATCTATATCAGGTGAATTTGGTGATAGGAAAGCCTAAACAAACAGGTAAGTTCAGACGAGCAATTCAAGAGAAAATGGATTGAAATTAGAATCGCTCCTTCATGGAATTAATACATAAAAAGATATCACATGCCAGTCCTATTATGATGTTATGTTATTAGAACATAATTAGTGAAATTTTTAAATAAAAATTCAATAAATGACATGTAGATCATTCTTAAGCCATTGTTACATGCCAGGCGATCAAATGGATAAAATAAATAACTATAAAAGGAAAGATTGTAATCACCATTATTTACACTATTTGACAGTTAAAAGTTCTATGGAAACAGCATCGGTCTCTAAATTGCCCTGCTATCCAGGTAAAATTGAACCAAAGGAGCAATTAATCGAAAACCAAATAAAACACTGCGTATATAAAAAAATAAAACTCTGTGTATATTGAATCGCCACATATTACTGCAATAATCTGGAAAAAGAAAACATATGTAGAAAAATTCACACTGCTGGAATGTAATTACTACATTCCAAGAAGAAAAGGAATTTGTGTGTATTACCAGAAGGCTGTATAGCTTGAAAATCCTGAAGCACAGACCATAAAAGCAATCGATGCGCCCGCAAAGAGAAACTGACCAGTCCTCAGCATCAATCCGCCGACTGTGCCCGGGCTTCCGAACACAATCTTCATCTTCTTCCTCCTCCGAGTTCTTCTAGGAAGAAGCCACGGTTCTGATATGAGCGACCTCCGTTTTTGTATCAGAAGAAACTAGGAGCTTTCGAGTTAAAGATGGATTCTGGATTCGATTCGGGGCATGACAAACCCTAGAATTCAGGAATCGGAGAGCTACAGCGCTAATTCTTCCCTACTTCCATGCGCCCACGGACTATAATTTTAATTTGGATTATTTGTATAAAAAACTCAATCTTTATCTACACGGAAAATTGACTTGCAGAAATCTGCTTGCTTTTTCATTTTTCTTCTTCCTTTTTAGAATTATGCACTTTATTTTGGTTCAAAATATTTTGACTTGAATCTTCAATTCTGCCACGAACTGCATTGACTCATATGAAATTAACAACTTTTGAATTAGAAAGGAACATTATTCAAATAAGTTTTAAATATGCTCTGAACTTCAATTTAAATTCTCGGACTATGTTTGATCAGTATTCCAAGAGTGTTCAAAATTAAATTAATCGAGTATTTTAGGCTAGCAAAAAATTAAATTTGTTGTTTTATGTTAAATTTTAAAGTAGTAAATAATTGTTTTAGTATTGGATTTTTTTTCAATGGGCTTGTTTTGTTGAGAATATTAATCATTCATATAGTTTTAAAATAGAATTTATTTTAAATTCTTCAGATGATTTAATTCGTTTTAAAATAAATAATGTGACCTTCAGATTTATAAATATTTTGAAGGAATCTCAATATTTCAGAAAAAGAGTTGGCATTTCATTGTTTGATAACAAACGAGATAATTATTTAGTGATCATAAAATCACAATGATTTTGAATAAAAAAAAAAAAAAAGAAAAATGGTGAACTCAACCTCAACCATTTATAAAGCTCATGCAGTCAGCAAACCAATATGTGCCATATGAAATATCCAAACGTAATTCAGGAAATTGCTCATAATGCCCACATGCAGCTCGTACATATTATTCTATTATTGTGAAGTATGCATCTCAGTCCACACAACTTTAATATATCAAAAAGAAGTGGGATGAATGAGAAATAGCATTAATATAATCCTAAAAGGAATATTTACATACATACATACCACTTAATTTTTATGTATTTACATATCTAACACCTAGACTTCAATTTTTTAATATATATGGCATCTTTACTATGTATGAAAATGTGTGTTCCACCTGCTAAAAATTAAGATGGCTCTATTTTTTTTATGTGATATGAATGATTTGCCAGTTATAAATGTAAAAAAGCACAGTTTAGTTGTTAGATATATAAATATATGTAAAGGCCCCATTATAAAAATATGTTGAGATCAGATATTGTTCTTGGTGTGTAAAGTCAATAGTAAATATAATTTAGCCATGTAAAAAATCAGAAAGAAAAAAAGTCACAAAACCAAAGTAGACACCTGTAACTCCCTTGACAGCATAAAACTTCCAATCCTGCTCACTAGAGGAAGATCTATACAGCACAATGATAATAAATTTTCTATAAAAGCAGAAAATATTTTTAACTCAACACAAACAAAAAAAAGGATATTACAATCATCAGAAAATATATCAGAAAAAAGAGAGAGAACCAGATGAAGCATATATAGAGTCAAAACTTACTAAGACATATTTAGCTAATATTCAAAGATATATTAGACATTCTTAATTCCCACTAATGTCGATAATTTCATCCAGTCAGCATTACGCAAAGAAAAATATCTTTATGAAAATAGCTAAAACAAACTGCAATACTGAGGCGCAGATAACCCAAAGAAATAGGTTGTGTCGTCCATCGGTGTAAGGCTTCAGATTTAGAGCAATGAAGTAAGACGATGCAGACCCAGTAAAAAGTATGATGATCCACTTCAAAATCTCAACTGGAATTACCAGCAACAACTACAAATAAAAGTTGGAGAGATCATATAATCAGCGCGAGTAAGAAAAGATTTTTCATTCTCAAGAATAAGAAGTTGTTCATATCATGCTCTCGACAATGAGAAACTAGCATGACATGCTATCTTTAAACTATAGGGGCATTTATATTCATATCAAACAAATTTTATATATTTATATATATATATAACACATTGGTGTCATAAATTTATGTATGAAAAGGTGTATTACACTTTTTAAAAGATAATGATGCTGATATTTTTGACGTGATACTAAAAATTTGAATGGTGTTCATGTAAATATAAGAGTTAAGGTGTTAGATTTGTAAAATCATAAGAATTGTGTCGTATGTATGTAAATAACCCTAAATTATAATAGGAAGATTTACATGCATGGCATTTATTTCTTATGTATTTACACATCGAACACCTAAACTTCAGTTTTTACATATAAGCTACCTATGCATGAAAACATGCATTTCGCTTTTCAAAAGTTAAAATGGTGGTATTTTTTATGTGATACGAAAGATTTGGATGGTATAAATGTAAAAAAATTAGATGTTAGATATATAAATACATAATTGGGTGTATGCATGTAAATGCCCCTTTATAATAATATTGTTACATAATTAATAAAGGAAAATGTAGTTTTCATGCAAACACGCCTAAAACATAAGTTCAGTAACCTTCGTCACCATCATTGTAAACAAATTTGGGATAATTTTATAATGTTATTAAACTTGTCTGTAGCTTCTTTTATAACAAATTAAATGGACAAAATCAAAACCACTTCAACAACTGACCCAAACCCGGTCACAGGGCAGAATATGCACTATGGGATGAGAGCTTGTTAAATTAGTGTTTATTAGGTTCAGAGTTAGATCTTTTCATCCAAACTCATTTTTTCATAAGAAAAGGCTCTCAAAAAATTTGACAAACGCACGGGCAGTTATATCATAAACTCAACTAGAATGTATAAAATATGAAATTTTTGGAGTAAGAAATATCGAATAATTGAACATACTTTTTTTGGTAGATTTCACAAAATAATTAAAAAAAATTCAATCTAGTATAAAATTATAGAAATCTACGAACAGAAAGACAAAACGATGCATTTATTTATCATTTTAAAAAGATATTTAGAGACAATATAGGTAAATTAATTTATGGTGTCTCCCGTGCCAGCGGGTTTCCCTGCGAAGTCCGTGCGATCCTGCAACAACGGGACTTGCGCACCGACTTGAGCAGTCGCCGATATGGCTTCGAGTCGATCTTACGCCGCCGCCCTCGCCGACGATAAGCCCGACAGCGCTTCTGTGTGTTCCAACATGTTCCCGCAAAGATTTCACAATGCATTCGTGCAAGGAGTTGAAAGAGGATTCCTCAAAAAAGCATCCTGTAAAGACCGCAAACCTGCCATCTTTCTTGCTGAGGAAGAGATCTCCATCATAGCTGCACCTTGTCATTTGTTCCTAGTAGGTAAATTCCTCTACGGTAACCCTAAACTCGAACTAATCCGTAAGGAATTTGAGCAGATGAAGCTGAATGGAAGCTCGAAAGATTGGAAGGTCTGGATGGTCGAGCACGTTCTCATCCAACCGACGAATGACGGAGATTACACCAAGTGTTTCTACGAAGAACACTTCGCATCGACAATCGGGTGACGAAGGTGCTAAAATGGACGGTGGATTTTGATCATCGCACTGAACCTCCCATCATCCTCGTTTGGTTGCGCTTCCCAGATCTGCAGATACACCTCTACGATCAAGAGCTTCTATTTACCTTTGCAAAGGTCTATGGCACACCACTTCAAACTGACCCGCCCACAGAACATCTGACTCAACCTTCTGAGGCTAGAATACTGATAGAACGGGACATCACGATACCTTTTCTGAGAGAGTTCTGGATTGACACACAACATCAAGGATTCTAGCAACCAGCAGAATTAGAACAGGTACCTTTCTACTGTACCCACTGTCGTATGTTTGGACACTCCCCCCATCAGTGTTACCATTTGCATCCGAACCTCAAGCCTCCATGTGCAAATACTACCGGACCGCACATTTCTGCGTCGAACATCCCGCTTCCCTCCCCGCTAGAGATACCCACTACTGTTGCAGAACAGGTTGAGATGGCTCAACCTATGGAGGAGCATCAGGCAGTTCCCATCGATAGACAGGATGAGGTCATCGCTCTGTCTTCTTCTACTGGAGCAGCTACACTTCTATATCAGGTACCCACTACTACAGAGGAAGAGCAGACTCCACACCATGACATGACTGAAGATAGGGAAGAAACTAACACTCATATAATGTTGACGGAAAATGTGCATACGACTACTCGCAGTAGCTATCGCCTAGCTGTCGGTTGTTCAACCCGATCATAGGACGAGACGCTCTCAAGCGATGGAACCTATCACAAAGAATAGACTTTCCCAATCAGCTTCGGATCATCAGTCTCATCGAAGAAGAATGACAGTGTATACCTCACTGGAGAAGAAGAAAGCGGGGCCCTATCCCCCTGGAAACATTATGGATGATATTTTGGTTTCCCGCGAACGGTGAAGCTCTTCGTAATGCGATTTCTAGCTGCGCTTTCATAACTGAGGCAATGGGAAGCCTTGGCGACCTCGTCCTCTTTAGCTTGTTAATTTTTCTTTTCGTTAGTATCTTTCGTATCGCTCCGTTTCGAGCTTTATCGTACCTTTTGGTTTTATGAGGTGAGCTCAATTGTTTTTAGCCCTCTCATACTACTTCGTTTTGTACACTCTTTTAATTGAATGCAATAGGCTCACGTTCCTTTTTTTTAAATATAAATATATATATATATATATATATATATATATATATATATACATTACTTAGAAAAAAATTTAATTTTCTTTTATACAAAAAAATAAATAAATTCAAGTAAAATAATATATATACTAGAAGAAACAAAATATTAAAATTTTTGGAGTTAAAATGGAGATTGATTAAATATAAATTTTACAAAAATATGAATTGTTGGATATTGATATGTCTATTGATTCACACCACGTACGCAGGACATGTTTTGTAGAAAAAGAAACAAAGGAGGTCCTTCTGAGGTAAGGAGGCTATTAATGAGTATGATATTGTCTCCTGATGTAGTCAATTATGTCGTGGGGATATAAAGCTGGATGATTGAACATTATCATCATTTTAATGAGATTTTGACTATGTAAACTTGATGTAATTATAATAACTTGAGAATGACTATGATTCTTAAAAGCATGCTTATGAGAATAATCAAACTTCAAGATGTTTTTTCTTACTTTCACTATTGTGCTAATATTACACCAATTTTCAAATTAAGTTTTCCTTAGTCCATAAAATTCACAAGTTAAGATGAATATGTCGCAACTATAACAATCTAGATCATGCAAAAAGGACTTACTCAATTCATTACCTGGTATTCCTAGTCTAACAACTATGATAACAAACTCTTTATTTCATTTATCTATTAACTAAAATTTTCTGCCACATAAAATTAGGTAAGATAATGTAAAAAAAATTAGCTATTGTTTTTCATAAGGATTATATACTTAATAGTAAAATAAAAAGTCATTAATTAAAGGATAATTTTATCTTGGTTTATACAAAAAACTAAGCAGTTATATTACTGATGACTTCATCTAGATTTAGATTTAGAAGAACTAAGATCCAACATCTTATTTGAGTATATATGTAGTACAATGTGCACGAATTATATCTTACCTTATCATCAATAACATCCGCTTGGATTGATTCCAAATGTTTCCACTATTTGATATCAAATTAGGAAATAATTGAATTATTTTCTCCGTGAAAAATTGAGAAACAACAAGATCATCTCTAATTATGAACACACATGTTTTATCATCTTTCCGTACATAATGAGACATGCCGACTTTATTTTTCTATGCATTACCCATTTATAAGAACACCCCGTGTTGGCATAGAAACTCAGTTGTTCACATTGACATGAACACGAAAAACAAATATAGTCATAGAAAAGTGCAAAGCGGTGCAGATAACAAATATAGTTTTCCTTTGCTTTATTTTGGTAGCCATGGTAACGATGCTCATCACCATAAATCTCATGGGAGAAAAATCCCGTAATCGAGTGGTATTTGCAGAATCCAATAGTCTTTTTGTTGAAATTCTCTTTAGCTTACATTTCCATTCGGAACAGCACTTTGACTCGCTAAGAAGCAGCCTTTGTGATTCATGCGCAAACTATACGGAAGTATAGAAAACTAGACAGTGATTGCTTTTGTCAGTGAAGCCTGCATGTCCATGCTACTCCGGCCTTTGAACTCCTCAGAAAATCGGCGTGCTTCACACTTTGTTATGGTTATACTTGTTTGTGTGCATATCTACATGGAAAAATGAGTTTCTACGCTAACGTACGACATTTTTGTGAACAGGTAATGGATGGAAAAGTACAATTGTTGTCTCATTATGTGTCGAAGATGATGAAGCATGTGTCTTCATAATTAAGAATTATCTCATTACTCAATTTTTAATGGAGAAACACATTCAATTAATTTCCTTGTTTGGTATTGAAAAGTGGAAATTTTTGGAATTCATCCAAAAGGATGTTACTGAAGACAAAATGTAATACATGCATATTATACTACATGTATACTCAAATAAAATGTTGCTAGATATTAGTTCTTATACATCAAAATCTAGATCAAGTTATGAGTAATATGACCGCTTGATTTTTGTATACAACAACAACAACAAAGCCTTAATCCCACTACGTGGGTCGGCTACATAAATCATTTTTCTTGATTTTTGTATAAAACAAGAAAAATATTCCTTCACTTGGTGATTTTTATTATACCTTTAAGTACATAATCCTTATGAAAGGCAATAGCCGACTTCATTCATTTTGTCTTAACCAGATTTATGACAAAAATTTTGAGTGAATACGTGAACGAAATAAAAAATTTATTATCGTAGTTGTTTGACTAGGAATACCATAAGTTGAATGAAGTAGGTCCTTTTGTGTGAACTTGGTTACTTAGTTGCGACATTGGCATCTTCACTAGTGAATCTTAGGGACTAAAATAATTCAACCTAAAAATTCAAGTAAAAGTAGCATGATGGTGGCCACTAAGAAATGACATCATCAAGTTTGATTATTCTTATGGTTATACTTTTAGGAATTAAATATACTTACATCAAGATTAGGTGGTTAAAACCACATTAAAAAGATTAATATGTTCTATCATTCTGTTTCATATCCCCGTGACATAATTGGCTACACCTACAGACAATATCATACTCATGTTGATTTAGGTGTTTTTTTTCTTTGTGTAGTCTCTTTTGTAACATCTTGGGGGATCAACCATCATCTACTCTATAAATAGGAGGAGACTTCCCTCATGAGGACCGACTTTCTTTCTTTTTCTACAAGAACATGACATGCATATGTGTTGTAAAATCCACAGACATATCAAGATCTAAAAAGTCACGTTTTTAAAAAGATCATACTTAATTAATCTCCATTTTAACTCCAAAAAATTTAATATTTTGTATCTTCTGGTATATATATTATGTTACTTGAATTTATAAAAAAAATTAATTTTTTTTATAAATAATAACGTCAATTGTAAAATATTAAATAAGTATAACATCTTACAAACATTGTAAAAAATATTCCAATTGAAAATGTGACCAAAAAATATGAAAAAGAAAAAAAGTACAGAATGTGCATTTTGGAAGTATTTAAAAATAATTAAAAGCAATAACTAACTTGGGCTGAGACAGTTGAATTTTAGAAAAAAAGACAAGAAGCTAATCTCCAATTATTAAGAAATGCAAATTAAAACTTTTAAATTACAGAGTTTGAGGTGAGCTAATAGGATGAATTGAATAGAACGTATGACATCAAAAGTTCTAGGAAGATGAAGGAAGCAAGGATCAAAATATCTAATAAAAAAAGACAATAAAATGTGGCGTTAGAAGTTATATTAAGATTTTATTTCTTTCTTATTATTTCTTATTTCTGTATTTCATTTTATTTCAGGCTAGTTATAGGAGTTCTTGTTTTTAATTATTTGATTTTGTTTTTGTAATCTTGGATATATGGGTGTTATTTCCTTTTTTAAGTTTAGAATTCCAGTTAGATGTATTTTAGCCAACATTTCATATCAATAAAGTATTCAGCTCAATTCTCCAAACCTACATGTGAGTTTGTAGATGGAAATATAAAATAGCAAATACGAAAAATTGATTAAATGGAAAAGCTTGAGAAGATAAGCCTTCAGGATAATGAGGGGAAAAAAATGATTGAAAAAAATAATAATTGAGCATTACTTGGAACTAAGGGAAGGCTTCGAGGTGTACACTTACAGAGGTTGGAATAAAAATGGAAAGTGAGTACCCCCAAATGCACCAGAGTTGTATAAGTCCGGCATTAGATCCAAAGTAACTGAGTAAAAAGTAAAATGCAGCCGGCACTGCAAGCACGTAGCAATATATGATAGAAGCTGCCCAGTTTACATAGTTGACATCAAAATTCCATGCAATCTCTGGTTTCCTTCCTTTGTTCATCAAATAAGCAGCACAATTTCCCAATGCAGAAAGCATGAACACCAGCGTGGTAGATATCCAGACAGGACCATACCTGATAAAAGTTTAATTCCTTCACCAAGTAATGCAGAAGCAAGGATCATAATAAACAGCTAAACAACATCACATTCCACATTTGTAAACATTTCAAGCCATAAAAACGGTATGTGATTGATACTTTCTAGAGTACAAGTACAAAATATGTAGGTTTAGTGGGTGTGAAATTTGATATTATAAGTTGACATCAGTAGGAGACCATGTTATACTTAGGCGTGATGCTTTAAATATCATGGATCTATTATAAAAATAATATTAATATATCTACAAGAATTTCCGTACCAAATAATAAAAAAAAAAGATGGCATACTTTGATTTGCTTCATCCATTCAACTTATTTTTATTTACAACTTACAAAATAATGATGGGTAGTTAAAATGGAGATGTACTTTATACATGCTAAGCCAATATCCTAGAGGGCAACGCTAAAATGTAAATTTTATAAAGCTGCACTTAGGACAGTAATGTTATAAAGATCCAAATATCGGGCAATAAAGAAGATTATGACAACTTAATTAAGTGTGACAAAGATAAAACTGTTAGGTAAAAATGTGGTAAAATAAAGAAGGATAGATTATATAAATGTGATTGTAAAAATAACACCCATGAAAGATAGTCAAAATAATCTTAAATCTATGGTCAACACCTTTCCATCTATACAACAACAACAAAAACAATAAGCCTTTATCTTACCAAGCGGGGTCGGCTACATGAATCCTTTTTCTCCATTGCATCCTATTGAGTGTTATATTTTCATTTAATTCTGATAAATTGAGATCATTTTTATACAATAAGCTCAAGTCATTCTAGGTCTACCTCTGACTTTCTTAACATAAGTCAAATCTAAAATATCTACTCTCCTAACCAGATCATTAAATGGTCGACATTTAATGTGACCAAACAATCTAAGACAACTCTCTCTAATTTTGTCCACCACTAGAACTCCACCAATTCTATCACGGATATATTCATTTTTGCATTTTGTCTCTAAGTGTCGAGCCACTCCTCCACCCAAGCATTCTCATCTCGACAACACTCTTATAAAATTTTTCTTTCAGTCTAAGCATACTTTTCTATCACACAATAGGCCTGAAGCATTCCTCACTTGAACCAACCAACTTGAGTTCTACTAATAACATCCCCATCTATATTACCTTCACTTTGAACAATAAACCAAAGAAATCTAAAGCGTTCACACATTTTAATGATTTGATCACCCATAGTTACAACTCTGCCACTATAGCTACCAATACTAAAATAACATTTCATGTATTCAATTTTAGATCTACTCAAACAAAGACCTTTAAACTCCAATGTAGACCTCCATAGTTCAAATTTTCCCTGAACACTTTCTCTAGTCTTATCCACAAGAAGGATATCATCGCTGAAAAGCATACACCAAGGTACATCCTATTGTAAATGTCCAGTAAGAGCGTCCATAACTAAAGCAAAAGGATACGGCTAAAAGCCGATTCCTGATGTAATCCAACTAAAATATAAATATATTTGGTCATTCCTCCTTTTGTTTGAACACTGGTAACAGCTCTAGTATATATATATTGAATGACTTAAATATCATAGCGACACATTTCTTCTCTAGAACTCTCCAAACATTTTTCTTGGAACCTTAGGGTGCGTTTGGGGCGGCGGTGTGGTGTTGCACGTGATTTTTTCTTTTGGCAAATTTACCTTTTGCCTGAGTTTTCAAAACACTAAAGCTGAAAACTCTGTTTTTTCATCATGGTTGGCTACCTGTGGTGGCTACTAGAAAGTTGTGGTCTGACTTTTTGAAAAATATTTTATTTTTGTAATGTACTGTAGTTATTTGAACAAATTATTCATCAACATTTTCAGTGTCATTTCTTCAAAGAGTTGCAACTGCCCCAAATAGACTCTAATCTGATGCGAAAATATAGTTTTCAGCTGCAGTTTTTTGAAAGTGCGGGTAAAACACTGTGTTGTCAAACATAAAAAATTGTGGTATGGCATCGTGCCGCCACCGCAACGCTACCCCAAACACAGCCTTATTCTAAGTGTTTTCTATATCAATAAAAATCATATGTAGATCCTCCTTACTCTCTTTGTACTTCTCCATCAAATCTCTCAATAAATGTATAGCATTCATAGTAGACCTGTCTGGCATAAATCCAAATTGATTATGAGAAATCTTTGACACCTCTTAACCTAAGTTCAATTACCCTCTCCGATAACTTTAAAATATGACATCTTAATTCCTCTATAATGTGCACACTCTTGTGTATCCTCTTTATTCTTAAAAATGATACCAAATAGTCTTCCTCAAGTCAGACATCCTTTTGGTTTTTTAAATAATATTAAAGAGAATAATAAGCCAAAAACTCTCAAATTTTCTAAACATTTCCACACTTCAGTAGGGATACATCAGGTCCTCCTAATTTTTCATTCATGATTTCTATAAAGCCTCCTCAACTTCTTTTTTACTAACGTGACTGTAAAAATAAAATTTTTTTTCTTTTACTAACGATATTAAGATTAGTAAGGTCGGTTGTATTCTCAGAAACTTTATTGAAAAGTTAAATCAAAATAGCCCACCAACAAATGTCGAATATCTTTTTCTAAGAAAAATATATTTTTTTTCATTTTTAATACATTTTACTTGAGTTAAACATTTATATTTTCCCTCTTTATTAGCTAGTTTATGCATATATTTTTCACCATTTGTAATATTTAATCTATTACAAAAATCACTAAAAGCAGAATTTTTAGCGTCACAAATTGTTCTCTTAAACTCTCTAAGGGTCACCTTATATTTTTATCAGTTTTATAAGCCCTTATATTTAAACCATTTTTTATAACACTTCTTATATTTTATCTGTGCTTCTGACATTATTATTTCACCACCAACTATTTTATTATATAAACTTTTCATTTTGATTTTCCAATTATTTAATAGTATTTGTCATTTTATCTCAAATAGAATTTATTTCTTTATGAACATCTCAAATCTTGAAATCTTGAAATTTACTCATAAAAATAATTTAATTTGTATTTTTTAGGTGCCCTTATTTAATTCTATGATAATGAGTCCTAGTATTATTTATCTTACAATTCTTCATCTTAAAATTCAGAGCTAATAATCAATATTGAGTTTTAAATTCTCACTTGGAATGACCTTACAATATTTACATTCTCGACGATCTCTTCTTCTCAGAAAAAATATAAGCAATTTGTGTATTATTAGATTCATTCTTATAATTAATAATTGATCATCTCTTTTACTAAATAAAGTATTAGTAATAGCAAAATCATTCACAATCGTTCTATTTATAGCAATCCAAAAAAACCGACAAAACAACTTTCCTTCTGCAACAATTCAGCAAGCCTATGGCAACAGTCCAAAAATCCATGAACAAAATTTCAATCATAGTAATCTATTAATCCATTAACAACTTTCTACTTAGGTCGATGAAAAGCTGCCTATATATTTACTTCTTTCATAAATACTTATTTCTTCACCTATTTATGCAAAACTTCTTATCATATAATCAACACAAAATAAAAGAATAAAATTAGTAATAAAACCTCACATTTTTACCCTCCTCATTTTGTATTCTAATTTTAAGTTGGCATCAAAGCCATTAAATTTCTACTCCCTAAGAGATCAATGGGTATTTCAATATAGAGTCTGTTGACCTCATTTCTAGATGAGGTCGTTGTTTCTCTCCTTAGAGCCTAAGGTCTAGCTTTAGGCTTCCCCTTTGTTTGACCCTCCTAGAGGACAGTACGGGACCCACACTGCTTAGAAAATTCGAGCCGCTTCTTTACTCCTTCGAATCTCGCATGGGCGGTCCCAAATCATCGGCATTTCGCTAAGTTGATTACGACCGAATGTGAAACTCAAAGTTGAGTTCCTACATGAATAGAAACAACCCATAGGAGAACCTTTAGTGCCTCACGCACTCGTGGACACCACAATTCGCACATTAACTGAACCACGCACGATATTGGCTTGAGTCGGGACGACTGTCGGTGAATTCGTCTGGATGAACCCGGATGATGAAACGGACCACACGGATGCGTCCGAAATATCGACTTTATCTAGGAATGACACTCATATCACTATGGTTTCACACGCGAGTAGTCGACACAAAAATCGATGCGCATTTTTTTAATTAGCGAGACACGAGTTCGGGCTCAGCCCGAGTTCAATTCGAGGTCGATGCGGGCTGAACAAGAGCCAGATTATTTCAAATTTCAAACTTTTAAAATTCAAATCAACCACATAATTTAAATTTAATTAGGGGTTAATATTTACCTAATAAAACTGCCCCTGCACGGAAAGCATTCAATAGCTCGCCATGTCGTGTAACGGACATTTTTGAAAGTGCGGCTATAGAATTTGGCTCTCCCCCCGCTCGCCTCTTTCTGCGAGACCGAAGCCAACCCCTGCTCCCAGCATTCGAATCTCCTCTCTGAAAACGTAAGTCGCTCGCCCGCCTCTCTTCATCCCCTGCACCATAATACTCGCCTCCTCTCTTCTACACAGAAACCCGCGCTCTCGTCATCTCAGCGACCAGATCCCGCCTTCTCCTCGCACTAGGACTCCCAATCGCTCACCTCCTCTCCCTCGTTCGTAATCCCCCGCTCACCTCCTCTCCCTCGTTCGTAATCCCCCGCTCACCTCCTCTCTGCACTGCGGTACTCTCCTTCCTCTTTCGCTCATCTCTGCGAACCAGAACCCCGCTCTCCTCTCTGCGACCGAAGACCTCGCCTTCCTCTCCCGCTAGTTCTCTCTCGATCACCCCATCTTCCTCACGCTAGTCTCTCCCTTCACCGCAGTCCTCGCCTTCTCCCTGTGTCGAGCCCGCTCGCCTCCTCTCTGCGTCACACCTTGCCTGCTCTGTTCTCTCCTGCACTAAAATCGCTCTCCACCTCGCCTGCAGCCCTTCATTGTCCCTCTTGGTCGCATAAATTGGCCGAAGATAGCCAAGCAACTTCGTCTTCTTATCCTTCTCTATCGCAACTAAGATCCATTTAAGCGCTTGCAGGTACATTACCTAATTGAACTCCCTTTTCCTCTAAATTTTATTTATTTAGTTGGAACATGATCTGATTCCTCATTTTTAGAAAATTCTTGCTCAAAATTTTGTGATTTAGGAAGGCTTTTATGATTTACTTTGATCGGACAAACACAACGTGGATAAAAATGACTAGTCATATTAACGCATGACTCATGTATCTAAATTTTTCATGTCTTCAGATGAAACTTAATGTTTATTTTTACTTTGAATTCAATATTTATAATGTTAGTGACTAGCAGCAAATGTTTACTACATTCCGTCAGACAAGTACCAACCATTCTTGTATATTCATATATTTGGCATCAATTTTTGGAGAACTATAAATGCTGCTTTGGCCATGCATTCCTACTGATTTTGGAGAACTATAAACTCTATTTTGATTATATATTATTGCTGATTTTAAATGCGCAGTTGCTGGTTTTATATTTCAAGCACTTAAATGCGAATAATATGAGGTTCCAATGACCATTTACTTGCTGATTTTAAATGTTTTGTTGCTGGTTTTATATTTCAAGCACTTAAATGCGAATAATTTGAGGTTCCAATGACCATTTACTTGCTGATTCTAAACGTTCCGTTGCTGGTTTTATATTTCGAGCACTTAAATGAGAATAATGTGAGGTTCCAATGACCATTTACTTGCTGATTTTAAACGTTTTGTTGCTGATTTTATATTTCGAGCACTTAAATGCGAAAATTTGAAGTTCCAATAACCATTTACTTGTTGGTTTCATGCTTCGAGCACTCAAACGGGAATACTACAAGGCTCGAGAGAGCCGTTATTTTAAGGCTTGAATGCTTCTTTGCGGGCCTATGCTCTTTTATTTTTGAATGCCTCTCTTGGGGCCTGTTTTACCTGTTGTTCGGAGGGTTTGAACATTATCATTTTGAGGGCTTTGCCTACTGATTCACATACAGTTTTGCAGTCTTTTATGTGCCGGTTTGGGAGCTGGTTTTGTGCACTTTTTGGAGAAATTTATATGCCGGTTTGGGGCTGGTTTTGTGCACTGTTTGGAGCAATCTAGGTGTCGGTTTGGAGCTGGTTAGGTGCTGCCTAGTGCCGTAATTAATCGGTTGGAGATAGCCAGGTGCTGCCCAGTGATCTAGGTGATCGTTTGGAGCTACCTAGGTGTTGCCTAGTGTCGTAATTGACCGTTTAAAGCTACCTAGGTGCTGCCTAGTGCTGTAATTAGATGTTCGGAGCTAACCGCATGCTGATTGAGGTGTAAGGTTGTTGTTCGGAGCTAATTAAGTGATGTTTGAGGTTTAGGATTGCCTTAGAATGTTGTTTGGAGGAGTATGGCTGCTGTTTGAGCGTTGTTAAAGGCCTAGAGTTGTTGTTTGAAACCTAGAAAAGTCGTAGGAGCATTGTTGAAGGCATAGAGTTGTTGTTGCAAGCTTAGAAAAGTCATAGGAGCGTTGTTGGAGGCTTAGAGTTGCTGTTAGAAGCTTAGAAAAGTCATAGAATTGTTGTGGGAGGCTTAGAGTGCTGTCTAGTGCTTAGGACTGCTGTTCGGAAGCTTATAGTTGCTGTCGGGAGCCGTATAAGATCGTAGGATCACCGCGTAGGCTTCCTAGTTGCTGCCCGACAATATTTTTGACGCACCATTTTAATTTTTTTAAGGTCGACTCACTTGTTATTTCCCTCTTTAGTTTTTGCTAGTTTTGAAAGTGGGTCGGCCTTCTCCCTTCTTTTGTTTTATTTCTCTTATTAAGCAGTTAAGTCAAAATGGAAATTCCTAAATTAATTATTTTGAAGACACAAAGATATTTGAAGGTTAGCTAAGAAACATTTAATTGAGGGAAAAACACCTTAGATCACTTCAAGCACAAGTTAAAGTGTAGGCTTCCTAGATTTTAGGGGCACACCCTAGGTGAGAGTCCATCTACCTAATCCACAGTGAAGGCTCTCTAGATTTTAAGAGCACACCCTAGGTGAGAGCCCATCTACCTAATCCATCTACCTAATCCACAGTGAAGGCTCTCTAGATTTTAAGAGCACACCCTAGGTGAGAGCCCATCTACCTAATCCACAGTGTAGGCTTCCTAAATTTTAGGGGCACACCCCAGATGAGAGTTCATCCACATAATTTTCAAATAATGAACCTAGACCTCGATCCTAATTCACAAACTGATTAAGACACTAGACATGAGGATGCACCGATATGTGGTTCACATTTCCTTAATTTAATCAAATAATGGAATTCTTATGATGACTTAACCTATAGTGAAACCCAATGCACCGGGATTTGAGCTTAAATCTTACGCTCATATCCTATTGGCAATTGGGGACATTGTTTTGTCACATATGGATCATCGGGCTTCTGTAAGTCCGAGGTTTGGGTGGCTATGGCGATGATAATAATATTAATGTGTGCTAAACAAGAGATACGATGTGGGAATTATTAGAATAGTATCTCCTACCTCAAATACATTTAATAAAGGAGAGGAAAAGACCGATGATACTATTCGCCGACTCTTGGTGAGATTGTTTCTCCCGACGATCTTAGGTCGCCAGTAGTCCTAGCTCGATTAGAGTGACTAGTTTGGATATTAGAGTGACTAGTTCGGATATTCTAGAGCATCAAGGAAATTAGTTCGGATACTCAAAAATATAAATTCTTAAGTGCCTTCATTGCAAACAAGAAAATAGCTACCACTTCGATAATAGACTTAAGAGCGTTAAATCATACGATATAAGCCAAAAATTGTTTCCCATAAGTACAACCTAAATCATAAAAATTATAATGTTTGGATAACATATGGGACACAATCAAAGTAGTTGGAATAAATTATGTCATTCTCTAAAAGTTCTTACACTTGGCTCTATGCTTAGAGCGTCTAACATAGATTGCAACTTAAGGTCAATCAACAAAATTACTTGAAACAAAAACTTTATTATTAATTTCTCATAGAGTGTTTGTCACTTGTAAGGCTTGAATTCAGGAAGGATAATTGGTAGTGTAAAAATGTGTTCACAACTTCACCTACCAAAAAATGATCCCTCAAATAAAATACATACCCAACTAAAGGGTTGTCTACTCACTAAAAACCCTACTTCACATTCCTAACAAACTTCAAATGATGATAATATATTCAACTTTGATGCTATTATCCAGGACACCCAAACTTTACTTGCACTAAATGCTTATATAGATCAACAAAAATTTAAAGGACGTCTAGTGTGAAATTTATCACCTGACTAAATATACTCTCTAGAAATCTTCTTAACTTTTAGCTTTATTCCACATGTCTGTAACGCAACATCCATCTCACTTAGGTTTTTGTAACGAAATAGAAAATTCAGAATGAGAAATTTTTAAACATTTCTAGGTCATGATCCAACTTCAATTTCAATACATGATTCAATTCCAAAAATTGAGAAGGTCAAGAAATATTCACTAAAGCTCAAGTGTCGACACCTCTTAACAAAATGGAGTGGTTTCTAAGAAAAAAATACACCTATTAAATATGGATACCATTAATATTCTCCACGAATATTTCAACTTATCTTTTGAGAAGCTATCCTAATACTTAAATACCTCATTATATGAATGCCCTTAAGAGTACTTAAATTTAAAAACCTTGTTCAAATCCTTCACTACTTATCTCCTAAAACAAAAAATCATTTCTTCTATTTTGCCAAAAATTTGGGGTGTTCGACTTAGCACTAAACAAATTAGACCTTAAATCAATAAGGCGTCCTCATTAAATATTTCCCAAATTAAAGGGTATAATTATATTCCCCGGTCACTAATAAAATTTATAGTCTATGTATAAAACGGTCCTTGAACACTCATTTAATTATTAAAAACCCAAGCTCATGAACAACGAACATTTTTCAATTTTTCCTACTCAGCCTATCAAGACATCATCAAAACTAAAACTCTCTAATCATGAGAATATACAACACCAACGATCAAATCTATTGTAGCCATTACCTTGTCAATACAACCAACCTATGCAAAATAAACAAATTGTGGAAGGAAAAGTAAACCAAGGGGAACAAAACCTAAACCTGGTTCAAGGAGTAATGAAGTACAAATTAGCCGGATAAATCAATAGATATTTTAATTTCTCGAATAAATGGATGAGGTCGTGCACCTAATGCCCAATTTATGATTTCATGACTTATAAAAGGCTTCCACTAAATTTCATGTTTTTGACCTTCCTATTGATAAAATAAAAACTATAAAATAACATTTATGAAAGTCGCAAAACCATCAAGCAAAAAGAAAGATGCAATGAACGAAATTCAAATATAAAACAAATGCAAGTACGAATATATTTAAAATACAACTTATTGCAAAATGAAACACTAGGACATATGATATTAACTAGGGGTGATTACATACAGAGCAACCAAAACATTGTTATTTACAAATCAAGCACCTTCTTTCATTCATTTTTCAAATTCTCAATCAAATATCAAAGGTCATGACAAACCCCAACCCATATTTTTCATTTTTATCAAATTCACAATAGATTGATCGTGGTATGCGTACATACATCGGTTTCATAATTCAAAAAATAATCTAGGTACTTGATTTGTAAATGGTAATGTTTCTGGTGATGGTATGTAATTATCCCTAATAACTATTAAGAAACTTTCAGTCCGTCTACCAAACTAAGAATAATTTAAGTTTTGATCTCCGGCAATACATTTGGATTGGCATTTGCATCAATTTAACATTAAAAATGTTTTTCTAAATGGGTACCCTAAGGAAAAAGTCTAAATAAAGATCCCATCTAAATTGACAAATTAATAAAAACAACCATTAGGTATGCATACTCAAAAAAGATCTACATGTCTAAATTAATCTCCTAGTAATCAATGAGAAGCTCACCACTTTCATCATCAAGCATTCAGCTGAGAAAAAAAGTGATTCTCATAATGTGAGTAGATGATACAATGCTTACAGGTGACTTTGATAAAGAGCTAACCATATTAAAAGAGCTTCTAGCAAGCTAATTTGAGATGAAAGAATTGAAATTTCTAAAATATTGCCTTAATATAAAAGTGGAATTATCAATACTATAATATTACTTTTCAAATAAAGTATATTATTGATATAGTAAAAGAAATACCACATGTAAGCCTACAGAAACTTCAATGAACCCAACAAAGAAAAACGGTATCTCCACTAGCAACACACCCATTGACAAAGATAATTTTTAATGCCTTTTGGAAAAAGTCATCTGCTTCTCTCTCAATCATTCTGATATTGGCTTATGTGTTAGTGTTGTAAGCCAAAACAAGAACAACTCTACGCAAGACTAGATTAGAGTTGTTAACAATATTCTAAAGTGCCTCAAAAAAATATATAAAAAAAAGACAATTATATAAAAATTATCCAAAAAGAAAATCAAAATTTTCACATATATTAATTGGGCTGGAAAAGCGCCAACTTGAAGTTCACATTTGATCATTGTGCCAATGTATGAAAAACTTAGTCATATAGAAAAATAAGAAACAAGTTGCAGTCTCAAAAGATAATATTGAAATTGAATACAAGGCAAAAGTATTTAGTACTTGCAAAGAAGTACAGTTAAAAAGGCTTTTAGAAAAACTAAACTATCTATTAAAAAATCTACAAAAATGTAGTAAACAATGAGGCTGCTGTAAGCATTGCAAAACATTTTGTCCAATATGATAGAACTAAATATATTAAAGATAGAACTCAATATCATAAATTAGACCAATATTTCATCGCAAAATAATAAATAAATAAAACTAGCTCAATTAAATTATGTTTCAACAAACTATCAAACTAGAAACATCCTACCAAGATTTATCTTAAACGAGTTTTGATAATCTAATCAACATCTGTGTGATAAACACATAAAACCAAGCTTGAGGAGTGACGAAATGATTTTTAAAATGTAGCCAACAACTTTCCATCCAAATTAATCCAACAATCTCTAAACAATAACTCTTTATCTACAATAATCCAAAATTCTTGGATAATAGCTATTCAACTATAAAAATCAAACAAGTCATGAATAGTATCTTTATATTTCTACTTGATAATTAATTATAGATTTCAGAATTCAAAATTGATTTTCAGAATTTTCTTTTTTAGATAGCTGTTTCTCCACTATACAGAAAGATACACACACACCGAACAAACTTGCGAATATATGTGTTTTTAAACTTTTGACGCATCAAATTATACAAATAGTGTCCATGTCTCCTGCACATATTTGTGCTTCAAGTCAAGAAAAAACCACAAATGTGACATAACTTGCCGTTATCTGTATTAAATCATCGTATTCAGAGTAAAGCCTCCTTGTTAAGTAATTCAAACATACAGCAGTTCAAACACAAAAGTTAAAAAGCATGTCCTAAATAGGCCGTAAAAGGTAATACAGTCATATTAGAACCAGAGCTGGTGTGCCAACATATTTGAGTACTTATGTTGTGACTAGAAAAATAAATATTTCCAATTGGGCCAGATGAAAAAATAAAATTAAGTTCAAAAGTTTCATTTATTGCCAAAAGGCAGAAGCAACTCACAGATCTGGATTAGAATGTACTTTCGTATAAAAACCATCCATAGGATACACCGCACCAACAAGCCTATCAAATACCATATCTGTGTCAACATTGAAAAATTGTTGGTAAGATGAAATGCTAAGATATCCATTCCAACTGCTTGCGCTCTGCACGTCTTCACCTGCGTGTAAGTTTAAGCGATTAATAAAGCTTACACAAGCAAGCATATCCAAAAAAAAAGAAAAATTTATCTAAAGCTGCATATTGAATGAAACCAAAGTTCAAATCAACGCCCATACTTATTTTTAGGGCATTTAGATACATAGCACACAATGCCAAAGTATTTGCATATCTCAAGCCTAAACTTTAATATTTACACACATAACACTCAAATCTTTAATATTACATAAAAAATAATACTATTATCACTTTTAAAAAAGAAATACACATTTTCATGAATAGGTTTAAAGCACCGAAATGCTATATATGTAAATATGAAAGTTTAGGTCTGAGATATGTAAATGCATAAGAATTGTGGGCTGCCAATGTAAATTCACTTATTTTTATGGTCTATCATCCAGCTTCAATGAATAAAATAATGTATAATGATGTTCGCATGAAACAAAATATCAATAAAATATCAAAAAACACAAAAGTTTACTATCAATTAGTGAAAAAATAGTTAATGAACTCTTAGTGAAAACTTAAAAGCACTTGCCTGATCATTTAACAAAGAGTTCAAGCATTGCAGTTTCTTAGATAAAAGCACAAATTGATTAATAGAAGTCTCACAGGAGGCATGCTTTGGAATGGTCCACGAAATTCCCAATCGACAAAAAGGAGACATTGCTATTATAAAAAATAGCAAATAAAACTATATAAACTATGCCTAAAAACTTTGAAGAAATTCCTGCTTGATAAAACTGGTTTAGTTTTGCCAGCTATTGGTGTAATTTTTTCATGAACCTTATAAAAATTGCATGCTTCACCAAAAAAAACACACAGAAAAAAAAAAAAAATCCTCTTTATTCTCCGCTGGTCTAATTTTTTTCAGAACAACAAAGCTTTTTGGTATTTACAGATCCTGTGTATTCATTTTTAAGGGTATGAGATTGCAAGATAGTTTGACAGATTCTACAAAAGAATAGCTTAATTAATAAAATTAGCTCTAAAAATAACTGGAGATTGAATAAATCAATCAAGTAAAAATTTTCGTATAAGAAATTCTTGTCCTAGGCTGAGCAAGTCCAGAATAGCCAAAATGGGGATATGACATTATCTCTATGATAAAAACTCATCCAACGTTCACTGATGACAAGTTTAGTGATTTGAATACTTATGAAAATCGTCTTCATTAAAATATTTGTTTATAACTTCCAGTTTTCTGCAGTTTAAACCAATAAAGGATGGTGGAACAAGAAAACAAAAGGTGAACTAAGCATAATTAACTGCTAGTTAAATGTTATCAGCAATTTCATTAAGTTTTAAATAACAAACTTTGGGCTATAGTTTTCCACTGATTAAACATACCCTGATGAACATATATTTAATTAAATTGGTTCGTGGCATATATCATTGGAATGCTAGTTAACAGATACAAATCTCTAATTAAATGCATCCTTCTTTTTGACAGATGGGCTAATATGGCATATAATTTCAACTGATTGAATGGAAGGACAAGCGTTGAAAATTATGCAGAAGTAGTCAAGAATAGTGAATGTTACTTGATTATTAATCAATTTTGGAGTTGAGTTCCTGGCCCAATATGTTGCCTTGTTGCCATGATTTCAGGTGAGGAGTCTTTTTTTTTTTTTTAAGGTTTGAAGCATGAATTGAACTTGATTCAACCATCATACCGCCATTGGCTTATTAGTTATGATTGAGTAGTTTGGGCTTCTTGATTATTATAGACAGGGTTTGTGTTAAACCCAGATTCTTCCAGTGGTATTAATGGACCATGATTCATCGAGTTGGAGACGGCTTTTAAGGACTTTGCCCCAGCTATATTGTGTTGTGCTTGAATGTATAATAGGAGTGGATAGGTTGATGTTTGCTTCTCTAACTGTGACATGGTCGTGTGGTGAACATACAACACCTTGAAGATTGTACTGTTGTACGAAATTTGATGCAGAGTTTATGATGAAGGTTAATGTTTTTCATATTTATAACGTAACGTTGAATTTAAAGTTGGACACAACCACTTCTTGTTCTAAGTTATCATGAACGTTAATTTTCAAAGCAGGAGGGTTTGCATAATCACGACCATTAATATTGATGCAATGTGTTTTGCTTGTTGAAAAGATTTCACTTGTGGTAAGCGTGTGATGATTTTTTGCTAGCTTAACTTGTATGAGCGGGCGACTAATTCGGCCAATTATGAGTATATGGAGAATGTAAAACTAGGCAGACAAAATAAACTCTTACCATATAGCAAATTTCACTAGCCATTCAGTGGTGACTGGTGAGCAAGGCACAACCTTGCAACCCCTCTAGTTTTGTACTATTATAAAAGAAAATGTTCTTGTTGTGATGAGTAGTTCATTTCAAGAGCTGTGTGTGCTGGATAATTTTGTTAATTTTGCAAAAAATGATTTTTGACTAATAATTGGACATTGTTATTCATTTCGGGTGCATGAATGGATTGTTAACATCTCATCACGTTAAGTAAATTGATAATTGAAAAAGAAGCTTGCATGCGATCCAATCTTTTGTTTTTGAAATGTGCTGAGATGTTATGTTCGCATATTTATAGTGCTTGGTTGTATTGATTGCAATACTTACATAACTTTTGCTTTCATAAATGCAAAATAAAATTCATCATACTATTTGTTGTTAATTGGAATTTTCTTACTACTGAATCCTTCGTGTTTCCAATGTAAAATGCGAGCTTGTGCATATTATATCGTAATGCTAGTTCTCGCCATGCTTGTCGATTGAAGAAGATCATCAAATATGGAGAATCACAAGCATTTGAGATTTGAGATGCATGGATAGGATTTCATATCTCTAGATGTAATTGCTAATGTGAAATGCAAACCATCTATGTACGTGACTACACTAAAAAATGAACAAAGATGCATATAAATTCTTACATGTGTTTATAATACTTTACTTATAGACTATTTAACGTGTTTTCCAATATAGTGTTCTCTGAAAGGCATGTTTTTTACATTGCTTTAGGAATTACCAATTGAGCATATGGACTTGCCCACAACAATGTTAATATTACTGACAATTTACGCATACATTTCTACAAAAGAACAATTTAGCCATTGAGAATTTTGACAAAATAAGTGTAATTCTACATTATGTTTGGTTATGTTAAAAGTTTTTTTTTTTATTTTTTTTTATTTTTAATTTATCTAAGCTTCATTGAATTATAAAGTGTAACCTTATAACATGATGTTTCAAATATGGATTGTTTGTGCATGTGCTTAATATAGTTGTGTCATTAGACTTAATTCATGTGTTGTTGGATCGCTTGTAGTGATGGTTTTGGATTTGAATATCTAATTATTGTTTTAGTAGATAATTATGGGTATCAATTGCTTTTGAATGTATGATTGTTATGTCACTGCATATATATGATGAACAAATGATATAGATTATTATTATGTGACTGTGTGGCCATCGTATAGCTGAATTTTTTCGCGACAATTAGACAAGGAGCGACAAATGATCAACATCAAATCCTCCTCATGCCAAACAAGCATAAACTGGAACAAATGTAAGGAGATTTGGATCTCATATCATGCATTCATATAATGGTGTATTTTCTGCAAGCAATACTGGGCAATCAACTTTCCTCACTCATTGGAATTTTATTTAAAATAAAAGGGAGAAGAAAACTTTTATATCATCAAATAGAGGAAAAAAATACAATGGAGCAGTTTATTGTGGTGGGAGGGAGTATTGAATGATCCTAATGGTGAAACTGTGACTTAACCTCCATTTCTGATGAAGATATGACTTCCAGTAGATGGAGAAATTCAGAATCATAAGCAATCAGAACAAAAAACACACAAGCAAACAGGTAAAGCAGATGGGCAGACCTCGGCTCAGTGAAAATTTTGTTAAATAGTTGTTTTAAAACATTTTCAAAAGCACTGCTCATAAAGGAAGAAAGTCATCATTCAGGTCCAGCAAAATAGATCCTGATTCATACAGCGCCACTGTCCCCCTCTGATCCAATTTCAAAAAAGTTGACCATAAGGAAGAAAAAAGAGGCAACGGTTACAACCTTGCAATATAGGCCAGCTGGTAAGCCAAAATAATATCCTAAGCCCTAAATTTGAAAGCACGTAAAAGGTCAAATGTGCAAGAAGTTATCCTCACCATACGGAGTCCCTGGTGGTTGATAGCCTGAAGCGCTCGTACCAGGCGGAAAGATTTGCAAATTCGTCTTCGGAACTACAAAATTGAAAGGATTAACAAATCCAATATATGAGCAAGGAAGGCAAAATATATTGACGAATTCCAAAGCTGCAACTTAAAACCCCAATCGGGGCCCTACCCCGACTTTCTTCAGCAACCACTGCCTGCAACAACATAATTACCCCGATAAGAAACAGTATAAAAACAACATTTAAAAAATGTTTATTAGTCAGAGCAGAATGCATCCCACCCACTAAATTTATCCCCTATCAACTAGAAGCAGAATTCTCAAAATGAGGATCGAGGCAATGGCCAAAAAATAAAGCATTTGATGAAAAATGAATAAAACACGGTGGGAGAAAAAAATGGGGACGCACCGGCACGGAGCCTACCGAATGACTGGTAGGAAGACTGGTATAGCCTTCTTCCATGTAGGATCAACTCCTCCTGGGATATGAAATTCTTCACCTTAGACTCGTCATTTCCCCTTTGGGCAATCAGGATCGAAGCTTTATGCCTCCTTGCTCGTAGAACACCGATCTGGAGGAGGCTTTGCTGTCTCCGAATACAGATGACTGGTAGAATTTCTGGTGAATCGTCGCCCGACGACCGATCTAGAGTTTCCTCTATCGAGGTCTCTGCTTTTTTCTTTATTATTTTTTTTTCGGGGACGCGGCGGGGACGACGAGCGGTGGCTTGCCGATTTGCCGATTCGTGTTTTTGTTGATTAGCACCTGGCTAAAAATATAATTACCGCCATTTTTAGTGTAAACAAGTAAATAAATATTTCATTTACTTTTTTATTGGTGTGTACTTTAAAATACTTCAATGGCATTGCAATGTAGGATTTCCTACTGTTAAACAATGCATTTCATGAACGAACAATGATGTATAGATTGTTATGATTAAAAGTGTTGATTGAAGGTGACTCGCATAAGTGGGATCTAATGTATACACTATAATTATTTGGGTTGATGCATGGAGCGACGGTGGTGATTTGCATGACTAACGGGGTCTGAGCCTTATATGTCTAAATTTAGTTCATTGTGTGTGGGTGATAACGTATGCTTAAAGTATACGTTCGAACCCATGATGAACAAGGAATGTGTTGAGTTCGAAATTATAATCTCAACAAATGTGTCGTTAATAATCACTGATAACATGTTAAGCGATTAAGACATACATTAAATATCCTTCTAATTTCCCATAATCATTGACAAGTCCATTATTGACAATAAATATAATTCATTTTAAAAATGCTTTATAGAGTTGCATGTTTATGTTTGTTTTGATCTGCATGATTACATAACTAGATTAATCATTAAAATTTAGCGATAATCAAACATTATAGATGTACGATAGTTATCACTGGTTATGGTGATATTGACAAATGAAATGAGGGTGATGGTGGTCGTATAAATGTTTGTTGATAATTGTTAAGGTAATGGATGTATTGTATATCATTTATTCTGAGATGTGCCAATGGCAAGTTTCTCCTATGTGTTCGTAGTGGATAACTATTAATTTTGCTCGAGGTGGATATTTAGTTATAGATGGCTTTTGTAAAAATTCCTAAGCTTGTTGGTTGCATCAAAATCATTATTTGAGCATTTTAAAACCAATTATAATACAATTTGGTGTTAAGAGTTGTGGAAAAATAAAGGTTTTGCATTAAAGGAGGAGAAAATATCTCACTGTCACTTTCATTTGAAGAGAAATTGATAATTTTGCATTAATTAAAGCAAATAAAGCTTTTTTTAAACTATTTTGGATGGCTGAAGTAAAATGGAGACGGCGTGTATACCAACAACAAATATTTAGGCAATGATGACTAGTCCTCTTCTATTTCCCTTTTTTAACTATTTAAACCAAGTAATCAAAGAAACTATAATAGATGTAAAATCAAACGAATATGTTTTCTTTGTTATAATTATAAGAGCTTGGAAATTAGCAGCTAAGAGGAATATGATTTTGTCATGCACTTCTCCAACGAGAAAAAATATATGATTTTCTTTAATTATAATTTCTTCTGATAGTAATGGATATCATATTGTATTAAATATATTTACTCTCTCTTTATACTACTTTTATGAATATTTGCATATCTAGTTAAATTATATTCATATCAGAAACTCCACCCCCACCCCCATCCCACGCGCACACAATTTTCTCAAGAAAACGTAATATGAGTCGTCAGCCAAGGGTGTCCTTCAACAAGATTGAGCCTTAAGATGTTTGAAATATCTAAAACTCTTAAAAGTATATAAAATATTTTAGATATTAACTAAATTTACACCATCCAAAAGCAATTAAAGTCCTTTTACTTGTTCTTAAGTAACTTTATCAAAGCCCAAAACTTATGTCTTGTGTTGTTTGCTAAACTAAAGTTAGTCGTAATATTTTATTTTATATAATATAGAAACTGTACTTAAAATTGATATAAAATATTGAAACTTCACATATTGTATAAAGAACGATTGTTCTGGCATTTTCAAGTGATTTCAGGATATTGAGTTGTCTCGTTTCCCACACAAACTTTCTAAACTGAACCCGAAGGGCATTTGGATTGTCCCTCATGTTGCCCTTAATCAACTCTCATTTATGTCCAACACTTAATTTATATTAACAAACAAATGCAAATGTCACAGATAATTCTTAGCTCTTTCGGGAGGAGTTCTAAATAGAATTCAGTCTTTATTGTGTTATATGACCGGATGTCATGTCAATTTGGCCTAACAACCCAAGTTTGGAAGAGACAATTCACTGTCATTTCTACAAAAATTTGGGATTTAATGAAAATTGTTGTATGTGATAGAATTAAAACTTCAAGAATGTTTGTCTCCATGTTTCAGTTTTAGTTAATTTTATTATTTTAATTTACCATTATAAAAAATATGCTAAAAACTATGCTTTAACAAATTTGATAAATGCATGTACTATTAGCAAATAACTATGTCCATAAATTAAGCATAAGCATTTACTTTTTAAACTTATTGATAACCCGTATTGATCAAGTGGTTAAATATGATAAGAGAGTAAATCACTTTAATAAAAATGTATTTAAACTAGATTCAAAACAAACATTTTTAATTTTTAAACTTGGTATTATTCAGGTTTTATTTAATTTTAATGCTATTGTTCTTAGTATTACTAGTCAAATTAGTTTTAAATAAATAAAAATATGAATTTTTTTAAATATTAAGTTTACCATTATTTTAAAAATATACACCCAACTTCATGTTGATTTTACGAAAAAATGAAGTAGCATTCTATTATCATTCATAGGTTAATAAGTGATCAAATTTGGCTATAATAACTAAGTAATGTTAAAATTTGGACGTTTACATCAATATTTTATAAAATTATTTGCATAAACAACAACATAAGAAATTGATAAAAGAAAGATAAGAAGAGTGAGAAAGTGTTTGTAATTTGCATAGCTTTTGTCTCAATTTAAGTTGAGAATGAGATGAAAAAGAAAAAAATATATAGAGTAGAAAATATAAGTGAAAGGGGACCAACCCTTCGTTATTATACAACAACGACTACAACCAGCATTTATTTAACTAAGTGGGGTTGACCACATGAGCCTATGTTTCTCATTTTGTCCTATATACTGTTATATTTTCATTTTATTTTAATAAACTAAAATCATTTTTTATACAAAATTCTTAAACCTTTTCAGTACCAGCCTATATTTCTCAATTAATTCAAATCTAAAACATTTACTCCCCAATTGGATCATGAGATGATAGACGTTTAATGTGACCAAACCATCTAAGACGACTCTCTCTAATGTTATCTACCATTTGAGCTACTCCATTGCATTTTGCCTCTAAGTATAAAGCCACTTAGTAATTTCAACGTTCTATTTTATTTGAGTGTAAATTGAATTTTTGTATAATATTAAGACATTTATATATCAGCTTCACTCTCCCACACACAACACTTAAATATCTCAAGTTAACACCATCATAAAGATAAATACAATAAACTCTCCACATATATATAATATTATTTATCAAGGGATACATATAATTAAATTCTAATGCACTCGCATCTAACATCAAAATGCACATAAGAAATTATGTATTTTTTTTAATAAATTAATGTTTACAACACTCTTAGTAGATATTATATATTTAAATTCCGTGAATGAATATAAAAATTTATTTATCAGATAGCAAAATAATGCAATTCATTTATATTTTGTCAAGAAAGCACGTCGACTACACTAAGAAATGGAGGGTAAATGAAGCCCACGATAAGCCTACCTAAATCCATCGCAGAATTACTGCACATCGCTGCCCTATTCACCCTTCACACTCGCATTCTCATCCCCTACCGGGCTGCTCCTCAATCGCCTTCTTCCCCTAACCTCTCGTCTACCGGCTGCCTTCCTCTGGCCGCCAGCTGCTGTTAACCCTGCCTCCTATATATCATAGCAGAGTCCAACTATCCGCCTCGTCTTTTTACCCACTTTCACTCCTCTTTGCCGGACTAGAATCGTTGCTGCAAACGTTTTAGGCACACTGAAGCTGCCGTTCAGACCAGATTTAGAAGCAGCAGCGGAAGTTTGGTAATCTCTCTCTTAACGTCTTTGCCAACTGATCCGGAACCCTAGAGTCCGAGAAACTAATGTGAATGTGAACGCTTCCATTGTTTATAACTGTTGGAATTGTCACATATACTTATATAGTTATTTATAGTTCATTTACCCACAATTGCATATTTAAGAATCAACCCATGCTTCCCCAATCGCGCACTTACTCTATTCATAGCATCATCTCCAACCTTTCTATACCTCACACTCATGATAAACTATTTTGCTTGACGCTATCAAATCAGTGTAATGTTACGATCGTATTTTAAATCATGAAAAGTTGCAAGGAAGTTGGAACTAATAAAATCCACAGAAAGATACAGACTTACACAAAAAAAAGAAAAAAACGGAAAAATCAGTGTTTAGTAGCCTAGCAGGCTTATAAAAACTTAATCACGCAAGCAAGAATTACTATAAAATACATATATAAAAAAGAATTATGATATAAGCCATCAAAGTTCTAAGCCACACAGTAATACGAGCAATGGTTTTTTCTTGAAATCTATTCAATATCTTAAAATAATTCACACTGAACAGCACACAAGTTCAAGAGGAGTTATGATTTTTGTTGAAATAAAAACTGGATTTTACATGCATAAAGATTTTATTTTATTTTATTTTTTTTAAATCAAGGGTAGATCCATATTTTGGTAGGTTCACAAAACATTGTCCTAAAACATCAAAATAACGACTTCCATACAAAAAACAACACATAAAATCTTTCAACTCAGAATGGTAATTAGAGTATATCTGCTAAACTGTTCAGCCAATAGAACATGGAAATGATCAATTGTCTAGTTATAGCTTGAAAGTTATAGTAAGTAAACCAACCAATCATTCAATTATAATTCCAACTGGAAAGTTAAAAGAAGAATATTATACCTTCTGATGGTGAATAACGCACCATAACACAGATTTTTTGGAACCACAGTCCATTGTGCTTGGTGTAGGTGTGCTATCTTAAACACAGTGCAGAATATTAAAAATTTATGGATGAATATGAAGTTCAATATGCTTGAATACAACTATATATAATCATTCATATGTAAGTATTAACAACCACATTTCCTTTTTCTTATTTCACATATATGCCAACCATTTAGTTTATAAGGGATGATAAATACAAGAGTTAAATACATTGTCAAACCCGGTAGCTAGGGAAAAGGTTGAACAAGGGATGTGGAGTGTTAGCACCATTCAGTTGGACTCGTTGCAAAGCACACATCTATAGTTAGAAGAATGGGAGGATTCGTAGTTGATTTAAAGCTACAACTAGATTAATGCCCTTTTGCGCGGGTTATTTGCCGTAGTAAACTCATGATAGGAATAAATTAACAAATAAAATAATTAAATAATATGAAAATTAATTATAAGTCTTGAATTGAAGAAATAATTATAGCACACTATTTGTGCAATGTGCTGTGCTATTGCCCATCAATAGCTGTAAGTAGCATATGATTTGTTGACAACGCGACTTGTCATGTAGATAGCGCTAGGGGTGTGTCTCACCACACTACACTTTGAACAATAGTTCATGATATTGTGCATTATTGACATGGATGATGGATTATACCTACACTAAGAAAGTCATGAAAATGAGCTATAATATTTGATCTATCACGTAGTATCACCTGGTATATCATTTAAAGTAGCAATAATAACATGGATCCAGTCTCTGTTATAGTGCAAAATAGAAAGTGGAGGAAGTATTATGCTTTAATTTGCTTGGCTTGGGAAATTTGTCCTCTATAAGTGGAGTACTGCATGCTATGCTAAATTTTGCCTATTTTCATCCTTGTAAAATATTCATGAATCCAGATAAGTAAGTCTAACATACCAATGCACAAATTATCTCTAATACCCACAAATCAATAATGAATACAATTTAATAATTTTGAATACCTTATAGATTATAGAATTATTTAGTTAAGCACTGAATGCAATTTCACAAAAAACATGTGAAAAATGGAAAAATCCAAGACACTTCACCAGTTTGCTTTATAGATCACTGCCATATTGCTTTTTTACAGATGCTTTATTGTCTTTTTTTTAGCAATTAATGCGGTGAGAAGCAATTTTTTTTTCTATAAGATATGCTAGAGTGTTAGTTATAAGTTTTTTTTTTAAAATTATAATTCCATTAATGACTTGCAAAAAAATTGTTATCTATATAGCAACTTTATAATTAATTTTACAAAGAACCACCGCTATCCCAAACAAATATGAAATAAGGTCAAATTAGATATATGTATGATCATACTAGTACCCGAGCTTATTTGATTTTTTAATTTACAAGCATTGCTCCTAATGTTTGTGTGATTTTATACGGTCAAAATTTTTTTATATTAGTTTCTTAAAATTTTCACAGGTGTTATTATAGGATTTGGACGATTTATCACCTACTTTGAATTCCACATCTCTCTTGTTGAAGCAAGTTGTAGATTTATAATTGCCCTAAATAAATCAATTTCCCTTGAATATTTTGTATACAAATGACTAATACGTTATATATCAACTTTATAATTAATTTTACAAAGAACCACCACTATCCCTAACAAATATGAAATAAGGTCAAATCAGATATATGTATGATCAAAATAGTACTCAAGTTTATTTGATTTTTCAATTTACAAGCATTGCTCCTAATGTTTGTGTGATTTTATACTCACAATTTTTTTATATCAGTTTCTTAAAATTTTCATAGGTTTCATTATAGGATTTGGTCACATTAAACGTCGACCACCTGATGATCCGATTAGGAGAGTAGATGTTTTAGATACAACTTATGTTAAGAAAGGCAGAGGTAGACCTAGGAAAACTTGGGCTTATTGCATAAAAAATGATCTTAATTTTTTAGAATTAAATGTTTGACACTAAATAGGACGCAATGGAGAAAAATGATTCATTTAGCCGACACCACTTAGTGGGATTAAGGCTTTGTTGTTGTTCTTGTTGTTTCATTATAGGATTTGGACAATTTATCACCTACTTTGAATTCCACATCTCTCTTGTTCAAGCAAGTAGTAGATTTATAATTTCCCCAAATAAATCAATTTCCCTTGAATATTTTTTATCCAAATGACTAATACATTATGAATCAAGCAATGAAAATATTGAAATGCAAATATGCATCCTAATATATACTCATAAGAATCTATAATGAAGGTAAGGTGATAATGTAATTTAAAGCAGATAAATTCATAAATATATGAATGAACAACCAACTCAAATTTATCAACTAAAATGACTTGAAAACTACAAGGCCTTATGCACTTTTTGGTATGACTTTATAGAGGGAGTTTTGAATTTCATGCTTTGTTTAACATAATCACACTTTTCAAAGCATAAATAATGCTGGCACCTCACAATTGTCTTCATAAGGTTATATTTAAGAGTTTGAGAATCACAAAATTAAGAGTCAAAAATAAAAAATTATTCAGTTTGATTCGTAGAAATAAATTTTCTAAAAGCTCCATCAATAGATAAATAAAATTGGCCAATTGCTTTATTAATTATATTGGGCATATTTTATTCTCTTTCGTATCTTAGAATCTCATTATCTGATGTCCCTCATGGGATTGATGGGATCCACAATCCCGTTTATGATATTTCACGTTCCTGCTGGTTTTGCAAATCTCGCGACCCCATATCTACAAAACAAGTGAGTCCCATCCCATCCGCGTGCAACAACAACCTTTTTCCTGATTTCAGCCTGAATTTTTGTCATTTTATGATTTCATCCCTATTTTTTACTTCTACTTAGTTTTTGTTTTTTTTTTCTTGAAGTAAACTATTTGTATATTGTTATTTTCTTTTTTCTCGGACTTTGGCTTTGTTTATGTTATTTGAAGATGTTTTCTCCTTGTTTTTCCCTATTGGATTGCTCTATTTTTTTATTTTCTTTCAGGCAGTGTGTCTGTAGCCTGATAGGATTAAATTGGTGATTTCTTTTGGACGTTCGAAGGCTTTCTTCTATTACAGATTTAATGGCTTGAGATTTGATTTGCAAGAAAACTCACTTGTCTATAGTTTCAACTCTGGTTGGCCAACAAAGGATGAATGTTTATTCTATTAGGACATGCTTGTAATAATGTTATGTTTTTCAGAGTTGTTTTGTGCTGGACGAGAACATAGATTTCGCAGCGGAGTTACCTAAGGCACAATAAGGGGATCACTTTGTTTTGTAGTGATAGATCAATTCCAAACACCTCCAGAGAAGAAGGCGAAGGCTCTCACAGCCGGAAAGAATGACATGGGAGTGTCCCTCACAGGATTTACAGAATCCGCAATCCCGTTCTCAATACTTCGTATTCCTATTGGTTCTAGAAAACTTGAGACCCCATCTCTCGGAAAAGAGGGAGTCCCATCTGTGTGCAACAACCGCTTGTTTCCTGATTTCAACCCAAATTTTTTTCATTTCTGATTTATTTATCATCTTATTACTTTTACTTTTTTTTTTCTTGGAGGAAACTATTTATATCTTGTTATTTTTATTTTCTTATGCTTTGGCTCGTTTATGTTATTTGGAGATATTTTTTTTCTGGTTTTTGTCTATTTGAGTGCTATATTTTTGGAATTTTTTCATGTGGCGTGCCTGTAGCTTGATAGGATGGTGGTGATCTCTGTCAAATGTTCGGAGGCCTCCTTCGTCATCCAAATTGCTGCCTACTGCTGTTTGATAGTGGAAAACAACTGTTTTTCGCTTTTCATTTGCTGTCATAGCACCGTTCATGCTGAATTTCAGCCGACATCCATCCTCCCTCTTTCCTTCCCTACCCAACAACTTACCTATCATTTTATTATGTCTTAAATACCTTCTAGGAGCCATAAAATGATATCATTAACATTTCAAACATTTAACTCATCATCTACATTGTGTATGTTTTGTTCAACATAAGATTCAAGCATAGTAGAAGCTCATGTTCATCTTCAAACCCAGTTCATATTGGATGCTTAGGCTCATAATCTAAATTATACTCATATGCTTGTTTCAATTTAGGTATATATATATATATATATGATCTCATGTTCAATTTAGTTTCAAGATTAGTTTATAATTGTGTTAGATTAAGAATTTATATCATAAACGAATTCTATTTCCAATTTGGATTGTAACTCTTGCTCATTATATAGTTAGGTTTATGAACACGGTCTAAAGTAGCTTCAAATAACTCTAAATGTTTATTTAATTTATCTTCAAAAAATATTCATGAACTATCCTTTCAATAAGATCATATTTGATTATGCATGAATTTTATGCTGGTGTATGCTTGTTACGCTTTGGGTTTGCTAGTTAATGCTATAATCCTGTGGAACTGAGCATAAAATATATCAGGTTGACATGGTCATAATGTGAATTATTCAAGTTCAACACAAACTTGTGTGAAGCCTTCTAAAATATGTTCGAGTTTGGGTTGCCTTAATTAGTTGAACAACTACTTAAACGGGTAATAAATACTCATAAATGAACAAATATTAAATGAACTCCTATGTGTTTGTCATATTAGTAAATTATTTATAGGACTAAATGGTTAAACAATTGATTAAATTTGTAATTAATATGTAACTATTTGGAACAAACTAAGCATATAATTTATCAAGATGACAAACTAGTTATTTAAATAAAATAATTGAACTATATATAAGCTATCATTGAGCTTACTATCAAGCCTTCAACTACTCATGGAACAACAAATAAGCTGTTCTCAAATGTGAACAAATGATTTGATTTGTGTTGACTTGAGCTGCAAGCTTTCAAAAATGCTTAAATTTATTCAATTATTAGTTTTAATGAACTTGGGAGTATTAATTGAGCTGAGTTAGAGTAGTTCATTGAGTGCATTGGTTAACTTAAAGTCTTAGAGTCATTAATACTTTTTCATCAAGGATTTTATACTTAGATGTAGTAATCCTATTGTATTGTTCATCACTATCCAAAGTTATGGATAAAGGTTCAACTAGCATATTTGGTGAATTACAACTTAATTTATTTATAATTTTTCACATAACACATTTAATGAAACAATAGTCTCAACGCCATTGATTTTTTTTTTGACATTATTCGTAAACCTATCAAAACATTCAAAGATAATATTCATGTTGTATACTAAAATTTTCAGTTTCTCTATGAATTATAAGTTTATATTTTTAGGTTAGCTTATATGAGATTAATTTAATTGCAACACTTCGTCAAAAATGATTAAGCGTATCACTTTGGTTTTTGTGCAACAATTTTAAAATTTGGAAATCAAATAAATGATAATGTTTAAAAAATTATTCCAAATTATCAATTCGTTTGAGATTTTTTTGTAAGTTTCTACCTGCTGACTAAAAATATAGTTTTGAACATAATAGTGAATTTGTTGTCATATAGAACATTAGTCTAATCAAATTCATTTATATTTCATCTTTTATTATTTTAACAATTGAATTACTTAGGTTCTTTTTCTAGTTGACATCGTGATTTTGACCATAAGCTTTGGTACTAAATCTAATGCAAAACATTTCGGGATCTAAGTTTCACTAGCACAAACCTAGGATGTGGGACAAAAAAAACACACAAATGAACAAAATTCTTGGTCTATTAACTTATATTTCAGGCAAAATTAGTCTCTTTTGATGTGAAGTCAAAAAGAAAAATCACTTAAAATTTTTGCCAAACAATAATTTAAATATCATTAAAATAGATACTTTTACAAGAAATTTGATAATAAATCCATACAACGATCAAGAGTTGGACGATAGAAGAAAACTCATTTTTAAGGACTTGATAAAATCCTAAATAAACACAAAAATTAATTAAACATACATAGGTGAAAAGTCAATGATAGATTACATCAAAGTTTTAGGCCATGTGGCATTAGGAGAAAATTTTATTTTGAAAGTTGTCACCAATATACACTTTCTAAAAAAATTCACATGCAACAATATACACAAATTTACATGCAAAAAGTTTAACTTTATTAAACTATTACATGCACAGAGGCCCTTTTTCATAATCAAAGCTTGTTCTATATTGGATAGTTTCATCCTTCAAGTGGCAAGAACAATTATGCTTGGATTGAAATAGCAACTATTTGATTTTTATTATAGTGGCATGCTGAAATAATAGATGCAAATTATCGTGCCCAGTGCCCATATATAGTAGGAAAGATGTCGAAGGAAAACAACTATCCATCAGATTCCAATTAAGTCATTGTAATTGATGGATGTGATGATTGTGAAGGCGGGAGTAGATGTGTTCTCATGAGGGGAGGTCACATGTAGGCAGTCTGGACAATTGCGTGCATGCGGTCTCCATAGACATGCAGGAGAGAGGTGTTGGGACAACACAATATCGTATTATGGGAGGTTGCACAAAATGATGTATCCCAAATTGAGATTAGAGTTTGAATGGCCTAATGAGTGTTTCTAAATTCCTCATAATCTTATGCAGTATTTTCTTTACTCCAAATCAAACAAAGAAAAATTAAAAATCCTTCCATTCTTCTTACTCTACACTCCAAATACTTCAGAACAAACATCCCTTGATGCTAAAAGACTATTGGAATAAATAGAAGATGCCACTCTTTGTCAGCCACATCATGGAGTATGTGATGGTTCGTTAATTGTGGATTTATGGGGTGAATATATCATCTCTCTTTTGTTATTCTATTTGCTTTGAACCTGTACTAATGTTTAAACTTGCCTTGAAATTTTTTCAAGAAAGCTCTCAGTCATTCATTTTTTTACATGTTATCAAAATCATCATTAATTCATAAAATTATCAAACATAGAATTAAACTAAATTATTTATCTGAGTAAAACACTTCCATAATCTCTCAAAATTTTCTTAGAAGAGGCATATTGACCTATATAATTACTAAATAGTCAACATTTCATATCTTTTTACCTTATTTATTTATTTATTCAACTTTTTTTTGCAAAATCATATATCAAAAGATTTTAACATTATTTTTTTTTTGGCTGCGTCAACAGAAGAACTATCTTGCCTATGTGGTTTATACGAATAAAAATATTTAGTTTGAGATTTACTGAAGTCATTTACCACTGTTCTTTTGATAATTGTTGTAGATATACTTTATATGTGAATATGCCAAATTATTCTTGCTGTATTTTCTTAATGCAAGACATTGCTAAAATATGCTTGCTACGTTTAATGTTGTTTTAGCTATTGCAAAATCAGAAATATTTTGCTCTAAGTTTGACTTTCGATTTATTGGATTCCCTTGTTTAATTTGGCTTCATATTTCATGGTTCATCTGATGAATTCTATAATTTTATACATTCCACGAAGTTCTTTGTGCACGTTTAGATGTACTTTCTTGTGCACTTTAAGCTTTCTTTAATGGAGTATTTTTAATGACGTCCTATTTACTGCAGGCTTAAGAACTTGCAAGGTATTCTGTTTTAAAGATACAAACTGCAAAATGTCAAACTTAGCTATAACAGGCATTTTAGAAAAGGTATTTATTTAATCATCTTGAGTAGTGTTTTTCTTTTCTTTGCTTTTTAGTGCATTCACTCCTTACTGAATGTGCTTCTTTGGTGGTTACTTTAAGATGACGGGTAAAGATAAGGATTACAGATACATGGCAACTTCGGATTTGCTCAATGAGCTGAGTAAAGATGGATTTAAAACTGACATTGAGCTGGAGGTGAAATTATCTCATGTTGTCCTTCAGCAACTAGAAGATGTGTCAGGTGATGTCTCTGGTTTAGCAGTGAAATGGTGAGCTTCCGCTCTATACTTGATTATCTTGACCATAATTTTACATAAATACTATTTTACTGAGTTAACATTTATTCTTCTTCCGTCATAGTGCATTCTATAAAGATTTAATTAGCACTTATGTTAAACATCTATCTGTCATTGTTGGGGTAAAATAGTATAAGCATACATTCAAAAAAGCATACCTATTGCAGAGTAGATGCATGGGATGAGTGGCTAAAACTTTGAGGAAAATAACCAAATGAAATTAGAATATTGACATTGTCAGTAGTGTGGGAATCCATCAACAACAAAAATTAGATTTGTTGATTATAGAAGTAAATGATAGAAATTTGGTGATAAATTGGTTTAGAATACGTCATGGTGAGATGACCATGATTGAAGATTGGGATGCGATTATTTCTTGAAATCATTTGCTTTTTTTGTTGGAAACAAAAATGAAGTGAACAGAGATAGGTGGCTTTTCACCAGAAAGAGTGGCATTCTTATCTTGTTAATTTATGCAATGGTTTTACTCAGAGTGTTCATGAGCTAGCAAATAAAAAGTCAGTGATAGGGTGTGGGATAACTCGATACGTCATCATATAGAAAAATATTGCTGTTTGAATATGTCTTCCTCAAATAAGAGAGCATCGTTGAGGAATGTCATGGTCTTCCTAAAATATGAAGGTGTTATAGAAAGTATCTTATGGAAAGTATTTATTCTAATGACAGTATATTAGGAAGTTTGATTTTAGGTAACCTAATTAGAGGAGATTTAATTACAAATCTTTTCTATCATAGAGATATTCTTAATCTATAGAGTTAGGAGTGTATATAAATATGTAATATATACTCTTAATTGAGAAATAAGTGAAAAGGAATTTTCCTTCACATGGTATCATGGCTCTGTGTTCGGTTTCGACGGGATCAAAGCACCTTTTATCGTCCGACTTCGACTGGAATGCTCGTTTGCATCCTTCATCCTTTATCGACGATGTTGAATGCTTCCATTGAATCGCTTGTCGGTTAGCCTGCCTCGTCCGTGCATTCGAATCTGCGTCGGTTGGCTTCGAATTTGTGTAGCTCATTTGCCTTGTTTGCTTAAGACAAATCAAATGATTTCGTCAGCCTCTTCCGAGTTCACTTTCTCAATCAAGAAAGTGTTTCAGATCGTCATTCTCCACTTTTCCGTAGCAGTTTTGTCGGCATTTTTGATCGATCTTCCACAATCGACTTGCGTTGGCTTCAAGCTTGTCCTAGTTGCACTCTTCGGTTCCCTTTCACAATTTCTTTGGACTTCCGGGGTCGTGAGTGTGCCCTAACTGCCATTGGAGCTTCTCGCTTGCAATCTCGTCTAGCCTTTTGTCTCTTTTGTCCGGTATCACCGAGTCGTTTGTCTTTTATTGCTCAATATCGTATGTCTTTGTTAGATCATATCAGCCGCTTGAATACTTGGTGATAGTCATGACTGTTGATAAAAAATATGTTGTGAAAAATATGATAAAATCAATGGCTAAAATTATAGATTAAAAATTAAATCGAGCAAATTGTTTTTATTGAAATAAAACTTTGAGACTCTACTTGAGAAGTATTTTCCACGAAAGTTTCCTCGTTGATAATCTCTCAGTTGAGACTGATGCGACTTACTCTAAGTGGATGAGAGTTGATGCCCAATTTTTGATACAAATACGAAACTCTATCGAACCTGATTAATCTAGTCATATTACTTATTGCGACTGTGTTAAAGATGCGATGTAGGAATTGGTATTTGTGTTTTCTAGCAGAAAGTATTTGTCAAATCTTTGATGTATGCAAGGAGTTCTATCCAGCCGAATAGCAACATCAGTCACTTGACGCGATCACATGCACTTTAAACGTGTTTATGAAGAATTGAATGCACTATTAACGTTTAGTAATGATGTTTGGACTCATCAAACTCAAAGTGAACAAATGGTTATTATGAGTTTTCTAGCTAGCCTTAACTCACAGTATGAATGTGTCACATCATAGATCTTTTCTAATCCATGAGTTACAACGTTGAGGGAAGCCTATACTAGAGTGTTGCGTGCTAATTTGAGTTCTCAGGCTTCATTCGTACAAGAACCTAGTGTTCTTGCTAGCTAGATAAATACAAACATCAATAAATCTCAGTCTCAGGGAAATTATGGAAGTAGAACTTTGACTTCTAGAAATGAAGGCTCTAGGGTAGTTTGCTATCGCTGTCATGAACTTGATCATATGAAGCAAACCTGTCAAAAATTGCTTAAAAAGAATCAGAAAGGGTCTAGATCATAGTCAGCTCATATGGGCACTACCATTAAGGCTTCTCAAAGTCACTCTCTCAATTTCTATAGATGAATCAAAGAAATCTCTGTCACTGCCCTTGCTCAATCACGTAACAAGGATATTTGTCTTATTTCCTCTTACACACATTTCATTGATTCTGATGCTACAGGTCACATGACGGGTAATTTAAAACTATTCTCTATCTTTCATAAATATATTCTTTGGTAATCTTAAGAGATGGATTTACCTCTAATGTTCTTGGTTTCTACAATATCAATGTTACACCTACATTACCTTTAACTTCTATCATCCGTTCACCTTGATTTTCTTTTAATCTTATCTCAGTTAGCAATTATATATGCTCTTCATTGTGGTATTTTATTCTTCCGTAACCATTAAATGTTTTAATATCTTATAGCGTAGGTGATTATTGTAAAGTACGAGAATCTAAGGACTATACATTTTGGGTAACAAATTATCTCGACCGATAGCCTATTCCAACACCTTGTCTTTTTGAGTTTCATTGTCGATTAGGACATCTATCACTACCAATATTAAAGAAGTTACCCTAATTTTCAACAATTATCATCTTTAGAGTATGAGTTGTGTCAACTAAACATTATCTTTTGTTGTCTGTTCCCAAAACTAATAAAATAGTCTATCATGGTTTTTAGTTGGTTCATTCTAATATATTGGACATTGTCCTATTTTATATAATGGATTTAGATATTTTGTCACTTTTGTGAAAGATTTTTCTTATGAATTAGCTTTACTTTATGAAATCTCATACTGAGTTACTATCACATTTTCAATTCTTTTGTGCTGAAATTAAAACTAAATTCATTGTTTCAGTTAAAATTCAAAGAAGTGACATCCATCACTACTTACAAATGTTACCTTTTAATAATTATCATTTTTAGATTGTGAGTTGTGTCAATTAGTTAAATACCGTTGTTTGTTGCCTACTCCTAGACCTAATAAAAGAGGTCAGTCATAATTTTTAGCTGGTTCATTTTGATGTATGAAGACCTTATGCTATTTTATCTACGAATTAAGATATTGTCACTTTTGTCGATGATTTTTCTCATATGACTTAGCTTTACTTTATTAAATCCCACACTGAGTTACTGCTCAATTTCTAATTCTTTTATGTTGAAATTAAAACTAAATAGTTTGTTGGTTAAAATTCTGAGAAGTGACAATGCCAAATATTATTTTTCTACACCTTTCCAAAGATACGTAACATAAAACGGGATGCTTCATTGCTTATCCCATGTCGATATTTGATCCCAAATTGGAGTAAAGTAAAGAAAAGTAGACTTCGTCTTAAGACTGCTAGAGCTTTTTTGTTTCAAATTAATGTACCCAAGCTGTTCTGGGTTGAAACAGTTTCTACTGCATGTTTCTTGATCAATGAAATGCTTTCTATTATTTTAAAAATCATATACCCTACCATGTTTTATTTCCAACCAACTCTCTTTCCCTTTGAATCACATATATCTGGGTGTACTTATTTTGTTCATGATACTTGTCTATAGGTTTTTAAGTTGGACCCTGATTCATTAAAGCGTGTCTTTCTATTATACTCTCTTTTGCAAAAAAGTTATCGGTAATTTTCCCCTCTCTTAAGATTTACAATTGATGTTACTTTTCATGAACAAATCTTATTCTTTGATGACTCATTGGTGTTAAATCCTCACAAGATTCTAATGAGTTAATGCATTACATCATCAGTTTAGCTCCACCTCCACCTCCATCATCGGCGCCTTAGCCTAGGCCAACTATCACTAATGTTTACTCTAGAAGACTTAGTTCCCCTAGTCCTAGTCCTTCACCAGTATTGTCTTCTTCAGTGGATTCTCCACCCAATGATCTTGATTTACATATTGCTCTTCGAAGTAGTAAACATCAATGTGCCTATTGCATTTCTTCTTGTGTTAAATATGATAAATGACCTTCTACTTCTTGTTCGTTTGTTGCTTTCCTTGACTCTATTGAGGGCCTGAGATCTATTTAGATGCCCTATCCTATTTTGGGTGGCAGGCAACGATGCTTGATGAAATGCATGCCTTAACCGAAAATGGAATTTAGGAAATGGTTGAACTACCATATGGCAAGAAGGTTGTTGGCTATAAATGGGTATTTGCAGTTAAGTTTCATTCTGATGGATCTGTAGTTCATCTCAAAGCTCATTTGGTTGCTAAGGGCTATGCTCAAATTTATGGGATTGACTACTTGGACGTGTTCTCTCCAATAACTAAGTTGATTTGGTTTGCCACTTCCAGTCCTTGGCTGTAATGAATAATTGGGCCCTACACCAATTTGTTGTGAAGAATGTCTTTCTGCATGGTGATCTTTTAAAAGAGATATACATGGAGCAACCTCTTGGGTTTTGTTGCTCAGGGGTAGTCTGGAAAGTATGTCGTCTTTGAAAGTCACTATATGGATTGAAACAAAGCTCTCAAGCATAATTTGGAAGATTTAGCTAGACAACAAAAGAGTAAAATTGATCACACTACATTCTACAAGTGATTTACTTATGATCATTTTGTTGGTGGTTACTGGAAATGATGTGCAAGGAGTCTTATTTTTAAAATCATTTCTTTAAAATCTATTGAACACTAAAATTTGGGTTACTTGAAGTACTACTTGGGGATTGAGGTACAAGGATCAAGAAGGTTATCTTTATATCTCAATGAAAATATGTTTTGGATTTGTTAGCAAAGGCGAAAAAATTAGGGGTCAAATCATACAATACTCCAATGTTTCGTAATCAAGAATTTACGAAGAGTGGAGAGCCTTTTAATTATCTTGAACGATATAGGAAGTTAGTGGAAAAATTAAACTACTACACAGTGACTCGACTTGACATTGCGTATTCAGTTAGCACTACAAGTCTGTTCATGTCTTCCCTCCTCAGTCTATCATTGGTCAGCTTTGAAACAAATGCTATTTTATCTCAAAGGAGTTCCTGGAAAATGGATTCTATATCAACATAATGGACATAGAAATTGAATGTTCCTCTAATGTAGATTGGGTAAGTTCCTAGATGGATCTATGATTCATTATCGGATACTGTGTTTTGCTTGGAGGAAAAGGGTGATGAACTTTAGATTAAATGTTTGGAATGTTAGAGAAGTGATTGTGCTGTTTTTATGGATTTCGATCAATGGTTAAGGAATTGTGAATTGCTTAAGCTGGTTTTTCACAACGAGATAATATCGCTTTTTATTTTGCTTTTGGATAGGATATCTTCGGAGTAATGGGGAGTATGGTCTTACAATCTTGTAGGGATTGTGGGGGAATACATGTGGGAGTTCTGAAAATATTTGAGGTGTCTTAGGGTTGATGGAGACAAGGATTCAAGGTTTGCCACTCCTTTCATGGAGAGAGGGCATTTATGCTGGAAGCATGTAGTAAGAGATAAAAAAGTAACTAAGGACCCACTGAAATCTTAGAGGATTTACTACCAAGCTTTACCAAAGATTAGAGCTGCAAATAAGCCTTTTCACATGAAATTTGAATTCACGAAAGATAATTTTTACTCATCGAATTCAACAGTACAAAGCAAGGTCCTATTTATTATTTTTCTTGACTTTAGTTTGGAAAGCCTTAGTTGGTAACTTGCTATCATGTGGATTGATGGCTTGCACCAATGAGAAGGGAAAGAAAATAAGCAAATCATTGCAAAATTTAAAGCTTCTAAAAGCAAAATTATTTTGGCAAGTCAACTAAGGTGGATGAAGTGGGTTTAAAATCAAACAATTTTTGGAGATCTTCAACTCTTAGATTTTGTGGGATGGACCTATCCCTCCAGTGGTTTCAACTTAAGCTTTTTAGTTCTCCAAATTTTTTGGAGTTATGAGGGGCTGTCCATAGGATTTCATGGTGATGTTGCGCATGATGAACATATTAAAGATGTAGTTAGTTACTTTATGATCTTGTACATTATATTTTAATGTAGAACTTCATTCACATCCTTTAGCTTTTTTTCATCTATAGTTAACCCGACTATTTCCTATGTGCAGCTCTTTTATAGGGCATGATGATATCCTCCTTGTGGATAAGACAAGAGAAAAAGTCCAAGAAAAACTTGAAATATGGAGGTCTACATTGGAGTCTACAGGTATTCGTTTGAGTAAAACTAAAACTGAATACATGGAATGTAATTTTTGCAATAGTAGGTCTAGTGACAGAAGTGTAACTTTGGGTGATCAAATTATTAAAAGGTGTGAACGATTTAGATATCTCGGGTCCATTGTTCAAAGCGATGGTGATATAGATGGGGATGTTAATAGTAGAATTCATGTTGGATGGTTGAAGTGGAGGAATGCATCTGGCCTATTGTGTGATAGAAAATTACCGCTTAGACTGAAAGGAAAATTTTATAAGATGGTGGTGAGACCTTCAATGCTCTATGGTGCTGAATGTTGGCCTTTAAAAGAGAAGCATAGTGTTAATTTAAGTGTTGCAGAGATGAGAATGTTAGGTGGATGAGTGGCTTTACACTTAGAGACAAAATGCGAAATGAATATATCCGTAATAGGGTTGGTGTTGCACCAGTGACGGATAAAATTAGAGAGAATCGCCTTAGATGGTTTGGTCACATTAAACGTCGACCACCTGATGATCCAATTAGGAGAGTAGATGTTTTAAATACTACTTATGTTAAGAAAGGCAGAGGTAGACCTAGGAAAACTTGGGCTTATTGCATAAAAAATGATCTAAATTTATTAGAATTAAACAAAAACTTGACACTAAATAGGACGCAACGGAGAAAAAGGATTCATGCCACTTAGTGGGATTAAGGCTTTGTTGTTGTTGTAGCTCTTTTATAGGGCATGCATCTTTTTTCTCATGGTCTCTTTCCAAATTATTTTCTAAAGCCAAATATATTAACTAGGCAATGATACGTGTCTATTAAGGGCATTTTACAAAAACGACAGAGCAAAAAGATGGAGTATAATTAACAAGGAAAAATACAAAAAATTCTCTTGAATCTTATTGCTTGAAGTCTTATAAAAATTGGAGAGTGATGATAAATTTTGTTCTGATTTTCTCCCCCTGGTATAAAGAATTTGACTCGTTTATCCACTAGGTGGTTGACACTTTGAATATATAGGTAGAATCAAATATATGTAGCGACAAATATTCATCATTTTATTTACCAAAGGGATGAAGTTGAGGTATTTCAACAGCTTACAAAGAGTTCCATGATAATTTTGATAGTAAATGATGTGCTCAACACCACAGGGCTAGTGGAAGCAGGGACATCAAACACTTTCTTTTGAGAAGGAATTGAACCCATATTCATGTTTTGAGAACATATTTGAACAATAGAAGGGTGATTCTCCTCCCAATGGTTGTTATTTGTAATGTCCTACAACTTAAAAGAAGATTTTTATGCTTGGGACGAGCCTTGAATTATTTAGAAAATTTATGTCAAAAAATCTCATAAGAGGAGTTGCATGACAACATCTTTTCAAATTTTACATTATGCTAATTTCTAAATGACAAAACCCAATCCCCATATTCTTATAAAAAGTATAGTAACATTCAATTCCACTAAAACTCAAGCGATAGAGGCCTAGCAAGATGAGCTGTTGCAGCTCCGAACTTTAAACATTTTTAAATATTAAAGCCAACGAGAATAAGGTAGACTGGCTAAAGCAATGCAAATGAAGTCGTGGAAAAGCTATCTACTTGACAAAAAAAAAATTTAAATCATTGATGCTTCTCCTAATCATCTTACCCAATGGATCTTGATTAAGGTTCCCTCTTATTCTCTACTGGATATCCTTCTCCTAATATTTGATTTTCATTTCTTGTTTGCATCATTGTTTTCTTCACTTAGGTTTCAGCTTAGCTTGAATTATCCAACTTTGCCCAACCATAAACCCAATTGAGAAAAATAAAAGTTAGCTTTGGTCAATTAGTAATATAGTTTGATCTGGTCAATTAATAATTTAACTAGTTGTATACATGAAGGCATCAAAACTTTTTGATATAGCTTTCTAGAATAGTGATAATGTTCTCATGGGTTGATGAAGAGAGCCTTATCTTGATATCATTGGTGATTATGATTTTTTTCCCTTGTCTTTTCATTCTTGGGATGGATTTCCATTTTTTTTTGGTTCCATTATGAATTTCATTAGCTTTTTAGTGCAATCTAGGATATCCATTTGTTTGTCTTGCTACATTTCAACTCTTCAGAATAGGGTTCTTTGCAACTCAAGGGAATTGATGCAATGCTAGTCTACCGCAATCCCAGTCATAAGTCTATGTTCTTTAGTATTTTTCAGTGTACTATGTGATCATCTTATCACACTTTTACTTTTTGGTGGTTAAAATGCTGTTTGTTATTAAGGATTGACTAGTTTTAGTTTGTTTATTTTTGTTTGTGGAAATTTCTTTCTTTTTTAATGAGGTCTATTTTTATAAATTTTGCATATGATATTGGTCTTTTAATTTTGATGGCTAGTGATGGACCAAATAAACTCTTAGATGGTTTGGTTACATTAATCGTCGACCATCTAATGATCTGGTTAGGAGAGTAGATGTTTTAGATTCAACTAATGTTAAGAAAGTCAGAGGTAGTCCTAAGAAGACTTGGGCATTTTCTATAAAAAATGATCTTTATTTATTATAATTAAATGAAAATATGTCACTCTATAGGACACAATGGAGAAAAAAGATTCATCTAGCCGACCCCACTTAGTGGGATAAAGGCTTGCTGTTGTTGTTGTATTCAACTTCAAGTTTATCAACAACAAACCGTGGCAACTGCTGTTATTTGTTCTATTGAATGTCACAAATGGTATGGGAGTTCTACTTTTTTATGCTTTTTGATGTAATTAATTTGTCTTGGAGGTGTTCTGTGGTTTGGTGTTCTTTCAAGAATGTGTAATGGTCTACGTTACATCCAGATTAATTAATATTACATCAAAGGCATGTATTTTTTGTTTAGAACACATTTTTCTACTAGTATGCTATTGAATGAGAATTGTGAATTACTGAGGCCTAATTTCGCGTTCATTTTTTCTTACTCATTTTTCTTGCCTTTTTTGCATCTAATTTGTGTAGTTGAGTCATAGTTACTGACTACATTTGATTTCTGTTTGTGTTACAGCTTGGTTCCTCTTGTCAAGAAGATTGGAGAAGATCGGGTTTTGGAAATGATAAACCGACTTTGTGATAAATTACTCAATGGGAAAGATCAGCACCGTGACATCGCCAGTATAGCCTTGAAGACTATAATTTCAGAGATTTCTTCACAAGCTCTTGCCCAACGCATCCTGGTCTCAGTTACGCCCCAACTGATAAAGGGAGTTACTGGATCTGTAAGTTCAAATGCTGCATGGTCTCTAAATCATTTGGTTGGTTGTTAGTGATAGTTAAATTTCAGTCTTTAAGGCGCTCTTTAGGAAAGATGATGTTAATGTTAAATAGATATTAGATTATTAATATTGTTTATTAAGTTTAAATTAAATTTAATTAATATGCCATAATTTTTTTTGTCACAATGGAGTTCTGATAACCATTCCCGCACCCTCTCTGTTCCGTTTCCTCTAATACGTATGAAGCATAAACCACACTAGCCTCCTCCTGCCCGCGGGGGCGCGAGCGAACACAGCAAACCATGAAATCCTTCATCCTTGTTCACAAACGAAACACTTGAGTCCTCATCCTTTTGTAGTACACTCCGATCAACAGAAGCCCTTCATCCCTTTCGTCAGTTTTCTCGCTTTGTCTCCCCTTTGTGACTGCAACCGTCGCGATACAGTCTCTTCTTGGGCTAATGAGGAAAGCACAAACATAATCACAGCTTACAAAGACTTCTGAAATTCCCATCTCTATCCTTCAGCTATGCTCTAACCCTAAGCTCATCGCCTCCTTCCTCTAGACCCCATAATCTTCTGTCAAGCGATACATTCACGATTAGAGCCTACAGGAAAGCAACGCCGGGATCACGAAGTACAAAGACCTCCGAAACTTCCATCTTTCTCTCCTTCTGCTCTATTTCCTGCTCCGCATCTCACACTTAGAAGCCGCATGCCTCAATTGAAACTTTGGCCCTTTCGATCGAAGCAAACAATATAAGCCGCACAACCACCCATTTCATCTTGAATTGCTTTCTTCTTCCTCGCATCTTCCGTTTTGTGGATGGAAATCGAGTCGCTTATCTACACCGTAGTTGACTCACACAAAGAAGTTGAGTTGCGCTTCACGATTCTTCCTCCCTGCTGTTGATCTCTTATTCACACGATCAGCATTGCCCTTTGCCTCACTGTTCGAAGAGCTCATACCTAAATCCTTTGATCCATCAATCAAAGCCACCGATAGAAACCAAAGCTCTCTTCGTTTGCTTCTTTCGCGTGATCCCTTGCTTGTTCCCCTCACTTGCCCTAATCGTACGTAGAGCCATTTCTCTTCCTCTATTCAAACCTAGCACAAAACCAACTTATTCGAACCCTCTCCACTTCACAACCTAAATCGTGCTCATCTACTTGAGCCCAAAACCTGAAGCCAGAAGCACTTGCTACTCAACCCATTTGTGTTTTATATTTTATATTGTATTTAAAAAATAAAAAAATCTACATATATTTATTTATTTTTTTAATTTTGGCGTTTCACTGCAATTAACTCCGTCATCGTTTCACCTTCGTCATTGCCAATCTCGCTCAAAAAGGTCTATAATGGATGTGTGAGGGCAAGTTCAAAATATTCATGTGAGGAAGCTTGAGTACCCATCGTTGGGAATGAAGTACCATTCGGTGAAATGCAGACTTGTTTGCAAAATTTTTTATATAAAATTTAGTGGATTTAAATATCCTTCCTAGGAAACGCGAGTACATGTCATTTGGAATTAAGTATCGTTCAAGGAAAGTAAAAGTACTTGTTCAGAAAAGTACTTTCATGTGATTTAACCCTTTTTGCAGGTTCATTGAAAGCTTATAGTATTTTTTAAGAATGTGGGTTGAAATACATATTTTTGCTCTCCCATCAAAGGGTCTCACGATAATGACCAGCTAATCTTTTAAGATAGTGGAGAGGATTGACATTCTTTTGTGCCTCTTAAAGAGTGTTCATGCCGGGAGAGTGTCGAAAACTCTGGCTATAGTCTCTACAATCCAATCTGCATTTAGAAAACTTTGGCCCTCAATACTCTCAACATAGCAAGAATTAGAGAGTCCTGGGGCGGTTGATATTTGCAGAGCCCGCACATGATAGAAGATTTTATTCATGAGTTATAATAGTGGGTGGTCATATATGATCTCATCACAACATTTCTCAGCACTTCACTCACGTTTCAACTCTTAAGCATACTCTTAATAAATATAAGTTATGGCGTTAATTTACCAGAGATGGCTAGCTTCTTTCTTTTCCTATGTATTCATTTTTTAGTTTAGATTGCATTATACTGCCTGTAAGCTATAATGCTTGAGAAAACTTTGATTTGAAGTTTTAGTTGTGGAGGTGCTTATTCTATGAAGACGTTTTAGATACATCTATAATTAAACATATTTTATGATTGATTTTCTTGATAAAATTATTTTTATTTAATGTTTTCACTCGTGGATGCTCATATAAGTCATATATGTGATTGTATTGCTCAATTTTGATTTTTTCTTCGCTAGGGAAAGAGTACAGAAATTAAGTGTGAAAGTCTCGATATCTTATGCGATGTGTTGCATAGATTTGGCAACTTGATGGTAAAAGATCATAAAGAATTGCTGAGTGCACTTCTATCACAATTAAATGTTAACCAGGCTAGTGTGAGGAAGAAGTCAGTTTCTTGCATTGGTGAGTTAAATGCACTTTTATATTTTTATGGACCTTAGTTTTGTGTTTTTATTTTTTATTTTTTTTAGGATATTTGTGCTTCTTTTAAGTGATTGAGAGCGTTTTCATCCCAACCCAGGGACCAATAATTGCCACTGTTGGAATACTGATTTGTGGCATTCCATGTTCTGCCATGCCAATGGTCCCTGAGTTTCCATGGGTTGTGCTACAGCTATTTTAGTTTCTCCTGAAATTTGTTCTCACAGGTTGACCAATTAATATGTTGCAGCATCTCTTTCTTCAAGTTTGTCTGATGATCTACTAGCCAAGGCAATTGCTGAAGTAGTGCAACTGTTGAAAAGCAAGAATACAAGATCAGAAATAACTCGAACAAACATCCAGATGGTTGGAGCTTTTAGGTATTTGTTACACTCTAATGTTTTAAAATGTTTTTTTTTTTTAAACTGAAAAACCAGTGAAGCCCCCTTCTCATTAATAATAATAATAATAATAATAATAATAAGTGAGTTGCAAGAAAGCAGAGATAAGATGATAGAGTGAAATGCCATAAAAAACTTATTAAATTGAACATATTATGCTGCAAGCAAATGGAGCAGGATAAGGGATGTTGAAGAACAAATGTTTTTTAACCTCTTTAATAAAAAAGAGCAACTATAACTTTTGCTCGCTTAAAAATCTAAATATGTATTAGCAAGATACTTGCATTTCATAATAGAACCAACCAAAGAATTAGACTACATTTAGATATATTTTCAAATCCATTTAGAAAGTTAGCAGATATTCATGATATGAAGGTCACAAATGTTATACCTTATACAATTTCTAGATGTTGTTCCAATTTATCAAATTGAGACCCTTGGCCACATCATTACCTCTTTTTTCTTGTTAATGGTGTTTCACATTTTTCTGTCAATCATTTATTGCTAACCCGCAAGTGGTCCTTGAGCCCTTATATACATCTCATCTCTGTTTACTTGTCTTCATCAATGGATATGGGGAATGCTACATGGTTAATGACTTACTATAACTTTTCACAAACTTAATTTTTAACTTTTCTTTTTCTTATTCATGGCATGAACTTTTGGGAATAGCCTAAGTTGGATCTTTAAATGAGCTCAACCCAGAAGCCTTTATTGATTTGTTCGTTGAACATTTTGATCAGCTTTGCAAATTGTATTGGGGGTTGTTTTAAATGCTTAAACTCCAACGCATACTTCTACATAACATAGTTGCTTCAAATTAATCTATCACACCCAATCAACCCACTCAAGTTAAATAGAGGTGTAATAGAGGATGATGACTCAGACTCCCTAACTCTCACCCTGGCTTGTACTCAAGCATCAGATGAGTGGAAAATTAATCTTACCAATTCATCATAAAACAAACTCTTATATTTTAATTCCTAAAATATTCATGAGCCATAAATACTGAAGCCATATAATTAATCCTAAATAAAATACAAAGTTTTTGAAAACACATCAAATATAAACATATAAATACCCTAAATTTTCCATCTACGTCAGTTATCACTGTCTTCAATAAACAACCAAGATTGTATGATCAAAAGGTATACAATGGACTAGTCCATATGCTTCTTTTAACTCTTTGAAAACTAATATTATAGTCTCTAGTTTGCTACACATTCAATGAGATAAATGTTGCTAAAATAAGATTCAACTATACAAGAAAGAAGAAATGTGTATGCTGATCAGTGACTAATATAAGTAATGACAATAATAAAAAATAAACATGCTTTGGTACTTATATAATGAAAAGAATATTCAAAGAATGGATATAGAAGTGGTTAGAAAGAAATAAAACTACTACAGCAAGACCTTTAAGCCACCATACTAAAGAATATCTTGTATATATTTATTTCATTTTTTTAGTGATTCTTATTATCATTTTTTTTTTGTCTTAGATATATCACATTATATTTACATAGACTTTGATATATTTCATCTCGTTAGGTCTCAACTGCTTTATATGGATTCATAATTGCATATAAAGGTCGATCATCTCAACGTATATTTTATCAACGGCCTCGTAATACTAGTTCTTCGTCTCTACCTTAATATTAAGAGTCGTAAATTTAATCATTTTTCTATCAAGACTCATATCACAAGAATTTTTGCCTTCTCTTGCACAGTTTATCACTATAATTGCCTACCTATCATAATTTACGTAACAGTTTTTTATCATAGTCATATGTTATAATTATTTCATTTGCTATTATTGCTTCAATTTAATGTAACTGTAAAAAAAAATTATATTAACATGGACACAAATATAGTAAGACGTAATTATCAACAATTGTGCTTGATATTGCATTTCTATAATGACGTTATAAACTGAAATTGGGATGCTAATCATTTTTAGAATTAGACTCTGCTAATTGTATCAGACATGCTCAATATGTAAGAAACCTAAAATGCAAAAACATTGAAAAAAAAGAAACACATAAAGAGTAGCAAACATTAGTCCTATAAAAATATGTTTCTTATCAAGTCAATGTCACGATGAAGAAACACATAAAGAGTAGCAAACATTGTATATCTCGCATCAATTATCAAGTCAATGTCACGATGAATTTCTTCTCTAGGCTCACCTTAAGTTGCTTATTTGTTTAAACAAACTAGAAATGAAAACTTCATTATTTTATTAAGTTCTCACATCAAACTTAATTTTACACAAAAATACTTTCAATTGTTGACTTTACTTCAGAATTACTTTCCCACAAAGAAGCTTTTTTCTTAATTTTTCTTCTAATCTATTTCTTTCAATACTTGCACCTAAGAACCTATTTCATGACAGCCAATGTTCGGCCAAAAAGCAATTTCACGAAACATGGAGAGAAATTAATAGGTATTTATTAGATTAAATAAATATTTATATAAATATACATATATATTCAATTTTTTTACCTGCAAAACCTTGCTTTTCGACCCTTGTTTCTTTGTTTCCCCTCTTTCCTCCCTTTTTTTTTTCCTGCTTCTTCTTCTTACTTCTTATTTCTTTCTCCTTAGTTGCTACCTGAGAGCAGCTGCTCTCTGTTTTAGTGGGCTACGTTGAAGAGAATACGAGAAAATTGGTTGTAACACACACACACACACACCATGTATAAGATTACATAAGTTAACTTATTTACTTTAGTCTCACCCTTTAAATTAAATCTAGACTTTGCATGTTCTCACCAGTGGGTTTTGATTTCGGTGCCATAATAACTGCTGCAATAATATTATTCAAACTTTGGAAAATCTTATTTAAATAAAAATTAATTAACTTCTATATATATTTATATATTTGAAACATTATATAATTCAATGTACTAAATGAATTTGAATAAAGTGTAGAATTTTATAAAGATAATCTTGATAGTTAAAGGGAAGTGCGAAAATGTGGTATAATTTAAAAAATAAGTTTAACTTATATTTTGTTGTTTTTAGGCATTACGTAATCTCTGGGTTTCTAGAGTTAATCTAAACTACAATAGGAATGCAAATTCTATTACTGAAATGCAAACAGTTACAACCAAGACTCTCGCAACAAGAAATAAAAGACGACAACCATAAACTGTCACCCTAGGGCGAAGGTGAAGAGTGTGGGTGGCGGCTGGCCAACAGGTAGGGGACTGGTTTGGTGAAGCCGACAACACTAGGATGGGTTGGAAGGGTATGAGCAGTGACTGGATCTGGTGAAGTGGGTTGCGATAGCTGTTGGAGAGTTGGGACGGGCTGCTGGAGTGATGAGAAGAGTTGGGGGCGTCTGCGACAGTGACTGGCTGTGTCGGAGGGAGTGAAGACAACATTGAGATGGATTGGATGGTTTTACAGGGCCGTGAGAGGTGGTTGGATAGCAGCCTGTAACCGACTGGTTGCTTGTTGTGTGAGGGAGTGGATTAGTTGGGAGAGTGTCTGTGGTGGGATGGCTAAGGAAAGGAGACTTACGTGTAGTCTGCTGGATGAGGGAGTTACGGGAGGGTGAAACACCCGTGACTGGGAAGGGGCTGGATTCGGCGGTTGTATGTGAAGGCTGGGTTTGCTGATGGTAATAACGAGTGAGGTAGGGGTTCTGTTTTAGTGGCTGTAGGGGATGCTGGAACGATTCAACAGCTGGGGCGTTGAGAGATCAAGTGTTGGGGTTGCTTATGGGAAAATGTGAAGTGGCTTGCGACAGGATCACGGGAGGGATGGGACTGGTAGTTGGAATCAGGGGGAAAGGGGTTGCATAGAGGGGCAACAAGGAGGTGCAATAAAAAGGGAAAGATAACTATCCTCGTGAGCATCCCTCGAACCTTTGGAGAAGATCACCGCATCGGACGAGTTATAACCAGAGCACTTTCTCACCTTCAGATGCAATCCTTGAAGGGTAAACAATCGCCGATGGCAAGCTGGACAGAATTCTGAAACCAAGACCAAAATTAAACCCGACAACAATACACACATTTATAATAGACATTTAGGCGGGAAAACAGAGAGGGGTGGGTTTGGGGGATTATTCCCGCTCAGTGAAATGGTGGATGGGGCCGGTCCAACTTCCTGCTAGACCAAGCACCCTCTTCGTGCTGAACCGGTAGATGTCGTTTCAGCCCCAAGCCTCCACCTCACTCTGTATATTTAATATAATTGTCATACCTTCTCTTTTATTTTCTTTCATTCAGCCCATATGGTTTCCCCTTCTTTTTGTTCCTCATGCCCTCTCCTTTTCTTTTACTTCCCATATTATCAAGTTAAATCTAAAATGGGCTAGATTGTTGATTCTTCTTGTTGTATGCTTTGCAATTAGGGTGATGCGGATGTCCACGAATTCAAGGAAGTTTTATTTTGTCATATTTCTTGGTAATGTAATTCAGCAGCTCACTTCTGCTCTTTTATAGTTTTAGAAAGTAGTTTTTTTATTTTGACAAGTTTAAATGAGCAACATGCTTTATTTTTCTTTATTTTGAAAGATAGATCTCATAGAGCGTATGCCTAAGACACTCTTTTGTACTTTTTTATAACTATTTTGATATATTAATGCAACATGCTATATTTCAATGATGTCTATGAATACAACTCGTCTTTTTTTTTAATCTATTTGAAATAGACTCAAATTTTTCATGTCTACTTTCAATCTAGGATGATCAACTTAGATTCATTTTCAATTCCATGGGAATTTTGAAAATATATATGAAGATTGAGCTACCTGTCCTTTTTAATTGATCACTTCATTTATGCACAAGATCTGATGTTAAAATTCCCTTAAACACACTTTTTAGTTTTTAATCCTTGGGTATTGTAATGACTTCTATCTTTCTCAATATCATTGTTCGAATTCCTATACATCCTTGTATTGTTCATTTTGGCTTACATGCCTCGTATTTTTTTCATCATGGTGCTGCTCACCAGGGAAGTCATGGTTCTTAGGAGTGCTCCATGTGAGCACTCTTCTTGGAGTTCCTGATAGAAGTCCTGTTGTTACACGAATGGGCACCTTTATGTTGATTTACAATATTTTAATGATCGTGCATTTTTCCCTAGTTAATGAATTGAAGTCCTAAACAATTGCTTTTCATATTGTCTAGAATTTTTACAGTGAGCTATGACTCTTAGTGATCTAAAGATTATTTCAATATGAGTGCATTTAACTGTAGAGGTCCTGATAAAACTCATGCTTTTACACCAAAAGCTATCTTGATGTTTAAGAGTTAGATATCTTAACCATGACTTCAAATCAATTTTGGTTCTAAACCGGATTGCCTCCAAATAATATTTGATTCTGATACAAATGAAATCAGTATATACTAGTGATATTTGAGTTAGGCGCACTTCTCGGTGTCAAACTATTCATTGCAACTAATCTACCTCTGCTGCATCTTTGTAAGCTCATTGAGTTCCTGAGACACAGGTCTTGTGTGGCCTTTCACTTGCGTATGGACTATGAATAGGCTCCTCTTCCATCAAGTTTCCTTTTCAGCTATTATCAACTACTATTTTCTTCTTTGTAAGCTTGTGGAGATCTCTGCTGCTCATTTGACTCCACACCAAGTTATGCCCAAGTTCCCAAAGGGTGTCTCAACTTGAGTTTGAGGGAGCTCAACTCCAGTTTTAATAAATCTTGGGGCAGTTTAGTCACACTTGAGTGACCACAAACTTAAGTTACATTCATGGTTCTAGCTGTGACTGTGACACAGAGTTGTTGCATAAGTCTAGCGACTTACTAATCTAAAATTGCCACCATGTTGAACTTCTTCAAGCAGGCCTATTTTCTGTACTGTTGTCATATTACTTTTTTGGTTTACTGATGGAGTGCTTAGTCTTTTCTTATCCTTACATCATATTTGACTTAAGTTTTAAGTATTTATTAACTCACTCCTCTTATCAGATGCTATCGTAAACGTTATTGTCTTCTGTTCGTGTCCATTCTCTTATGCTACAATTTTGTCAAAATCTGAATAGAACAAATTTTGTATTTTTTTTTATTTGTCAAATGATGAAAACTACTCTATGCTTTAAGTTGCTTTTTTGTTCTACTTTTGAAGAGCTATTTGCACAATTATTGTAGCTTTTTAATGTCCATCTAATGTGCTAATAATTCTAATTGTCTCCATTCTTCATCAAGAAGTTTTCTACATATTTGTTCTTCACGTGCACGCCATAAAAATATTGACATTGGCTTTGGTTTGATGAATTTTGCATTGGTCTTTATATTCCTTTTCATGTTGCAAATCCATTTTTTCTTTGCAATTTGATTTATTTATGCCATCCATGAGTATCTGTTATTTTTGCTTGCTACATGTCCCTCAATAACATTGTTAATTGTGAATTTTATCTTTATCATTTTGTCCCAGTCGTTCTGTTGGGTATCGTTTTGGGCCTCATCTTGGTGAGACTGTTCCCTTGCTCATTAGCTACTGCACAAGTGCGTCTGAAGCTGATGAAGAGCTGCGTGAATACAGTTTGCAGGTACTGTTATCATCACATTCAATTAGAAATTTATCTGGAACTTTATTTGTATTTTCTTATTTCGTTTGATATCATGTTGAATCCTATATTTTGGTAGGCGCTGGAAAGTTTTCTACTGAGATGTCCCAGAGATATATCTTCATATTGTCATGATATCTTGAATCTTACTCTCGAATATTTAAGCTATGATCCAAATTTCACGGATAGCATGGATGAAGATACTGATGATGAGGGTAACGCGGAGGAGGAAGAGGAGTATGTTATTGAATGACTCATGTGCCGCTATTGATCGTTTGAAGAATGCTGTTGAATTTTGTTTCTTTAACTAATCATGTAAATATGTTGCAGTGAAAGTGCAAATGAATATACTGATGATGAGGATGTCAGTTGGAAAGTTCGAAGAGCTGCTGCAAAATGCTTATCAGCTATTATTGTTTCACGGCCAGAGATGCTCTCAAAGATGTACTTGGAGGTAAGTTACATACTTGATTTTCTGTTCTGTTTATTGTCCAGTGCTAACAGCAATCAATAAAGAAAAGGAAAGGGAATGGAGATAGATGAAATAATACTTTACAGTGTTGCAATGAAGTTGAGGTTATATTTTTTATACATTGGCTGTTAAAGTTTTGTTGGCTGAGGTTGCTGTAGGAGCATGTAGCTCAAATTTGCTTAATTTGTTTTATGGATCATCTGTAAAACTGTTTTCGATAGTTCTAAACTGTTTGTAATCGCCTAGACTATTGCATTTCATTATATTTATTTTTATTACTTTTTATAGGCTTGTCCAAGGTTGATAGAAAGATTTCGTGAAAGAGAGGAAAATGTCAAGGTACTATTAAATCTTATATGTGTATGTTTAGTTAACCAATAAAACTTTCCTTTTGGTCTATCTCAGTTTTGTTTCGTTTTTAATTTAGATGGATGTATTTAACACCTTTATTGAGTTGCTAAGGCAGACTGGAAATGTGACAAAAGGACAGGCTGAATTTGATGAGTCAAGGTAAGCAGTTCACATTTTCCATCTTCTTGGATGTTATGGCTTTTCTTGCTGTACAATAATATCCCTAATTATCCTGGAATAATGATTTTAAACTGAGCGATTGGCATCTTTTTTTTCTAAAAAATGCATCAGGTAGCAGTTACTGAGTAATGGGCAAACAATTCTAAGCAAGTTCCAAGAATTGTTTGTAATTGATATAATGTTAAATTATCTGTATATTGCAAAAGTAGATTGCAGTCATGTGTGCAGCCTTTATTTTTTAATCATAATGCTTGCTTCTATTTAATAATCACTTGCATCTTCATTTCTACAGTTACATATCTATTTATATAAGATTTGCTGGATTTTTTTTTTTTTTGCAAATTATGACAATTTTTTACAAAATTTGACAAAAATCTCTTTTTTTTTTTTTTCATGGATGCTGATTTTAAATGATTTGATTTCTCAGCTAGTTGATACTGGAGGTACCCAAACAACGATAGGAAAATCAATTATAATAGTTGACTTTAACAAAGGGGAATACAATCACACCAACAAAAATAGAACTAACACAGACTTGACATATACACCATTAGGAATGTATCCCAATGAGTGGCGGGGAGCTATGCGGGATGGGATCTGCGGAAAGTTTTCTACTTAGAAAGTCAGGGTGAAGGTGACCTTGGGTTGGAAAGGAAGAGAGTTGGGGAAAGAGCTGGCGGCTGGAAGGAAAGTGAGCTAGGATGGCTGACGGTGGAGGCAAGGTGGTGGGAAGCAACAACGGGGAACAACAGGGTGCTGTTTTGCGGGACTGGCACGAGGAAATGGGCTTTGACAGTGAAGGAACGGATACAAGTAAAGGAAAGTTGGAGATAAATACCACTTTGGGAGCAATATACAAATGGAGCACCACTCGGCCCTTAAAAGCTAATCACCATCTTTGAACAAGTTACAACCAGAGCACCGCCCTTGGATACAACACTATAAGGGGAAACAAGGGCCCTTTCCGAATGTTTTGACAGAAACATGTTAAAAAATTGACCTAAAATATAAAAATCACGCCATTGTTGTCGCGTCTTTGACACCTTGTGCCCCGCAACACTAATGCCTCAAGATATTTATAGGTGCCAACCATTCATGGTATATAATTTTAAGTTCATTATTCAGGACATATGAGTTGGACATACATATTTGTTAATTTATTTATTTTTATTAATTGAAATTGTGGATGGTGTGTGTCCAATATTTGTTAGGCGTTTTCCGAGTACTCTCTCATGTTAATTGAACATGTGGATGATGTAAGATTAATATGATATTAAGTAGCTTTAGCAAAATGTCAATGTTTCGTGACCTCTAATTTAGTTGATCAATATGATATTGAGAAGCTTTAGTAGAATGTCAATTTTTCCTGCCTCTAATATAGTTGATCTAAACTGGACGACATATAGCAAGAAAAAAAGCCAAATTCTTGGAAGTCATTTATTTTTTTTCATTATCATTGCAGCCCCCGTTTTTTATTAAGGCAAGAGGTGACGAAGATTGTTAGATCTATAAACAAGCAGTTGCGTGAAAAATCCATCAAGACAAAGGTAAGATGTCTTACTAATACTATCATTGTTTTCTTAATTGTTTTCATTCTCTTATTTTTTATGTTCAGGTTGGAGCTTTTTCAGTTTTGAAAGAACTCGTGATTGTTTTACCCGACTGTCTTGCCAATCATGTTGGATCCCTTGTAGTTGGAATAGAGAAGGCTTTGAGTGTGAGTGATTCTCTGCATCTGTTGCAATAAATTCCTTATCTTTTTATCTTATTCTTATCTTTCGTGATCTTACAGGATAAATCTTCTACCTCAAATTTAAAGATAGAGGCTCTGATTTTTGCTAGACTTGTTCTTGCTTCCCATTTTCCGTCGGTTTTTCATGCTCACATTAAGGTAATTTCTATTGATCTGTTGACAGAGTTCTTGCAGTGCTTATTGTACTCTTTTACTTCGTTTGTGGCTTTGATGATCTTAATGTAGTTTGTCTGATATAGTACTTTCGAATACATACATGAAATTATTTGTGTTAGTGTTGATCTAAATGGAAAGCTCAGCTGCAACCGTTGTGTGTTTCTCGGAGTAAAAGAAATTCGAGTTTATTTTGTGTTAGTTCATGCAACGTTTCCAGACTTTAAATTTGAGTATTTAATTCATTTGTTGAAGCACATGTGGATATTAATTTAATAGATTTGGATTCAGTTTAGAAAGTTTGCATGCTTTTCAAGACACTCCCACAACTTTTTAGGCGTTATATTTATGTTATAATTTGCTTAGTTTAGCACGTTTATGCCTTGAAATAATTTAGATTTAATTATTAGAATGGATATGCTGATGCATGCGAAGCTAGATTTTGAATTTTTAAAGAATGTGTTCTGCCTGCTTGCTTATATATGTCATAGATACAAGGATGTTTTTGGTGATATAGTTCATGGCATACATTCAAATAATGAATTTTATTTAGTCATCAATTTGTTGAATTGCAAGCGTTTAATGCAAATATTATTCAATCAATGCATTCAATCTAAGATTGGCCAATGTGGGGCTTTTTAGGGTTGATATTATTGGGTACATCATGTATCCTAACTCAATTTATTAGTGGGATTCGTCAGATTATGATTGGGCAATCAATCATTGGCCTCTTAATTAATATAATTTTATTTTGTTCAAGTGAGCCAGCACATGATAGTTGATGATGTAGCTTTTTGTTAGCTAATTGTTGTGGGCTTAAGCAAATAATTCGATGTGAAGGGTCTCCATGGAGTTTGGCCATATTGCTCGCCTGTTCTATATATGAAATTAATGGAGGGAGGTGATCAAGATAATTTGATCTAAATTCAAGTTCAGAAGACTTGAGTTCCAATCAAATCTTGGATCAATGCTCTAGCGAGCTTTGTTCTCATATTGATTTATTTAGTTAATTGAAGTCTCAAGGCTTATTTAAAATGATTGTTGCCTATATGCAAAATTTCAGTATTCTGTGTCAATTGTTTCTTCTTTTTGAAGAGGATACGAAAGTTTTTTTGTGAAAGGAGCTTAGATAGGCCAAGGGAAGTGTGCATGTGGCTAGAGCTTGTGACAATTGTGGATGATTCAAGTAGTTTAATTTTGAAGGTGGTGGAAGAATATTAGGATATGAGGGAGAAAATGGGATGTGATTGTTGTAGAGAAGATAAAGACGGTGCTATTCTCGGATGTAATTGGTATTGGGGAAATGTGGATGTGATGTAACTAAACAGTTTGGATCTAGGTTGACCGCCCTTTTCCTTTTTAAAAAAAAAATAATAATAAATTCTTCTCAATAATTCAAAATTAAGAAAATTTGGGAAGGCTAATTGCGCATTTGCTTAATTGAACAAGTTTATTTAAGCTCAATTTGAGTTTTAAGGTTTAATTATTTTTATTTTTATCAATTGATGGATTGATTAGGTTAAAATTGATTGTGCCTAAATTTTCTAAGTAGCTTTTGAGTGCAGGCTCCTTTTCTGCATGACTTAGTCCTCAATAGCACTTGGAAATGGGGTGGACTGAACACTAATTGTGGTGTTTCATGCTTTAATCTCCTGCAGAAGATGAAATGTGTGGGCTTGTTTGATCTAATCGAGATTTTTGTCCTATTTTGTTTTATTCTAACTATTTATCTGTAGTGAATCTTGCATGATATTCTTCTGCTTACTGGTTATAAATTTAGTTTTGCAGTCCTTCTAACGACTATTATCTTGCGACTTTCCATCTCTTCTCTTTTCCACACTTCATTGTGAATTTTACTGAAGTGAACACTATTTAAGAGTAAAAATTGTTTGAGAATGCAACCGAACAATGAAATTACCAATATATCTTTGCCCCTCCATTTGCTAATCTAAAACAGAAGCTGTCTGCAAGGCTTATCTCACGGATTCATGCTGCCTTTTTATTCTTTTTTTTTTTAATGTATCGAGCAACGATCCTCCTTTATCTGGTCTTTTTTTGTTTGGTATTATTATTTCATCTTTGTAGGCAACTGATATCTTTATATGTTTTTTCTTAATTTTTCATATCGACATTGCTATCAAAAGATGACATTTTTTATTTAAATTTTTCGTCATTAGTTTTGATGTGTTTTCTGATCAAGTGGTTATGACTACAAGTACTAATTTATTATGTTACCACTAGCTGATATTTGTAGGAATCATTTCTAAGATTCTGATCAAATTTATTGAAGCTGTGAACTTCAAGAGAATGATTTTTTAATGAATTTTTTGGTGTAAGGCTACTTTTCCTTTTGATTGTTCTTTACAATGAATTTTCTGTTATCAATTGTTTTTCTCTTTTGTTTTTTTTTTTCCCTTTACAGAAGAGTTGCATTTCCATTATATTGCTAGAGATAGTATTTCCAACATTCTGTCATTGGATGATGTTTAAAAAAGTTTGAGCTTTAATATCAGCTGATTTTCTTGCATTTCCTAAATGCCGGTAGATTGGCAATGCTACTACGTTGTTCTCTCATTTCTTTTTACTTTAAGTTTGCTCCAGGCTCTTTCAAATCCTATACTATCCGCCGTCGGTGAACGATATTACAAAGTTTCTGCAGAGGCTTTACGAGTTTGTGGAGAACTAGTTCATGTTCTTCGTCCAACTTTTGAGGTGAACGAAATGCTAATATGAATATTCACTGTTATATCAAGTTATTTAGCACTGAGATTAATTTTTAAATGCAGAATTGTCCTTTTGACTTCAAACCCTATGTCAATATGATCTATAAAGCCATTTTGGCTCGTTTGGCTAATCAGGATCAGGATCAGGTAAGTGATTGGTCTTGACGATGAATATATTTATATAGTTTGCAAAGCAATTCATAACACAAATCTTAGCAGGAAGTCAAAGAGTGTGCTATATCTTGCATGAGCCTTGTAATTTCAACTTTTGGTGATAATCTACAACGGGAATTGCCTGCATGCCTTCCTATACTGCTAGATCGTATGGGAAATGAAATAACCCGTCTTACTGCTGTGAAGGTTTGCTTCATACATAGTACTTACAAATTTTTTACTATAGAATTCTTAATTTTCTATTAGAAGCTTTTTGGCTCTTTATCTCCATCATAGGCACATCATCCATTATTACAAAACTGCAATGCCAATACTTCATTGTACATTTATGTTCTCAATTTGCTGATATTTTGTTTTTATTTTGCAAATGTTTTGGTTTAATAGCAGATATTTGTAAATTATTTTATAAATCTCAATGCACAATTTGGTTCTTTCTTTCATTTTAAAGTGCTGATTTAATTTTTTTGAACTTGTGACCTCCAGTGTATTATGCTTTAGGCCTACCCTCTAGAAAGGAGTCAATTCATATGATCTAAATGAATATATGAATTGTAAATATTCATATTCGGGTTACTGATTTGGCTAATGCTATGATTTTTATTATTCCATGCTTTTTTAGGTTTGTTTTCTTAATCAAATTGATCGCTAGAGTCTGCCCAGAAAGTGCTATTGAAGTCTCTTTTTCATCCTTGATTTTGTTAAAATAGTCTAGTTGCCGTAACAAAACAGCTACATCGAATGCAGAAACATCTCAAAACAAAATTTAATGTTCCACAAAGTAAACATGAAAGTAATAAGTTTAATGTTTCACAAGATACGGGTGAGGATTTGATTTACCAGACCCACAAAAATCACTAAATTGCTATAAAAAAAAAAGAAAAAGAAAAAACCTCTTTGATACAAGATTAACTTTTAACTGAAGTTTTGATATCTAAGACAAATCCAAAACCCTTGTTAACACTACTTGTCAAGGCTGAAATCTTACGGTAGCTTATACTCCAATAAATCCTATTAGAGATGTAATGCCATTCTTCTTCAATGCCTCCCGAAACCTTAGCTGAGAAAATGTCTCAGAAATCCTTAGTCTTAGGCTAAGACAACTCTAAAAATTCCTATTCAAATAGTTTCATTCTTAACCTTGATGGTGCTGAAATACTCTAGGATGGATTGTCGGTGAGTGTGCGGGTGGTGGAGGCTTCGGTTTTTTATTAGAAGTTTGGGTTTTCTCTTTCTCTCTCTACATCATGGTGTATTGGATTTGAGTTTGTTTTCCATATCCATGAATAAATTTCGTTTCATATGTCCTGATAAAAAGAGTATTTGTATTTAATGGACTTTGCAGTTTTTGGGAGAAAAAAAATTAGATGATAAAGTTTGGATTTGATCAAGTCTGAATGTGGTTGTACTTAATTACGCATTCCACTATTTTTTGCATATTACTCTCTGTTATTTGTGTGCACACCGACATAACTATTTATCAAAATTCTTATATTTCAAGCTAATGGTCTGGTCATTCTCATCGTGTCATTGTGTATTGCCAAATTTTATTTATTGAATATATTTGCTCATATTATTGATCAAGACTTTCAAATAGCTTTGTTCGTCCAAATGGCTAGATTAGTCGCAATTAATAGGCTTTACAGATTAGGTGGAGATTTATCAGACAGACTTGTCTTTCTCTTTTGATGGATGCATGACACGGGAGTGTCTTGCTAAATCTTTGGATCAGGGATGCTGTGACTCCTGTTCACAAATATTTTACAATATCATGGAATAAGAGCTTCCGCGATCGCGGAAAACCCGATCCGAGCATATTTGTCCCAATACAGTGACAAGGGAATTTCTTGCCTTTTGTATCTATTTCCTATTTATCAATTTTCTAAGTAGGTTATCTCTATTAGGAGACTATATATGTGTTTTTTCTGTTTTGGAAGTTTAGGAGATTTTGATTTTATGTATTGTGAAAATTGTAATTTTTGTTTTATACTTTTGGAGTGTTGTATCTTATTCATTTTGCAAGTGGTATATCTCTAACTTGTTCAAGAATAGGTGGTGAATATCCTCAACATCCGCACTATGCCATTTCATGGTTCTCCTTGTTGTTTCGGCATGGACAGACGCCAATCTACGCTTATTCATTTTGCAAGTGGTATATCTCTAACTTGTTCATGAATAGGTGGTGAATATCCTCAACATCCGCACTATGCCATTTCATGGTTCTCCTTGTTGTTTCGGCCTGGACAGACGCCAATCTACGCTTATCTTCATCCAAACACCATCAAACTCTCATATTTCATTACTTCGCTATTCCATAACCAGTTCCACGCTAAACTGGCTTCTCAAATACCATTTCAGAGCCTTAGAACGGTATCATCTGATATAAGAGCCTGATAAACCCTAAATTTTTTGGAATTTGTCCTTTTTGCCCTAAATTCTAAATTAAAAAAAAAATCCCACAATACCCAAAACATCCCTCCAGAATTCCTAGCCCTAACTCTAAATTTTCAAATTCCAATCTTTTTACCTCCACCAAAATTTAACCCCAATGCTTGCCACGAAAACCTCTTAGCCCCGACCTTATTTGATTTGCGATCGTACGTATTTGAAAGAGACACAATGTCTCTTAGGAGAAATCCACAAAGAAGTGTCCATGAGCTTACTATGGAGGATATGTGGCGAAAAATTCTCCAAATAAAATATAGACTTGCCACCTTTAAGAAGTGACAATCCTGCGAGGTCACATGCAATCATATTGGCAACTCGGCAAATCAAGGGGATGAAGTGAATCCCCTCCATAGACAAGTTTCCAGTTACAAGCAACCGATGCCACATTAATTTCGAATATCAGAGAAAAAGTCAAAGATTTTAGAGTGAAGATTGACTTGCCAAATTTTGATGGTCGCATGGATAAGGACGAACTCATCAAGTGGCTCTAAAATGTAGAAACAATGTTTGAATAGATACATTCCATGGGACAGAAGGGCAAAGCAAGCCTCTAAATTAAAGAAGAGTACATCTTTGTGGTGGGAAAATCTGAAGCATCTTCGACAGCTAGAAGGGAAGAATAAGATCATAATCTGGTTTAAGATGAAAAAGAGATGCAGCACAGATCTTCCCCCACATTATCGACAAGATATGTTTGCTAAACTCGACCATCCGTGTTAAAGAGATTTGTCTGTGGAGGAGTACACAATTGAATTTGATCAACTCATGCTGAAATGTGATTTGGTGGAACTAAAGGTGCACACAGTGGTGAGGTACCTTGGAGGATTGAGTTCTATTATTAGGAATGTGATACGATTGCAACCATATTGATCCTACTCGATGTACACTCCCTAGCTTTGAAAGTGGAGAAACATCACCAAGTGATAGCCACGCCTTACAGGCAGAGTTCAGCACCAAAATTAGCTAGTAAGAGCACATCGAGTTAAACACTCTAGCCGAACCCACCCAAGGAAAAAAAATTAATTCAGAATGGAGAATAGTTAGAGCTAACCAAGACTCTTTGATCCCTCCCAGCCAGGAAGTGCTACAAGTGACATAATTTTAGGCACAGTGCATTAGAGTGCCTACACAAATAAATGATCTCCTTCATTGAGTATGGAACGGTTGAAGATATGGATGGTGATACAGGAGACACTAAAGAAGGTGATGATGCAATGTGCATCATATTTTTGACAAAGTGTTATCAGAATTAGTTAGGAAATCAGCGAGAATGCAAGCAAACTTTTATAAACATGACACAAACTAAAAAGGAAGATGCAACGACACTTCTCCGGCTAGGGCTGTAAGAGAAGTTCCGAGGGAGGTGGTGGCGTCGGAAAAGGAGCAGCCCCTATCGGAAGAGTTGTAGGATATTTGGACTGAAGTTTACCTTCGGATTGGTTGGCACTGAGAATGTTGCAGCATGCCACATTTTTTATTCTAGAGCTAGTTCTACCAAACATACTTGTTTATCAAATACGTCCAACGAGTATGAGGAGTGGGAGAAGTCAATTATAGATTTAATTGCTTAAAACTTGATTCACGAGAATACCCGTCCATGTATAGTTTCAGTTCAAGTCGTGTCAAAGAAATGTTCTTTATTTTATCAGGACAGACTTTGGAGGTATGTGTTTTAGAGTTGCCTGAAATGGACGCAAGTATAGATTTTGTAGTGGGATTGTCTCATACACAACAAAGCGATGACTTTATTATGGTGGTGGTAGATTGATTCCATAAGCTTCTCGGGGATAAAACAAAGATCCTTCTATCCGAGGAGAATGAGATGGGAATGTCCAGCTAAAATCACGGGATCGAGGATGCCGTGACCTTCGTTTATGAATGTTCTGCAATTCAATAACCCTACTGATTTCAGATTAATATTTTTTACCTTGGACATGTATTGCTGGCATTGCTAATTATGAAATGACAAAAACATTAAAAATAGTGATTGTAGCTCCTCCATTGTTATTGGCCCCCAGTCCTCTGTTCCATCTATTTTTTACTTAAATATTTTAACCCTGGTCATGTAATGCTGATAAATATGGCCAAAAATTCTTTACAGTTTCTATTATTGAATGGAATATTTTGGTGGGAAAAAACTCCCTTAATTTGCTTGGTGTTTTGTACCTTCAGGTGTGCAATTTTTGTAGGCAATATTAATATTTTTGACCTATAGACATGTATGGCTGGAGTTGCTAATTATGAAATGAGAAAAAACCATTAAAAATAGTGGTTGTAACTCCTCTTTTGTTATTGACCACCGATCCTACTTTATTTTTTTACTTCAAAGTTTTAAGCCTAGAGTCATGTAGTTCTGATAAATGACCTAAAATTCTTTTTAGTACATGGAATATTTTGATGGGAAAATACACCCTGCCTTTGCTAGGTGTTTTGTGGCTTCGGGTTTGCCTTTTTTTGTAGTGAGATGATATACTTATATTTTAATCCTAAGCATATAATTTATCAATTCGTGAAGTTAGATTAAAAAATAGAATAAAACCACTAATTAAAAAAATCTAAGAATCTACATAAATTTCGTTGATAAACCCAACCATTAAACAAAACATGATACACCTAGATCACATAATGCACATCCATCAACGGTATGACTTTCTATTGTGTTTTTTTCACTACATGCTAATATCCGAGGGTTATGATCTTTTGTTTGTTGAGGTTGGTGAGTTGTGGGCATTGTAGTTTTTTGTGATTTGTGCCTTTTCTGTGTTCTCCTTAGTGTTATGTATGTTTCGCAATTTTCAGCATGGTTCAAGGCCTATCTCACCTTTTTATGGGCGTTATTGTGTTTCTATTAGCGTTATCTATGACTAAGTTGATAGTCTTTTTATTGTGCTTTTTATTTGCAATTTATCATTGGGATTGTGTCGGTAAAGTAGCATTTTTGCAGTTCATGTCATTGGTGTTCCAATGGGTTTTGTTTTTGTAAATATAAAAAGGTTCTTGTGCTTGTATAAGATTTGGAGCTATAGCTTTACTTAGATGTGCTGTCTCTTATACTTTAAAGTATCAACTCTTTCATCACATAATACACTTAATTTTTTTAGAGGCCATCTCCTTGTGAGGCTTGATTCTTCAATTTTTGGTGAATTATTTCTTTTACTTGTTTTTGTTCAAAGTTTTATTATTGATCTGATTATGTGTTTGGTTTTACTTAATTATGATCTCATATAGTTTTCAACATGTGTTGATTTTAATTCTTTGAATAGTTTTATTTTGTCTGTTTATTTGTTTTCTTGAATTTCTATGCATTAGTTCTTGTATGGTTCACAAAAATTTATTTGAATTAATTTACTTACTATTTTTTGTATTCGTCGAAACTAGAGAATAATTTTTAAAGTTATGAAATTGTGATCTATGAATTCTATTTACTCATTATATAATTATGTACATCATATGGTTTTTTATTTTAGAAATTCTAGGCCCTAAGTATTTATACATCTACTTGGCTTTTTCTATCTTTTTTATTGCGATACAGTGAAACTTCCATCCATAATTACAAATACCCTAAAGATTTTCTAATCACGTCATATACTGAAGTCCAAAGTCTTCTGCTCAATACAAATGATATGTCACTAATATAAAACATGATAAGACAACCAATCTAGTTACCTTATAGCACCAAAAAGTACTAGAGCTCTCACTCAATACCCTAGGATGAGAATGTCCGTACTCATTGCATTTTGTTTTCTTCTTTTGTTGTTTCCATCAATCGGTATGCTTTTCAAATTGAGGATCACACTATTGATTGTGATCTACAATATGAGTTACATGTTGATTGAGTTCCATCAATTTTTGTGATGATTTAATTATCCATCAAGCAGTGAAAAATATAAAGAGGATTATACTTAACATAGAATCCTTTCTAAAAATCTAATTTCATCCATGATTTTAACCAATAAAACCTATCAAACCTATGCAAGATTATCATCTCATATATTTTCTTATAATCTAGTTTCTACAGTTTAAAATCACAAATATCTTATTACGCAATTGGAACTATGCACTTGGAATATTTTGATGCATCCAATTGATTTTGACATTAGCTTTAAGAATTTTTGAAATTGTATATGTTTTTAATTATAAAGATGTGAAATAGAATGGATGGTTTTGATGTTAAAGGTTGATGGTGATAACATCAAAATCAAATGGGTTCATTGGTTCGATAATTTACATCCTGAGAAAAATAGAATCTATATGCATGTTTGTATGCACGTACTTTGCTCTTGCAGTTAAAGGAGCTAACATTCCTTCATTGTGGAGATATTGGCAGAAAGTGGAAGTTGAAAATATTCATTCATATTATTCCTCATCATATTTTCGGTCATAAATTTTTTGAATGTTTCAAGTCACATCCTGAGTTGAGGCTTCCTAAATTTTGGTCACACTCTTCCATCCGTTGCTCTAGCTGATCCTTCTAATTGTTTGGTGGAAGACCTTCCATCATCTTTTTATAGTGTTAATCTTGATATTGTTTGTTTATACTAATCTGAATATTCTGTAAGTCCTTGAAATGCCACAACTTCATTCCCTTTTTGTGAACAAAATGACGACCCATTACTATAAACAAGATTTTGATAATAATTGCAGCATTTAAAGCGTTGAATCCTTGAAAATAAAATATTTCATATTCTTTGTATTAGAATGGTAGGAATCAGCATAATATTTATCACGACCCACCAATATTCTCTACGTTCATGCTAGGCAATCTTAGTAATTTTATCTCATATTATCCTATTCCATTTTTCTTTTTATTTTGACATTTCTACTAAATGCTCTTATTGTACTTTTGTTTTATCTAGTTTATAAAAGTTTGTGATACCGGAATTAATTTAGAATTAGTGAAAATGAAAGCAAATTTTTATTAGCAACTGAATTAGGGTTACAAACAATTCAAAACAGAAACACGACACAACAACTATCTCGGGCTAGGGCCAGAAGCGAAGATTCGAGGATGGTAGTGGCGTCAGCGAACTGTTCGGGGAAAGGGAAGGTTTGAGGGCTGTAAGGTAGGATGGAAGAGGGCTAGTGGCTGGTTTGAGGGTTTAAAGCATGGGACGGTAGGGAAAACTGTAGGGAAGGAAGGGGAAGGGTGCTCGGTGATGGAGGGATGGGTCGGATAACAAGGAGGGTTGTTGTAGAGGGCCGACTAGATGCAGGAGGATGGTCGGGAGGGCTGAACAGAAATGGCGGTTGCAGGGGAAGGAGAACAGGTTGTTGGGAGGTGAATTAGGGGGCAGAGCAGCAGGCTTGCGGCAGTTGAATGGTGCGGCAGAGCAGCTGTAAGGATATGGGTTGACTGGCGTCTTAGGGAGTTGAAGGAGAAGGGGTTGGGAAGAAGAGAGGAGAGGATACAACATTACATCGGAACAGGATACAATCCTAGCAAGGAAAAACTCCAAGGGATAATCTGAAACAACGACTCCACAAAACATAACCCTAATTCTCTCACACAGTAATAAAAAGACTAATATGAAAAAAAAATAGGAAAGGTAGAGGAGCGGCAAAATGATGCTCGGTCCTTTTGGGACTTGGGTCAGCCCCTTCTCAGACCGGGTATAGGCGCCCAGTCTGATTGCCAGCTAGTTCAGTCGGATAGTTCACCCAGCCCTGCATCAGTCTCCTGAAGTTGGGGGAGCTTCGACCTCATTTGTGGAAGTTTCTGGTTTTTTGTCTCCAATCTTGGCACACCTGGATCCCACTGGCAATTGTGCCGGCCTCCAAGGCACCTAAGGACCTTCTCTAACTTACGAGCAAACTTCCACATCGAGTCAAATTTTTGTGAGTCGGCTACTAAACTGAACAGAGTTTGTGTCTCATTTCTTCTACTGAATACTCCCAGAGTAATCTATGGTTGGTTTAACTAGATATGAGGTGGGGTTAACCGGAACCTGCCCCTGTGGTGGTGCTCATGGTACGGCGTCGACCGTGATATCTTGAAATACCTTCTGTTTTGCGTGTTCCATGTTTGGAGCTAGTATTTCAGTCTTATCATCCTTTGTTGTCACCAAAACTGGTCTCATTAAGGCCGCTTTACTGGTGAGGGCTCATGTAATCTAAGGCTCTGCCGAAGGAAGTTGGATGATGCGCTTCACATCCTTGGTCAAGGAATATGTGTTTCTGAATCCGTCGTGTAGAGTTCTTCGATCAAACTGCCACGGTCTTCCCAATAACAAGTGATAGGCATCCATAGGGACCACGTTGCACCACACCTGGCCCTGCAGCTATCCCCCAGTTGAAAACTCTACTAAGCATTATCAAGTTCTTTTTTTTCAGCCACGTCGGTCAATACAGTTGGGAATGTCGTTGAGTAAGGTGGCCCAATACAGTTGGGATGCCACGTTCTTTATGCTCCTTTCATCGATGTGAGGCTGTGTAACTTCTTGTTCACAGTGCAATTGGTATAGAATATATTGTCACGAAGCCACTATGAATCCCTTGTATCAATATCGGTATGCAGGACTTGTCGAACTACGATTGTTTCTCTTTCATTTGGTGGAAGATGATCCACCTCACTCTGGTCCTCAACTGTCTCCTCCTTGCTAACTTCCTCCATGGCGCCCCGATCTGTGAGGGTGACTACTCGTCTCGTGGGACAGTTGGAGGCTATATGGCCGTAGCCGTGGCACCTGAAACACTTTCTAGTTGATATTGTATTAAAGGAGCTAATTTTCCCTTGTTTCTTCTCACTTTCATCTGAATTTTCACTTCCTTGTCCTGGCTTGCTAGTTCCCCTCGATGTACCCTTGTCGTTCATGGTAGCTATAGGTGATTGCTTGATTGAATGTTGTTGCCTGAAGGACGACTACTGCATTCTTTGTTCCTATTGTCTTTCCACCCTCAAGGCTAGAGTCCGAACATCTCCAAGTGACAAATAAGCTGCAGCTAGACAACATTGCTAATAGCTGGCTTCAAAACCCCCAAATAATGAGCTATGGTATGTTCCTCTGGCTCAATCAAATGACACGTCATCTGTAACTGATCAAACAGCTCTGTGAACTTCTCTACTGACAAATCCCTCCGTTGCATGTGGTGGAACATCATAATCATATTTTGGCAATAATGAATTGGGAGGTATTTCTTTTGCATCGGTTTCTTCACTTCTCCCACCTGGTAATCTTATCACTGCTTTCCCTTTTCCTCTATCTCTGTAAGTTCTCTTACCACAAAGAGTTACTTAACTTCAACTTGATAACAACTAATTTGAACCTCTTCTTCTCTGGCATATCCTTAGAATCGAAGATTCGTTCAACAAATTGCAGCCTATCAATAAAGTCTTCTAGATCCATACTTCTATCAAAATCTGGCAAATCCACTTTGATGTTGAAGTCTCTGTGCCTTTCAAATGATGTCCTCTTTGAAAATTTTCCTATGGAAGAGATTTAGATACCCCTCTCTATGCCTCTGATTCTAGATTCTGAAATGCCACAATTTGTCTTCTTCATCACTGAAATTCTCCCTATGGAAGGGATTCAGATCTTCTCTCTCCCCTTCAACTATTCAAATCTCATCGAGGGTAGCCTCGCCTTTGGTCATCACATCAATCTCCGCAAGCCTTTGTTGAAGGCTTTAGAGCTGCCTGTCACGGAACTAACTTTTCTCTTAGTCCCCGTGCAGCTTTAGCGCTCTCTTCTAGCATTAAATCAGTCTAACCCTTGCAAACGCTTGGACTTATGAGCACAACACACTCCTGAGAAGGAGAGTAGAGAAAGGAACACTAGGCACTTAGAACACTTGGAAACTCTATTCAATACTTAGATGGATACAAATGAGGGGGAGGAGTTCTTATTTATAGCCTCCTCCAAGCCATGGGAACATTCTAGAGTTCCCTACATTCTAGAGTATTCTTTACACTTCTTACATATATACATATCCCTATAATTCTCTAGAATTCTCATGAATCCTCCATGCCCCATCCATGGGTTTTTCATGGAGTGATGTCTTCCCTTGTCCTCTAGAATTGGGTAGAAGTCTCTAGAGGATGGTGGAACTTCCTTGTCCACCTTCTTAACTCTAGAAGGTTCTTGGTCGTGCATGCCTCTTCTAGAGTTTCCCTTGCCATTCTTGCCTTGTCATTTCCTCAGAAATGGCGGTCTTTGACACTCTCCCCCACTTAAACCCGCAATGCCCTCATTGCGGCTTGCCCCGCACTGTTGAAACCTCCTCCTTAGCTTGTCTCCATGCTTGGCAACCTTTGGTTTCTCCTTAGTGTTTTGGGAGAGGTATGTCTTGCAGCAAGTCTCCCTGGCTAGCGGCTTATCTCTTGCCTCCAACCTTTCCTTCTTCATTGGCATCCCCACTCCTTGGGATTTTCCTCCTTCATATGTGTCATGAAGGATAGCCAAGGTGTTCCCCTTGTCCTTCGCCATACTCCCCTTGAGCTGGATTGCCGATAGCGTCTTGGACCCTGGCTTGCTCACCCTCATCACTGGCACCAAGCAAGCTTGTCCCCCTTCTGTGATGCACAAGCTGTTGGCAAATGGCAAGGGGATCGCTCTTGCCCGCTCCAAGAAGTCCATCCCCAGGACAACCTTGTAATCATCCAAAGGAATGATTGAGAAGTCTAGCATCCCTGACCATGTCCCAATGCTGGTCTTGACTCCCTTAACCATTCCATTGATCCCCATTTTTGCTGCGTTGATGACTTTGATGGAGCCTCCTCTTTTAGTCATCTGCAAGCCTAACCTCTTTGCTTCCTCCACAGAGATGAAGTTGTGGGAAGCACCCGTATCCACCATTGCCTTGGTGGTCTTCCCTCCTATGACCATCTCCACAAAGAGTAACCCCTTCCCTAGGGATTTTGTCTGAGCTTGCACCCCGTTCAGCAGCTGTAAAGCTCCCACTTGTGCCTCCATGTCATTCACCCCGACACTTTCTTCCCCCTTATGACTTGCAAGGAGAGAGTTGAGGGCCTTCTTCTGAGGGCAATTCCGTGCTTAATGAGGTCCTTCACACAGGAAGCAGCAGTTTTGATATGGCTCATTATTTACCTTCCCCTTGTACCTTGCCTTGGTTGGAGTCGATTCGCGGCTCTTCTCCTTCTTGTGCTTGCCCTTGTCATCCCTGCCATTAGTATCGTAGCTCCTCTCTTCTTCATTCTTTCTAGGCTCCTTTGCATAATCTACCAAGCTTTTTGCAGTCGCGATGGCAGTAGCAAGACCTTGCACTACTCGCCTCCTGAGCTCGGTCTTTGCCCAATTTTGAAGCCCATCCATGAAGTTGAAGAGGGCATCCTTGTCTGTCATATCCGGGATTTCAAGGACAAGACTTGTAAACTCCTTGATATACTCTTGAATCGATCCCTCTTGCTTAAGCCTCCGCAGTCGGGCTCTAGCCTCATCCTCAGCATTCTCGGGGTAAAACTGCTTCTTTAGCTCCCTCTTGAAGTCATTGAAAGTGGACATGGAGCACAATCCTTTTTTCACATCCCTTTTTCTTCTTCTCCACCAAAGCATAGCGATGTTCGAGAGATAAAGGGAGGCAAATTGTATTTTTGCTTCTTCCTCGGTAACCCCCATCGCTCCAAAGTATTGCTCTAGTCCCCACAGGAAGTTATCTACCTCCTTTGCGTCGCGAGCTCCTCCAAAACTCTTTGGTTTTGGAACTTCCACCCTCTTGGCTTCGAATGTGGGATGGCTTGTGGATGCCGCTAGTGCCCTCTTGCACAGCGAGATGTCTTCAGTCATCTCCTCCATGCTAGCACGTACCCCGCTCATCTCATCTTCATAGGCTGGCCGCATCTCTTGGAGCTTCCCCAACAAGTCCTCCTGCAACTTAGCCAAATGGCCCATAAAGGTCTCTTCCTGTTGGAGCATCATACCTCTGATTGCTGAATGGATGGTGGCATCCTCCTCCTCGAGTCCATCCACCCTTTGGCCAAGATCCTCTACTTGGCCTTCCATGCCATTCATCGCCTCCTCCACCCGAGTAAGGCGTGAATCAAAGCTATGCATCAACTCTTTGAACCTCCCACGTGGCTTGGATGCAGCGGGATCCCTTTGCTCCTGCCGACCTTGCCCTTGAGATGATTCCACATTTGTGGCTTCAGACTCCACAACGTGCTCCTTAACGCTTCTTGCCATTCCCTCGAACCAAGTCTTAGATTGCCAACTCCGAGCTTCGAAACCAAGGCTCTGATACCAACTGTCACGGAACTAACTTTTCTCTTAGTCCCCGTGCGGCTTTAGCGCTTTCTTCTAGCACTAAATCAGCCTAACCCTTGCAAACGCTTGGACTTATGAGCACAACACACTCTTGAGAAGGAGAGTAGAGAAAGGAACACTAGGCACTTAGAACACTCGGAAACTCTATTCAATACTTAGATGGATACAAATGAGGGGGAGGAGCTCTTATTTATAGCCTCCTCCAAGCCATGGGAACATTCTAGAGTTCCCTACATTCTAGAGTATTCTTTACACTTCTTACATATATACATATCCCTAGAATTCTCTAGAATTCTCATGAATCCTCCATGCCCTATTCATGGGTTCTTCATGGAGTGATGCCTTCTCTTGTCCTCTAGAATTGGGTAGAAGTCTCTAGAGGATGGTGGAACTTCCTCGTCCACCTTCTTGACTCTAGAAGGTTCTTGGCCGTGCATGCCTCTTCTAGGGTTTCCCTTGCCATTCTTGCCCTGCCATTTCCTCAGAAATGGCGGTCCGTGAGCTGCCGCCGTATATCTTTCCAGGTGGGATCGGGCATATATCTTCTTGGTGGCACTGTTAGGATTTGAAATTTGGGGAAGTGGAAAGCTATTTGGTGGTAGGAAAGAAATTTTTTGGTTTATAGTGGATCCTAGGAAACCCTAGGATAGCACTAGGATTAGACTACTCTGATACCAAATTTATTGGAGCTGATTAAAAAATCAGCAGAAATAAAGGCTGAGTTTTATTAGCGACTGTATAAAGGTTACAAACAACTCAAATTGAAACACGATACAACAACTACCATCTCCGACTAGGGCTGGAAGCGAAGATCCGAGGCTGCTGTGGAGTTGGCGTAGTGGCAAGGGGAAAGGGAAGGCTTGAGGGGTGCAGGGTGGGTTGGAAATAGGGCTAGTGGCTGTTTTGGGGGTTGGAAGCGAGGGGCGGCAGGGAAAGCTGTAGGGAAGTAAGGGCAATGGTGTTGGGTGATGGAGGGATGAGCTGGACAGCAAGGAGAGTGGTTGTAGAGGGTCGGCTGGATGCAGGAGGGTGGCCGGGAGGGCTGGAAAGAAATGGCGGCTGCAGGGGAAGGAAGAACAGGTTGCTGGGAGGTGAATTGGAGGCTAGACAGTAGGCTTGCGGCAGTTGAAGTGGGCGGCAGAGCAGCTGGAATGATATGGGGTGGCTGGCAGCTAAGGGAGGTGAAGGAGAAGGGATAGGGAAGAGGATAGGAGAGGATATAACACTATCTCGGAGCAGGATGCGGCCAAAGCACTATCCGTCATCAGATACAATCCTAGCAAGGGAGAAGGAGCCTCCAAGGGAGAATCTGAAATAACAACATGACAAAGTATAATCCTATTTCTCCCACATAACAAAAAAAGGATTCCATTAAGGGAAAAACAAAAAAAGTAAAGGAAGGTTGGGGAGGGGCTGGCGACAATGACGCCCTCCAAAGTGCTGCTCAGTCCCTTTGGGACCTGGACCGGCCCCTTCTTTGACCGGGTACAGGCGCTTGGGCTGATTGCTAGCTGGCTGAACTGGCTTGCTTCCAACCAGTTTGCTTGTTTAAAAAAAGGGAGTTAACTTTGAAATCTAAATTTGTAGAGAATGAGAACTCTCCTATGAGAAGAGAGAAGTCAAATATATGCAGATATAAACTTTAACTAATACACTTTGACTGGATGAATTTACAATGTGATCATCCTTATCCTGAAACCCTAGGTTGCTGAAATGCTCTGTCATGCTTTTGCGCTTTATAAAAAAGAATGTTAACGGTTGTTGTAGGGCTTCAATTTTTCTTTGTTCGAGGTATATACATTTTACAACTTGAACTAATTTATTGTTGTTTCGGAGTCGATTTTACTTTCCTGACCTTGTGATCTGAAGTTTGATTGAATGGTTTGCTCATGGTAACATTTTCAGCTTTCCTTTTTTATTGGCCAGTCATATATTTAATTATTTGTGTGATACTAGTTTTCTCTTTTGGATCTCTAATCAATTTAATGTTTTAACTTAAACAGGCTTTTGCAGTAATTGCTAACTCGCCTCTTCGGGTGGATCTCTCTTGTGTCTTGGAACAAGTTGTTTCAGAGCTAACAGCATTTCTGCGGAAGGTAGATTACACTTCAATTCATTTTGTACTGGTAGAAAATATGGAAAATATCCGCTGACTTCCATTTACTTATTTGTGCCATAGGCTAATAGAGCTTTGAGGCAGGCTACATTAGGGACGCTCAATTCCTTGCTTATTGCTTATGGTGATCGAATCAGTTCACCATCTTATGAAGTTATAGTTGTTGAACTTTCAACTCTGATAAGGTTTCTGTAAGCCCAACTTTTTTCATTGGATCTTTTAGAACAGTACTATTGACCCATTTTTGTTGACAGTGATATTGACCTGCATATGACTGCTCTTGCGTTAGAACTCTGTTGCACTTTGATGGCTGACAGAAAGTCTAGAGAGAGCGTTGGTTTAACAGTTAGACAGAAAGTTCTTCCTCAAGCGCTCCTACTAATCAGAAGCTCCTTGTTACAGGGTCAAGCTTTGCAAGTATGAGTGTCTTCGAGTTAGATTCAATTTTAACTTCTCATTGAATTGCTCAAGGCTGATATTTTAATGTTGTAGGCTCTGCAAAGATTTTTTGCTTCATTGGTTCATTCAGCAAATACAAGCTTTGATGCGCTATTGGATGCACTTCTTTCAAGTGCTAAACCATCACCACAGTCTGGCGGTCTTTCCAAACAGGCTATATATTCTATTGCGCGGTGTGTTGCTGTGCTTTGTTTAGCTGCAGGCGATCAGAAATGTGCATCTACTGTTGAAATGCTTAAAGGCATCCTGAAAGATGATGGTAACACCAATTCTGTGAGTATCCTATCTTGTGCTACACTCCATTTCTGCTTTATTGGTGTCTATAATCTGCCATTTTTTTTGCTTGATTTACTATGTAGGTGGTTCGGAGGCATATTACGGAAGTAAATTTAAATTTTTGCTAAACTATACCTATCCATAAACAAATCAACGATTTCATGGAGGTTCCAGCTTTTGGAAATTTCAATTTAGAACTCACAAAATTATTTGTGTGCAGGGTTAATGTTAAAATTGCATAATTGGATACTGAATTGTTTTTCGTTTGTAAGATGAGGTGTAACCCTCAAGGCGTTTTGAGGCACAGACCTCAAGTTTTTAAAAATGTGTAAATTACTACATCTTGTATAAATTATAAAGTGTGAACTACGAAATAACATATTAAAATTTTAACTTATTAACACAATGAATTAATGATTGACTATAAGTCCATATCTTTTTGCTTTGGTTATGAATGTTTTTACTGGATATTTACAGGAGGATGCACCTTATTGTATACTTTTTTGTTGATGCTTTTTGCGGATTAAACTAGAGTTTAGAAACCATTCGACAACCAACCACTGCCTTCCTTCCATTTTTTCCTTCCGACCATCCAACCCTCCATACTTGCTATTTCTCCTTAAACCGTAGCACCACCACCCTTGACCTAGGCCGCAGTTGAGCTTGTGTTGTGTCTTCTGCTATTTCCCAGTTTCGAGTATCTTTGGTTGTAATCTCTATTTAATTTCACTAATAAAAGTTGCATTTCCATTGTCATTTGGGGTTTAATTGTGGTGTCATAAAGCTTAGTAAGTCTTATTGTCAATAGAGTAAATGGATGGAGAAGAAAAATTCCTGTGTGCAGTTGTACATGAATTTTCATAACGAAGCACACCATAAGGGCTGGTGTATTTGTCATTTCCTACCCCTTTTTTTTTTTCGTCAAGGCTTTGGAGGGCTAAACACCCCAAAATTGTATGCTTGAACTATGTGCTGAGTGCATGCTTAGCTATTTATTTGAATTACTTTACATCCTATTGTTAGGGAAAAGTTATAAAAAAGTCTATTATCAATTTTGAATTGTATTCACTGTTCTTCTTTCATTCGTCAGGCTAAAAAACACTTGGCGCTGCTTTGTCTTGGAGAAATTGGAAGAAGGAAAGATTTGAGTATGCATACACTAATAGAAACTATAATCATTGAGTCCTTCCAGTCCCCTTTTGAAGAGATAAAGTCTGCGGCTTCTTATGCCTTGGGCAACATAGCTGTAGGAAACTTGTCAAAGTATTTACCATTCATACTGGACCAAATTGATAACCAGCAGAAGAAGCAATACCTTTTGCTGCATTCGCTAAAGGAGGTGAGTTGTTAGATTTGCTAATCTCCTGACACTATTTATGTTTTTCAAACTGTTCTATTTCCTGCTCTTTGACATATTTCAGGTCATCGCAAGGCAATCTTCGGATAAAGCTGATCAAAATGAGCTTCAGGATTCATATATTGAGAAGATGCTAGCTTTGCTTTTTAATCACTGTGAAAGTGAAGAAGAAGGAGTTCGCAATGTAGTAGCAGAATGTTTAGGCAAGATTGCACTTATTGAACCTACAAATCTTATTCCTGCTTTAAAGGTATGATTTGGTTGTCTACATGAAGATGGCTTGATCTTTTGTAATGTAAATATATAGTTTCCTCCTTTTATTTCTCTAGATTCGCACCACCAGTCCGGCAGCTTTCACAAGAGCGACAGTTGTGATCGCAGTGAAGTATTCCATTGTTGAAAGACCGGAAAAAATTGATGAAATTTTATATCCTGAGATTTCCACATTTCTTATGCTAATTAGAGATAATGATCGGGTATGCTTCTTAACTTTCTTGAAATATTTTTGTTACGTTTTTATTGTTTTTTGCTTGGAAACATTTAAAAAAGGTAACGTTTAAACCTGTTTGCTGCCATTTTTCTTTGTTTTGTCTACAGCATGTCAGACGTGCTGTTGTTTTGGCTCTAAGCACTGCCGCACATAACAAGCCTAATTTGATAAAGGGGTTCCTTCCTGAGATGTTACCACTTTTGTACGATCAAACCGTTATCAAGGTGTGTTATGTAATGTCATATAAATGGTGTGCTTTATATGGATTTTGTGCGGTTAGCAAAATTCCTCGTGTTTTTTTGCTTTGCAAGCCATAACAGGAAAGCTGTATGCACTAAGTTCTTTATTTTTGTTATTGGTCTATACGTTCTTCGTCACTAAAATGCAAACATGCATGAGATATAAAAGGATCTCATCAACAGTTAACTCGTAATGTTAGTAGTCTAATGGCATAATCATCCTACATTATGTAGCTTGAATAAAATGCCAGCTTAAGAACCATTAAATTAACTCCTCATATTGTTTGACTGTTTTGCTTGTTTATGCAACATGCGCATCCACAATTTTGTCAGTAACTTCTTTTTTATCTTTGATCCTTAAATGATGTGGTAACATTAAAGTTTTATCTTTTGTTTCAGCAAGAGTTAATAAGAACAGTGGATCTTGGTCCATTCAAGCACACTGTGGATGATGGACTTGAGATTAGAAAGGCAGCTTTTGAGTGCGTGGATACTTTACTTGATAGCTGTCTTGATCAAGTGAACCCATCTTCTTTTATAGTTCCTTATCTTATATCTGGTTTGTCTGGTGAGTTTATAATATTTACTACATACCTTTTGCTGCGTATTCCATTGTAGTATTTTGTCTAGATCATTTTTTTTGCTATATGTGAAAACTTACTCTTTTTCTTATTCATAATTGAAAATGTATATTCAAAATTGTATATATATATTTTTTACTCTGAGATTATGAATAACTCTAAAAAGATACTAATCAGATTTCCCATATCGATGTTTTCATATTCATAATTGAAAATATATATTACATATTTATACACATTCCCAAATATCTAGATTAGGAATAGCTCTAATATAGAAAAGATCCTAATTAGATCTCTTTTAATTAGGTTTCCCAATCTGCGAGCTTCTTTATATTTAAGGTTCAGATTTATTACTTTCCATAGAACTATCCAATTTCAAAATTCTTTCCAACAAGAACTGTTACGTCTAGATATGACTTTGCCTCATTTGTAGTCACATCCTTCCCTTGCAAGAAACACCTTTTTTTTAAGGATTGTTTGCAGCTTTGATGATATAATGCACTACTTAGTTCTACCTTTTGCTTTATTACGTGCAAGCTGTATTTTAGAAGTTTTTTCCCCTGCTTATCAAATTTCTAGAAATTTCTTTTTAGAGCTTGCTTTTTCACGATATCGCTTATGGTGCTTTCAGATCACTATGATGTCAAGATGCCTTGTCATCTCATTTTATCAAAACTTGCAGATAAGTGTCCTGCTGCTGTCTTGGCAGGTTTGTGTCTTGAATTTGCAAAACTTGACCACTCAGTTTTGGTGTGCAAGTAATAATTTATGTTTTCCCTGACAAAATGACGACTTTCATTATTTGGCAGTTTTGGATTCATTGGTAGAACCACTTGAAAAGACAATTAATCACAAACCCAAGCTTGATGCTGTGAAGCAAGAGGTAGATCGGAATGAAGATATGATCAGAAGTGCTCTTAGAGGCATTGCATCCTTGAACCGCATAAGGTTATTATACATTTATGATGTTTTCGATTACTAATTAGCCTCATCAAAGATGCTGGTCTTAGAAGGAACTAGTTTCTCCTCACTGCTAAGTGGCCTTTGACTTCATCTTTGTCTTGTGCATGGTCAAACTTGGTTAATTTTGAGACTTTGCTTATCCTTTTGGAATAAAGCTTGCTTTGTTTCAATCCGTTCAAAAATATATTTGCAGTATGAGTGCCTCTAGGACAGCTTTTACTGGATTAAACTGCATTGCATCAATCTGTCTTTTGGTAGTTTCATCATGTTATGGGTTCATCTAGAGATTCATTGGCGTTGTCAAAAGTGTTTCACTAAATGAGCACATGATATGTTCTTTGGTGGGTTGAAGTTCATGCAGGCTTTATTAAAGCTTGTTGCAAGCTATTTCTATTGGATGAATACTTTGTTAATGCGTTTGTTTCTAGAATATAACAATTTGTGGTTGACACAGTTCATTGAACATTGTGCAACTACTTTAGATTAGTTGAAAAGATTGCCTTCTCTTTGGGAGACATTGTGATATATTTTACATCATCCATCCTTCCATCTTTTAACCCTATCCAAACTACTTGAGTTCAGTTTCTGCACGATAGAAGTCAAGCCAATGCTCATTTGTTCATGTTTGCATTAATTTGCTTTTAGTTTTATATTTTTTTCATTTTCTTATCGTGCATTTACTTTGTTTCACTCTTATACATTGATTACATGGGTAAAAGTTTTATCATGAAATTCAATATTTGACCGGGAATTTGAAAATTGACGATAAGGGAGTATTAATTCTGTAGATAGCCAATATGATTGTTGTACCTGAAATTACTTCTAATTAAACCGTTTTTCTTGTACAGTGGAGGTGATTGCAGCTTAAAGTTTAAGATGCTAATTAACAACATAACAAATTCTCCAACATTGGCTGAGAAGTACAATTCCGTGCGGTTGGAGTGAACGAAGAAATGAACCCTTTGAGCAATCAACTCAATATAGTTTATTAAATAAGCAGAAATTTTGGATGTTGAAGCATCCTTTGCTCAGCCCCCAACAGTTTTTATTGGATGGTGTGATAAGTTTAGCTAACAGTGGAAAATCACTAGTTGAAGATTTGTTATGTATTTTGAAAGAGCTGTTAGCGTTCCTCATTTTTTGGCTGTTTTGGGTGAGGTGGGGGTCATTATTGTTATATGATTGGAAGATCAAACTGTAAAAATATCACTCGAAAAAGATGAAGTTTTCATTCCATAATAGCATGTAGCATGTATTTTGGAGCTCTTGTTAATAACATTCCGCTATAATTAGAATTTTTATTTTTTATTTTTTTGTTAATGATGTCCAATGCGATGGAAAATTTATGATTAAAATTCATGAACTTTTAGAACTAATATTCATCTCCTAGTTCTTAGGTCACTGATTCTCACTTGTGACTGTGAATCATTTTTTCATCTTTGTTATGATATTTTTTGAGCTTATTTCTAACAAAATTGTGTTGAATTCGTTGTTCAGTTTTTATATTACGTATAATATGGATAGAATTATTTTCAGTTACTGTAGTTTCCGCTTTTTTTAAAAATTTATTTTATTAATTTTAGGGCATTTAAGTACATACCACTCAATTCTTGTATTTAGATATCTAACACCAAAACTTTACTTTTAACATTTATACCACCTAAATCTTCAATATAACATCCAAAATATCACTATTTTAACTTTAAGAAGGTGAAATTTACCTTTTCATTAATCAGTATGGTGGCATCTATGTAAAAAAGTTGAAGTTTAGATTAGTACGTAAATACCTAAGAATTGAGTGGTATGTATGTAAAATTTATCCTTATTTGTAAGTTGCTTCTCATTTAGTTTTTGCAATGTAATGCTGATAAAATGTCCTCTGTTAAATGTGTTCTGATATTCCTACACCGCATTCGTCTTTTTATTTGTTTGCCTCACAAAAGTCTTGTCTTTTATTTGCTTGTCTGAATGATTATTATGCTAAAAATTTTTGAACTTTAGAACATTGTATACTAATAGGTGATATGATGATTTTTATCTAGCTAATTCTTTACTTGGTGAATGTCATTTTTAGTTTAATTTGTTTTTTTTTTTTTTTGATGTTTAGATGCATGCCTTTCAAGTTTATGTTTTTAAGTCTTAACATAGATTTAAATTTTATATTAATCACCCTTAAAAAGTTATAATAACAAAAAGTATTACTATAATGACATTTTCACCTATATGTAACACATCATAAATAAAAAAATAATAATAATATTTGGATATTAAATATATAAATACATGAGAATTACACGGTATGAATTTAAAATTTAATATGTATATATGATAATATTGTTTTGTTTGTATACGAGAAAATGTTCGGTGTGAAATTCGGATGCAGTTTTGCGTTTGGATGTCAATGTGAAAGCGACACTTGACGTATTGAGGGACACACCATATATTAAATAAACAAGTATATTAAATAAGCAAGAGCAAAATGAATTTTGGAGGAGACCGAACCTGACCTAAAACTCGCCCAATATATTACTAAAACAATGCTACCTATTTAAACTCATGTTAAGCCCTATTCATCATTTTTCGCTAAGGTTTCGTGTTCTTGTTGGGATTTTTTGATGAGCGATGATAAATTCATCTATTCCATCAATGGGCTCAACTAGTTTGTAGATATATCTAACGCTTACCGTTTTTTTCATTAATCCTTCCAATCTCATTGGTGGATTTTACTCTGCAAGCTTCTATTGGTACGACCCTCATTTTGATTCAATATGTTTATAATTTTTGTATTAATCACATTAAACTGCTATGCCTCGGTTGGATGAAGTCATTTTATTGAACTTATTTTTAACTCTTGAGCTCTTCTTTTTTGTTTTAATTTTCTTACTTTCTCATTCTATTTTTGTGATTTTTACTCGTAGAATGTTATTTCCATATTGTTCTTTTAACCTTATGTAACTTTTATTGTATTTATTTGTTTTGATCGATGAATATATTAGATGTGGATCTCATTTTTAAAAAAAATATATATTCATATATAAAAAAAAAAAAAATTTAGTCATTGGAAAAATAAATCAACCTTTGTGCAAAGAATTTTTTTCATCTTTATCCATCACTCAAACAGTATTAGTTATGTGGAATGCTAACAGATAAAACTTAAGGCCTTCATTTTTACTTACAGAAATAAATATATTATTATTATTATTTAAATAGCAGTTTAAAAATAATCTGAACTGTAAGCAGTACGATCCTTCTGGCAAATAATTTAAGAAAAAGTTATTATGCTAAAATAATTTTTTTAATAGCATTTTTTTTATAAAATGGAAAAGTTAGTGGATAAATAAGTAGTAAATCTAAATGATAATTTAGGTAAAAATAAAAAATAAATAAATAAATAAATAACATGGTTTCTACTGATCATGGGTTTCAACCAACCCCATTGGATAAAGATTCTCATCATTCATTCTTCCCCAAAAAAAAACTGTACATACATATATTAATTTATGATATATGAATACATTCACTTCTCATTTAAGAAAAAGACAACAAAAAATTATACTTTAATTAAATTTGTTTTAATAAAATACCATAACTTAGTAACACCAGTTTGGGGGAGCTTGACCACTCATTTTTTAAAACTAAAGTTAAGCACAAGCATTTTTTTTAACTTACTTTTAATTTACATAAGTTTTAAAATAATCAAAATGTATTTAAATTAATATGATACATATACAATTAAATATTCACATATTACATTTATCTCAAATAAATTGGACACAAAATCATTTTTTTAATGTATACTATAAAGTCAAAATACATAATTTATTTTAGTATTGTACAAGTTTATAAAAATTAAAAAGTAAAAAATCAAAAAAGGTTCCAACAACATTTTTATTTTAATTAACAACAGCATAAGATTAAGACTCTGATGAGCGCGCATTCATCTACAAAAAAAAAAATCATTTTAAGAGTATAAAAAACCATGCATTAAATTATGATATCATGTCCAGTAGAAAACAAAAAGGATGAGAAGAAAATAAAAAACTAATTACAAAATCTATAAACTCCACTAATACAGTACTTTACTAACCCCTCGCCTAACCCTCGTTGTATTCTTCTTGTCTCCATCTCCCTCTCGCTCGCAGGCGGTTCTCCCAGGCGGCCCTAACCCTCGGTGTTTTCTTCTCTTCTTCTTCTCCCACTTGCGGGCAGAAGAGGTGAGCGATTTTTTGTTTTACTTAGAGGCGTTTACATGCATGCCTCTCAATTGTATGTATATATGTCTAACACTTAAATTTAAATTTTATATTAATCACCCTTAAAAAATTATAATCACAAGAAGTATTACTGTAATGACATTTTCATGAATAAATAAAAAAAAGATAGATCTTAAATATATAAATACATGAGCACTACATGTTATGAATGTAAAACTTAATATGTATATATGATAATATTGTTTTGTTTGTATATGAGAAAATGTTCAGTGTAAAGCCCGGATGCAGTTTTGCGTTCGGATGTCAATATGGAAGCGACACTTGGCATATTGAGGTCCTCTCTGTATATTAAATAAACAAGGATATTAAATAAGCAAGAGAAAAATGAATTTTGGAGGTGACTGAACTCGATCCGAAATCTGCCCATTATTTTACTAAAACAAAGCTGTCTATTTAAACCCATGTCACGCCCTATTTCACCATTTTTCACTAAGGTTTCCTGTCATGCTTGGGATTTTTTTTTGAAGAGCAATGATAAATTCATCTATTGATGATTCCATTAATGGGCTCAACTGCAAGCTTCTATTAGTATGACCGTCATTTTGGTCAGTAAATTTGATATGATTCTAATTTTTGTATTAATCACATGAAATTGCTGTCTCAGTTGGTTGAAGTCATTTTGTTAAACTTATTTTTCACTCTTTGAGCTCTTCTTCTTTTTGGCTTTATTTTTTTAAATTTTTCTTTCTTTTTTTTTTTTGTGATTTTTACTAATAAATTGTTATTTGCAGTAGGTCTTATGTATACGTTGCTACCCGACTGTGACTTTGAAAGCCTGAGATTTCGATTCATGGGCTGCTTTCCCAGACACAAGACGCTCAACCTCCGCTCGCCCTACTTCACTTCAGTCAAAATTTCGGACAGTTTTTCGTTTAATACATATAAACTTATGTAACTTTTGTTGTGCTTATTTGTTTTGATCAGTGAATATATTATGCGTAGATCTCATTATTCAAAAAATAGATACATATATAAAAAAAGAGTAAATTTAGTCATTGGAATAATATATCAGTTTTTGTCTTGGTCCATGCAACTCTTTTTATCTTTATTCATTGCTCACACAGTACTAGCTCAGTGAAATGCTAACAGATAAAACTAAGACCTTTATTTTTATTTAATGAAAAAAATACTATTATTATTATTTAAACGCGAGCAAAAAAAAAAAACTTAAACCTAGACTATCCAAAGTTTTCAAACTTTTAAGAAGGGAGAGACTCATCCCAAGTCAGTTAGGAGATAAAAATAAATTCAATTAAAGTCAAATAATAATGATTAGCCGGGTTGTAATAAAATTAATTACTCGTTTAAAATCATTTTTATGAAAACAACAATGGAACTTTGAATGAGAATTGTTATGGTATTCTAAAATTATTAATTTTTGCATCTTGTTTTACTTATTTGAATTATATATGATGTCATAAGCATATCATAGAATCACATGTTTGAAGTTAAAATCATAAATTTATAATATTTCATTTAATTCATAAAATTTTTAATGTTTGAAATTTTTATTTGTATAGATTTATGGAAAGATTTATTTTATATCTCATAATTAAAAATCAATAAATTAAAATAAAAAAATTAAAATTAAACATAATATTTTAATAATTCTCGATACAAATAGGTTGTATATGTAAGTTAAATGTATGAGAAAACTAACTATAATAGAACTACAGAATGAATTGAATTGTTAATTCACAAGGTTACTCGTGTCTATGGTCATATGTATTATAGTGCTCCCAGATATATCTTCCTTTGGAAGCCTCTGAGAGAAGATAACTATTTTTTTTTCTAAAATCCCTAAAACCTACGCGAGCCCTCCCTAGATCCAGATTCTTCCCCGAGCACCGAACTCCCCCCTTGATCCTCCATATTCATTTTCTTTTCTTCTTTGGAAGCTCCGTCATTCTTCTAAATTCCCTAACCTAGCGATCCCTCCTTTGATCCAGATTCTTCCCCTAGCACCGAACTCCTAGCGGAAACTGACATTTTCATTCTGGTATGAGGGGCCCGACGTCCTTTACGCACTTTTACGTGCGGCAGTCGTCGGAAATATCTAGGGGAGAGAGCAGTCGAGATGAACTTGAGGAAATTGAGAAATTACAGGTGAAATGCATAATTGCTTTTTATTATTATTTTAATTTTGTTTTATTACTTAGGCTTTATTATTTGTTTGTGGCTAATTGATATGATTTTTATAGAAAAAATATAAAATGTTAAGAGATAAAGTAAAAGATTTGAAAGACAGTCTCATTTGGTACATGAAAAGAGAGGATGGATATGATGTTAATCAAAAGAAACTTCGTGCTATGCTGAAATCAGAAGGAAAAAAAATACTCTGAAATAGGTAAATATTTTATTATTGATTTTATTGTCGAATGATTTCATTGTAATACTAAAAAAATTGAGAAATTTTGGTCTTTATTTGCTCATATTTTATCTTATTATTTGTTACTTATAGGCCAATTTGATCATGAAGTTTAACGAACTGACACAAAAATTCATAACTTCTTTGGAGGTAAGTGTTAGGAATGAAGAGATTAATAAGTTGGTATGCAATTTTTTTTGCAAAGTATAATCTATTTTGTTGTTCAATGTGATTTGATATTGATTTAATATACCTATTTTTTTGTTTTCAGGCCACTATTGAGTGTTGTAGGAATAATAATGCTAAAGTTGATGTGTGATAAAATTGTGATTGATAAATTAAAGATTAATTATAATAATGAATTGGTTTTAGTGGCATCTATTAAAGATTAATGAATCGAAATACTGATCATGTGGACATGTACAATGAAGGGAAGAAAATGCACCCATTATAATAATAGATGAAGTTTTTTGTTCGTAGGATCATAAAAAATAAAGGGTAAGCTAAAAGTGAAGTAGATATAAATTTTTCAAAAAAGTTTACAGTATTACTTTAATACCTTAGTTAGCAGCTAGCACTATCAGGAAAAAAATGAAAAATGAAAATTCCTGGAGTAAACACCAATTAGGACTGATGATGATGAGTTACGACTTTTAAAAATAAGTTTTTACATTATCGTTTTATCCATCTACCATAGTTTTTATAGTATGCATGCATTTTTCTTAGAATAGCTTATTTAGGTTTTTTTTAATTTATTTCATAGTCTCTACTACAGATTATTTGTTGAAATTAATGTTATGATGTACTTCGAGTTGATACAATGCTTCCTTTATAATGCACTTTGAATTATCTTAGTAATAATCAATTGTCATAGCTTATAACATTTTAAATTTTTTATTTTGTTGTGCTCATGATACATTTTAAAGTTTTTATTTAAACAAAACTTGTTATTTCAGTAATATCTTTTAAGTTATTTAATTTCTTATCTTGCTTCTTTTTTAGTCCTCTCAACATGAGTAATTAAACAGAGAGAGGAATACAGGTAGAAAGTTGATTATCTCATAGGTAAATTGCAACAAGTTAGGGTTGATCGTGAACACCAACTAGAACACATTCAACACATGAATATGAAACTTAAAAAATATGAAAAGCTTAACAGAATGTCTAGTAGGGATATAGATATTACTCTAAAAAGGACCATGCGCTTGAGGTTTCCCCTTTTACTTTTTTTTGGGCATTTTAGTTTACTTTTAATTTTTAATTTTCTCATACTTTCTTTAAGTTTCTTATGTCTTGTTATGTTTCACCAGGAGACATTTTCTTCTGAATAAGATCAAATAAAAAGTTTACACTGTCAGCTAACAGTTGTAAATGAAAAATTCAAGGTTTGAAGCTTCCACATAACTCTTTCAAATATTTTCTATGTGTTCATTGTTTTTTGTTAGTTTTAATGTTTAAAATTTGTATTTATACAGAAGGCTAATTTGACAACGATCGAGATCATACAAGAAAATGAAGATAGAAATAAAATAGTTGTTGACCTCCAGAGTCGTGTCACTTATTTAAAGTGTCAACTTGTTGAAGGAGAGAAACTACGAAAAAAGATAAATAATACCATTTTGATATGTTTCTTAATTAAATTTTACGCTTTTAGTAATTCATCTAATTATTTTATTTGGCTTTGTGTTTTACCGGAATTGAAAGGAAACATTCGAGTTTTTTATAGAGTGAGACTTAATTTACCCACTATTGACTGTGGTGGAGATCATGGGACAGTTGTGTCGTTTCCAATGGATATTGAATCTCTTGGACGTGTGATTGATTTGATGCATAATGGTGAGTTTTGTTTTTCTATTTTTTTTGTAAGCAATTTTTTTCTATAGTATTCTCTTGGACAACAAATTAACTATAAATTTTGAATATTCATTGATTTTTTATTATTTTTCTTTTATTTTGATCAACTCAAAGCTATTCATTTACTTTTAACAAAGTATTTGGTCACGAGCCTTCTCAAGAAGACGTGTTTTATGAAATCTCCGAGCTCATGCAAAGTGCATTTGAGAGATATAAGATAAGTTTGGCTTCTTTATGCTCTTTTCAGTTGCAATTATCTTTTTTATTTCACTTCTTTTTGGTGGATTCATTGTGAGGATTGTCGGCCGTTAAAATTTCTGGAATAGATTTATTTGAACACGGTATTGTTGGCAGCAGAAAGGTTTTTTTGGGAGTTTGAGGTTTAATTATATATATATATATAATTTCAGAAAATATAATTTTTTTTATATTTTAAAATATAAAATTTGATAGATTTCATATAAACAATAGTTTAGATAATCAAGTGTTTCACTACAAGACTTGTTTCTATCTCGAAGAATAGATACATTGTTTGGTGGTGAGGCTTGATCAAATAGACTAAAGAATTCATGACATCCGTTCAGTCTGTGAATCATTTATGTCGACCGACAACTTCCCCTATCTGATGTGAAGGAATTAGATAGGTTTTATATTAATCTTAGGTCTTTAAGTTTCTTATAAGGGCAAGCTCTTATAGTTAGTTACATATTAGATAGCCAAAGTCACAAAAGAAAAATCTTGATAAAGATCAGAAAATATTGTATTCATGACTTCCAAAGGGTGTGATCTTCAAGAAAATGTGATAGTAGGAAATTCAATAAGCGAGTGACTCATATTTTGGAACATTTATTATGGGAATCAAAATGAAGAGAAGGTTAGGGGAAGAACATAGATTCAAGAGGAATCTTAGTACCTTCCCGACTAACCTATGATTTGGCTTTAATTTGAAATATTTATTTGATGTTTCATCCTGCTAATTTTATTACTTAGGGCTTACATACACTTGATATAAATCTTATGAATAGTATGGAAGATAGGAGGATTTATGTCATATCTAATGAAAATCTCAGAATCCTAAGGCGAGTTAGGGCTTATATTGCATGCGGTGAAAATTCCTAAAGAGACAAAGTGAGGGTTTATGATGCACTAAGAAAGCTACCTCAAAGTCTTATGGCTTTGTTGTTTAATTCTAAAGAGTTTTGTTGTTGAAGATGGTCGTGCTGCCTTCTATGCATTCTCCGAGCTTCTCGTCGTAGCATGTTCAGTTTAAAGAAGTGACAATAAAAAAGAAAAGAGAAGTATCGAGTTTTGGAAATTTTTTAATTGAGGTGTCTTAATGTCTTATTTAGGGGAATATTAAAGTTGATTATAGCGACACCGGTTAGGATCCCACGGTTCCCTCATTCCGGCATCACAATTTTCTTCGGATTCACTTAGTTTATATGAATTTCATAAACTCAACTTAATGAGTTTTATACTTTCATTTAGACCTTGAGAAATCTTGTTAGTAGTCATAGGTTGCATCCTCCGAGGTATTCTTAATCATCCAATAGAGACATTTTAATTTAGTTGCAATTGTGATTTTTGTTTTGTTTGTTAGTAAAATTTGAGTTGTCTTATATTTTGGCTGTTGTGGCGGTGAATTTTATCTTATTTCGTTTTAGTTTTAATTTTGGTCTTTGTTTTATGGTTATCCTAAAAGTTATGGTTTTCATGCAGGGTGACATTGTTGTTTAACATGCAAATTTGTAAGCAGGAAAAGTAAAGTAAAAGAAGTACTGAAAAGAAGGTACTGTAAACTTGAAAAAACGTACTTGTCGAGTCTTCTTGTTCTTTCATCTGAAACTCTAGTATCTTTTGCAGGGAAGTAAAAGCATATTGATAGGTTCGTCACAAGCCTGCGAAACCCTATGTCATAACTTGGTGGGTCATATTCATTCATTTGAGAAATATTTTCCTTTAATAAGTATGATAGACTCAGTGGTCCTACAAGGTGTCCAGTAGACTTTTGAAAAGATACAAAGAGTACCTGAATATTTCATAACCCTCTTGAACTTTGTTGAGTTCATTTTGAATTTATCATAATTATTAAATGATTCATCCATTTCATACGTTAATGTCTTAGTTGTCCCAAAAGGTGAGGTAAATATCAATTGATATTTAATTTATGAGTTATGTAAGTGGGGCCCCTAGAGGCAACTTAACTTATGAAAGAATTTAACTAATTTTGATTGACTTGTAGTGTTCCAAATGTGTTTTAAAAGTAATTGTATTTTGTTTTTCTAAACCTTATTAATTAATTTGATTAAGCCTAGTCTCACTACCAAGCCCTTAAGACTTTAATGAATACATTTGTAAATTTTAGAAGAGTTTAGTTATATGACTATGATTCTTATCAAATTAATGAATTATCAATGAACCATTGATTAGGAGTTTTAAATCATTAAATATCACATTCCAAAGATAAAACCCTTAGCTTAAAGGATCATTTAGTTTAATTTTCTTCTAAATTAAAATAATAAAGAAAATTGTCAATTTATCTTTTAATATGACGAAAGTGAAATTGGTTTCTACCACTTATCCCTTATATGTTTCAATCATTTAACATATTTATTAAGATTGTTCATTGCCAATTTCTCACTCTAATTAAGCCTAAATATTAATTAAGGCCAAATTCTTTAAAATAACACTTTTGCCCCGGTAAGCCTTATCACTTCATAATTCATTAAATTTAATTCAAGTGACTTCAAATTTTTATGCCACTCTACTCATGCAAAATATTTAATTCATTAAATTTTTAATTCAAGTGATTTTTCAAGTGACTTCATAATTTAATTCAAGTTATTTCATAATACATTAAATTTTTAATTCAAGTGATTTTTCTTGATTTCCATTAATTTTATTAATTTTTCATTTCCATCAATTTTATGAATTTAGAACATTTCCATCAAAATTTTTATGCCACCCCACCCATGTGTCAATTAAAACATTAGATGAGAAAATGTGATTTTTCTTGATTTAATTTAATTTATATATTTATTTTTTCATGCAAAATAAGGATTTTCAAAGGAAATTTAATAACTTAGTCAAAACAAAGTTTTTGTTCTTAAGAAAATTATTGGAGGTTCACATAGACCAGATAATCACTTGGACCAAATTGCATTTATTTTTTTAATTTTAATTTAATTATTATAATTATTTAAATTTTTTGAGTATTAATTAAATATAAAATATTATTTAATTAGAAAATTTTAAGTTTTATATTTTTCTTAAATCTCTCTGAGGTCAAGGAACCTAGAGGACCAAATTTTATATTTTTGTGATTTGTATTTTAATTAGTAGAATTATTTTAGTGAGAAATTAAGCAAATTCCATTTTTAACCATTTAAAATAATTTTAACCCTTCAAAATATAATATCTTTATTTATAGAGATAGTAAAAAATTTTTAAATTGTTCCAAAATAATTAGGAGATAATTTAGAACATTTCCATCAATTTTATTAATTTTTCATTTCCCTCAATTTTACCAATTTAGAACACTTCCATCAAAAATTTTTTTTTCATAAATTTGATTAGTTGATTGAAACTTCATGTATATAAAAGATATAGTGTTCCTAAAATTTAAATTTTACTGATATGTTACCTTATCTATGCATGAAAAAGGTGTATTTAACTTGTTTGGAGTTTAAATATGAGTACTTTTTATGTGTTATGAAAGATTTGGGTAACATAATTGTAGTAAAGTCTAGGTGTTATATACGTAAATACTTAGGGATTGTGTGGCATGTAAGTAGATGCCCTTATTTTATATGCAATGTTCTATTTTATTCAAGTATTTAGAATTTAAAAGCATAAAAATTATTAAAAATGCATATTTTACATCCTATTGTGCTTTAAATACGTAGGAGTAAAAAATTATTCTGTCATTTGATAATCATTGAGTTGACTTGTTGAAGTTTGACTCTATAAAAGCAGTACATTGGGCTGTTAGAGTTAACATTAGTTTGGGGAGATTGACAACAAGAAAATATACTTTAATTCAGTCTCCTTCAATAGAGTCCCAAAACGCAGTTAACACTAGTTTGGGGAGATTGACCGCTCTTCTTTTTTTTTTTTTTTTAAACTAAAATTAAGCACAACTATTTTATTTAAAATTTCTTTTAACACAATTAAATATAATTTATATAAATTTTGAAATAATCAAAATATATTTAAATTAATATGATACAGATTCAATTAAATAAATCAGACAGAAAAACAGTTTTTTTTATAAATGTATACTATAAAGTTAAAATTAATAATTAATTCTAATATTGAATAAATTTATACAAATTAATTCGACATATTCAGTCGAGAGCGAGAGAGAGAACAACATTTTTATTTTAACTAATAATAGCATAAGATTAAGATTCTGATGAGCACGCATTCATCCTAACAGAAATATTTTAATTTAAGAGATATAAAAAAAAAACATGAATTAAATTATGATATAATAAGAAGAAAATAAAAAAAAACTAATTATAAAATTTATAAACTCACCTAATCAAATCCGAAAATTCAGTTACATCACTTCACGAATTTCATTTCCAAGAAAGCCAATTATTCTATGCAACAATTCATTCATTTCATTTCAACCCAATAAAATATAAATTATTGTTTACATCCTTTATCACTTTTCCTCGATATATTATGCACAAAAAATTTCCCAATAACACATATCTTCTAGATAGCCAATAACACGAAAATGTCATCATCAGGTCAACACACACACACACATATATATATATATATATGCTGACTTAGGATGCGTTTGGGAGAGTTTATTCGCAGCGGTGTCGTTTTAAAAAACGCCACCAGTCATTTGGAAAAAACGTTTAGGAGCGTTTCTAAGTAAGTCGTTCTCAATTTTACATTAGACGTGAATCGCGGGTAGGAACCCGCGACCCGCATTTGATTCGAGCGAAAGACAACTCTCGCCCTCGTCTTCTCCTATGCCTCTTCTCGCACGGATCTCCGGCAATCCCTTATGTCCCGTGATGAAAATCACGATGGCGGATTGCTCGTTACAGACACCGAAACTCCCATCTTTCTCATCACATAGACCGCTGAAACTCCCATCTTTATCATCCTTCCGCACCTCCTCCTTCGTCTTCTCCTCATCGCCTCCGCCGATATACACCATCGTAATCTCCGGAACGACGCCTCAGAAGGTGGTGAGGCCCTACTGCTCCTCCTTCAGTCGGATGAACTTCGCGCCCTACCTCCTTCGTTCCACTTCGTTCCTCTTCATTTGTCCCGAAATATCCTAATCAAGTGCAATCTCTAGGGCAAAGCAAAATATTATGTTCTTCTTCCCATCGAGTGTGAGCAACGTCACATCTTGCAGTGCTTCATGTTAGCCGCTAGGTAAATTTTTAACCCGTCCTGACCTCCAGTGTTTCTAGGGAATATATTAGGAAATACCGTAATAATTTTTCGTGCTTTGTTTATGGTTTAAAGCTTTCTATCCAATAATCTGGAACATTGGAATAGATTTTGCCATGTCGCAATAGTTGTAGGTGTCTTGTTACAGTTCAAAATTTATCCAGAATAGGGGTAGAATTGTCATTTATCCAAAATCAATTATTTTTCAAACGCAAAAACCAAACAACTTGTCAGCTTATCAAGATAAGCTGTTGATCAGCAAATTATCAGGATAAGCTACTTATCTGAATAAGTTGGATAAGCTGCAGTTGACTCAGACAGACCCTTAGACATTATCACCATCACAAGCCACTTTCACGATTCAATTAAGTTCAATATAGTTTTAAATAAAAAAAATGAAAAGGTCGTACATCTTAATATGACTAAACCCGTACAAAAAATTTACGACAAAGCCTAAAAAATTAATTAAAATTGTTACAAGACATCACTATATCCTATAAAATATCTCGTGAGAAAAAAAATAATTCGTCTCATATTTTTATATCATAAAATATTATATATTTACTTAAATATATATCATAACGGAGAACTCAAAATGAGACTAAAAAATAATTCGATGGGGCAACAATATTAATTTTTTCGTGAACTCGTTTTCTTAAATAAAAATAATTGACTAACCTCTAGCATGGGAAAAAGATAGACGGATTAGCTTGTTTCATGCATGGGAAAAAGTGGGGAGGAGGTAAATGGCTAAAAGTGTGTTCACCTCATTTTTGATGAGTTCTTTCTTTCCTCTTTCTCTCTCCATCACTCTCTCTCCATGGCTCCTCCAAACAGACAACAATCCAATTTTTTTTTTTTTCCGGCCAATTTTTTATATTCTGCTCCGAGCATTCCTCTAACAAACTAGATTCAGATTAAGTGATGGATGAGGACAATACCTTCCTTTGTTATGTGAAATTATTGGACTCTTCATTCGTGACTTAATCTGGAACCTCGTTTGTGGTGTGGCGGCGAGAAACCCAATCTCTCAGGAACAGATAAGATCTATATCATTTTAGTAAGGCTTTCTCTATTTCTACCAATTAAAATCTCTCGCTGTATTTTTTATTGGGTTTTGCCAACTTTGTATGATACTGAAAAAATATTGGGATCTCTTCTGCCGCCTGCACTCATCCCCTGCGATAGAAATGATCATCCAGTTTCCGATCGTATCTTTCTAAGTTTAGCAAGGTAACCTTTTGAACACTTACGGAAATAAACATGATCACAACTTGGACTTATGCTTCTATTGTAGTCATCAAAACTTAAATTCATTTAATATTGGCCAACTTTTACAAATATTATTTGTTACATCCCTTGCTCTTAGATTGTCCGTTTTCATCGCCCATTTGTTAATGTCACTTTATGAAATGCATTTTTAACAATTTACCATTTTATTAAATGTCTTTCTTAGATCAATATTTTTCTTGTGCTGAGTTGGAATTGTTGTTGATGCAAACATTTCAGAATGCTCTATATATCGATGTCTACAGTGGGATTAAATTCATACTACATCCTATGTGAAAAGAGGCACTTAAATAATATTCTTGTTTAACTTGTTGATGTGATGGTTTGACAATCTTTGCCATATCTGCTGTTAATGATGTGGCCTTTCACTTGAACATTAAATTGCAGAGGTTTGTGCTAACTTTATAAGTTTTCTTACTCTATGTAAATGTTGATTCAAGCTTCTTTTTATTCTACCATCCCATACAATAAGACACGGTTATACAGTTTAGTTTCTTGCCTTAAAGCTTTGAAATAAATTGTTGGAAGTTTGTATTCTTCTTCATTCAACTTGGTGTAGGTGGAGATTAATGTAATGTTCTGTGGAGTTATTGGAAGTTTGTATTTATCTTTGTTAGTGTTGTATCGAGGAAATTTTTTTGTGGATGGACAATGATAACCATTGAAGGGCTGAATGTCACATTTGTAAGCTAAAGGCCTTTTCAAAGAGAATTTGGTTACTATTATAGGGAATTGTGACTGATGAAGTTATTTGATTTTGGAGAAATGCTTTCCTTTATCTTGATTATTGTATGGTCAGTGGAGGGGGGGGATACTAGCGTGATAAAAATTGAGGCTTGTTTTTTATTGTAATTTTTTTTAGACTAGTGAAAATTTATCCCTCTATTTGACTATGGGTGTGGATAGACATCACTGAATGGATAGATATCACATGCAAACTTTCTTGTTACATTCTTCCTTAATTGTTCTCCATGCACATAATTTTTCCTATTATATTAATTTTCATCACTCTTGGGTTCATGCTTCTTCTAACAGCTGAAGGGAAAATATAACGAAAGCAAGTAAAGCCACTCTATTACATAAACAGATTTTCTACATAAAGTGTGACCACGAAGCTATTTTTACTTTAGAGTGTAGCTTAGGTTTCGCTGCTTCGAAGCATGCTTTAGGTCTTACACTTATCTCGCTCTTTACTTTTTAAGAACATGCTTCACTACACTCTTAACGACAATAATCCAAATACATTTTATATTTTCATGAAATTGTGCTCTGTAATTCTGTAGAATGTTCGTCATAAATCTTGAACTTTACATATTTTTATGCATACTTCAACATTTAAATGAGGGGAACTTGCATAGCATTTAATTTGTTTATTCGGATAATTTTCTTGATCTAAAAATTCAATTTTTCTCTAATAATCTAAAAATCCAATCACTCTTTTATCATTGCTTAGCCAACCTAATCTTGTTTTAGTCTTAAATTATAACAATATTTGTTAAGTGAAGAATGTTTTCTCAAGGAGCAAAATCTCCATATGCATTGTCAATAAGGATCTTATTGTTCACTTTCTCAACTATTATGTGAAGAATATCAGGGATGAGCCAACATATATGTAATGCTACCTGTTTAGAAGTTATAGGTTTTGTGAACACTATCATTATCTAATGCAGAAGTTAAATGCGTTAAGTGCTCTTTGGAAATTTATTATTGCTGTTAATTTTTTTTCCTTCTCATTTCAGTGAAATTTGGAATTTAGACCCGAATATTGCTTGTATGCATTTACTTGTTATTTTCAGTGTGTAGTTCTGTGATATAAATAGCCTACTTAGAAAATTGAAAGGAGTGCATAATCATGGAAATGTTTAATTTTGAAGGTTGTTTATGCATTTAAAATAACAAGAGGAAAATCCAAAATTTAAAGCCAGAATTGACAGTTTTAATAACCATTGTTTTTTTTTTTTTTTTATTCTTTTGTGCTGATGAAACTAAAGGACTTATTTTCTCTATGAATTTTTTTATTATCAGGATATTATTTAATCTGCCTAGGCACCATAGCGTGCATTGCGTACCTCTAAATTGCTTCCAGCCAGTTCATGCTTGAACTTTTTTCATCTCGTCAAACTTTTTCAAATGTTCAATACCCTTTCGATAGCTCTCAGATATTTAAATTAGTGCACAATCGAGCATTTTTCTTTTCAGTGGTTATTGGATCCATTGGTTGCATGATACTGAATATTTTCTTTGTTCCCTTCATACCATGCATTGACAGTATGCTTGAAATATCCACAATTTTGTGAACCTCCTTACTTGTCCTGCCAATAAAGTTACGAGGAAAAAAGTGTTTATTACAATAGAAGTGCATTATCAACCTTTGCTCATCCATGTCTATATCTACGATGCATATGTGAACTGAATTGCATGGTTTTGCTACTGATTTGGCTTTTCGGGTTTGTGCTGCTGATTTGTTATTATGAACACCAGCATATATTCCTTAAGCTTCTCTCTCATAAAAGGATGAGGAAAAGGTGGCGTTTGTTATCTAGTTAACTAACTCAGCGTACTTATTTGGGTCTGCTTTTCATTTGATTGTTGAACGTGCTGAGCATGTTTAGTTTCTATAATCCAATCAACTTGACAATATAGAAAGGGGCTACTAACGTGGTTTTGATATTCACATATTCGGGAAGAAATCCCTTGGGATGCTTGTGATGAAAAGACTGGGTAACAGGCAATATCTGTTTAAACTCAAAGCATGCCAATTCATAATTAACAAGCTATTGGGACTTGCATCACAAATCAATGGGTTAACTTAAAATTTGTTAAAAGTTAATATTTTTTGCTGGAAAGTGGCTTGCTTGAACTAAATCTACATCTTGACACCATATGTTGTCCTGCAGTTCAAAAGAATTTTTATTTATTTTTTGCAGCATGGATGTCTCTATTGTAACATGGCTAACTTGAAAATTATTTTTTTTTCCGCAGCCTTGAAATTTTATTAAGGATAAAAACATGGCATGATCATTGTTCTTGTTTCCCTTGTATTTTTTGTTTTGCTTGCATTATTTTTCTGATAGAAGTATTTTTTGTAAACCAAGTTAATAAATCAGAACTATGTTGAGGGACATTTGAAAGCAGATGATAGTGTCTGGATTTGTAAAACATTTGAATATTGGTAGAACTTAACTCATTTTCTAACGCGGACCAAAAATAGCTGGAAAATTCTATCGTGAACCATTATCAGTTGGGGCCCAATCTTGTTACTCTAGAAGCCACATGAGAAGCTAAATGCAACATTGAGAAAGATTAATACATTTTAAAAGGAGCAATACACTCATTTTGTTCTAGCTTGTATTTATGTTGATGATATCATCCAAAATGTTGAATGAAAAATTCAAGACTAATATAATGAAAGGATTTGATATGGTCGATTTGGGCTTGTTGCACTATTTTTTTGGCTTACAAATTATTCAAGCAGATGATGGATTTTAATTTCTTAGAAAAGGTATGCATTGAAGTTACTAAAGAGGTATAATATGATGAGTTGAGAGACCTCTTCAATAACCATGAATGCAAATGAACAGTTGCTTAGAATGATAGTACAACTAAGGCAAATAAGAAAAAAAATTAGACAAATTATAGGTGAATTTCTATTCTTACACATACCGGGCCTGATAATATGTATTCAATCAATCTTCTTTTAAGATTTATGCATAATCTTTCTGACATCATCTTAGATAATCCAAACACATTTTTTTGCTACATTTGAAAGAATTAATTATTAGATTTCGTACAAACCTGTTTCTAATTTTAATTTAGAGAATTTTACTGATAATAAATGGACATGTTTCAAAAATGATAGAAAAAATACAAGCATATTATATCTAGTTTTGGATTGGCACGGTATCTTGCAGCGTAAAGAAGCAACTGAAAACTACATTATCATCTTCAGAGACCAAAGATATTGCAACTCAATTAGCAAAATGTCAAACATTGTACAACAAGAATATTAGAATATCTTTAGTCTTCTTATTTTTCTCCTCAGTGTAGCTTCTCTCTCCCCCATAAGCGCTCGGAATTGCACACTAACTTCTCACTCATGGCCGATTCCAAATCCAATACCCTGTCTCTATTGACCAAAGAAGAAGAGAATGCTCATCAGCTCCACCATCATCGTCATCTTTCAATGTTTACCACCACTACATCCTCTTCTCATTCTTCTTCTTTCTTCTGTTCCTCTCCTTCTTCCACTCTGGAGGACTCCCCTTCGTCTGTTTCATCTAAGAAAATTCAAGATATCAATGGCGGTGACCATGCTAGAATGAAGATGAGATGGGTTATCATACTCCAACGTCTTCCTAACTTAGATCTCCACACGATCAATACTTGCACATTCCGATGTACACATGCATATCACCGCATTTATGCAGAAAGAGACATATATCAAGTTTTAAAAGTCAAAATGATGATATATTTTGATATGTATAATGATTTAGGTAGTATAAAAGTCAAAAAATTAGATATCAGAAATGTAAATACACAAGAATTGAGTGGGGGCAAGTATGTAAATCATTCTTCCTGGTGGAAACAGAGAACACTGGTCCTTTTCTGTTTTTCTCCATGAATTCATTAATGGTGGAGGGGACCAGCAACAGAGATCAGAAGGGCTGCTTAGTTCTTCTTTTCCATGAAGGAGGATCTGGTCCTTGTAGTTAGAATCATGTAGCAGACTGAATAAATTCAGAAACAAGTTATTTTAGTAACAGCGCGCAGCTTTTCCCTATCAGAAATCATGACGAAGAATAAATAGAAACTGTGGAGAGAGGGAGGGTGGTGAATGCGGAGAGCATTTAATCAAAGCAACCAGTCATTTTCCCACAATGGTCTGCTTTCTTCAAAGAGGAAGGAATCAATTATATCATCTGAAAAAGCTGTTCTCTAAAACAGCTTTGGCCATCCAGTCCAGGTTACAATAAATGCTGGCACCAGATTTTTTCAGAAGGCTTGTTCTTAGACTTAACTCGGTGGCTACATCTGGTCATATAATTGGGCCTCTTGGCTTTCAGTCATTGGGCTCAACTTGTTGCTCTCTCTTCCTTCTGATCCATTAGATCTCCACACGATTAATAGCTGCACATTCCGATATGCAGATATATATATATCGCCATATTTATGCAGAAAGAGACATATATCAAGTTATTAAAGTTAAAATGATGATATATTTTGATATGATATAATGATTTGGGTAGTATGAAGGTGAAAAAACAAAAGTTAGATCTCAGAAATGTAAATACATAAGATTTTGAGCGGGGGCAAGTATGTTAATCAGTCTTCCTGATGGAAACAGAGAACATTGGTCCTTCTGATCTTTTCAATAGAACGCTGGTCCTATTGAAAGATTTGAGACGGCCAACTACTCTTATCTGTTTTTATCCATGAATTCATTAATGGTGGAGGGGAGCGGCAACAGAGATCAGAAGGGCTGCTCAATTCTCCTTTTACGTAGCTCCAGCTGGGATCAGATTTAAGATCATTTAACGCTGAAGTTTCAGAATGAGAAAGTTTGAACTCATTAAAAGCTCATGCTCACCACTCCTATTATCAAGAATAAATACTTTACTGCTCTAAATTATAAGAAAAACTATTATTAAATCAGAAAATTATATATAATTTTGTGGACCAGTGTGTAATATTGTCATTCATTATTATGTTGCTATGCATATCAAATAATATTTAGAAATTATACAAAATATATATATATATAGAGAACCTGTTGGTTTGTATTGCATTTTTGATAGCATCATTTTAATAAGATTCATCTCAAAATTTAATGTAAATCTAGTCGAATATAAATGCTAGATACATTAAATATGTCTGTAAGTTGGATTTCACGTACGAGATAAATATTTACGGACCATCCGAAGCATTAAAGTTTACAAATTAACAACTCAGGAATCATTTATATCATCCACTGAATGCTCTGAAAAGGATGGGTAGGTGGAAGGTTTTTATGTCCAGTTATGATGACTTATTTGTACCCATTTTTTTTTCTTTTAATGGAGGTTTATGGATGGCACCCAGATATTTTTCAGGTGCATTTAGATCGGACAAAAGAGGTGTATATATATATATATTTCTATAGATGCTTTTTTTTTGGGTGAATAATCAAACATAGAAGATAACATTCTAAATGATATATTTTGACTTGAGGCGCAAGAAAATTTAATCATACATCCATATTCATTGATAGTTTGAATTTGAGTTTAATTAATAAATTAAGATATTTTGAGCTCAATTTTAATCCTGCACAAATTTGAGTTTACTCATCATGAGCTAACTCATCAAAATAAAAAGGCATCGGCTGCGGCGTGACAGGAAGGTAGGTTTGCAGGTGATGGTGATGGGTGGCTTAGCTTTTGCCTTTTTGGAGACTATTTATGAAGCCCTGCAGTAATTCAATTATTTAAATAAAACATATCAGCCGAACCCGATTATAAAACTTTATTCAACACATAATCTTGTATTTTAATTTTTTTTTTTTAAGTAACTGGCACATGAAAAATTATGTTCAGTTTTTATTTTTAAGAATACAATTAAATTTATTTTAGATCTTCGAACCATTATACCTGTTAATCTATGATACTAAAAAAAAATTAGAATCTCACGATGAATGTTCTATTGGGTTTTGCAAAATTGCTATTGTCATGATTTTTGAACTCCGATGGACACTGCTTTTAGGTGTTATGATTTGATTTATGTAAATAAACTTGTATTTATTTTATTTTATGCTAAATTCTCGCTGTCATTATTATTCTTCTATGAAAAAATGAAATTTTAAAATTAGACATTTTTTTCTTGCAAATAAATGTCCCTGGTTTTTAGTATTGTTTCAATAAAATTGCTTTGGTAATTCATCTGTAGCTTCAAGAATTGTACTGAAAACTTTTCTTTGGTCATCAACTTCTTGACATCTCACACCGTCTTAAATTATTTTATTGTGTCAACAAGGTGTGTGAAATTTTTTTATCCTGTCGATAAGGTATGTGGAATTGGATAAAAAATATTATCTTTTTGTGATCCATGGCTTGTTTGTCCCACTTCATTGAACTTATGCTATTTGGGTGCATTGATGATTAGGGATATGTCATGAAGAGTTAGGAACAAATTTGGGGTGATTTGGATTTGATTTGGGGGTCACTTGAGTGTGGTTAAGTCCTAGGGTCAATTTAGGCAAATTGGGCTAATTTTCGTTTAGTCATGAGCCAACTAATCAAAATAAAAAGAATAATTATGATTCAAATAATTATTATAATAAAATAATTAAATATAAAAAACCACTCAATATAAATTATATAAACTAAAAAAAACATTAATTTTGTATTTAAACTCTTTGAATTGCAGTATAGTTTAATAATTTTATATCAAAATTATTAAATGAGCCAACCTTCAAATTAAAGCAACAGACTAACAAATCAGAGGTGAAATTTGACTCAACACCTCATCAGAAGTACAAGCCATTTATCAAATTAGGTTTAAATTCAAGCTGACTCACAAGTCGACTTGACTCAATCGTACCCCACACTTCAGATATTGGCGTAATTTTTTTTTTCCTTTAATGGTGCTACCATCTGAACAAATTTTCATCATAATTGATGGAGAAATTTCCTTTAGCTTTGCTAACTTACAAAGTAGATCAACCCATCACAACTAGAACTTAAATCATCAATTAATTAAATACCACAAGTTAATGTACGTCTCAATACAATATATATAATTTTTAAAACTTTAAAAAGACCAACAACAAATCACCATCTGGCTCTGTTTTTTTTCTGGAACATATGTGGGGGGGTCCAAATATATACCTAAAGATGTAAAAATTATTGCCTTTTGCAGTTAACAAAAACAGACACAACTGGCTGATAATAATATTAATGAAGGTTTACGTACAAAGCGCTCAGTTCCAAGGTATTTACATATCCACCTTACCTATACATGAAATGGTGCATTTCACTTTTTTTTTTCTTTTTTTTTGTAAGTTAAAAATAGAGGTAATTTTATGTGATATGAATAGATTTTGGCGGCATAAATGTAGAAGTCAAGTTTGGGTGCAACAGGTAAATACAGAGTAATGAAATAACCCGGCTGAAAATCAGTAAATGCAGCCTAATTAAAAGGGTAATTAATGGAACGAGATTCCGAAAGCTGAAAAAGGACATAAATTACAACAGGAACTTACAGGTCTTCCTGTATTTTGGCAGTGTGAATGCTTTATTGGAGCCGGAAAAACAACGCTCTTAATGTTTCATAAATTAAAGAAAAAAAAGTAAACCATTGCATTAATGATGGTAAAGGAGAAGGTTTCTTACTGTTTGGACAATGGGAGAGGGAAAAAGACTTTAGATGACGGTGCAATAAAAGGAGAACGGGTTATACTTCGAACTCCTTGCCTCCTAAGTAAGATCAGTGGCAAATGCTATAATGTTATTTTGCTGTAAAAATGAAATCCCTTTTCATTATTAAACAGTTATACGCTATACAAATACTTCTTCACACATCTTGGAAACATTAACAAATTTGCATTACTTTAATACATAACTATAGAAGTCTGTCATATTTAATTAATTACAAATTTAAGACAATATTTTCTCTTTCAGATTCTTTTCTGCTTCAACAGAAGTTTCTTCTTCTAAAGAACCAAGCGGAGCAGTAGCAGCAGGAACCAAATCCTTGGGAGCCTCTGTTAATGCATATTCCCTCCTCATTTCTTTTGGAAAATTCTATTTAAGTAGATCGATCAAAATAAAATAAAATAAAGATTATTTATGTAAGGAAATAATAATTATTAGTACGTAATATTTAAAAATATCTTCAATAATAAACACATATAATAATAATAATAATAATAACATTTTGTCAGGGTCATCGCACTACAACGTTTCAATTATGACCCCTAGGCATTGGAGCCTGGACTATGTCACTCTAAGGCTCGCATTAAGGCACGTGCTATCGAATTCTTTATCATTTGGCTCACTTTAATAGTGCTGCAACTCTAAGAACAATGGTGTCGAGGTGTTGGATTTGGCACTTGGGCACTGAGTAAGCGGTGTTTATACTCTGTGCTTTCAATTATAGCGCTGCGGCACAGAGTTTTGATTGCCTATGCTCTGGGTGGATGATGCCTACTAGGCTTTGAGATATCTAGAATCTCCATGAATTATGGTCAAGGTTCGGCTTTGAGGCGTTAGGCATGGCGCTGAGTTGCTCAAATTAAAGTTGTCATATCTTCCTAATTTTTTATTTAAAGGGTTTTATTGCATAAAAAAAAATAAAATTATACCAAAATAGCATATAAACATAAAATAAAGACATGCACATCATGCTTATTTTAATATATTTTTATCACTCAATAAAAACTCCCAAATTTAACCAACAAGTACGAATTGAGCATAAATTTTATATAAGTATTTTAATACTAACAAAGTTTTCACCACCTCATATTCTTACTATTCTACAATGAGGATGAGTGGTAAGACCAATTTAACATTTTATGTGTGTTAAAACAACATGCCACTTGTAGATAGAATAAGCATGCAAGAGAAGTTTTCCTAAATGATGTGCAATACAAGGCGGCATTACCACAGCCGGTACAATGAGCGGCATAATAGTTTTCCCAAATGATGTGCATGCAATAAAAGCTTATGATTGTGCATAGTGAAGCAGTTGGATTAGTCCTTGTGCATCCTCCAATTTATAGGTTATTTGGTCAACTTTTTAAAGCTAAATTTTTAACCAAATAGCACTTTTTTTTATCAAGTTCATTAACATCTCACAATTGCATTGCCTATTTTGATTACAATTATATATTCATCAATAGCTATTTTTAATAATTTTATCGTTAATAATTCAAACACTACCACTTTTATCTTGAAAATGTTCGAAAGAGGTTCAATCTCCGTCATCAAGCCTTTAGTGAATTTTACATCAGAAATATATAAATGTAGTATATTAAGATACTCTCCTTAGAACCATTGTGACGCGGATCTACATTCACATCACAAATGCAGTCATTAAATATTATTATATGTACTATATTAAGATCTTAAAAGCAGATAAACAGAAAGATTGAGCAATCAAATCAAATAAAAACATAAAATCAAATTACAAATAACTCAGATTGAACAGGAAAACTTTTCTCAATCATCCAAAAGGTTCGAGGCACAACCATAGGTTATAATCATCATCATCATCATTAACCTTATCCCAATTCTTTGAGGCAAACTTTATGAATTCAAACCTTTCATTCATTATATTATTGATTATTGCCTGAGATATTAATCCCACACTTCACAAACCACTTTGAACTACTTTTATTGTGCGTATGAAACAACTTGAGTCTACAATATACCATGAATGAATATCATCAAGGAATGGAAACTGGTTGTCTGCATGCAGACCTTCCAAAATCTCCTGGCCACGTCTCCCTGGGCATAAAATATCATCAGAGCCTCTTCAAAAATTATTAATAGATTTAGAGGTTAAACAAATCTGTAAGGTATAAAAACACTTGATGCATCTGTTGTTGCTCGCATTGGTTCCCAACTTCTATATGAATTGCTCCAATGACAAATAAGTTTATGATCAATTCCTACTATTTTATATAAGTATTTTATAAGGCAATGCAATTTTATATAAGTATTTTAATACTAACAAAGTTTCCGCCACCTCACATTCTTACTATTCTATGATGAGGATGAGTGGTAAGACCAATTTAACATTTTATGCATGTTAAGACAGCATGCCACTTTTAGATAGAATAAGCATGCAAGAAAAGCTTTCCCAAATGTTGTGAAATATAAGGTGGCATTACCACAGCCGGTACAATGAGCCGCATAATAGTTTTTAAAATGATGTGCTTGCAAGAAAAAACTTATGATTGTGCATCCACCAATTTATAGGTTATTTGGTCAATGCATCCACCAATTTATAGGTTATTTGGTCAACTTTTTAAAAAACAAAAAATTTTAACCAAATAGCACTTTTTTTTATTAAGTTCATTAACATCTCACAATTGCATTGCCTATTTTGATTACAATTATATAATTCATCTATAGCTGTTTTTAATAATTTTATCGTTAATAATTCAAAAACTATTACTTTTATCTTGAAAATGTTAGATAGAGGTTCAATCTCCGCCATCAAGCCTTTAGTGAATTTTACATCAGAAATCTACATATATATGGCTAGGCTAGTCATTAGTGTAGTTGAGAGAGATCTAGATGAAAATTTAGGTTCATTAGATAGTGGACTTAAACTTTTTAGGTTTTATAATGTCTTAGAGAGCCTGCTTTTTGCATTCAAACGCTACCTTTTCGACTTTTTGATATCTCTAACCCGCACAGTGCTATATACATTTATGATCTATTTAGTTTGGTTTTGATCAAGTGGGACTGCAGCAAATTCACATTTATGATCTATTTATTTTGTTTACTGCTCTTCAATGCGAGTAGGGAGACAATATTAATGTTCCTGCTACACTGTATAATTTATACATGCCATTGTTTCTGTTTTTAGACTGGTTTTTCTCTTTCTTGGTCTCAAGTATTTTACCTTTTCAAAAATATGCAACTCCGGACTGAGGCTAGGGCGTCTTTTAAATAATAATAATAAAACAAACAAATCTTTATGTATATATATATATATATATATATATATATATATATATAATATATATATCTCTCTCAACGGTGAAACATCACTTCACTATAATATTAAAACATGTATATATCTATAAATATAAATATAACAATAATAATAATATAAAAAATAAATAAATACAGATATCACAATTTTTTTTATCTCTCTCTCTGGCCCGCATGATAATTCATGCAAAACAATTTTCATTTTCTCTCTCCATCACTCTCTCTCATGTTCCTTTTTCTATCTTCGGGTCTGTTTGGGGCAGCTGCAGCTTATCCAGCTTATGCTGATAAGCAGCTTATCTAGATAATTTGCTGATACGCAACTGATCTGGATAATGATCGGTGCATTTGGTTTTAGCGTTTGGAAAACAGTAATTCTGAAAAATTATTATTCTGCACTCGTTCGAATAATGCGTTTAATTGTTTGGTTAGTGCGTTTTGTAAACAGCTTATTTTCAATTTTATTTTTAATTAAATAAATAATCTGTGCAGCATATTTGTTATTTCCCAGAATAAAACTTATAATTTGTTTTAATTAAATAAATACGCATTATGGAAAATTGGTATTTGTAATGAAAATAATTTATAATTTGTTTATTTATGTAATTATTTAAATATAGATTTATTATATTAAATTATTTAATTATAAATTATTTTGATTACATATTACAATTTATATAAATAAATACGGAACTTTTATAAATTAATTGGGTTACCACCAAACAGCCAGGGGTGAAACCATTTAACAAATATAAAGATAATAACTGCGATACACAAATAATAACATAGTACATTGCGGTGGCTTCACAGAAAATGCAGTTCCACCTTCCAAAGCAAAACTAAAATACACATTATAGCTACAACTAGTAATAGGATTATAACATTCAATTTAGAATGCAACATCCCATGAAAACTACTGTTTGGTTCTTGGATAATCGATCGTTGAGCAACACTATGTGGTTTGAAAACACTCGAACCAGAGGTCATATGCTCCGATTTTGCTACGATTGAAGTCTGTGGGACATTGTCAGATTGGGATAACGTTGACTGTGACGGGTTGTCTGCCCATCTGAAAAATTTGCAGTCGTCCTGTCCCCGATTCCACTTTGGGCATCTATAAAACTATCATCCGTAGCTATGTTCTCGTCCCGAAGTAAGTAGTACGGATGGAAGTCCGCAACGGCACATCAATTGCATAGACTTCCCTGCATACCTGAAACTCATGGTACTGTAATTATTTTGAAGACAATCGATCAGTGGCAAATTGTAAGAATTAATGAAATTCTATATTATGAGAAGATAAATTGCAAATATAAGGTGCAACAGAATATCGTTGGGGCATTTACACACGCACCATTCAATTCTCTTTTACTTCATAGTACCAATGGTAAAAAATCACATTATGTTCTCTTTAACATATATTGAAAAATGCTACACATTCAAGAAGAACCGGCTGAACCTAAAACATTGATTGCATTACTCCATCATTACTCAAGTAATCGGGAAACAAAATTCACAGAATCATTATAATTAACCAGAAAAGGGACACAACAAATTACGTTGTTCGGTCGAACTGACCTACATCCACGGGGAAAGAGTATTGAATTTCTTTATTAATGTAATACCAAATGATTTACATGAAGCTCTGAAACCTACTACGTACATGAATTTCTTAAATGTTCTATACATGGAGCTCTGAAATCTACTATCAAATTAATCATATACAAGAAATACTTCAGTTCAGCTTCCAGAGCCTTTTGTCTCTCCTGTATGATGTTCAATAAAATCAACATACAAATCAGCAATCATTTTTCCATCTATAAGCATCCAAACGAGCAGTAAAATTGAAGGAAGATTCACATGCAGACCACTCAATTCATATGTATTTACATATCCAACACCTACACTTTTATTTTACATGCATAAAATCATTCCTATGTATAAAAAAGAATTGCGTAGTATTTATGAAAATGCACCAAAAATACCAAAAAAGAATAACAGCCTCGGCAACCAACTAAGTATATGTAAGCATCGGTTGCCCGTATGGAAATGGGTCATCCAAGCTGCTATTAAACTTACAATATTAAAGTGCTGAATGATTGTTGAAGGAGGAATGGATACAATAATTCCACGTGTAGCTTATATATATATACATCTCGAAAACAGCCATCATCACAAGGCAGTAAAAACGAGGGACCTGGATGCTGCAGAAATCCAAAACAGCTGGGTAACAATACAACTTCCCCTAATCATATATAAAAACCTAGAGGAAGTGTCAACTATATATGTATGAATATCAAGAAATATTTGTATGAATATATAGATATGTATAAATGTAAATCAAGATATAAATATATCAAAGTAAACCATAGGCGCAAGGCAGAAGAAATTAGGGACCCAAGTGCTACAAAGCTACATAGTAGCAGGAAACCATTCCAATAAATTTGTTTGGCATAAGCAAATTTAGCTCTTGTAAATTGCCTCCTCAAAATAACTGCAAAAAACTCTTTAGATTGAAGCTGGTAAATAAGATCTGTACTAGTGGAACTGAGGTAATCAATTACATGTGCCTAGACTAAAAGGGTTCAGAATTGACATGATTATCTCAGCTCATAGTAACTACTTGCACCAGTTTATGAATAAGAAGCAACTCATCTTTTAAGTACTCAAAAATCTGTTCAAGTAATACTATGCAGCATTTTTTCCCAAGAGATCTAACATTGGCTTAGTAGAACTTCAGATTTTTACCATAACAGCTTGCATGCCAAACAAATTATAAAGACTGCAACTGATAAAGATATATGAACTGCAAATGATAAAGACTGCATTCTGCATATTGTTGTAAAGGATGAATTTTGCATATTAATTTCCATAGCAGCTTGCATTCTGCATATTAATTTATAGCTATCTCTTAGACCACTAATTGTTCATCCTTTATTGTTGTAAAGGATGAACAATTAGGTGGTAGTCATTTGAATGGTCCAAATTAACAAATTAATTGCAATGACAGATGAAAACAGATTACAAAAATTTTGAGGGAAACGTACAGAGTACAAAATCTGAAATAACTTGGTCGTGAGAAGTCACTGGTAGAGACAGTGTTAAAAGAGCTGCAACACCATTTATAAGTCAATGGCTACAAGGGCTGCAACACCGTTCATAACCTTCATCTCAAGACCCAACATGAACATTACTTGGAGTAAATACATCCTTCAAATCTTTACAAATATCAAAAGAATACTAATTTCAATTTTGAATTACTGAAGCGCTCAAAAATTGAAACTAAAGAGATCCATGATTTATAATATTGGTTTCAGTGAGCATGCCAAATGTTCAACATATACATTTCCATTTCAAGCTTCTATGACCTTGCCCCAGTTTTTAAAAGCAAAGGTAATAATTATCTAATATCTAAATTAAGCAAACCGAATATTATGATCAATATATCATGTTATTTATATATACAAATATCAACCACCTGCTTGAACTAGATACCCCAAATAGATAGGAAGGGGTAGGGGGACAGCCCTCTCACCACATTGGGAGTAGATTCAACTCCACCTAAACCTGATAAACATCATTTAATAAAATTAACCCCCTCAAGAGCAAAGATACGTTAAGCCAATCAGTAAGCAAATGATCAACAATAAAGCCCAACCTCTCCATTGGACAACTGCACAACAGTTTAACTGCAAACCATATAAAGCAAAAATATATCCACAGAAATTTTCAGAGGGATCCAATATCCAAGCAAGTCCTAAAGCTGGACATCTTCAAATAACACTGCCTCAGGTTAAAACCAACAATTATAAGCAATTTTACTGTAACATTTATATATGGTTTTTAGAACAGTAGACATATATGCAAAAACCAGACATTGGCTTGCATGGAATGAGTACTCACGCACGATCGTGAACCATCTTCAAAAGGCACCTTCAAAAATTTATTTCACATCTATTTTTTCAAATTGAAAAGGCACTTTCAGAAATTATGGGGAAAAATATAGAGCACCATTCAAAACAGCATGGAACGAGGACTACAATGGTAGTTCCAAGCTGCTCATAAATGTATAAGAATTGGGGAAAAAATATAGAGCACCATTCAAAACAACATGGAAATCAACCTTAAGTTCAAGGTCTCATCAGCACTTCCCTCGATGAAGAACAAGATGAGTAATCTAAAAAGTGTAGTTCTATATGGTTCACCTTGTTTAATGGAAACCAAGTGTAGTTGCATTGCCAGGATAGCAGATTTATTAAGCTTTTATATGGAGCCTCACCCCACTCCAATTGTATCAAACCTACTTACAAAATACAAAAATATAATGACTTCACAACTTCAAACAATATGTTGAATCTAATTGTGATCACATAGTACAGCTAAATCCATTCATGATTGCTCTATCACATTTGCGATTTGTTCTCTCAAAAAAGCCATCTCCGATGAACCTCGACCGTCTCCAGTGTATACATCCTCTGATTCCACGTCTTCGTCAGGCATAGTACGTTCATGTGATATTTGAATTGAATCATCTTCCAACACGCCGTATGAAATTGTGTAGTGTCGTAGTTGCGACTACTATACACACTTGTTTCCGAAACGGGTAGCTCGGCATATCACGTAAAATAAACCATTTATTTTTCCACAATCCAAACATTCTCTCGATCACGCCACACAAAGATGAGTGTCTCTTGTTAAATAGTTCTTTCTTGCCTCGCACAACTCCAATTGCTCTTTGAAAATCAGGGATGTGATATCTTGTGAGAGGGTATGGTTTCATATACCCTCGCTGTAATGGATATCCAGCATCGACCAGGTAGTACTTACCTTCAGAATTACTATAATTAGGAAATTTTAAAAAGTTGACCAAACATAATTCATGAAAATAAATACCTGGAGGTGGATGCGGGAAGCCGTGGCAAAGGTTTCAAGTTGCAAACTTGAAAACGCGGCTATCGTGTGCGCTTCCTTCCCATCCAGTCATTACAAAGGTGAAGCAAATGTTGAAATCACAAACAACCATAACATTTTGTGTGGGTGAACCGGAACGTCCAATGTAGCCCACCTTTTCTGTATCGGATACACATGCATGAACGTGTGTTTCATCAATTGCACCGATACAGTCCTGACATACAACTTGTAATCTTTAGGAAAGTCACATAAGTGTATCAACATTAATGTGGAATGTTATTTTCAATCCAAACATTGAAGAACGGCATGTAGCGATGGTCATTCGCAATTTGTGTTGGGACTTTCTCGAATGTTGAATGATCGGGCTTAACTATCTTGCTAGCCAAACAAACTAAGGCATTCAAACCGACAGAGAAATATCTGCTGATGGTTTTGGATGAATATTGGAAGCGCTCCAATGCTCCTCTAACAGATCTATTTTGGGATAAGATATATATCGTTATTGCAAGGACTTCTCTTGTTGATGTTCTGCTAGAGCCATACAATCCATGATTGTTCTGTAGTTCAGTTAGAAGGTCACAAAATATCTCTTTTGTCATGCGGAACATGTTGAAGAACCGGGTCGGGTGGCCTCGTAATAACTCACCAACCCATTTGTCCCCCACCTGATTGGACGTCATGCACGAGGTCCGGTCAACGTAATTAACGTAGTAATAGTTCATCAATGTTAAGATTACAACGACTATTGTAGTGTGGTTAAGTTCTTCCTCCTCCTGGTTAACGAGTTCTTCATCTATTCTACAAAAAAAAATAAACACAATATTCTATAGACATGTTCAGTAGAAGTTAATACAATTGTGATGATACTACGAAGATAGAGTGATAGGATAAAACGATGAGTGCATTAATGAGAATACATAACATCTAAAATAAATAGTCTCCAACAAAATACGGAAAAACTAAAGAGTCCATGAAATGAAAACTACAAACGACACATAATCAATAGAATACATGATAGTGCAGAAACTCAATTGTTTAAGCAAGCCCGTAAAAATTTTAGTCGGTATTTAGGCTCCATCTTAATGAAAATCTTTATTGTGGCTGGGTCTCATAGTAACTTCATGTACTTTCCGTATACTGTTGCATCTGCTGCAATTTCATGATATGTACCTAGGATCTCCATGCACTCATCAATTGAGTTATCAGTCAAGGCAGCGGTCATAGCCTTGCAACTTTCAACGAGTGTCTCAATGGAGCATTTGAGGAACGCCACTCATTTTTTATTTTTTTCAAACATTGGGCGTTTGGAAGCACCCGTGGATCGACCATCTTGGTGAACTTGGCTAGTACCTCCCTCTGAAGAGTCACCTAACTGCACGGTAGGTACGGTTTCTAATTCCTCTGGGAGGTCTACAAACCCCTGATGGTTTGGGGTGAATGCATAAGCCCCTGTAGCGACTACCCCGGCGAACATGCGTTCCAGCTTCTCCTCCAAAACCAGATCAATCCCCCAGGTTTTAAACTTCTTGGCTAGCGGGACCGCTCGTAATACAAATAATTATTTATTATCGATAAGAATTTTATCAAAAAATATGTCTAAAGTCATCGTATATATTTGACTTACCAATAGTTTCTCAGCCCACCACTCCTCTGGTGCAACAATGGTCCGCTTGAGTGGGTCCCGACCTAGTCCCGTTGATCCCATTTTGAGTTCATTCCAAACTCTCCAATATTTCTTTAGTTGATCCAATTTATTTTTGAGTTTCGTTCGATCCCAATCCTTTCCAGTAAATTCTTTGAAATTAATCGTTAAATTTTGCCAGCCTTCTTTACTGAAATGGGTGCTTGGCCTATTTCCCAATTCCACCTCCTTCAAGCAGAGATCACAAAATATAATAGTGACTTCTCTATCCTACATGACCGATGTTCCAGCCTCTTTTACTTTACTCATCTCGAACTGTCACATAAACATGTTAGAACACGATATTTTTATTTCGTAAACAGGAGCTAGCTCCAAAGAAGTTGGGGAAAAAGAGCAATATGGTAAAACATGAATGAAGAAAAACCAAGAAATATTGTAACTATATTTCAGTCAGGAAATAGAGCAATAGGGTAAAACACGATATTTCTTCTCATAAACGAGGAAGGGAGAAAATAAAAAGTAGCAAACAAATGCCACATTTACTAGAAAACAAATGCCACCTTTACTATTACTGTCACTTTTTGTCATCCTTGTTATGACGTACAAGATATATGGCGGTTTTCATAATAACAAATCAGCAGCACAAACCCGAAAGCCAAATCAGTGGCAAAACCATGCAATTGAGTTCACATATGCATAGTAGATATATACATGGACGAGCAAAGGTTGATAATGCACTTTTATTGTAATTAGCACTTTTTTCTCGTAACTTTATTGACATGACAATTAAGGATGTTCACAAAATTCTGAAATTTCCTCTTGTTATCTTAAATGCATAAACAGCTTTCAAAAGTAAACAAGTCCATGGTTATGCACTTTTCTCAATTTGGTTAGCAGGCTATTTATCTCACAGAACTACATACTGAAAATAGAAAGTGAATACATACAACAAATCTTCGAGTCTAAACTCTAAAGTTAACTGAAATGAGAATGAAAAAAAATTAACAGTAATAATAAATTTCCAAAGAGCACTTAACACATTTTACTTCTGCATTAGATAATGATAGTGTTCACAAAACCTATAAATTCTAAACAGGTAGCATTACATATATGTTAGCTCATAATAATTGAGAAAGTGAACAACGAGATCCTTATTGACAATGCATATAGAGATATCACACCTTGAGAAAACTTTCTTCACTTAAAAATTTTTTTTATTATTTAAGCCTAAAAGAAGATTAGGTTGGATAAGCTATTTTTGTTAATTATGAATTGGCTCAAAATTTAAGCATGCTTTGAGTTTGAACAGATATTGCCTGTTTCATCACTAGCATACCAAGGGATTTCTTCCCGAATATGTGAATATGAAAACCATGTTAATAGCTACTTTTTATGTTGTCAAGTTGATTGGATTAAAGAAACTAAACATGCTCAGTACGCTGAGTTTAGTTAACTAGAAAACAAATGCCACCTTTACTATCACAAGCATTTTTTCTCATCCTTGTTATGACAGAGAAGCTTAAGGAATATATGATGGTGTTCATAATAACAAATCAGCAACACAAACCCGAAAGCCAAATCAGAAGCTTATTTTTTCTGGTTTTTGTTGCCTCTAATCTGAAGATCAACTGTTCGTTCTAGTTGAGGCGGATCAACGCGTAAGGGGTTAGGGTTTATGCGAAGCGCACGATCGAGAAAAAATGGCGAAAATGAAGAGGAGGAGTACCACAGAAGAGGAGGATTATCGGAGAAGAAGGCCGCGAAGCGCACGATGCTGCCAATTCCGCCAAGTGCACGATGCCGTCGCAGAGGGAGAATGCCGCGCGCCGCGAAAGGCTTCGGAGGGTTTCTGCGTGAGGGAGGGTCACGGGGGTAATACGACCCCTTTACCCCCCAAATACGCGATTCAAACCGCGGCCCACAGGGGTATTACCGCCGACAGCTTCTTTCGTAAAATAAGAAATGTGTTTTTGGATCCGCACTTGATAAGTGCGAATCAAACAGTGCGGGGGCGTTTTTAAAAATGCACCCGCACTTATAAGCTGCCCCAAACGAGCACTTATTGTTTAGGATATAGCTATAAGACTTTCTTTTTACTATCCTAGAAGATTAGAAATGTGACCCACCTTATTTTAGAAGTTCAAACAGCCTATTTACTCGTTTTGAAGTTATGCATGTTTCGTTATTTACCTCTAATATTTAGAAGGTCAAAACTAACGTGACGGAGCTCAAAAGGAGTCTCCATAGGACCATTAAGCCCTAAGGTTGCCCGATGCACGATTTCGCACCTTCACGCGCACAAATTTCACATTCCGAAATATTGATTTTAACCGGGAAAGACACCTATTTTATCATGACTTCATGCACATACATATTGCATGTCAATTGATGCATACAATTAAAAAAAAAAGAGAAAAAAAAACCCTCCTATTTAAACATCGCAGCTCTTCTTTTCGGCCGACACATCACGAACTCCCCCATGCGCGAAATCCCAGCGCCTATTTTTCACGAACCCTAGCTCCATCCCGCCACTCTTCCTGTCGCGCTTGAAGCCAGCCGACCGGCGCTCCTCGCCGGTCATCTACCCCTCGCCGGAAACGTCCCTGCTTCGAACCGAGCCGTACACCACTCCTCATTTTTCTTTAGCCGAAACCCTGGCCGGCAAAGGAGCAGCCTCCGAAGATCTCTCCATCTCGTAAGAGAGGCCCGACTGGGAAGGCAAAGAGGGTTTTCGACTTTTGTTGGTTTGCTCTTTATCCTTCTTTTTTGCTTGATATTTTTGCTTGGATGCTACGTATTTCCATTTGGTTGTTTATTTTCTCGCATGGTCTCTTGATATCCTTGCTTGGCCGCTTGGAATTTCTTGCTGGGCTCCTTTTCACCGTTCAATTTGTTACACTGAGCTGATCCTGCAGAAATACTTAGTTTCTTGTTTTCTTTTTGGTTCTATATTTTGTATTTTTCAGTTCTTTCAGATCTGCTATGTAATGGAGGTTTTTCTATGCAGACATGTAGTTTTAATTTGTGAATTTGTGAAATACACCTTCATTTGATTTGATTGCATTAAGCATTTAAGTATTATATAAATATAAATCAAAGTTTGTGTTAAGTCCTTAAATTCACAATTCTTTTTATACTTTGCTTCTCAATAACAGTGCTCTTAGATATGTGATTATTTGTATTTGGCTTTCTGATAATTTTGTTTCTTATAAAAGTGAGCTTTACATAAAACACACAATTATTATGTATTTGCATTTGTTTGCTTCTATGTATAAAATTTGGAATCCTTATACATTCGCATATAAAAAAAATCTGAAGCTTTTATTGCTTTATATGTAAAAGATCTGAAAGTTCCATGCATTTATATATTTAAGACCTGAAACTTCTATTCAATCTTCATGTAATCGCAAACATACCACTTAGTCGCTATGTGTTCATATGCCTAATACTTATGCCTCTCATTTTACATTCATTCCACTCAAATTTTTTAAATAATTGTATTTTTAAGATTAATTTGACAATACTACACACACAGATATATATATATATATATATATATATATATATATATATATATATATATAGATAGATAGATATATATGCTGACTTAGACATTATCACCATCACAAGCCACTTTCACGATTCAATTAAGTTCAATCTAGTTTTAAATTAAAAAAAAAAAAAGAAAGGCCGTACATCTTAATATGACTAAACCCGTACAAAAATTTATGATAAAGCCTAAAAAATTAATTAAAATTGTTACAAGACATCACTATATCCTATAAAATATCTCGTCAGAAAAAAAATAATTCGTCTCATATTTTTATATCAGAAAATATTATATGTTTACATAAATATATATCATAATGGAGAACTGAAAATGAGACTAAAAAATAACTCGATGGGACAACCATATTCATTTTTACCTGAGTTTTCTTAAATAAAAATAATTGACTAACCTCTAGCATGGGAAAAAGATAGAGGGATTAGCTTTTTTCATGCATGGGAAAAAGGATACATTCATGGGGAGGAGGTAAATGGCTAAGCGTGTGAGGCACACGATGCTAGCATTGTTGTCTTCTTCGGGCCTTTTCTAAGCTCCTCTTGACCTTATTAAACCTTGGTAGTCAGATATATAATAAATCAGTATAAAATATCTTATTGCTATTTCAAATATTATTTTTCATATTAGTTCAAAACATTCAATGCGTATTTTCACATATACTTTAAAGTTACATTCATGGGGAGGAGGTAAATGGCTAAGAGTGTGAGGCACACGACGCTAGCATTGTTGTCTTCTTCGGGCCTTTTCTAAGCTCCTCTTGACCTTATTAAACCTTGGTAGTCAGATATATAATAAATCAGTATAAAATATTTTATTACTATTTCAAATATTATTTTTCATATTAGTTCAAAACATTCAATGCATATTTTCACATATACTTTAAAGTTCCCAGTTAGTACTATAAGTGACTGAACTCCATCACAGTCAACCTATCATTCATACGTTAATTTCGTTCGGTTTGCCATGAAATATATAACGTGTCATAGTATGTACAACTAAAAACTCTTAACCAGCGCAATGATACTGAGCATAATAAATGATAATAAAATTGTACAGTTTGATATAACAAATATCAATATTTATCAATGCTAGCATTTCACCTTTTTATTCAAGTTGTAATTTTTTTAATTGAACACTTATAGTATATAAAATATTCATATTAATAAATTTTTATCACATTATTTAATTATGTTTTATTTAATCATTAATTTTAAATCAATTCTAATTACATCATTTTAATTCATACTATAATCTTTCAATAAGTTTGATTAAATTATTAATCTTATGACTTCACGTTTTCTTTATTCACAATATTTAATCATGCCTAGTTAACATTGCTTAATTGTATCATTTCAATTACCAATTATTTTTTTTTAATTTAATTTTTAATCTTAAAAATCTTATTAAAATATGACTTGAGTATTTTTTTTCTTTATTATTATTTTGTTTCTTATTATATATTAAATTTGTAATATTAATTTTTAAATATTAATTAAACTTTTATGTCTTTAGTCTTTTCCAATTCATTACATTATTATTATTATTATTAAATCTTCAATTTAATAATTTTTATAAAATAAGAAGTTTAAGCTTGATGATTTAATTTTGTTTATTAATGTTATTATTGTTATAATTTTGTATATAAAACTTTGCAATACAAGATGATGTTTGAGTAATATTTAGGAGGTCGCACTCCATATTAATCGACTCAACACTTTTTTCTTCTTAATAGTTTACTGATATATATATATATATATATATATATATATATATATATGTGTATATATATATATATGTATGTATTGAAAGGTACATTTCCGGTTTTAGAAGTTATGATTACCATATTTTTGATATGGTACAAAAGAATTGATGGTATAAATATAAAAAATAAAATTCAAATGTGGCTATGTAAATACATATGAAATGAGTGGTATTTATGTAAATATCCCCAAAATTAAAAAAAGTACGCTAGGGCAGAATAGTCGATCGCGGTGAGCGTGGGGCAAGGACGGTAAAAGCTCATCCATAACACGGCCCGCATGGTCGATCCTGCGGCCTGCGTTCCGCCTATTTCAGCGGCGGTCGGCCGTGAAAGCTGCATCCAAACGATAAATTTTACATTGCCTTCTTGCTTGATTTCTCACACATGATCTCATTCTTGTTTTCCCATTCGGTGGTTTTCTTGTCTTTGTTTCGTTTTTCGGCTTGCCGTTTCCACCCAACTTCAATCGCACCCATAAAAGCACTGTACGATTTCATTCAAAATGTAACACTCGCATTACAGTAAAAAATTAAAGGCAAAACCCGAGCATTAGATAAACATTGTAAAAGTTCATAAACTAAAATAAGTGTTAAGCTACTGTTAAATTATTCAAGCTATATGTTTTAAAATAAAATGGAATAGATTACTTCATTAAATTAGTTTATGGTGTATAATTTTAAGTTCATTTATTCAGGACTTATGAGTCGGACATACATATTTGTTAATTTACTTTTTTTATTAATTGAAATTGTGGATGGTGTGTGTCCAATATGTGTCAGGCATTTGCGGAGTACTCTCTCAGGTTAATTGAACATGTGGATGATGTAAGATTAATATGATATTAAGAAGCTTTAGCAGAATATCAATGTTTCACGACCTCTAATTTAGTTGATCAATATGATATTGAGAAGCTTTAGCAGAACGTCAATGTTTCTTGACATCTAATATAGTTGTTCTAAACTGGGCGACATATAGCAAGAAAAAATGCCAAATTCTTGGAAGTCATTTATTTTTTTTCATTATCATTGCAGCCCTCATTTTTTATTAAGGCAAGGGGTGATGAAGATTGTTAGATCTATAAACAAGCAGTTGAGTGAAAAATCCATCAAGACAAAGGTAAGATGTCTTACTAATACTATCATTGTTCATATTGTTTTCTTAATAGTTTTCATTATCTTATTTTTGATGTTCAGGTTGGAGTTTTTTCAGTTTTGAAAGAACTCGTGGTTGTTTTACCCAACTGTCTTGCCAATCATGTTGGACCCCTTGTAGTTGGAATAGAGAAGGCTTTGAGTGTGAGTGATTCTCTGCATCTGTTGCATTAAGTTCCTTGTCTTTTTATTCTTTTTTTATCTTTCATGATCTTGCAGGATAAATCTTCTACCTCAAATTTAAAGATAGAGGCACTGATTTTTGCTAGACTTGTTCTTGCTTCGCATTTACGGTCGGTTTTCATGCTCACATTAAGGTAATTCCCATTGATCTGTTGACAGAGTTATTGCAGTGCTTATTGTACTTTTTTACTTCCATTGTAGCATTGATGATCTAAATTTGATACAGTACTTTCAAATACATACATGAAATAATTTGTGTTAGTGTTGATCTAAATGGAAAGCTCAGCTGCAACATTGTGTGTTTCTCGGAGTAAAAGAAATTAGTGTTTATTTTGTGTTAGTTCATGCAACATTCCCAAACTTGAAATTTGAGTATTTAGTTCATTAGCTGAAGCACATGTGAATATTTAATTCATTTAAGCACATGTGGATATTTAATTTAATAGATTTGGATTCAGTTTAGAAAGTTTGCATGCTTTTCAAGACACTCCCACAACTTTTTAGGCATTATATTTATGTTATAATTTGCTTTGTTTAGCACGTTTATGCCTTGAACTAATTTAGATTTGATTATTAGCATGGATATGCTAATGCATGCGAAGCTGCATTTTGAATTTTTAAAGAATGCGTTCTGCATGCTTGCTTATATATGTCATAGATACAACAATGTTTTTGGTGATAGAGTTCTTGTCATACATTCAAAATAATGAATTTTATTTAGTCATCAATTTGCTGAATTTCAAGCGTTTAAAGCAAATCTTATTCATGCTCGTTGATGACCTTCTGTTTTTTATTCAGTTGTAGGCTAGGGTCCAAGTCCTTTGTTTTCTAGTTTTGTCTTTAGTTTTATGTTTAATGTGATTCACAAGGCTTCTTATGTGTCCATTTTAATTATTAACTTTTTGTTCTCTCTTTTTGTTATACCTAGTATATAAATTTGATTGTGTTTTTAGTAATCTCATTGACTATAGGAGTTTTGAACTAATGAAAATATCACTTAATGTATATAGTAGGCTACATCAATCAATGCATTCAATTTTGAAAAAGAATCATTATTATAAATTAGATATATGATTGTCTACTTTATTTGGAAGACTTGTTTGTCTTTTTCTCTTTCGATATTATTTACTTTGGTGTAATACGAATACTACGACTATGCATATGATAGTTTCTATCAATTTATTTATTTATTATAAATAATTAAGCTTCTTTCACATGTTTTTTTCCTTTTTTTCAGTTCAATTCAATAAAACAATATTATTATTACTTAGCTTTCAAATTTAATTATTTAATTAAAATGATAAATTGAGTTAAATTTATCATTTTAATTACTATTTTATTATTTATGTTCTATCCAATTCAATTCAGCTTTAATTTGTTGAATGCAATTTTAATGTCTATTTTCTTCTAGTAACTAATCCAACGCGGCTTAGTCTAAAGCAATAAATAGCTCTTATTATTTGTATATTTAATAAATTTTTATCTTCTTTAATCAAATTCATGTGTGATCAATTAAATTCTAAAATTTCGCATTTTTCTCTTTATTTTAGCTATTTAATCAAGACATAAATTTTTCTATACAAATTTTAATGTTATGTCTTCAGCTATTTGACATGGTTATTCCCTTCCCACTCCTACTGAACTGGGCAACCTAATTCGGTTCAATTGAGATTGGGTGAGGGCCGGCCGACTCGAGGTATTGGGGTTGCCGCCCAATTAGGAGAGGGCCCCACCTCCTCCCTATTAAAATATTATTTATATGCGCTTTGTGTGTCTTAAGCTTAGCTTATGTTGTTTTTTGATTTCAATTTGCGAGGACAACCGCCGACATCTTATTTTCCCCTTTGAGGACTGTATTCGACAGTTAGGATGGTGCTTTGTTTGTATCCCTCTCCCTGGTAGTGATGACCTTCTCCACCTCCACCTTCACCTCCCCTCATTATCGCCTGCTAGTTTTCCCTGTACCCAGTGTTTTCTCTACAACCAACACCTTTTCCCACTCGACGTCACAATATTTCTCTAAACCAACTCCATCATCTGCATACTCTAGCTGTACCAATCCCTTTGTGCACTACCTTCTACATCCCTAACCACCTTTGCGCCCCTCCCGCCCCCCTCTCTTTCCTTCTTCTGGGCCCCTTACGCTCCTAGAACTCCCCTTGTCCCATATCTCTCTATTGCAACATCAACCCAACAACCAAACTCTTTCAATCCTTACAGATAAGGACACAAGCCCCTTAGTTCCATTCCAACCCTGCCTTAATCTTTCATGGGCATTCCCCAAACTGCTGTCGTCACTTCCCTCTAACACCATATCCTGTAGTATTATTCCTAGCCCCCCACGCCACCGACTGTCCCAATATCACAAATTTCCCCGTCTGCCTCCAACCACAGTTTTACTGTTGCAATCGTCTCCCGCCTCCCTTAAATACAACACCACCACTTCGGCTTAGACGTTAGTTTTGTGTTTGTGCCGTTGTTTCCTACTTTTCAAGTGTTTTGTTTGTAACTTTTGAATGTTTGCAATAACATTTTTATTTTTGTTTTTGGTTTGGGTTAAATTCGGTATCATTTGGTATTAGAGCTAGCCTAACCTTAGTCCTGTACTAGGGTTTCCTAGCATCTGCCATAACCCAATAATTCTTTCCTACTGCCAAACACCATTTTCTCTATCAAATATTCCTAACCCTAATTCCCTCCTCCCTCCCCGTGATTTTTTTCAAAATTAGCTACCTTAAACCATTTATTTTTACCCTCTCACCGCCCAACCTAAACCCTAGTCATGTCACTGAGGAGTTACATGCTCAAACCTACTTGGGAAGAGATATAGCGTGAGATCCACCAACTTTAGCGGAGTCTTGCAGATATTGAGGATGAAATCTGGACCGTGATTGGGAGTATTGAAAGGGAAAAAGAGAATCCGAAAATGAAGCGGTAGATACAACGCCAGTTTCTACTATCTTACTACAGACAGAAACTTCAAACCCTAGCTTCAAAAGGGGAGAGACCCCATCACTGGGTGACAACTCAATTTTACAGGCGGAGCTCAACCTCAAGGTCTTACAACCAGATCTCACCTATGAAAACACCCAAGATGACTCTGTCAGAGGAAGAGCTGATTCTGAGTGGATAACAGGTAAAACCAATCTGCATCCCTAAATCTGTCACAACCAGGAAGTGTTGCGAGTGCCGCAGAGTTGGGCATGTTGACTTACAATGCACAACCAAGGGAGTGATTTGTTTCACTGAGCAGTATGTTATTGAGAAATTGGGCAATGACACGGTTGATCCGGGAGTAGATGAGACTTCAGAGCGGATTCTTAGCTTGCATCCAACGAGGAAGAGACGCCGCCACTTCCAATTGACCCCAAGATAGAGATTCCAACTGAGATAACAATGGCCATTCTAGAAGGTAGTGGCCTCGATGCAATGAGCTTTTAGGCAAAATATGAAAATGTGGTACCTTGAGCTACCGTTTAAGCCTTTAAGCAAAATATGTAAATGTGGTACCTTTAGCTACCGTTTCACAGTCGTTAAGAGGAAAATTAGTATGACTGACATTAGATGTCTAAAAGTGTCATGAGTTTTAAAAGACGACCACAGATGTAGGTCCACCACCGATCAAAGAATTGCAAATATTTCAGATGTATAGGCCTCTTCCCTTAAATGGGGAGGTCCAATATGTCAAAAGTGGGGTCATTTTGCACCATGTAGAGAATATTATGTGGGAATATTCAAATGTTTTTTTCAATCCAAAATGGTACCCATCAGAAGATGTCTGAACAGGAGAGCCCGATAAAGCTTGATGAGGATGAAAATTCTTCAATGGGATTCAGGTTCTATTAGTAAGGAAGAGGTCCCTCCTGAGTAGGTGCTAGTGAGAGTGGTGCAACATGCCTCATCTTTCGCTCTACATTTGACTTCTCCTTACGTACTAGTTCATCACTTGCACTCAGCCGAATATGAGTGGAAGTAGTTTACAATTGGGATGGCTCTATACCTGATTCATGAGAATACTCGTATATCTCTAGTTCCAGCTCAGGGTGTGCCAAAGGTGGACATATACCTATTCTATACAATGTGCTTTGGAACGACGACTCTTATTTGATCGACACGAGGGCACTTGAAGCCGTGCGGGAATGTTCGGGTTATTCTCACCGCATATCAGATTGAATCGACCAGGGGTTTCCCTAGGAATATTCAATCGGGCATACTTTTCTGGTTTTTTGGGAGGCAGTAGAGCCGACAATGGGATCCATGTCCTACTAGGACTGCAGTTGAAGATTCGTCCGTCTTGGAGGATTGCAACAGCTCCATCACCACCAATGTGCACCTAGAAGCTTTGCGAAATGAGATCGAGGCTCTCTTAACCCTGAGAGAATTACATATGGTATATTCCTCTCCCACCCTTAATGAACCGGGCAACCTGAGCTGATTCATTTGAGACTAGGTGAGGGTCGGTTGATCCCAAGTATTGTGATTGCCGCCCAGTTAGGACAGGGCCCCACCCCTTCTCCATTTAAAAATATTATTCAGATGTGTTTTGTGTCTCTTAGGGTTAGTTTATGTTATTTTTTAATCTCAGTTTGTGAGGACAATCGCCGACATCCAATTTTCCCCTCAGAGGGTCGTATTCAATGGTTAGGGTAGTGCTTCGGCTGTATCCCTCTCCACAGTGGTGATTACCTTCTTCTACTTCCACATCTACCTCCCCTCCTAACCACCTATTGGTTTTCCCTGTACCACCGTTTTCCCAACCATCAACATCCTAGAGATTTTCTCGCAGTCGACACTTTTTCTCACTGACAACCACGACATTTCCCTGAACGAGCCCAATCACCTATATATTACGGTCTACATCCACAACCACCTCCCGTCCAACCACACACACACGGGACCCCAACATCCCCTCCCTCCTTTCCAAGCACCTTACCTTCCCGTAATTTCCCTTTTTTTCCATATCTCTCTTCAACAACATCCACACAACAGCCTAACTCTTTCCATCCTCCCAGATTTGGCTGCAAGCCCTGGGTTCCATTCCAATCCCGCCTTAATCTCTCCATTGCATTCCCCAACCTACTGCCGTCACTTTCCTCCACCGCCATAACCTGCCGTCGTATTCCTAGTCCCCCACGCCGCTGAATGTCCCAACATCCCAAATTTCCCCCTGCCTCCAACTGTAGCTGTACTGCTGCAACCCACCTCCCACCTCCCACCTCCCTTACCCACAACACCACCAGACCTTAGTTCTGTGTCTTCTATTTTTCAAGTGTCTTGTTTGTAACTTTTTGAACTTCAAGAATAACATTTTTATTTTTGTTTGTGGTTTCGGTTAAATCTGGTATCAGTATTATTTTCAACTTGTCTCCTTTTATAGTCCTATATAACTAACTTTTTATAGTTCTTTTATGAATTTTTTTTTATCATCATATTCGCCAAATCTTGATAAATTAACGGTAACATTATATGTATAATAAAAATTTTTGGACTTCTAAATTTCTAGAAAAAAGTCCTTCATAGTTTATATATATACTATCCCAATATTTTTTTTTCTTCCTCCCTCTTCAGAAAAAAAATTACTTAACTTCTCTAGTTCTTAAATTTTTGACTGTGATCTTAACAAATCAAACATTATTTTGGGTTTAAACAAAATTTTGGTTGTGTTGACTACAAAAAAAATCCTTTTTGAAACATAACTCTTAATATTAAAAGAGAAACGAAAGAAATGCCTTAATTTGTTGATGGCTTGGTACCTTGTTGTCTAGCTCTCCACTAATTACACTCAGGTGCTTGTGCTTGATTCGAAATGTGGAAGCTCTACTTATATCTCTCACTCGTTTGCTTCCTGGCTCGACCTTGTTGCTTCATTGCACTTGCTCGCTTATTACCTATATCAACGTCTCGATTTAAAATTAAACATAAGTATTGGACGCTTATAAAAATAAATTTTGTTAAATATATGCATGTTTTATATAATTTCTTTTGTTTTATCGTATTTTGATTTTGAATTATGTTAATTAAAATTATATGTTTGTGTGTGTGCGTGTCTGTAAAAAATTTGCATGTAATTATTATTGTTATTACTTTTTAAAATTCTATTAATTTAATTTATATTATACGTCACTAGTTTTTAATTTGAAGTTTAGAGGATCAACAACCATACTTACTGATAATTTTGGCCTTGAGAGGTGTTCGTTGTTACTTAAGGGTCTAAATCTTCTACAAACATAACTTTGCTTTCCCTGATGAAGTGAAAGGGTGCTCCAAATTGTGATTTGAAAGGTTCTATTTTTTAGAGAACAATAACATTGATCTTAAACTTATATGATGTGCTTGATTGTTCTTTGGATCGAGGAAGCTCTATTTTAGTCATCAATACTTTCCCAATGGTAGATGTTGACAGAAAGCTACGGAGTTCTCTGGAATAGACAAAGTTCTCAAGTATCGGCCAGTCTACTTTCTTCTGAGACATTTTACTTTCTTCCTGTATTCCTTTCTATGCTTAATTGTTTTATTTTGAAAGGACTAAAAACGAAGCAAGATAAGAAAATAAACATCTCAAAAGACATTACCGAAATAAATTTTATCTGTAAATAATTAAAATAAAAAAACTTTAAAATGTATCATAACCGCACACTACATAGATTCTTCTCCTTATCATGATATTTATTTATGTGCTTCATGCACCAATCTAGGCTTTCTTTTAATTTTTTTTCATTGTAGCGCAACAATTTAAATTTTTTCTATAAAAATATATCAAATAATGATAAGTAATGCAACTATAAAATAAAAAAAAGTATTAGCCATAAGCAAACGAATTCAAAAGTAAACTATAGGTAAATAATAAAAAACAGGAGTACTACCAGGGATCACGCTTTTGACCTTCAACTTTTCAACTTTTTCGCTCGAATCACATTCAGTATTTTTGGAGATTTCAGACAATCAGGAGTGCGTGCGTGTGTGAAGCCACCGGGCCCATTATCTTTGAAATACAGCCGACCTTCCGACTGCGAGAGAGAATGATATAAAACCATTTAGAATTTGATGAAAATAAAAATTATATATATAATCCAGATCCCGACCTGGGAGACTACCTTAGCCGACCTTCCGTCTCGGAGTTCCGCTCGTAGAATGAAACACAGCCGATGGGAGAAATAAGCCGGCCTTCCGCCAAAACTCCCTTTTCTCGTAGAAGGTAATTTTATTTTACACGCCTAATATATTTTACACGTAGAATGTTATTTGCATATTGTTCGTTTAATCTTTATGTAACTTTTATTGTATTTATTTATTTTGATCGATGAATATATTAGGCGTGGATCTCATTATTAAAAAAAATATATACATATATACAAAACAGAGTAAATTTAATCGTTGGAAAAATAAATCAGCCTTTTGTGCAAGCAACTTTTGTCATCTTTATCCATCACTCAAACAGTATTAGTTCGGTAGAATGCTTACAGATAAAACTTAAGACCTCGGAGTCATGCAAAAAGTTTCATCTGACACGTGCTCTTAGAGAGGAGCTCTTATCACGGGACTTGCTTCCAGTAATGTACAGAAGTAGAATAACCTGGAATAAAAGAAATTCAAAATATAATAAATAGCATAGACAGGAAAATGTATATTCACTTATTTCCGTTTAAAAACTCTTTCAAATTTTCACAGGCATTGAAGCTGTGTGATAATGCTTTAATTCGTGTATATGAAAGAAAGCATTAGTGAAGGCATCATAAAAAACTGAATATATCAGTTTGCCCCTTTTGAATTATGAGACATCATATCTGCTAGATTGCTCATGGGGCTTAACATGTGATGACATGCATGATAATGGACAAAATAAAATTGATATTTTGAGGAGTTATCAAATGAGAGTAATAAACTTTTAAAAAAGCTATATATTTTTAAATGAAAAATAAATAAATTCTTTTAGCATGAGAAAGTAGGCCTAGGCAATCCATTTAAAAATAGTTTTAACAATTCTAGCAAAAGAAATCAGATCAATAATAAAAGTTTTCAGAAATAAATATATTATTATTATTATTACTATTTATATAGCAGTTTAAAATAATCTGAACTGTAAGCAATACGACCCTTCTGACAAATAATTTAAGAAAAAGTTATTATGCTAAAATAATTTTTTTAATAGCTTTTTTTTTATAAAATGGAAAAGTTATTGGGTAAATAAGTAGTAAATCTAAATGATAATTTAGGTAAAATAAATAAATAAATAAATAACATGGTTTCTAGTAATCATGGGTTTCAACCAACCCTATGGGATAAAGATTCTCATCATTCACAAATAAAATTATGTTGAATCTTTTCATAAATAAAATGACAATCTATCTCAATGTGCTTAGATCGTTCATGAAAAGCAGGATTTGATGCAATATGAATTGCAATTTTGGTTATCACACCACAACTTCTCTGGAACTGTCTTCTTTAAACCCATTTCCGTCAAGAGTTGGGAAATTCACGTCAATTCACTCTAAGCTTGAGACAACGATCAATACTCAGATTCAACTTTGGATTGTGACACCACATTTTGTTTTTTACTCTTTCATGAGACTAAATTACCACCAACAAAGACACACTGTCCCGTGATGGATCTTTGATCATACTTGGAACTTACCCAATCTGCATCAGAGAAATATTTAATATTTTATGCCCATGATCTTGATATAAAATACTTTGTCCAAGAGCTCTCTTGAGGTAACATAATATTTGTTCCAAAGCTGACCAATGATGGACTATACAACAACAACAACAACAGCAAAGCCTTAATCCCGCTAAGTGGGGTTGGCTACATGAATCCTTTTTCTCCATTGTGTCCTATCTAGTGTCAAATTTTCAATGATGGACTATAAGGGAAGAAATAAATTGAATTATAGTGCTAACTTTATGCAATGTTAGATCGAGATCATCAACATAAACCATCAATAGAATGATTCCTTAAGCAAATTTCTTATAGAATACAGTATGATCACATTTACTTTTCTGCATCCCAAACTCTTTTGTTGCTTGGCTAAATTTTCTAAACAATGCTCGAGAGCTTTGCTTCAATTCATATAAGGACTTCCGAAAATGAAATATTTTTTTAGACTCCTCCTGAGCAACAAACACAGGAGGTTGCTCCATGTATACCTCTTCTAGAAGATCATTCATGCAGAAAAATATTCTTCACATTCAATTGGTGTAGGGGCTAATTATTCATTGTGGTCAATGACAAGAGTAGACGAACTGAAGTTAACTTGGCTATCTGAGAGAATGTGCCAAAATTAATTGATCCTATAAGTTTAAGCACAACCCTTAACCACCAAATCGAACTTTGAGACGAGCTATAGATCCGTGAGAACGAAACTTAACCGCAAAGAATTACTTACAACCAACAGCTTTCTTGCTAGAAGGTTGTTCAGGTAGTTCCCAAGTTTCATTTTCAATTAAAGCATTCATCTCGTTAAGCATTGCTGCCCTCCAACTGGAATGGGATAGGGCTTGTTGAACAAATCTCAAAAACTCAACAGAATCAAAAGAAGCAACAAAGGAGCACGAAGTGCAAGATAATTGATTCTAGTTAACACAAGAGAAGATGGGATAAGCACATTGATGTTCACCTCTTCAAGGAGCAATAGATAAATCAATATTACTGGGAGGAGGATCCACTGAGACACTGGCCAGACTAGGATCTGGGGAACGAGGCCTTCTCTAGTAAATATTAGTAATAGGTGGTCTAGGCTGAGGCATTGGAGGTGGAGGTGGAGGTGGAGGTGGAGGTGGAGCAAGACCTGAACTTATGATGTGATACATCAAAAATTCATCGGAATCTTGTGAGGGTTTAGGCACTGATGACTCACCAAAGAATGGTGTTTGTTCATGAAAGATGGCATCAATAGAAATCATATACCTGATTAAGAGGGAAAAAAACATTGATACCCTTTTTGCTGTCGAGAATATTCTAGAAAGATACACCTTGATAACTTGGGATATAGTTTAGACATTTGGTTTTCCCTGTACCACCGTGTTCCCAACCATCAACATCCTAGAGATTTTCTCGCAGTCGACACTTTTTCTCACTGACAACCACGACATTTCCCTGAACCATCCCAATCACCTATATACTATGGTCTACATCCACAACCACCTCCCGTCCAACCACACACACACGGGACCCCAACATCCCCTCCCTCCTTTCCAAGCACCTTACCTTCCCGTAATTTCCCTTTTTTTCCATCTCTCTTCAACAACATCCACACAACAACCTAACACTTTCCATCCTCACAGATTTGGCTGCAAGCCCTGTAGTTGCATTCCAACCCTGCCTTAATCTCTCCATTGCATTCCCCATCCTACTGTCGTCACTTTCCTCCACTGCCATAACCTGCCGTCGTATTCCTAGTCCCCCACGCCGCTGAATGTCCCAACATCCCAAATTTCCTCTTGCCTCCAACTGTTGTTGTACTGCTGTCGCCCACCTCCCACCTCCCTTACCCACAACACCACCAGACCTTAGTTCTGTGTTTTCTGCTTTTCAAGTGTCTTGTTTGTAACCTTTTGAACTTCAAGAATAACATTTTCATTTTTGTTTGTGGTTTGGGTTAAATCTAGTATCACTATTATTTTCAACTTGTCTCCTTTTATAGTCCTATATAAATAACTTTTTTATAGTTATTTTATAAATTTTTTTGATCATCACATTCACCAAATCTTGATAAATTAACGTTAACATTATATGTATAATAAAAATTTTTGGACTTCTAAATTTCTAGAAAAAAGTCATTTATAATTTTTATATGTACATGCCTCTATCCCAATCTTTTTTTTTTCTTCCTCCCTCTTCAGAAAAAAATTAATTAACTTCACTAGTTCTTAAATTTTTTACCGTGATCTTAACAAATCAAACATTATTTTGGGTTTAAACTAAATTTTGGTTGTGTGGATTGCAGAATAAATCCTTTTTGAAACATAACTCTTAATATTAAAAGAGAAACGAAAGAAATGCCTTAATTTTTTTATGGCTCGGTACCTTGCTGTTGAGCTCTCCACTAATTACACGGAGGTTGTTGTGCTTGATTTGGAATGTGGAAGCTCTACTCATATCTCTCACTCGTTTGCTTCCTAGCTCGACCCTGTTACTTCATTGCACTTGCTCGCATATTACCTATATCAACGTCTCGATTTAAAATTAACCACAAGTATTGGATGCTTATAAAAATAAATTTTCTAAAATATATGCATGTTTTATATAATTTCTTTTGTTTTATCGCATTTTGATTTTGAATTATGTTAATGAAAATTATATGTTTGTGTGTGTGTGTCTGTAAATAATTTGCATGTAATTATTATTGTTATTACTTTTTAAAATTCTATTAATTTAATTTATATTATCACATCACTGGTTTTTAGGGAACAGTAGCATTGATCTTACACTTATATCATGTGCGTGACTGTTCTTTGGATTGAGGAAGCTCTATTTTGGTCATCAATACTTTCCCAATGGTAGATGTTGACAGAAAGCTACAGAGTTTTCTGGAATAGACGAAGTTCTCAAGTATCAGCTAGTCTACTTCCTTCTGAAACAATCTAGTTCTACCTGTACTTCTTTCTATGCTTAATTGCTTTATTTTGAGATGACTAAAAAAGAAACAAGATAAGAAATTAAAAATCTCAAAAGACATTACCGAAATAACAAATTTTAGTTGAAAAAAAAGTTAAAAAACTTTAAAATTTATCATACCTGCACGCCACAAAGCTTCTCCTCCTTATCATGGTATTTATTTATGTGCTTCATGCACCAATTTAGGCTGTCTTTTAAGTCTTTTTCATTATGGCGCAACAATTTAAATTTTTGATATAAAAATATATCAAATAATGATAAGTAATGCAACTATAAAAGAAGAAAAAGTTTTAGCCATAAGCAAACAAATTCAAAAAGAAAATTTATGTAAATAATTAAAACAGAAGTAACTAGGGACCACGCTTTTGATATTCAATTTTTCAACATTTTTACTCGATTCATCTTCAATATTTTTAGAGATTTCAGACAATCCAGGGGTGCGTGTGCGTGTGAAGGCCACCGGGCTCATCATCTACGAAAAACAACCGACCTTCCGCTGCGAGAGAAAATGAGATCAAATAATTTAGAATTTGATGAATATATATATATATATATATATATATATATATATATATATATATATATATATAATTAAGATCCCGACTTGGGAGGCGCCTAAGGCGACCTTCCGCCTCGGAGTTACGTTCGGAGAATGAAACACGGCCGAACATCCAGCGCCTCGGAGAATTAAGCTGGCCTTCCGCCAAAACTCCTTTCTTCCGCCTGTAAGAGAGAATGAGATTCAGATGCAGACCTTCGCAGGTGCGAGAGAGAATGAGATCTAGATCTGAAATGAAAGCGTCGGTTTCCGCTGAGTGTTCGGTGCTAGGAGAAGAATCAGGATCCGAGGAGGGATCGTTAGGTTAGAGAATATTGAAGAAAAACGGGGCTTCCAAAGAAGAAAAGAAAATGAATACGGAGGATCAAGGGGGAAGTTCGGTGCTCGGGGAAGAATCTAGATCCGGGGAGGGCTCGCGTATGTTTTAGGGATTTTAGAAAAAAAACAGTTATCTTCTCTCAGAAGCTTCAAATGGAAGATATATCTGGGAGCATTATAATACATATGACCATAGTCACGAGTAACCTTGTTAATTAACAATTTAATTTCATATGTCGTTCTATTATAGTTGATTTTGTCATACATTTAACTCCACATATACAACCTATTTGTATAGAGAATCATTAAAATATTATGTTTAATTTTGTTTTTTTAATTTATTGGTTTTAGTTATGAGATGTAAAATAACATTTTTCATAAATCTATACAAATAAAAATTTCAAACATTAATAGCTTTATGAATTAAATGAAATATTACAAATCTATGATTTTAAATTCAAACATGTCATTCTATGATATGCTTATGACATCATATATAATTCAAATAAGTAAAACATGATGCAAAAATTAATAATTTTAAAATACCATAACAATTATCCTTCAAAGTTCCATTGTCGTTTTCATAAAAATGATTTTAAACGAGTAATTAATTTTATTACATCCCGACTCATCATTATTCTTTGACTTTAATTGAAATTATTTTTATCTTCTAATTGAAAATAACATAACAATTTTTGGTTTAAAGTTTTTTTTTTTGGCTCGTCTTTAAATGATAATAATAATATGTTTTTTCGACAAATAAAAATAAAAGTCTTAGTTTGATCATTTTTTGCTAAGGTTTAATGTTCTGCTTGGGATTTTACCATTGTTTTAGGAATGCTGACAAATAAAACTAAGACGTTCATTTTTATTTGTCGAAAAAACATATATTATTATTATCATTTAAAGACGAGCCAAAAAAAACTTTAAACAAAAAATTGTTATGGTATTTTCAATTAGGAGATAAAATAATTTCAATTAAAGTCAAAGAATAATGATTAGCCGGGATGTAATAAAACTAATTACTAGTTTAAAATCATTTTTATGAAAACAATAATGGAACTTGAAGGAGAATTGTTATGGTATTTTAAAATTACTAATTTTTGCATCTTGTTTTAGTTATTTGAATTATATATGATGGCATAAGCATATCATAGAATCACATTGAATTTAAAACCATAGATTTATAATATTTCATTTAATTCATAAAACTATTAATGTTTGAAATTTTTATTTGTATAGATTTATGAAAACATTCATTTTACATCTCATAACTAAAAATCAATAAATTAAAAGAAAAAAATTAAATTAAACATAATATTTTAATGATTCTCTATACAAATAGGTTGTATATGTGAGTTAAATGTATGACAAAACCAACTATACTATAATAGAACGACATATCGAGTTGAATTGTTAATTCACAAGGTTACTCTTGACTATGGTCATATGTATTATAATACTGCCAGGTATATCTTTCTTTTGAAGCTTTTGATAAAAGATGACTGTTTTTTTTTCTAAAATCCCTAAAACCTACGCGTGCCCTCCCCGGATCTAGATTCTTCCCCAAGCACCGAACTCCCCCCTTGATCCTTCGTCTTTGTTTTATTTTCTTCTTTGGAAGCTTCGTTTTTCTTCTAAATTCCCTAACCTAGCGATCCATCATTGGATCCTGATTCTTCCCCTTGCACCGAACACCCAGCGGAAACCAACATTTTCATTCAGATCCAGATCTCATTATCTCTCGCACCAGCGAAGGTCTGTATTTGGATCTCATTCTCTCTCGCAGGCGGAAGAATGAAGTTTTGGCGGAAGACCGACTTAATTCTCCCAGGCGGAGGATGTTCGAATGTGTTTCATTCTCCGAGCGGAACTCTGAGGCGGAAGGTCGGCTAAGGTAGTCTCCCAGGTCGGGATTTGGATTATATATATTTATTTATTTTATTTTCATCAAATTCTAAATGGTTTGATCTCATTCTCTCTCGCAGGTGGAAGATCGGCTGTATTTCAAAGATGATGGGCCTGGTGGCCTTCACACGCGCACGCACCCCTGGATTGTCTAAAGAAAAGGAAAGGGAATGGAGATAGATGAAATAATACTTTACAGTGTTGCAATGAAGTTGAGGTTATATTTTTTATACATTGGCTGTTAAAGTTTTGTTGGCTGAGGTTGCTGTAGGAGCATGCAGCTGAAATTTGCTTAATTTGTTTTATGGATCATCCGGAAAGCTGTTTTCGATAGTTCTAAACTGTTTGTAATCGCCTAGACTATTGCATTTCATTATATTTATTTTTATTACTTTTTATAGGCTTGCCCAAGGTTAATAGCAAGATTTCGTGAAAGAGAGGAAAATGTCAAGGTACTATTAAATCTTATGTGTGTAAGTTTAGTTAACCAATAGAACTTTCCTTTTGGTTTATCTCAGTTTTGTTTCGTTTTTAATTTAGATGGATGTATTTAATACCTTTATTGAGTTGCTTAGGCAGACTGGAAATTTGACAAAAGGACAGGCTTATTTTGATGAGTCAAGGTAAGCAGCTCACATTTTCCATCTTCTTGGATGTTATGGCTTTTCTTGCTGTACAATAATATCACTAATTATCCTGGAATAATGATTTTAAACTGATAGCGATTGGCATCCTTTTTTTTAAAAAAATGCAGCAGGTAGCAGATGCTGAGTAATGGGCAAACAATTCTAAGCAAGTTCCAAGAATCGTTTGTAATTGATATAATCCTTGCTTCTATTTAATAATCACTTGCATCTTCATTTCTACAGTTACATATCTATTTATATAAAATTTTCTGGTTTTTTTTATTTTTTTGCAAATTTTTCAAATTTTTTACAAAATTTGAAAAAAATCTCTCTCTCTCTCTCTTTTTTTCATGGATGCTGATTTTAAATGATTTGATTTCTCAGCTAGTTGATACTGGAGTGTTACCCAAACAACGATAGGAAAATCAATTATTATAGTCGACTTCAAAAAAGGGGAATACTATCACACCAAAAAAAAATAGAACTAGCACAGACATGACATATACACCATTATGAATGTATCCCAATGAGTGGCGGGGAGCCATGCGGGATGGGATGTGCGGAAAGTTTTCTACTTAGAAAGTCAGGGTGAAGGTGACCTTGGGTTGGAAAGGAAGAGAGTAGGGGAAAGAGCTGGCGGCTGGAAGTAAAGGGGGGAGCTAGGATGGCTGGCGGTGGTGGGAAGCGACAACAAGGAACAACAGGGTGCTGTTTTGCGGGACTGTCGCGAGGAAATGGGCCTTGACAGTGAAGGAACATATACGAGTAAAGGAAAGTTGGAGATAAATACCACTTTGGGAGCAATATACAAATGGAGCACCACTCGGCCCTTAAAAGCTAATCAACTTCTTTGAACAAGTTACAACCAGAGCACCGCCCTTGGATACAACACTATAAGGGGAAACAAGGGCCCCTGCTGAATGTTTTGACAGAAACATGTTAAAAAATTGACCTAAAATATAAAAATCACGCCATTGTTTGCGTGTCTTTGACACCCTGTGCCCCGCAACACTAACGCCTCAAGATATTTATCGGTGCCAACCATTCATGGTAGTGATATTTTGGTTTTCCACGTGTTTGCTGGTAAAGAATCCCTAAGTTCTTTCAAATAGTTAATAGTAAGAGGTGAACCTAAGTAGAATTCCCGGTTGCTAAAGTCCATGAGTGTTGCAAATTGAGCAATGTGGCTGTTTGCAATGATCTATAGTCAATGATTGTTAAGAGTGCATTTGCTCTTTTTGGTTGCCAAATTAGCTTAAATCAATTGATTTTGGTTGTAAAAATTTGGAGAATTGAACCCGCCAACATACTTTTTAAACCAAGCTTTAATTTCATTAGTTAAAGTCGATTTGCATGAAATGTAATGTAATCAACATGAACAATTAATCTTATTATTATTAGTGTTAAATAACATTATTAAGATAATACCAATGAATATTTGTTAAAATTTATAATTTTGGCATGTTGAATAAATGCATATTTATTTTTCTATAACTTGTTTTTTTATAGTTTATTGACTTTAGGTTAAATAACATTATTAAGATAATCCTGAGAGTGGGATTTTCTCACCCCTAAATTAGTGTGTCACAATCTATCATCATACCTTTGATATCCAAGCACAAGGATGTCTATCTGTAAAAGTTTATAAAACTTTATTTCTGGCATTGGATTGCATTCAGCATTTCTTATATAATAGCTATTACAAGGTTATATATGGACTCATACATACAGTTTATCAATTGACATGAGGGGAATTCAAATGAGTGAGAACCATGGGTGATAATGTTCTAGGACTCCTAGAAGGTTGTTAGGAAGCGGATTTTGCGGAGAGACAGTTGTGGAATGGCAAGGGGAAGATAATAGACGAATTCAAAGACGTTCGACGGCTATCCCGGCTGAAAAATAGCAAAAATACAGATACACCACTCGTAAAAGAAAATAATATCAAACTCTAATGACTATAAAAAATAGAGATCAAAATTTCCCAAAACAATAATAATCATCAAATGTCTTTAAACCAAAAAAAAAAAAAGAAACATAAGTAGCCCCTCAAATTAGGAAAAAAATTGCGTACGTAAACCGTACGGAGGAGCTGCGTGCGGAATGAGGTACACGGAGGTTACAATCGGGTTACAAGCGAGCCATGTAACTCACTTGTAACATGCGCGCTCCTATTTTACAAAGGTTACAATATGAGCGCACGGGTTACAATTGAGTTACATGGAGGGTACAAATGGGTTACAACTCGCTTGTAACCCGATTATAACCCGATTGTAACTCGATTGTAACTTCACGTACCCCATCGCGCTCTCTTATTTCATCTAAGTTGTAGGTTACAAAGGTTACGATATGAGCGCGCAGGTTATAAGTGAGTTACATGGAGGTACAAATGGGTTACAGCTCGCTTGTAACACAATTGTAACCCGATTGTAACCTCCGTGTACCCTATTCCGCACGCAGCTCCTGCGTACGGTTTACGCACGCAATTTCTTTCCCTCAAATTAAGACCCTGCTTAGAAATAAAAGAAATAGGAAACCAAATTTTTTTAAAAAAGCCAAGAAATGATTTTTTCCATATAAAATGGGGTGGAATCACGTATTTTCGCTCTTCTGCGATCTCGGGAACAATGATTCCATGATACTGCATATTTCTTGCAATTCGGAACTCGACGAGATCACGATCTCGCCAAGTCTGACGGAAACGGGAGCTCCCTTGTCATTTACCTCGGGTAGGAAGGGTGTTGCCTTCTTCACCAAACGCTTTTGGATTTGATCCATCACATCAGAATAAAACCATCACTAGGCTATGTTTGAGGCAGTACCATTGTAAAATTTATGCTCCCGACTTTTTTAGGCAACTCTATAACACATACGTTCTTTCAAAATCTGTCCTGATAGAATAAATAGTCATTTTTTTTGGCACAATTAGAGTTGTAGCTATAAATAGATAAACATTCTCACGAATCATGTTTAGAGACATTATATATATAATTTAATTTTCCCGCTTCTCATACTTGGGTGCATCCGATAACAAAAAAATTTGTTGGGAGTAAAACTTGTGGCATGTTGGACTATTCTCAGTGAACACCACTCAAGTTTAGGGCTGTGAATTTAGCTCGAAGATCATTAATCTTTTGAAAACTGATTTGAATTTTGACTTGGATCGAAATAAAGAGTTGAGCTATGAGCCGAAAATTCAGATTAAATCTTTTTCAAGCTGATTTCGAGCCATATGTAGATCGAGTTGAAATAACTCGAGATTGGCTTGTAGTATTTTTTATTTATAAAAATTATAATATAATACTAAGTAAAATTGAATATAACAAGTCACGAGCAAATTTCAAGTCGATTTTGCTCTTGAAGGGATCCAAATAACTCAATTTGAGCTAGTTAGTTTTAATTTTGAGCCGGATCGAGCCGATTTCTAGCTAAAGGGATCCAAATAACAGATCGAGCCGATTCGTAGTTAAAGTGGATCCAAATAGCTCAATTTGGGCAAACTCTTTTCGATTTCGAGTCTGTTCTGCTCGAAATTGAGTATAACGAGCCAGAAAACCCTAAACCCTAATTTTGAGCTGACCCCAGCTCAGCTCAAAATCAGATCTTTAACATCCCTACTCGAGAGATAAAATTGTCAGCAAGATATCCTATGACTCTTTCATTAAGGGCTTCCTCTTTTCTGGTATCGGCTTCTCGTACTCACTACATTCTAGAACAACCAATGTTAATCCAGCTAGAGTTTTTGTCATGAGCACTCTTTTAATCTTCAGTGTCTTCTTTGTGTGCCGAAAGTTGAGAATATTCTTTGAAGTCTTCATCATCTCCCATGTTATTGGCCATTTATTTAACTGCTCCCTCCCTCAGTGAAAGAAATCACCTTCATATTTGGGCAATCAAGCAGCATGTGGCCAAAACTATGACAATTGAAGCAGCTTCTGGCAGGGATGGATTTGGGAGGACTAGTGGGTTCCAATTTTTCTTTACTCTGTACGGATTACTACTCTTCTTAGGTCGTGTTGTGTGCTCCATTAGGTGCAGTTTTGTTGCCTGATCTTATGGTTGAACTCTGTTTGGAGGGTGGTGTGGACCTCATATTGGCTTGCTGTCTTTCTATCTTCAGGGCTTAAGGTCTGGACATCCCGTATTGTTCAATAAGGTTGCGACTATAATACATTTCTAATGGACAACCTTAATTCTTTAAGATATTGAGCTATGTGTTTTTCTCGGGCTCCACTAGCCCACATTTCAACATAAATTGCTCGTGTACTCCATAGAAGAATCTCTCTAGTGTAGATGATAGAGTTTTATGAACATATTCTGTCAGTAGTACGGGAAAAGGTTTTTGCATTGCATCTCTCGTTTTATCTTGGACCACAGTAGTTTTAGCATTCCCTTCTCATTATCGAAGATCCTTTAGGTTCTCTCATCACAATGAAATATTTTTCCTGAGTTTTGTGGCTACCCATTTAACTCTATTGCCTTGAGGAATAACATTGTACTAGAAAATTTGCTCTGCTGTTTGAAGCCACTCAATAAACTTACGCGGTAATCAAAATCCGATAAATCCACCTTCCATTCTAAGATCCTAGCCTCTTCGATATTTCATGTTGAATCATCGAGATAGTGTTTCTTCGTCATTGAGAACCGTCTGGTGGAAGGGATTCACATTTTTCTCTCGTTCTGGTGAGTCATTATTGTGACAATAGGTGACCTCACCGGATTGTATCTTCTTAAAGGTGGCAAACCTCTCTTGTATTTTGGAGGATTTTCATCTGCATATCTTCCATGTTAAGTTCTTGAACATCTCTCTGAGGGTTTATCTTTGGTGGCATGGCGTCCTCTTCTCTTGATCACATTTTCGACGGATATATGATTGCAAATAAAAGTTGTCTAGGAGTTTAGGTTTTGGTGTAGGTGTTGGGGTGAAATTTTGGTAACGATAGGAAAGTTGGATTTGAAAATTTTTATATAGGCCTAAAAATTGTGGTAGAAATAATTTGGGTAAGGAGATTATTTTTTTTTTGGGAATTCTTGATAGGGATAAGGAAGAAAAATCTCTAAAATTATAAGGCTTGTTGGGCTCTGATACCAGATGATATCTTTTAGAGAGTCCTAAGTGGTTAGGGAACTGGTTTTATGGAGAGGTGGTTGTGGAATGACAAGGGTAAGATGATAGGCAAATTCAAAGGCATTTAGAAGGGGATAAGTGTTCTTTGGTGTTTGTCACGGCTGAAAACAACAAAGATAGCATCGAAATGATGAGGCACAGTGGTCGAGGAGGATCCATCACTTGTTTCTAAGCAAGATACAAACATACCACTTGCAAAAGGAAATAATACAAGATTTTGGACAACATTAAACATAAAACGTCTCCCAGAATAATAATAATCATGAATTATCTGAAAAACATATGAAGTATTTCAAATAAAAACTTTGCTTAGAAATAAGAAAAATAGAAAATAAATAAGAAAATGCAAGAAATTATTTATTTCCTTGCTGGACAGGGCAATATCTCGCTTTTTGTGCTTCTCGCGATCGTGGGAAAAACGATTCTGCAATACTGTAGAATTCTCGCGATTGGAAACTCGACAGGATTGCGATCTCTCATAGTCTAGTGGAAATGGGTGCTCCCTCGTCAATGGGGAAAGCATTTTGCATTGAACGCAGGAGGACCTTAAGGAGTCATGGATTGGTTTAAGACAAAGTGATTGTTCCCAACAAGGGAGAGAGAGCGAAGAGCTTGTTTCATGCATGGGAAAAATGATGCATTCATGGGGAGGATGTAAATGGGTAAGAGTGTGAGGCGCAAGAGGCTAGCATTGTTGTCTTCTTCGGGCCTTTTCTAAGCTCCTTGTTACACCTTGGTTTTGTTCACATTAAACTAATTTGTATCTCTTATTACAATATAAATATGAATAAGTTGTGTATATTTTTGCATGGCCATTGAATATATTGAGTTTTCATTGAGTTTGATGGTGGTCAAATATTCTTAAGAAATTAGACTAGATGACAAATTTATTTTAAAAGAGACACTAACATGATACTTCATGATACAAGACACACTTATTATTAAAAATATATGATATTGATATGAATTGAGTATGATATTAAACTATCATACCTCATAAATAAAAAACTTACTAATTATATTAATTAAATAATTATGAAGTGAAATTATATAATAATTTTTTTCGATTGCTATATTTAAATTTATTAAAACCCTTAGACTCCAATTATTATATATTGTTATCATGAAATTGAGAAAATTGATTATTTTATAAAAAAAGTAGAAACTAAACCATCACAATTTTGCTTGAGGTTTGGAATTTTTTAAGATGGGAACAGATAGTCAAACAATGATAATAAAAAATCTTGTACTTTATATTCTATCACTAGCAATTTATAAGCAAACACATTTAAAGAATCATTAAAAAAAGTAATGTCATACAGTTAAATCTATATATAATTATCCATTAAATGTTCTATTTAATAATTTTTATAAAATAAGAAGTTTAAGCTTGAAGATTTAATTTTTTCTATTAATTTTATTATTGCTATAACTTTATTAAAACTTTGTAATACAAGGCTATCATTGCTATATTTGTTTCATATAAAAACCTTAAAAAATATGTTATAGGTATAAGCCATAAATTTAGGATTAAAAAAAATAAAATGAAAAAGTTAATTAATAATTACCTCAATTCAATGGGCTCGTCCCAAATGAATTCCAAACCTGCACATGATGCTTCGGCACCGCCGGCTTCGCCATCACCACTATTGCATAATAGCTTGAGTGTTGCGTTCATGCTTGTTTACAGCCTTCTTGTTTCCCCTTCTATGCTCGAGAAAATTTGCATGTGTTGATTGCTTACATGCTGCTCTCGACATCGTTGTTCACTTCCTTGTCGGAAGTCCGCCTTTCATCATTTGGAGAGCCCTTGCTTTACACACAAATGCACTCATGAGCCGCTCAACGATTCAAGTGGCTCTAAAATGTAGAAACAATGTTTGAATAGATACATTCCATGGGACAAAAGGGTAAAGTAAGCCCCCATTAAATTAAAGAAGACTACATCTTTGTGGTAGGAAAATATGAAGCATCTTTGACAGCTAGAAGGGAAGAATAAGATCATAATCTGGTCTAAGATGAAAAGGAGATGCAGCGCAAAGATCGTCCCCCACATTATTGATAGGATATGTGTACTAAACTCGACCATCCGTGTTAAAGAGATTTGTTTGTGGAGGAGTACACAATTGAATTTGATCAACTCATGCTGAAATGTGATTTGGTGGAACCAAATGTGCACACAGTGGTGAGGTACCTTGGAGGATTGAGTTCTATTATTAGGAATGTGATGCGATTGCAACCATAATGATCCCTACTCGATGTACACTCCCTAGCTTTGAAAATGGAGAAACGTTACCAAGTGATAGCCACGTCTTACAGGCATAATTCAACACCAAAATTAGCTAGTAAGGGTACACCTAGTTAAACACTCTAGCCGAACCCACCCAAAGAAAAAAAATTAATTTAGAGCGGAGAATAGGTAGAGCTAACCAACACTCTTCGATCCCTCCCAGCCAGGAAGTGCTACAAGTGACATAATTTTAGGCACAGTGCATTAGATTGCCTAAACAAATGAATGATCTCCTTCATTGAGCAAGGAACGGTTGAAGATATGGATTGTGATACAGGAGACACTAAAGAAGGTGATGACACAATGTGCATCATATTTTAGTCAAAGTGTTACCAGAACTTGTTAAGAAATCAGTGAAATTGCATTCAAGCTTTTATAAAAAAGACACAAACTAGAAAGGAAGATGCAACGACACTTCTCCGGCTAGGGCTGGAAGAGAAGTTCCGAGGGAGGTGGTGGCGTCGGAAAAGGAGTAGCCCCTATTGGAGGAGTTGTCGGATATTTGGACTGAAGTTTACCTTCGGATTGGTTGGCACTGAGAGTGCTGCACATTGCATCATTTTTCATTCTAGAGCTAGTTCTACCAAACATACTTGTTTATCAAATACATCCAACGAGTATGAGGAGTGGGAGAGGTCAATTATAGATTTTATGGCTTAAAACTTGATTCACGAGAATACTCGTCCATGTGTAGTTTCAGTTCAAGTTGTGTCAAAGAACTGTTATTTATTTTATCAGGACAGGCTTTGGAGGGATGTGTTTTGGAGTTGCCTGAAATGGACGTGAGCATAGGTTTTGTAGCGGGACTGTCTCATACAGAACAAAGCGATGACTTTACTATGGTGGTGGTAGATTGATTCCATAAGCTTCTCGGGGATATAACAAATATCCTTCTATCCGAGGAGAATGAGATGAGAATGTCCATCTAAAATCACGAGATCGAGGATGCCATGACCCTTGTTTATGAAATTATGCAATTCAATAACCCTTACTGATTTCATATTAATATTTTTTATTTATGGACATGTATGGCTGGCATTGCTAATTATGAAATGACAAAAACATTAAAAATAGTGGTTGTAGCTCCTCCATTGTTATTTGCCTCCAATCCTCCGTTCCTACTATTTTTTACTTAAATGTTTTAACCCTGGTCATGTAATGCTGATAAATATGGCCAAAAATCCTTTATAGTTTCTATTATTGAATGGAATATTTTGGTGGGAAAAAAACTCCCTTCATTTGCTTGGTGTTTTGTACCTTCATGTTTGCAATTTTTGTAGGCAATATTAATATTTTTCACTTATAGACATGTATGGCTGGAGTTGCTAATTATGAAATGAAAAAAATAACCATTAAAAATAGTGGTTGTAGCTCCTCTTTTGTTATTGGCCACCGATCCTTCTTTCCTTTATTTTTTTACTTCAAAGTTTCAAACCTAGAGTCATGTAATGGTGATAAATATGACCTAAAATCTTTATAGTACATGGAATATTTTGATGGGAGAAAACACCCTTCATTTGCTAGGTGTCTTGTGGTTTTGGGTTTGCCTTTTTTTGTAGTGAGATAATATACTTATATTTTATTCATAAGTATATAATTTATCTATCCGTGAAGTTAGATTAAAAATTAGAATAGAACCACAAATTCAAAAATCTAAGCATCTACATCAATTATGCTGATAAACCCAACCATAAAACGAAACATGATACACCCAGATCACATAATGCACATCCATCAATGGTATGACTTTCTATTGTGATTTTTTCACTACATGCCACTATCCGAGGGTTATGATCTTCTGTTTGTTGATGTTCGTGAGTTGTGGGCATTGTAGTTTTTTGCGATTTGTGTCTATTTATGTGTTCTCCTTAGTGTTATGTATGTTTGGCAATTTTCCTTTCAGTCTAAGCGGTACTTTTCTATCACACAATAGGCCGGACGCATTCCTCCACTTCAACCAACCAACCTGAATTCTACTATTAAGATCCCCATCTATATCACCATCGCTTTGAACAATGGACCCGAGATCTCTAAAGTGTTTGCACCTTTTAATAATTTGATCACCCAAAGTTACACTTCTGTCACTAGACCTACTATTACCAAAACTACATTCCATGTATTCAGTTTTAGTTCTACTCAAACGAAGACCTTTAGACTCCAATGTAGACCTCGATAATTCAAGTTTTTCCTGAACTTTTTCTCTTGTCTTATTCACAAGGAGGATATCATCAGCAAAAAGCATACACCAAGGTACATCCTCTTGTAAATGCCTAGTAATAACATCCATAAATAAAGCGAAAAGATATGGGCTTAAAGCCGATCCTTGATGTAAACCAACAGAAATAGTAAAATATTTGGTCAATCCTCCTTCAGTTCGAACACATGTAACAGCTCTAGCATACATATCTTTAATGACTTGAATATAAGTCATATCAACACCTTCTTCTCAAGGACTCTCCAAAGAACATCTCTAAGAACCTTATCGTAAGCTTTTTCTAAATCAATAAAAATCAAATGTTGATCCTCCTTATTATCTCTGTACTTCTCCATCAAACCTCTCAATAAATGTATAGCTTCCATGGTAGACCTGCCCGACATAAATCCAAATTGATTATGAGAAACCTTCGTAATTCGTCTTAACCTATGTTCAATTACCCTCTCCCATAATTTTAACGTATAACACATCAATTTAATTCCTCTATAATTTGCACGCTCTTGTGCATCTCCTTTATTCTTAAAAATGGGGACCAAAATGCTCTTTCTCCACTCCTCAGGCATCTTTTTAGTTTTTAAAATAATATTCAAAAGTTTAGTAAGCCAGGAGACCCCCAAATCAACTAAACATTTCCACACTTCAAATGGGATATCATCAGGTCCTACAGACTTTCCCCCCTTGATTTTCTTTAAAGCCTCATCAACTTCTTTTTTATTAATGCAACGGTAAAAGTGAATAGTTTTATTATTATTAATGATATTAAGATCACTAAGGTCGATCGTACTTTCAGTAACTTCATTAAAAAGTTTATCAAAATAACTCACCCACCTATGTTGAATATCTTTTTCTAAGAAAAACACTTTTTGATTTTCATCTTTAATACACTTTACTTAAGAGAATTAAGGTTTTGAAAATGCCGCTGCACGGGCCCTAAGATTCGTCTCATATTTTTATATCAGAAAATATTATATATTTACTTAAATATATATATCATAATGGAGAAGGTAAATGGCTAAGAGGGTGAGGCACACGAGGGTAGCATTGTTGTCTTCTTCGGGCCTTTTCTGAGCTCCTCTTGACCTTATTAAACCTTGGTAGTCAGATATATAATAAATCAGCATAGAATATTTTATTACTCTTTCAAATATAATTTTTCATATTAGTTCAAAATATTCAATGCGTATTTTCACATATACTTTAAAGTTCCCGGTTAGTAATATAAATGAGTGAATTCTACCGGAGTCAACCTATCATTCATACGTTAGTTTCATTCGGTTTGCTATGAAATATATAACCTGTCATAGTATGTACAGCTAAAAACTCATAACAATTGCAATGAGATTGCCAATAAATAAAAGAGCATAATAAATGATAATAAAATTGTACAGTTTGATATAACAAATATCAATTTTTATCAATGCTAGCATATATTAGAAGTAGGAGTACTCGCTAAAATATTTTTCACCTTTTTATTCAAGTTGTAATTTCTTTAATTGAACACTTATAGTATATAAAATATTCATACTAATAAGTTTTTATCACATTATTTAATTATGTTTTATTTAATCATTAGTTTTTAATCAAATCTAGTTACATCATTTTAATTAATATTATAATCTTTCAATATTAAGTTTGATTAAATTGTTAATCTTATGACTTCACGTTTTCTTTATTCACAATATTTAATCATGCCTAGTTAACATTGCTTAGTTGTATCATTTCAATTACCAATTAAATTTATTTTATTTAATTATTAAACTTAAAAATCTTATTAAAATATGACTTGAGTTTTTTTTTTTTTCTTTATTATTATTTTGTTTCTTATTATATATTAAATTTGTAACAGGGCTAGCGCTAGGCGCGAAGTAACAGCGCTAGGCGCGAAGTAACAGGGCTAGGTGCCGTATTTATGCAGAAACAGGCAGAAAAAAGAAAAAAAATGATTGCTTCACGCACTCCCGCCTTTTTTCCGTCTCCCGCCGAACCACTTCCCGTATACTCACCTCCCGCCTTCAGCTGCGGGAGGGGACGGATCTGCTTCGGGGACATTCGCGGGAGCTGCTTCGGGTATGCTGGGGGTAGAAGAGTCGATCGCGGTAGATTGGTGAGCGCGGGGCAAAGACGGTAAAAGCCGATCCATAACGCCGGCCGCGGGATGGGGTCGATCCCGCGTTCCGCCTATTTCAGCGGCGGTCGGCCGGGAAAGCTGCATCCAAACGGTAAATTTTATATTGTTTTCTTAATAGTTTTCATTATCTTATTTTTGATGTTCAGGTTGGAGTTTTTTCAGTTTTGAAAGAACTCTTGGTTGTTTTACCCAACTGTCTTGCCAATCACGTTGGATCCCTTGTAGTTGGAATAGAGAAGGCTTTGAGTGTGAGTGATTCTCTGCATCTGTTGCAATAAATTCCTTGTCATTTTTATTCAATTCTTATCTTTCATGATCTTACAAGATAAATCTTCTACCTCAAATTTAAAGATAGAGGCACTGATTTTTGCTAGACTTGTTCTTGGTTCGCATTTACCGTCGGTTTTTCATGCTCACATTAAGGTAATTCCCCTTGATCTGTTGACAGAGTTGTTGCAGTGCTTAGTGTACTCTTTTACTTTGTTTGTAGCATTGATGATCTAAATTTAGTTCGTCTGATATAGTACTTTCGAATACATACATGAAACAATTTGTGTTAGTGTTGATCTAAATGGAAAGCTCAGCTGCAACATTGTGTGTTTCTCGGAGTAAAAGAAATTAGAGTTTATTTTGTGTTAGTTCATGCAACATTCCCAAACTTGAAATTTGAGTATTTAATTCATTCGTTGAAGCACATGTGGATATTTAATTCATTTAAGCACATGTGGATATTTAATTTAATAGATTTGGATTCAGTTTAGAAAGTTTGCATGCTTTTTCAAGACACTCCCACAACTTTTTAGGCAATATATTTATGTTATAATTTGCTTTGTTTAGCACGTTTATGCCTTGAACTAATTTAGATTTAATTATTAGCTTGTATATGCTAATGCATGCGAAGCTGCTTTTTGAATTTTTAAAGAATGCGTTATGCATGCTTGCTTATATATGTCATAGATACAATGATGTTTTTGGCGATAGAGTTATTGTCATACATTCAAAATAATGAATTTTATTTGGTCATCAATTTGTTGAATTGCAGGCGTTTAAAGCAAATCTTATTCATGCTCGTTGATGACCTTCTGTTTTTATTCAGCTGTAGGCTAGGGTCCAACTCCTTTGTTTTCTAGTTTTGTCTTTAGTTTTATGTTTAATGTGATTTACAAGGCATCTTAAGTGTCCATTTTAATTATTAACATTTTGTTCTCTCATTTTGTTATACCTAGTATGTAAATTTGATTGTGTTTTTAGTAATCTCATTGACTATAGCAGTTTTGAACTAATGAGAATATCACTTAACGTATATAGTAGGCTACATCAATCAATGCATATCATTATTATAAATTAGATATATGATTGTCTACTTTATTTGGAAGACTTGTTTGTCTTTTTCTCTTTCGGTATTATTTACTTTGGTGTAATACCAATACTATGACTATGCACATGATAGTTTCTATCAATTTATTTATTTATTATAAATAATTAAGTTTCTTTCATATGTTTTTTCCTTTTTCCAGTTCAAATTCAATAAAACAATATTATTATTCCTTAGCTTTCAAATTTAATTATTTAATTGAAATGATAAATTGAGTTAAATTTATCATTTTAATTACTATTTTATTATTTATGTTCTATCCAATTCAATTCAGCTTTAATTTGTTGAATGCAAATTTAATGTATATTTTCTTCTAGTAACTAATCCAACGCGGCTTAGTCTAAAGCAATAAATAGCTTTTATTATTTGTATGTTTAATAAATTTTTATCTTCTTTAATCAAATTCAAGTGTGATCAATTAAATTATAAAATTTCACATTTTTCTCTTTATTTTACCTATTTTATAATGACATAAAATTTTCTAAACAAATTTTAATGTTATATCTTCAGCTATTTGACATGTTCGTTATTCCCTTCCCACTCCTACTGAACCGGGCAACCTAATCCGGTTCAGTTGAGATTGGGTGAGGGCCGGCCAGCCTTAAGTATTGGGATTGCCACCCAATTAGGAGAGGGCTCTACCTGTCCTCCCTATTAAATAATATTTATATGTGCTTTGTGAGTCTTAAGCTTAGCTTATGTTGTTTTCTGATTTCAATTTTCGAGGACAGCCGCCGACGTCCTATTTTTTCCTTTGAGGACTGTATCCGATGGTTGGGATGGTGCTTCGTTTGTATCCCTCTCCCTGGTGGTGATTACCTTCTCCACCTCCACCTTCACCTCCCCTCATTATCGCCTGTTAGTTTTCCCCGTACCCCAGTGTTCCCAGACACAAACACCCTGAAGTTTTCTCAACAACCAACACCTTTTCCCACTCGCAGTCACAATATTTCCCTAAACCAACTCCATCATCTTCATACTCTAGCTGTACCAATCCCTTTCTGCACTACCTTCTACATCCCTAACCACCTTTCCCCCCTTCTCACCCCCCTCTCTTTCCTCCTTCCGGGCCCCTAACGCTTTTATAACTCCCCTTGTCCCATATCTCTCTATTGCAACATCAACCCAGCAACCAAACTCTTTCAATCCTCCCAGATCTAGACACAAGCCACTTAGTTCCATTCCAACCCTACCTTAATCCCTCATGGGCATTCCCCAAACTGATGTCGTCGCTTCCCTCTACCACCACATCCTGTCGTCGTATTCCTAGTCCCCCACGCCACTGACTGTCACAACATCACAAATTTCCCCACCTGCCTCCAACCACAATTTTACTGTTGCAGCCGCCTCCCGCCTCCCTTAACCACAACACCACCCCTTCGGCTTAGACGTTAGTTTTGTGTTTGTGCCGTTGTTTCCTACTTTTCAAGTGTTTTGTTTGTAACCTTTTGAATATTTGCAATAACATTTTTATTTTTGTTTTTGGTTTGGGTTAAATCCGGTATCATTTGGTATCAGAGCTAACCTAATTCTAGTCCTATACTAGGGTTTCCTTGCATTTGCCATAACCCAATAATTCTTTCCTACTGCCAAACACCATTTTCTCTATCAAATATTCCTAACCCAAATTCCCTCCTCCCTCCCCGTGATTGTTTTCAAAATTAGCTACCTCAAACCATTTATTTTTACCCTCTCAACTCCCAACCTAAACCCTAGCCATGTCGCTGAGGAGATACATGCTCAAACCTACTTGGGAAGAGATATAGCGAGAGATCCACCAACTTTAGCGGGTACTTGCAGATATTGAGGATGAAATCTTATGGGAGGTTACGCTCGACCGTGATTGGGAGTATTGAAAGGGAAAAAGAGAGAATCCGAAAATGAAGCGGAAGATACAACGCCAGTTTCTACTACTTACTACAGACATAAACTTCAAACCCTAGCTTCAGAAGAGGAGGGACCCCATCACTGGGTGACCAGTCAATTTTACAAGCGGAGCTCAACCTCAGGGTCTTACAGCCAGATCTCACCCATGAGAACACCAAAGATGACTCTGTCAGAGGAAGAGCTGATTCCGAGTGGATAACAGGTAAAACCAATATGCATCCCTAAATCTGTCACAACCAGAAAGTGTTGCAAGTGCCACAGAGTTGGGCATGTTGACTTAGAATGCACAACCAAGGGAGTGATTTGTTTCACTAAGCAAGGTGTTATTGAGAAATTGGGCAATGACACGATTAATCCGGGAGTAGATGAGACTTCAGAGCGGATTCTCAGCTTGCATCCAACGAGGAAGAGACACCACCACTTCCAATTGACCCCAAGATAGAGATTCCAGCCGAGACAACAGTGGCAATTCTAGAAGGTAGTGGCCTCGATACAATGAGCCTTTAGGCAAAATATGAAAATGTGGTACCTTGAGCTACCGTTTCACAGTCGTTAAGAGGAAAATTAGTATGACTAACATTAGATGTCTAAAAGGGTCATGAGTTTTAAGAGACGACCACAGATATAGGGCCACCACCGATCAGAGAATTGCAAATCTTTCAGATGTATAGACCTCTTCCTGAGTTACCCTTAAATGGGGAGGTCCAACATGTCGAAATTGGGGTCATTTTGCACCATGTGGGGAATATTATGTGGAGATATTCAGATTCAATTCAAAATGGTACCCATCAGAAGATTTCCGAACAGGAGAGGTGAAACCCGACTTTGTAATGGGCTCTAGAAGCTTGATGGGAACGAAAATTGTTCAATGAGATCCGGGTTCTATTAGTAAGGAAGATGTCCCTCCTGAGTGGGTGCTAGTGAGAGTGGTGCAGTATGCCACATATTTCGCACTAGATTTGATTTCTCCTCACATACTAGTTCGTCACTTGCACCCAGCCGAATACAAGTGGAATTAGTTTACAATTGGGATGGCTCTATAACTGATTCATGAGAATACTCGTATATCTCTAATTCCAGCTCAAAGTGTGCCAAAGGTGGACATATACCTATTCTATCACAATGTGCTTTGGAACGACGACTCTTATTTGATCGACCTACTTGGGCACTTGAAGCCGTGCGGGAATGTTCAGGTTATTCTCACGGCATATCAGATTGAATCGACGAGGGGTTTCCTATGAATATTCAACTGGGCATACTTTTATGGGTTTTTAGGAGGCAGTGGAGCCGACAGTGGATCCATGTCCTACTAGGACTACAGTTGAAGATTCGTCCGTCTAGGAGGATTACAACAGCTCCATCACCACCAATGTGCACCCAAAAGCTTTGAGGAATGAGATCGAGGCTCTCCAAACCCTAGGAGAATTACATATGGGTTATTCCTCTCCCACCCTTAATGAACCGGGCAACCTGAGCCGATTCATTTGAGACTAGTTGAGGGTCGGTTGATCCCATGTATTGTGATTGCCGCCCAGTTAGGAGAGGGTCCCACCCCTTCTACCTTTAAAAATAGTATTCATATGTGCTTTGTGTCTCTTAAGGTTAGTTTATGTTATTTTTTTTATCTCAGTTTGTGAGGACAGTCGCCGACATCCCATTTTCCCCTCAGAGGGTTGTATTCAATGGTTAGGGTAGTCTTCGGCTGTATCCCTCTCCACAATGGTGATTACCTTCTTCTTCTACTTCCACATCCACCTCTCCTATTCTAACCACCTATTGGTTTTCCCTGTACCACCGTGTTCCCAACTATCAACATCCTAGAGATTTTCTCGCAGTCGACACTTTTTCTCGCTGACAACCACGACATTTCCCTGAACTAGCGCCGTCACCTATATACTACGGTCTACATCCACAACCACCTCCCGTCCAACCACACACACACGGGACCCCAACACCCCCTCCCTCCTTTCCAGACCCCTTACCTTCCTGTAATTTCCCTTTTTTCCCATATCTCTCTTCAACAACATCCACACAACAGCCTAAGTCTTTCCATCCTCCCAGATTTGGCTGCAAGCCCTGTAGTTCCATTCCAACCCGACCTTAATCTCTCCATTGCATTCCCCAACCTGCTGTCGTCACTTTCCTCCACTGCCATAACCTGCCGTCGTATTCCTAGTCCCCCACGCCGCCGAATGTCCCAACATCCGAAATTTCCCCCTGCCTCCAATTGTAGTTGTACTGCTGCAGCCTCCCGCATCCCTTACCCACAGCACCACCAGACCTTAGTTCTTTGTTTTCTTCTTTTCAAGTGTATTGTTTGTAACCTTTTGAATTTCAAGAATAACATTTTCATTTTTGTTTGTGGTTTGGGTTAAATCTGATATCACTATTATTTTCAGCTTGCCTCCTTTTATAGTCCTATATAACTAACTTTTTATGGTTCTTTTATGAATTTTTTTGATCATCATATTCACCAAATCTTGATAAATTAATGGTAACATTATATGTATAATAAAAGTTTTTGGACTTCTAAATTTCTTGAAAAAAGTTCTTTATAATTTATATATATATACTTTCCCAATGTTTTTCTTTTCTTCCTCCCTCTTCAGAAAAAAATTAATTAACTTCACTAGTTCTTAAATTTTTAACTGTGATCTTAACAAATCAAACATTATTTTGGGATTAAACAAAATTTTGGTTGTGTGGACTGCAGATGAAATCCTTTTTGAAACTTAACTCTTAATATTGAAAGAGAAACGAAGGAAATGCCTTAATTTTTTGATGGCTCGGTACCTTGTTGTCGAGCTCTCCACTAATTACACGCAGGTGCTTGTGCTTGATTCGAAATGTGGAAGCTCTATTTATCACTCACTCGTTTGCTTCCTTTCTCGTTTGCTGATATAAGAGCCTGACAAACCCTAAATTTTTTGGGATTTGTCCTTTTTGCCCTAAATTCTATATTAACAAAAAAAAAAAATCCTACAATACCCAAAACATTCCCTCCAAAATTCGTAGCCCTAACTTTTAAATTTTCAAATTCCAATCTTTTTTCCTTACCGATATTTAACCCCAATGCTTGCCACGAAAACCTCTTAGCCCCGACCTTATTTGATTTGCAATCATACATATTTGAAAAATACACAATGTCTCTTAGGAGAAATCCACAGAGAAGTGTCCATGAGCTTATTATGGAGGATATGTGGCGAAAAATTATTCAAATAAAATAGAGACTTGCCACTTTTAAGAGGTGACAATCCTGCGAGGTCACTTGTAATCATAATGGCGACTCGGCAAATCAAGGGATGAAGCGAATCCCCTCCATAGAGAAGTTTCCAGTTACGAGCAACCGATGCCACATTGATTTCGAATATCAGAGAAAAAGTCAAGATTTTAGAGTGAAGATTGACTGCCAGATTTTGATGGTCGCATGGATCAGGACGAACTCATCAAGTGGCTCTAAAATGTAGAAACAATGTTTGAATAGATACATTCCATGGGACATAAGGGTAAAGTAAGCCACCATTAAATTAAAGAAGAGTACATCTTTGTGGTAGGAAAATCTGAAGCATCTTTGACAACTAGAAGGGAAGAATAAGATCATAATCTGGTCTAAGATGAAAAGGAGATGCATCGCAAAGATCTTCCCCCACATTATCGACAGGATATGTGTACTAAACTCGATCATCCGTGTTAAAGAGATTTGTCTGTGGAGGAGTACACAATTGAATTGGATCAACTTATGCTGAAATGTGATTTGGTGGAACCAAAGGTGTACACAGTGGTGAGGTACCTTGGAGGATTGAGTCTATTATTAGGAATGTGATGCGATTGCAACCATATTGATCCCTACTCGATGTACACTCTCTAGCTTTGAAAGTGGAGAAACGTTACCAAGTGATAGCCACGCCTTACAGGCAGAGTTCAGCACCAAAATTAGCTAGTAAGGGTACAACTAGTTAAACACTCTAGCCGAACCCACCCAAAGAAAAAAATTTAATTCAGAGCGCAGAATATGTAGAGCTAACCTACACTTTTCGATCCCTCCCAGCCAGGAAGTGCTACAAGTGACATAATTTTAGGCACAATGCATTAGATTGCCTAAACAAATGAATGATCTACTTCATTGAGCAAGGAACGGTTGAAGATATGGATTGTGATACATGAGACACTAAAGAAGGTGATGACGCAATGTGCGTCATATTTTAGGCAAAGTGTTACCAGAACTAGTTAGGAAATCAGCGAAATTGCAAGCAAGCTTTTATAAACATGACACAAACCAGAAAGGAAGATGCAACGACACTTCTCCGGCCAAGGCTGGAAGAGAAGTTCCGAGGGAGGTGGTGGCGTCGGAAAAGAAGCAGCCCCTATTGGAGGTGTTGCCAAATATTTGGACTGAAGTTTACCTTCGGATTAGTTGGCACTGAGAATGTTGCAGCATGCGTCATTTTTCATTCTAGAGCTAGTTCTACCAAACATACTTGTTTATCAAATTCATCCAACGAGTATGAGGAGTGGGAGAAATCAATTATAGATTTAATGACTTAAAACTTGATTCACGAGAATACCCGTCCATGTGTAGTTTCAGTTCAAGTTGTGTCAAAAAACTATTATTTATTTTATCAGGACAGACTTTGGAGGGATGTGTTTTGGAGTTGTCTGAAATGGACGTGAGCATAGATTTTGTAGTGGGACTGTCTCATACACAACAAAGCGATGACTTTATTATGGTGGTGGTAGATTGATTCCATAAGCTTCTCGGGATAAAACAAAGATCCTTCTATCCGAGGAGAATGAGATGAGAATGTCCAGCTAAAATCACGAGACCGAGGATGCCGTGACCCTTGTTTATGAAATTCTGCAATTTAATAACCCTTACTGATTTCATATTAATATTTTTTACTTATGGACATGTATGGCTGGCATTGCTAATTATGAAATGACAAAAAACATTAAAAATAGTGGTTGTAGTTCCTCCATTGTTATTTGCCTCCAGTCCTCCGTTCCTTCTATTTTTTGCTTAAATGTTTTAACCCCTAGTCATGTAATGTTGATAAATATGGCCAAAAATTCTTTATAGTTTCTATTATTGAATGGAATATTTTGGTGGGGAAAAAACTCCCTTCATTTGCTTGGTGTTTTGTACCTTCAGGTTTGCAATTTTTGTAGGCAATATTAATAATTTTCACCTATAGACATGTATGGCTGGAGTTGCTAATTATGAAATGAAAAAAAATCATTAAAAATAGTGTGTTTGCAGCTCCTCTTTTGTTATTGGCCACCGATCCTCCTTTCCTTTATTTTTTTGCTTCAAAGTTTTAAACCTAGAGTCATGTAATGCTGATAAATATGACCTAAAATCTTTATAGTACATGAAATATTTTGATGGGAGAAAACACCCTTCATTTGCTAGGTGTCTTGTGGCTTTGGGTTTGCCTTTTTTTTGTAGTGAGATAATATACTTGTATTTTAATCATAAGTATATAATTTATCAATCCGTGAAGTTAGTTTAAAAATTAGAATAGAACTACAAATTAAAAAATCTAAGCATCTACCTAAATTATGCTGATAAACCCAACCATAAAACAAAACATGATACACCCAGATCACATATGGACATCCATCAATGGTATGACTTTCTATTCTGATTTTTTCACTACATTCCACTATCCGAGGGTTATGATCTTCTGTTTGTTGATGTTCGTGAGTTTTGGGCATTGTAGTTTTTTGTGATTTGTGCCTATTTCTGTGTTCTCCTTAGTGTTATGTATGTTTGGCAATTTTTAGCATGGTTCAAGGCCTATCTCACCTTTTTATGGGTGTTATTGTGTTTCTATTAGCGTTATCTATGACTAAGTTGATAGTATTTTTTATTGTGCTTTTTATTTGCAATTTATCAATCGGATTGTGCTGGTAAAGTAGCATTTTTGCAGTTGATGTCATTAGTGTTCCAATGGGTTTTGTTTTTGTAAATATAAAAAGGATCTTATGCTTGTATAAGTTTTGGAGCTATAGCTTTACTTAGATGTGCCGTCTCTTAAACTTTAAAGTATCAACTCTTTCATCACATAATACACTTAAATGTTTTAGAGGCCATCTTCTTGTGAGGCTCGATTTTTCAATTTTTGGTGAATTATTTCTTTTACTTGTTTTTGTTCAAGGTTTTATTATTGATCTGATTATGTGTTTGATTTTACTTAATTATGATCTCATATAGGTTTCAACATGTGTTGATTTAATTCTTTGAATAGTTTTATTTTGTCTGTTTATTTGTTTCTTGAATTTCTATGCATTATCTCTTGTATGGTTCACAAAAAAATATTTGAATTAATTTACTTACCATTTTTTGTATTCGTCGAAACTAGAGAATAATTTTTTAAGTTCTGAAATTGTGATCTATGAATTCTATTTACTCATTATATAATTATGTACAACTTATGGTTTTTTTTAAAGAAATTCTAGGCCCTAAGTATTTATACATCTACTTGGCTTTTTCTATCTTTTTTATTGCGATGCAGTGAAACTTCCATCCATAATTACAAATACCCTAAAGATTTTCTAATCACATATACTGAAGTCCAAAGTCTTCTGCTTAATACAAATGATATGTCACCAATATAAAACATGGTAAGACAACCAATCTAGTTACCTTATAGCACCATAAAGTACTAAAGCACTCACTCAATACCCTAGGATGAGAATGTCCGTATTCATTGCATTTTGTTTTCTTCTTTTGTTGTATCCATCAATAGGTATACTTTTCAAATTTAGGATCACACTGTTGATTGTGATCTACAATATGATTTACATGTTGATTGAGTTCCATCAATTTTTGTGATGATTTAATTATCCATCAAGCAGTGAAAAATATAAAGAGGATTATACTTAACATAGAATCCTTTCTAAAACTCTAATTTCACCCATGATTTTAACCAATAAAAAGGATCGAACATATGCAAGATTATCATCTCATATATTTTCTTATAATCTAGTTTCTACAGTTTAAAATTACAAATATCTTATTATGCAATTGGAACTATGCACTTGGAATATTTTGATGCATCCAATTGATTTTGATATTAGCTTAAGAATCTTTGAAATTGTATTTGTTGTTAATTATAATGATGTTAACTAGAATGGATGGTTTTAATGTTAAAGGTTGATGGTGATAACATCAAAATCAAATGGGTTCATTGGTTCGAAATGTTAATTTACCTCCTAAGAGAAAAACACAATCTATATGCATGTTTGTATGCACCTACTTTGCTCTTGCAGTTAAAGGAGCTAACATTCCTTCATTGTCGAGATATTGGCAGAAAGTGGAATCATTCATATTATTCCTCATCATATTTTCGGTCATAAATTTTTTGAATGTTTCAAGTCGCATCCTGAGTTGAGGCTTCCTAAATTTTGGTCACGTACTCTTCCATCCGTTGCTCTAGCTGATCCTTCTACTTGTTTCGTGGAAAACCTTCCATCATCTAATTATAGTGTTAATCTTGATATTGTTTGTTTATATTACTACTCAGAATATTCTGTAAGTCCTTGAAATGCCACAACTTCATTCCCTCTTTGTGAACAAAATGACGACCCTTTACTATAAACAAGATTTTGATACTAATTGCAGCATTTAAAGCGTTGAATCCTTGAAAATAAAATATTTCATATTCGTTGTATTAGAATGGTAGGAATTAGCATAATATTTATCACCACCCATCAATATTCTCTACGTTCATGCTAGGCAATCTTAGTAATTTTATCTCATATTATCGCATTGCATTTTTCTTTTTATTTTGACATTTCTGCTAAATGCTCTTATTGTACTTTTGTTTTATCTAGTTTATAAAAGTTTGTGAAACCGGGATTAATTTAGAATCAGTGAAAATGAAAGCAAATTTTTATTTGCAACTGAATTAGGGTTACAAACAACTCAAAACAGAAACACGACACAACAACTATCTCGGGCTAGGGCCAGAAGCGAAGATCCGAGGATGGTAGTGGCGTCAGCGAACTGTCAAGGGAAAAGTGCTGTAAGGTAGGAAGATAGGAGAAGGGGTTGGGAAGAAGATAGGAGAGGATCCAACATCACATCAGAGCAGGATACAAACCATCAAATACAACCCTAGCAAGGGAAAAATAGACTCCAAGGAATAATTTGAAACAACGACTCCGCAAAACATAACCTTAATTCTCTCACACAGTAATAAAAAGACAACAACAACAACAACAAAGCCTTAATCCCATTAAGTGGGGTCGGCTACATGAATCATTTTTCTCCATTGCGTCCCATTTAGTGTCAAATTTTCGTTTAATTCTAATAAATTAAGATAATTTATTACGCAATAAGCCCAAGTTTTTCTAGGTCTACCTCTGCCCTTCTTAACATAAGTTGTATTTAAAACATCTACTTTTCTAATCAGATCATCAGGTGATCGACGTTTAATGTAACCAAACCATCTAAGGCGACTCTCTCTAATTTTGTCCGTCACTGGTGCAACACCAACCCTATTACGGATATAATCATTTCGCATTTTGTCTCTAAGTGTAAAGCTACTCATCCTCCTAATCATTCTCATCTCGGGAACACTTAACTTAACATTATGCTTCTCTTTTAAAGGCCAACATTCAGCACCATAGAGCATTGAAGGTCTCACCACCATCTTATAAAATTTTCCTTTCAGTCTAATCGGTACTTTTCTATCACACAATAGGCCGGATGCATTCCTCCACTTGAACGAGCCAACCTAAATTCTACTATTAAGATCCCCATCTATATCACTATCGCTTTGAACAATGGACCCGAGATATCTAAATTGTTCGCACCTTTTAATAATTTGATCACCCAAAGTTACACTTCTGTCACTACACTTACTATTACTAAAATTACATTCCATGTATTCAGTTTTAGTTCTACTCAGACGAAGACCTTTAGACTCTAATGTAGACCTCCATAATTCAAGTTTTTCCTGGACTTTTACTCTTTTTATCCACAAGGAGGATATCATCAGCAAAAAGCATACACCAAGGTACATCCTCTTGTAAATGCCTAGTAATAACATCCATAGATAAAGAAAAAAGATATGGGTTTAAAGCCGATCCTTGATGTAAACCAACAGAAATAGTAAAATATTTGGTCAATCCTCCTTCAGTTCGAACACATGTAACAGCTCTAGCATACATATCTTTAATGACTTGAATATAAGTCATATGAACACCTTTCTTCTTAAGGACTCTCCAAAGAACATCTCTAGGAATCTTAACGTAAGCTTTTTCTAAATCAATAAAAATCAAATGTAGATCCTCCTTATTTTCTCTGTACTTCTCCATCAAACCTCTCAATAAATGTATAGCTTCCATGGTAGACCTGCCCGACATAAATCCAAATTGATTATGAGAAACCTTCGTAATTCGTCTTAACCTATGTTCAATTACCCTCTCCCATAATTTTAAAGTATGACACATCAATTTAATTCCTCTATAATTTGCACTCTCTTGTGCATCTCCTTTATTCTTAAAAATGGGGACCAAAATGCTCTTTCTCCACTCCTCAGGCATCTTTTTAGTTTTTAAAATAATATTCAAAAGTTTAGTAAGCCAGGAGACCTCAAATCACCTAAACATTTCCACACTTCAATTGTGATATCATCAGGTCCTACAGACTTTCCCCCCTTGATTTTCTTTAAAGCCTCATCAACTTCTTTTTTATTAATGCGACAGTAAAAATGAAAAGTTTATTATTATTAACGATATTAAGATCACTAAGGTCGATCGTACATTCAACAACATCATTAAAAAGTTTATCAAAATAACTCACCACCTATATTGAATATATTTTTCTAAGAAAAACACTTTTTGATTTTCATCTTTACTTTTCTTTTCTCTTTGTTTGACTAGTTTATACATATAATTTTCACCGTCCTTAGTATCTAACATGTTATTTAGATCACTAAAAGCAGAATTTTTTAGCATCACAGATTATACTTTTCTTTTCTCTTTCTAAGAATCCTTACAATCTGGATGATCTATTCTTCTCATAGGAAAATAATCAATTTGTGTTTTATTAGATCCATTCTTATAAGTAATAAGATGCTCATCTTTTTTCTTGAATAAAGTATTAGTAATAATCATATCATACGCTAAAACAAAATCTAAAATGGTTCTACCTTCTTCATTAATCGCTCCATAACCGTAGCCACCATGAATATTTCTGAAATCTTTTGCCACTCTACCAACATGTCCATTTAAATCTCCTCCAATAAAAATTTTTTCTTCAAGGGGTATCAAGTGTATTAAGTCTTCTAAATCATTCCAGAATTTATCTTTAGAGCATATATCTAAACCAACTTGAGGAGCATAAACGCTTATAATATTAAAAATCTTAGTATCAATAATAATCTTAAGTGCTAAAATTCTATCTCCAACTCTATTAATTTTAACAACATTATCTTTCAAACTCTTATCTATAATTACACCTACACCATTTCTAGTACGACTCTTACTAGTAATAAAAAGACTAATATGAAAAAAAAACAGGAAAGGTAGGGGAGGGGCAAAATGATGCTCGGTCCTTTTGGGACTTGGGTCGGCCCCTTCTCAGACCGGGTATAGGCGCCCAGTCTAATTGCCAGCTATTTCAGTCTCCTCAGGTTGGGGGAGCTTCGACCTCATTCGTGGAAGTTTCTAGTTTTTTGTCTCCATTCTTGGCAACACCTGGATCGCACTGGCAACTACGCCGGCCTCCAAGGCACCTGAGGACCCTCTCTAACTTACGAGCAAACTTCCACATCGATTCAAACTTTTGTGAGTCGGCTACTAAACTGAACAAAGTTTTTGTCTCATTTCTGCTACTGAATACTCCTATAGTAATCTATGGTTGGTTTAACTAGATATGAGGTCGGGTTAACCGGAACCTGCACCTGTGGTGGTGCTCATGGTACAACATCGACTATGATATCTTGAAATACCTTATGTCGTGTGTGTCCCATGTTTAGAGCTAGTGTTTCAGTCTTATCATTCTTTGTTGTCACCAAAACTGGTCTCATTAAGGCCGCTTTACTGGTGAAGGCTCATGTGATCTAGGGCTCTGCCGAAGGAAGTTGGATGATGCACTTCACATCCTTGGTCAAGAAATACCTGTTTCTGAATCCATCGTGCAGAGTTCTTCGATCAAACTGCCACGGTCTTCCCAACAACAAGTGATAGGCATCCATAGGGACCACGTCGCACCACACCTGGTCCTGCAGCTATCCTCAAGTCGAAAACTCTACTAAGCATTATCAGGTTCTTTTTTTTAGCCGCGTCGTTGAATTCGATCGAGAATGTCGTTGAGTAAGGTGGCCCAATTTATCAACCAACTGTATAGATGCCACGTTCTTTATGCTCCTTTCATCGATGTGAGGCTGTACACCTTCCTGTTCACAGTGCACTGGGTGTAGAATATATCATCACGAAGCCACTATGATTCCCTTGTATCAATATCGATATTCAGGAATTGTCGAACTACGATCGTTTCTCTTTCATTTGGTGGAAGATGATACACCTCACCCTGGTCCTCAACTGTCTCCTCCTTGCTAACTTCCTCCATGGCGCCCCGATCTGTGAGGGTGACTACTCGGCTCGTGGGACGGTTGGAGGCCATGTGGCCGTAGCCGTGACACCTGAAACACTTTCTAGTTGATATTGTATTAGAGGAGCTAGTTTTCCCCTGTTTCTTCTCACTTTCATTTGACTTCTCACTTCCTTGTCCCGGCTTGCTAGTTCCCCCCGAGTTACCCTTGTCGTTCGTGGTTGCTATAGTGACTCCTTGATTGAATGCTGCTGCCTGAAGGACGACTACTGCATTCTTTGTTCCTATTGTCTTTCCACCCTTAAGGCTACCTCAAGGCTAGAGCCCGAACATCTCCAAGTGACAAATAAGTTGCAGCTGGACCACATTGCTAATAGTTGGCTTCAAAATCCTCAGATAATGAGCTATGGTATGCTCCTTTGGCTCAACCAAATGACACTTCATCTGTAACTGATCAAACTGCCATGTGAACTTCTCTACTGACAGAACCCTCTACTGCAGGTGGTGGAACATCGAAATCATATTCTGGCAATAATAAATTGGGAGGTATTTCTTTTGCATTGCTTTCTTCATCTTCTCCCACTTGGTAATTTTATCACTGCTTTCCCTTTTCCTCTATCTCTGTAAGTTCTCCCACCACAAAGAGTCACTTATCTTCAACTTGATAGCAACTAATTTGAACCTCTTATTCTCTGGCATATCCTTAGAATCAAAGATTCGTTCAACAAATTGAAGCCAATCAATAAAGTCTTCAAGATCCATACTTCTATCAAAATCTGGTAAATCCACTTTGATGTTGAAGTCTCTGTGCCTTTCAAATGATGTCCTCTTTGAAATTTTCCCTATGGAAGAGATTTAGATACCCCTCTCTATGCCTCTGATTCTAGATTTTGAAATGCCACAATTTGTCTTCTTCATCACTGAAATTCTCCCTATGGATGGGATTCAGATCTTCTCTGTCCCCTTCAACTTTTCAGATCTCATCGAGGGTAGCCTCCACTTTGGTCATTGCATCAATCTCCGCAAGCCTTTGTTGAAGGCTTTAGAGCTCCCGCCGTATATCTTCCCGGGTGGGATCTGGCATATATCTTCTCGGTGGCACTGTTAGGATTTGGAATTTGTGGAAGTGGAAAGCTATTTGGTGGTAGGAAAGAAAATTTTTGGTTTATAGTGGATCCTAGGAAATCCTCGGATAGGACTAGAGTTAGACCAACTCTGATACCAAATTATATTGGAGCTACTTAAAAAATCAGCAGAAATAAAGGCAAACTTTTATTAGCAACTGTATAATGGTTACAAACAACTCAAATTGAAACACGATACAACAACAACCATCTCCGACTAGGGCTGGAAGAGAAGATCCGAGGCGGCGTTGGAGTTGGCGAAGTGGCATGGGGAAAGGGAAGGGTTGAGGGGTGTAGGGTGGGTTGGAAATAGGGCTAGTGGCTGGTTTGGGGGTTGGAAGTGAGGGGCGGCAGGGAAAGGTGTAGGGAAGTAAGGGCGAGGGTGTTGGGTGATGGAGGGACGAGTTGTACAGCAAGGAGAGTGGTTGTAGAGGGTCGGCTGGATGCAGGAGGGTGGCCGGGAGGGCTGGAAAGAATTGGCGGCTGCAGGGGAAGGGAGAACAGGTTGTTGGGAGATGAATTGGAGGCTAGAGAGTAGGCTTGCGGCAGTTGAAGTGGGTGGCAGAGCAACTGGAATGATATGGGGTGGCTGGCAGCTAAGGGAGGTGAAGGAGAAGGGATAGGGAAGAGTCTAGGAGAGGATACAACACTATCTCGGAGCACGATACGGCCAAAGCACTACCCTTCGTCAGATACAACCCTAGTAAGAGAGAAAGAGCCTCCAAGGGAGAATCTGAAATAACAACATGACAAAGTATAATCCTATTTCTCCCACATAACAATAAAAGGACTCCATTATGGGAAAAACAAAAAAAGGAAAGGAAGGTAGGGGATGGGCGACAATGCCGCCCTCAAAAGTGCTGCTCAGTTCCTTTGGGACCTGGACTGACCCCTTCTTTGACCGGGTACAGGCGCTTGGGCTGATTGCCAGCTGGCTGAACCGGCTGGCTTCACGTCAATTTTCTTGTTTTAAAAAAAGGGAGTTAACTTTGAAATCTAAATTTGTAGAGAATGAGAACTCTGCTATGAGAAGAGAGAAGTCAAATATATGCAGATATAAACTTTAACTAATACACTTGGCTGGATCAATTTACAATGTGATCGTCCTTATCCTGAAACTCTAGGTTGCTGAAATGCTCTGTCATGCTTTTGCGCTTTATAAAAAAGAATGTTAACGGTTTTTGTAGGGCTTCAATTTTGCTTTGTTCGAGGTATATACATTTTACAACTTGAACTAATTTATTGTTATTTCGGAGTAGATTTTACTTTCCTGACCTTGTGATCTGAAGTTTGATTGAATGGTTTGCTATTCTGATGACTTTTTCAGCTTTCCTATTTTATTGGCCAGTCATATATTTAATTATTCGTGTGATACTAGTTTTCTTTTTTGGATCTCTAATCAATTTAATGTTTTAACTTAAACAGGCTTTTGCAGTAATTGTACATCAATTTTCATAAAGATTTGAAAAGATCCATAAGGGCTGTGTGCATTTGTACATCAATTTTCATAACGAAGCACCATAAGGGCTGGTTTATATGAATTACTAGAAACATAAAATTTAGGTAAGGATTATACCAAAATGGTGTATGTAGTCCTTCAACAAGTTTTTAACTTAAATAAAAATTTGGAAAGATTTGGAAATATTCCCTGTCACATAAATAAAGATTTGAAAAGGGCCTAAAAATATGGTGAAAAAATATCTACCCATGTTTTTAACTGGGAAAAAATTAAACTGTAAAAGAATTTTGGAAAACAAAATATTTTGCATACAATGAAAATCATCCTCAATATGTTTGATACTTTCAAATAACAATAAATTAGTGGCTATGTATATGACCACTATATTGTTGCGAAACATAGCTGTAAACACAATTAGTAAAAAAAAAATGAACTGCATAATTTCACAAGTTTAGGATAGCTTCAAAAATATCGTATCGGATATATGTGAGATCTTAAGGTGTTTGTAACATAAAAAAGACGTTAGTATTTACGTTCAAACATTTATTTTTTTTGGCATATATAGGACAGTTGATAGATAATTATCATTCTAAGAGTCGCTGGAGTGAAAATGAGATTGATTGTATTTAAGAGCACTCTCAGTGTGAAGGATTTTAATTTGAACAAAAATTGAACTTTAACTTCTCAATAGAATAGTTGAATACGAAATTAATTTTGAGTTTCTATAAGAAACATGATCATCTTTCTTGGCAATTGCAAATATTACTTTACTCAAAGAAATTAAGTCATTTCTATTTAGGCGATCATCAATTGAGCCACTTTTGGCAAGACGTTGACTTCAAACAAGATCTATTAGGTTCAAAACACCTTGAACCTGTTGTTTTGTGGACTGAGGAAATAAAACCGATCAATTAATTGTTTATTAGTTTAGCAAGACAGAAGAAAAATAGTCATCCCTAACATCATTGTTTCCAGATATTCAGGGTGAAAACAAAATGACTCTTTGATGACTGTTCATTCATTTGTGTCTTGCCAATAGATCAGCAATAAAAACAAATAAAAAATGTCTAAATCTTGAAATTTCATTTTTACATAGAAAAGTAATAATGACAGCGAGAAAGAAAAACTCATTTCGCATAAAATAAAATAAAAACAAGTTTGTATGCATAAGTCAAATCCTAAAATCTAAAATAAGTGTTCGTTGGAGCTGAAAAATCATGAAGGAACAAAGTGTTTAATGACACTGAAAACAACATGGAAACACACTAGATAAATTTAAAATACAAGAAATAACTGATTTAATGACTATTTATACAATAAAAGTTATCGGCTCTGTACTGCTTGATTAAGAAGAAATGAAACCCCATTTATGTTGCATACATCTACAACAGTAAGGTCAGACACAAATGTGTTACCAGCTGAATCATGTTTTATTTTATAATGCTTATTAGCACAAGTCGTATCAATGTTGTTACATCGACTTGGAGATAACAAATCACAGATTGTTTCATTGTATATCTCTAACATTGATATCTACAAAAAATAAAAAGAAAATAATGATCAATTTTTTAAAGTAAAAATAAAGTAGTTACAAACAACTAGATTGAATTACAAGCTCAAAATTGCACTTTGTATTTCCACCCATGGTATTTCAAGGCTTAAATAGTATCGAAGATCTTTTCCAAAGATCGTGGTATTAATCATTTTTGCTCGTGAGCTTTTGATCTGCCCATTATTGTATAAGTTTTACCTGAACTAGTTTGTCCATAGGCAAAAATGCAAACCTAAAAATGTTAAAACTTAGTTGACGTGAGAATTATTTGTAGATTCAGCTGATACTTAAGATTAGAATTAAAAAAAAAAAATCTTAACAGAGTGCATAAAATGTAGAAATAAACAAGCAACAAAGTTTATATAAGAAATCTTTTAAATGAAAGGAACCTAGATATTGTAACTAAAGGATTAGAAAAATCAACTTTTAAACTCAGAACTTTAAGCAAATGATATGAAAATCCACTATATTTATAGAACTATCATTCACCCAAAAATATTCAAAATTAAAATAAAAAGAACTAACAAACTCATCTATTTGTAGGAGAAATGATTGGTGTTAGCGAAAAGAATGACATATTCATCGAGTAATAGTGCCTATATATATTAGCATACAAGATGGTTACGACATAAATAAAAATAAACAGATAAATGAAATTGGGAGATAATAAATCTCATGCTATATACTTATCTTCACTAATAATGTTATAACAACATTTCCAATCTAGTAACACCTCTTAAAGCTTGAGCATATTGATCTATTAGCTTCACCTTGTCACATAAATAAATATTTGAAAAGGACCTAAAAATCTGGTGAAAAGATATCTACCCATGTTTTGAACTGGAAAAAAATTAAACAGAAAAAGAATTTTAGAAAGCAAAATATTTTGCATACAATGAAAATCATCCTCAATATGTTTGCAGATACATATTGAGGATGATTTTCATTGTATGCAAAATATTTTGCTTTCCAAAATTCTTTTACTGTTTAATTTTTTTCCAGTTCAAAATATGGGTAGATATCTTTTCACCAGATTTTTAGGTCCTTTTCAAATCTTTATTTATGTGACAAGGTGAAGCTAATAGATATATATCCTTAAGCTGTAAGATGTGTTACTAGATTGGAAATGTTGTTAGAATATTATTAGTGAAGGTAAGTATATAACATGAGATTTATTATCTCTCAATTTTATTTATCCGTTTATTTTTATTTCTGTCGTAACCATCTTGTATACTAATATATATATGCACTATTACTCGATGAATATGTCATTCTTTTCGCTAACACAAATCATTTCTCCTACAAATCGATGGGTTTGTTAGTTCTTTTTATTTTATTTTTGTATATTTTTTGGGTCAATGATAGTTCTATAAATATGGTGGATTTTCATATCATTTGCTTAAAGTTCTGAGTTTAAAAGTTGATTTTTCTAATCCTTTAGTTACAATATCCTGGTTCCTTTCTTTTAAAAGATCTCTTATATAAACTTTGTTGCTTGTTTATTTCTAGATTTTATGCGCTCTGCTAAGGTTTTTTTTATTTTTTTATTTTTTTATTTTTTATTTTTAATTCTAATCTTAAGTATCAGTTGAATCTACAAACGTTTCTCAAGTCAACTAAGTTTTAACATTTTTAGGTTTGCATTTTTGCCTATGGACAAACCGGTTCAGGTAAAACTTAATACTATAATGGGCAGACCAGAAGCTCACGAGCAAAAAAGATTAATACCACGATCTCTGGAAAAGACCTTCGATACTATTCAAGCCTTGAAATGTCATGGGTGGAAATACAAAGTGCAGGTTTGATCTTGTAATTCAATTTAGTTGTTTGTAACTACTTTATTTTTACTATAAAAATTGATCATTCTTTTCTTTTTATTTTTGTAGGTATCAATGTTGGAGATATACAATGAAACAATCTGTGATTTGTTATCTCCAAGTCGATGTAACAACATTGATACGACTCGTGTTAATAAACAATATAAATAAAACATGATTCGACTGGTAGCACATTTGTGTCTGACCTTACTGTGGTAGATGTATGCAACATAAATGAAGTCTCTTTTCTTCTTAATCAAGCAGTACAGAGCCGATAACTTTTATTGTATAAACATAGTCATTAACTCAATTTTTTCTTGTATTTTAAATTTATCTAGTGTGTTTTCATGTTGTTTTCAGTGTCATTAAACACTTTGTTCCTTCATGATTTTTCAGCTTCAGCGGACACTGATTTTAGATGTTAAGATTTGACTTATGCATACAAACATGTTTTATTTTATTTTATGCTAAATGAGTTTTTCTTTCTCGCTGTCATTATTATTTTATTATGTAAAAATGAAATTTTAAGATTTAAACATTTTTTATTTGTTTTTGTTACCAGGTCTATTGGCAAGACAAATGAATGAACAGTCATCAAAGAGTCATTTTATTTTCACCCTAAGAATATCTGGAAACAATGATGTGAGTGGTGACTATTTTTCTTCTGTCTTGCTAAACTAATAAACAATTAATTAATCGGTTTTATTTTCTCAATCCACAGAACAATAGGTTCAAGGTGTTTTGAACCTAATAGATCTTGCTGGAAGTCAACATCTTGCCAAAAGTGGCTCAATTGGTGATCGCCTAAAGGAAACTCAAGTGAAATTTTGCTTGTTTATTATGTTATTTTTTCTCTTTTGGGTGGATTTGTAATAATTTCTTTTATTTTTTGTTTTAGGCGATCAATAAAAGCTTATCATCTTTAAGTGATGTAATATTTACAATTGTCAAGAAATATAATCATGTTTCTTATAGAATTTCAAAATTGACGTACTTTCTTCAAGTAAGTATGAATATTTTAATTTCTTACAGCCCAATTTAGTCAAGTGTGATGTAGTATGTCTATGTGCTAATATCAATGTCTTTGTGGTTAATATTTTTTCTTTGGAAAATAGTTCGGAAAAAAATAATGTAATTTATTAGTTTTAATTATCATTTGTATTTTTTTTGTCCTTACTATAACTATTTATGTGATTCAAATCTTTTCTTGAGGGTGATTCAAAAACATTGATGTTTGTCAACATTTCCCCCGAAGCTTCATCGGTCGGGGAATCTATCTGCTCTCTTCAGTTTGCTGCTCATGTCAATTCCTGCGAGATTGGGGTACCTTGCTGCCACAGACAAACGAGGCCATTGGATTCCGGATTAAGCCATGTAGGAGGACAATACTTTCACATAACAAAATTTTTTTTTGCAGTAGATATAACAACAATGTATCATTTAGTAAGGATTTCTCTCTTTCTACCAATTCATGGAATTGTATGCTATAGATTTGGATGTGATCATTTGTGATAAGCTTGTAAGTAAGGAGTCTTACTTTATAGTCTACATACTTATTTTTTTTATTTAGATTTGTACTAAACAGAAATGTCATGTATTGATCAGTGTGCTCAATCTAACAGATTAGTTTATTGATTTGTTTTTTTATACTTGATAAAAGATTGACACCAGCATGAATTTTAATATTTGATATTTATTTATTTATTGGTAATTTTAATTACATTAGTTTATTTTAAAACATTGACTCATGAATTTAATTTATTACCTTTAATCTCTAAATCAAACGTCAGAGGTTCAAATAAGTTGTCATACAAACTCACGCGTTTTTTGCCTTATACACTGTTTCTTTTCGAAATAACATGCATCTGTAGTGCTAACTGCCACTTAACAAGAGCAATTTATATATATATTTTTTCTATGAGCCAAATAAATTAATAGATGAATGATCGTGGATAATATTATACACAAAACCAGACACAAAAAGCCTAATGGATACATATATCTCAATTTCATGAAGTGGCTATAAGGAAATTCAAAATAAATTCAGGCTTATAGAATCCTTAAATAGCTATCGATTATGGACATAGTTGATGACCTGTATCCATAGCCAAAAAGATTGTAGTGATTCAGATAATGATAGAGCTTGTAAATTTCCCTCCTGTTCTTAAAACCAGTCTGTTTTGACATCACCTCAAAGTAGGAACTGTAAAATGATCCACCAAATCCAGCACACCATGAAATTCCAAATTGAGCTTCGTTGTGTCCATGGTAACATGCTGGATCTCATATGACAAGCTCTCCATTCTTATCGGAGCTTATATTCCCACTCCAAAGGTCCCAGTGAAGTAAGCGAGGGTTCAATAGCAATGCACATAAGCGACTTCATATTCTTGATTAATTGTTGACCTTTCTCATTGATCTCGGTGTCTCGAAACCGTTTGAAAGCTAGCTTCGGTTGATAGCTCAATCTATGCTCGGAGGAAAACTCTACCCGATTTGAAGACCAAGTGTTTATGCGGGAGTGCTGCTGATGGCATTATCAACATCGAACCCAAAGCCCTTATCTAACTTCCCGGCTTTATGCATTTCAGCTAGCCTTCTTCGTAGAACCGATCGATTTCCTCTAGATGATCCAAACTGAACAAATTCCATGATGTTAAAAGAACCACCGTTTGGTAAAGGTCCAAACTTAAATGCCTCAGGAACCCGAATTGATTTTGTGTTATACATTGCATTCAAACCAATAGCCTCTCCTTCAAACATTGAAGGTCCAATTTTCCTGTTAGTTTTGACAAAGAAGGAACCATTATCAATATCATATCGGCTTGCATGATTGATGCATCCGCCACCAATTGGATTGATTCTTGTAATTAAAATATTTGTGACAATGTTTACAAAAATAGCTTTTGTAAGGTATTTTGGATTGATTCTTGTAATTAAAATATTTGTGACAATGTTTACAAAAATAGCTTTTGTAAGGTATTTTGGATTGATTCTTGTAATTAAAATATTTGTGACAATGTTTACAAAAATAGCTTTTGTAAGGTATTTTGGAGTAAGTTTTTCTTATAGTTGACATAATTCTAATTGGTTATATATATATATATATATATATTAAAAAATAAATGAAGAATGATTTGAAGGATTTATAAAATTAGGTGGAGAGTTTAAAATTAGGAAAGCGGATGGTTGAGTATTAGATATTTAATTGTAGTATATGTTGTATTGTTCGATAAAATTAAATAATGCAATGGTGTATCATATTTAAATATTTAACGTATATTATATAGAATAATGAAAGTATTAAGTCCCCCCTAGCTGTTGTAATTTCTATCAAAAGTTTGATTATAATCTAATTGATGTTTTAATCTCATCTTTTGTAAGCTTTACCAGGTTACCCACTTATTTTTTGGAGTAATTTTTATTCCATTTCATTAGTGATTAGCCATTAATTGGCCTTCAAAGAACCGGATTGGTAAAACTCAATAAGGATGTTTGCATATACCTGAGTTATCCTGCCCACTGAAATTTCATTTTTGTATTGTTCTACGCCATTGCTGGTTTCTACTTACTCATTATCAAATCACCAGATATTTAGTTAAAAAATATCTTTAGAATTTAAGGACATACTCATATTAGGTGCAGTAAAGTAAAGGACGAATTCATAACTTTAGTTCTCCATCCTTACCCGGGAATTTCATCACCAGTTTCCTTACAGAAAGCTGTGTGGCTGTCAAAAATCACTTTCATATGATCCTTGTGCACATGAGTGAGTTGATCGTCCTATGGAGAATTCCCACGAATATTCCCAAGCACTTTGGGCTCAACGACAACATTCTGTTGGGCGAATTGATCAAAGGAAGACTTTCACACCCTAAAAGTGAGCTGAAGTATAAAATCAATTCATCTTCATGAATATCATCACTAAATTAATCATACGCACTTGATTTTAAAAAATGTAGTACCAACTTAACCTTCTAATCCTAACTTAACATGTGCAGGAATAAACAAGAGACTTATCCATTTGAATTCATATAACACGATTTCAAGGGGTGCATGTTCTATAATAGGATGAGAAGAAGTTACTTGTTCAGTCGACTTCGGTTTTTCGTCGATCCTAACGTTCTTTTTCTTCTTTTTCTTTGAACTACCATCCTTCTTTTGCTTACCGAACAAAGTAGCAATTAGGCTCGCTAGAGAGATATTTATCTTCTCAGCAGGGACAACCATTTTCTGTAGAAAGATTATAGCCAACACTAAAACAGAGGATTAGAGGAAGGTGTGATCTAATAAATAAGAGGAAGAAATGAAGTGTTCCATCCTTATTTGTAAAAATGACATAGGCACGAAAAAATGTAAGTCAAATACACATTAACATCGAGAGCGGGATAACACACTATTAAATTGATTTATTTATAGTTAATAAATATTTTTTTCTTTATTCTTTGTTAAGTCTCACTCTGTAATCATTTTACTATTAATCAATCCCTCAGAGTTTTCTCTTTACTTCCATCTCTCATTCCAATTCGATCAATTCATCTTACCAAATTCAAACTTTTCTCGCTAACTTTCGCAGAATGGAATTATTTGAAACCTCAAATTCAGATTCAAAATCAACAATTTCAACTTAAATGAATTCACACATAAACTAAACCAAAATTCCAAACTCTAAATTAAAAATAAAATTCCAAACTTCAAATTCAAAACAAACTTTCAAACTTCAAATTCCAAAATCCAAATCTTTAACTCAAATCTTGAAATTTTCAATCTTAAGCTCTAAATCAAATCAGACTGTGTCCCCCTTCAGAATGAGGAATTTTGAATTCTTTGCTTCATTTTGAAGGAGTTCACAATTCCTCCCCAGCGAGAGTCCGGTAGACTTCCATAGTGAAAATCCACCAGATACTCCCCAGCGGGAACTTTCTTCGCTCTCTCTGTTTATCCTGAGAGAGTTGTTTTTGACGTCTGTGGTGGTTCAGTTGACCACTTCGGTCAACGCCAATACGCGCGGTGTGGTCCTTTAGCACACCACACCTATTGGGGGTCCATTTATTGACCTCATTTTTGATGAGGTCTGATCTCTCTCCTTAGTGCTTAGGATCTAGCCATAGGTTTTCCCTTTGACTATCCTAGAGGACTAGAAATGAAAAGATGTTCTGGACTCGTCCTAAGCACTTTCTCAATATGATGGGGTGTTTTAGAAGAACAATTGAACTTAATTGTTCTTTGATGAAAAAAATCATCTTCAACAAAACACAAGAACACTAGACGTCGTAGAATTAGCTAGCGATAGGATTAGGATTTTGGTAGGCAATCAGAACCTTCCCTTAGCTTTACCTAGGTACTTGTTGCAAATATTTAAATGCTCTGACATGTGTTTTAAGTGCGGTAGGGAATGATGAGAAGATCCACCAGGTACGCTTTTATTTTATTGCGATTTATTTACTCGCACTGTACTTTACTTACTCTTGCATGTTAGAGCAACGATGTCACCTCGCATGAAAGCTGAAACTTTTAGGATAGCCGCAAAATTGAAACCCAAAATTAAATTAAAATCAACACGAAGATAAAATTCATCGCCACGACATTCAAAAGATAAAACGATTCAAAATTTAATCACAAACGAGCAACAAAACTATAACTACTGACTAAATTAAAACGTCTCGTTGGATGATCGGGAATCCCTTGGATGATGTAACCCGCGTGTTGCTAACGAGATTTCCGCGATGCTAAATGAAAGTGTGGAACTCATTCGGTTGAGTTTAGCGAATTCATTTGAACTTAGCCGAATCCGATGAAAATAGCGGTGTTGGGATAACGGAGCCGTGGGATCTTAATCGGTTACCGCATGATCAACTTTAAGATTTGTTTTAATTAAAATACTAAGCCATCTCGATTTTCAACTTTTCTAAGCCAAAACACTTCTCTCATCTCTTGATTGTCAGCTTTCTAAAACTAAACGCTACTGCGACAACGAGAGCTTGGAACCTATGACGTCATAGAGTCGACTAGCGGTAGAATTAAGATTTTGGTAGACAACCGAACCTTCCACTTAGCTTTACCTAGGTACTTGTTGCAAATATTTAAATGCTCGACATGTGTTTTAAGTGCGTAGGGAATGACGAGAAGATCCACCGGTACGCTTTTATTTTATTGCGATTTATTTACATCGCACCGTACTTTACTTCTCTTGCATGTTAGACAACAATGTCACCCTGCATGAAAGTTGAAACCTTTAGGATAGCCACATAGCCGAAACCCGAAATTAAATTAAAATCAACACAAGATAAAATTCATCGTCACAACATTCAAAAGATAAAACAACTCAAAATTTAATCACAAACAGAACAACAAAACTATAACTACAACTAAATTAAAACGTCTCATTGGATGATTGGGAATCCCTTGGATGATGTAACCCGCGTGTTGCTAACGAGATTTCCCACGGTCTAAATGAAAGTGCGGAACTCATTCAGTTGAGTTTAGCAAATTCATTTGGGCTAGCCGAATCCGATGAAAATAGCGGTGTCGGAATGACGGAGCCGTGTGATCTTAATCGGTTCTCGCTTAATCGAACTTTAAGATTTGTTTTAATTAAAATACTTAAGCCATCTCGATTTTCAACTTTTCTAAGCCAAAACAACCTATCATCTCTTGATTGTCGGCTTTCTAAAAGCTAAACGCCTGCAACAACAAGGAGCTTGGAACATAACAGACAACACGACCATCTTCGTCAGCAAAACTTGAGTCTACTCCAGCAAAACCTTTTCTAGTTTTAAATAACCAAGCCATAGGATTTCGAGGTAGTTCGCTTAGTGCAACATAAATCCTCAACTTTTTGTTAGGCATTTGTATAAGCATATTATGCAAATTAAGCCATAACCGGTCTTAATACTACGAGGTAGTCGTTTGGTACGACATAATCCCTCATATCTTCAAGGCTATTTGTATGATTATATCATACAAATATAAGTCCTAATTAACTAAAATTGACAGGATTGAAACATTAAATGATTATTTCAAATTGAAGCCAAACCATAGGATAGTTGGGAAGTCACCGAAGTTCACTTCGGATTCGTGGCATCCCCTACTTCTCTATTGGATTCCCAAAATAAACTGTTCCGAATTTGAGTTATTCCCTATTGAAATTTTCAAAATCCAATTTGTTTGAAACCTTAAACTTTGAAATTCTGGAGAGCAAAACTACTGATCATTATCGAGAGTTTTCTTAAATGATTCCCGTCATTTAAGATGTAATTAATTATAGGGGCTTGCTCTTATAGGAAACTTTAAGAACTCAGGTAATATAAACCCTGCTTAATTCATTATGCATAGAATAACATACCAAAATTTCAAGTTATGGTGAAGCTCCTACATGCATGAAGAATTGAAAGATTGAAAATACTATTTAATTAAATAAAAATAAAATATGCATCAAATAAATATGAAATTAATGTCACATTATTCTCCTCGTCCAGTGAGCAAGAGGATATTTTTATTTTATTTTTTTGAGTTTTCTAGGCAAAGTTATGATTTTTTGAAGTTTTGTGTCAAAAATAGATTTAAAAAATCAATTTCCCGCTCAAAGGACACGTGTCGCGCTGCTACTGGCTAGCGTGGTTCTGTTTGGGGGCCTGTTCACGGACGAAGCTCTTGTCCTCCTCCATCAAGGCTGTCTGTCTGATACACACGAGATCAGACGGCTGCTGCTCTCTCCAACTGCCATTCACCTAAAACCGTCCACCTTCAAACCTTGATATCTCACTCGTTTCTCAACGAAATCGAGTGAATTTTTTTTTTAAATGATTTTCTAATCGAGTAGCACACATATATACGGTGATGATATACTTAAAGCATGTGAATATTTGCAGAAAATTAAAATAACCTCGGTTGGAGGAGAAAAAATTTGATACCTTGGTCCAAGAAGTGAGGCCTCAATTGGAAATGGTTTGATTGAGCTTAGGAGTGCTTGGAGAAACTTTGGAAACAATTTGGCAGGGTCTCCCCAAGGTAATTTTCATCTCTTCTCTTTTGTCCATGAGAGGTGAGTTTAAATAGAGGAGCTTATGGGTGACTATGGGGGTTGGCTTGGTTCATTCACCAAGGCTTTTTGGTTGAGAAAAGCTCACTTGATCCAGCTTTATCTTGGTGCAATCAAATGGGTTATGCCATGTGTAAAGGCATGGATTTAAGTGGTAGGGGTTTAAGGGCCATTTTTTGGTCAATTTGAGTCAAAGCATGGATTTGGCTTGGTGCACCCTCCCATGGTTTGATTTGGGCTGAAAAGGATGATTTGGGCCAGCCAAAAGAAATGGAGAAGTCCCCATCCCAAGTACTTGTGTCAATTTTGGGTTAAGGTGTGTCATGGAAAGGGTTAAAAGTGCTTAAACATGGCTTAGGAAAGAGGCTTACTCCCTTGCTATTTAAGGTTTGGTGATGTGTAAAGAGCTTACATGACTCACATATGGCTTGACACAAGCTTCATGGCTCACATTTGGCTCCTCCATGGCTCACCTTTGGCTTGGGAGCTTTCATGAAAGGGGATTTTGAAATATTTTGGATTTTTGGTGAAAATTGTCAAGATTCTTGATTTGGAATAATTTGATGATGAATTTGGAACCTTAGGCAAATCATTTAATCAAATGGATGATGAATTGATAATTGGCATGTGGGCTTTTGAGTGGATTTGGGCTAATTGAAGTGATTTAGCTCATGGGCTTGATTTTGGGCATTTAAATTTGGGGTGAACTTGAGCTTGATTTTGGGCATTTAAATTTGGGGTGAACTTGAGCTTGATTTTGGGCATTTAAATTTGGGGTGAACTTGGGCGAGTTTGGGTTAGATTTGGGTCAAAATTTGGGCTAAGTGAATGTTGAGTTTGGTTTAGGAAAGTGTTATGAAAGTTTGGAAAAGATTTGGAGTGATTTTGAATTGAATTGGATGATCAATTTGGTGGATTTGGACATAGGGTCAATTTTGAGCTTTAAAGGCAAATTTGAAATTTTTTTATCAAATTGGGTTAAATTGACAAAATTGGGGTATGTGGTAGTTGAACAGAATGATGTGGAGAATATTTTGGAATTTTTGGGATTTTTTGGGACTTTTTGGAATTTTTGAAATTTTTGGCTATGAAGGGCATTTTGGTAATTTTGGCGGGTTTGGGAGTAAGTGGTCAAAAGGCTAAACTAAAGGCTCGAGATGGTTTAGAAAGAAATTTGGAGTCAAACAAAAGTGTCTGGGGTCATTTTTGATTTATGTGGAATGTTTTATGAATCGCGGAGCATTTTTTAAGTATCGGCTATTTTGGTCGCGAGGGGCCCAAAGATAGATCGGAATTTGGCATGTTTACAGTCAAACTTCTCAGTTTGACAAGAGGAACGCTCTGGAATGATTTTTTTGAGCCCGGTTGACTGTGAAGTTTTGAGTTTCCGGGGGGCAATTTGGTAATTTTGGGATAGTTTAGGGGTCGGCTGTTAAAAGTTAAAATTTTGGAAAAAATGAAGATTGATTAGATGTGAGTAAAATGAAACCATTTTGGTTGAACCATAAAGCCATGTTAATCTCACAAGAGCCATGAGAGGACTCATTTTAGGCACTTGATATGTTGTTCGTAACCCTCTAAGCCAGGGGCTTAGGGGTTGAGGTCCATCCATATGAGTTTCCTACATGAGTCAGGAAACCAAGTTGGGTAAGAGTGGTTTTAGGGTTTGGAATGCGTGTGAGAGTGTAGTGTGTGCAAGTTGACCCAACCAAGACCAGACCACCTGGGGCTGTCCTAAGGCTTGACCATCCTATAGGAACTCATCCTTGTCTTCCTACACATTGGTCCTAACCTTTTAAGTAATTTGGAGGTTGATGACCATCCATGTAGGATTCTAAAGAGAGTTTAGATTTGGTTTGAATTTCTAAATGGTGGGTTCCATTTCTAGTTCTCTAGGATAGTCAAAGGGAAAATCTATGGCTAGATCCTAAGCATTAAGGAGAGATATCAGACCTCACCAAAAATGAGGTCAATAAATGGACCCCCAATAGGTGTGGTGTGCTAAAGGAGCACACCGCGCGTATTGGCGTTGACCGAAGTGATCAACTGAACCAACACACAGACGTCAAAAACAACTCTCTCAGGATAAACAAAGAGAGCGAAGAAAGTTCCCGCTGGGGAGTATCTGGTGGATTTTCACTATGGAAGTCTACGGACTCTCGGCAGGGAGGAATTGTGAACTCCTTCAAAATGAAGCAAAGAATTCAAAATTCCTCATTCTGAAGGAGGACACAGTCTGATTTGATTTAGAGCTTAAGATTGAAAATTTCAAGATTTGAGTTAAAGATTTGAAGTTTGAAAGTTTGTTTTGAATTTGAAGTTTGGAATTTTATTTTGAATTTAGAGTTTGGAATTTTGGTTTAGTTTATGTGTGATTTCATTTAAGTTGAAAATGTTGATTTTGAATTTGAGGTTTCAAATAATTCCATTCTGCGAAAGTTCGCGAGAAAAGTTTGAATTTGGTAAGATGAATTGATCGAATTGTAATGAGAGATGGAAGTAAAGAGAAAACTCTGAGGGACTGATTAATAGTAAAATGATTACAGAGTGAGACTTAACAAAATTTTCCTCCTCCATATTCCAAGGATGTCTTCCCTATTCATATGTTTGGGTCCAACATTAGGGTACACAACATAATTGACTATAAGTAGACGTGTATAGTCTAATCATTTGTCCATTTGAAGATCTATTTGACGCCTACCGAGTTCATGAATTAGCATTGTCTGCCAAGTTAAATTCATGTTTTCTAGTCCTAAAAGAAGTCAAATTACTATTCGGCCTTTGCAGAACTCAATAAATGATGAATGAGTCTGAAAAGTTCCAATAAGGCTGAAGCATTGCCTTAATTTTAGTTTAAATCTTAGCTTGGGGTGGATTGAAAAAATTATGTTATATACTTTTTGTCATTTGATTCTCTTAATTATTTGTTAACTTAAAAAAGAATAAAGAAAAAATATTCATTAGTTATAAATAAATCATTTTAATAGTGCGTTATCCCGCTCTCGATGTTAATGTGTATTTGACTTACATTTTTTCGTGCCTATGTCACTTTTACAAATAAGGATGGAAGATTTCATTTCTTCCTCTTATTTATTAGATCACACCTTCCTCTAATCCTCTGTTTTAGTGTTGACTATAATCTTTCTACAGAAAATGGTTGTCCCTGCTGAGAAGATAAATATCTCTCTAGCAGGCCTAGTTGCTACTTTGTTTGGTAAGCAAAAGAAGAATGGTAGTTCAAAGAAAAAAAAAGAAAAAGAACATTAGTATTGACGAAAAAAACTGAAGTTGACAAGACAGTAGCTTCTTTTCATCCTATTATAGAACACGCACCCCTTGAAATCGTGTTATAAGAATTCAAATGGATAAGTTTCTTGTTTATTCCTGCACATATTAAGTTAGGATTACAAGGTTAAGTTGGTACTACATTTTTAAAAATCAGGTTCGTATGATTAATTTAGTGAAGATATTCATGAAGATGAATTGATTTTATACTTCAGCTCACTTTTAGGGTGTGAAAGTCCTCCTTTGATCAATTCGCCCAACAGAATGTTGTCGTTGAGACCAACGTGCTTGGGAATATTCGTGGGAATTCTCCACAGGACGATCAACTCACTCATGTGCCTAAGGATCATATGAAAGTGATTTTTTGACAGCCACACACAGCTTTCTGTAAGAAAACTGGTGCTGAATTTCCCGCGTAAGGATGGAGAACTAAAGTTATGAACGCGGCATTTACTTCACTGCACCTAATATGAGTATGTCCTTAAATTCTAAAGATATTTTTTAACTAAATATCTGGTGATTTAATAATGAGCAAGTAGAAATCAACAATGGCGTAGAACAATATAAAAATGAAATTTCAGTGAGCACGATAACTCAGGTATATGCAAACATCCTTATTAGGTTTTACCAATCCAGTTGTTTGAAGGCCAATTAATGGCTAATCACTAATGAAATGGAATAAAAATTACTCCAAGCAATAAGTGAGTAACCTGGTAAAGCTTACAAAAGATGAGATTAAGACAACAATTAGATTATAATCTAACTTTTGATAGAAATTACAACAGCTGAGGGGGGACTTAATACTTTCATTATTCTATATAATATACGCTAAATATTTAAATATGATACACCATTGCATCATTTAATTTTATCGAACAATACAACATATACTACTATTAAATATCCAATACTCAACCATCCGCTTTCCTAATTTTAAACCCTCCACCTAATTTTCAATAAATCCTTCTTATCATTCTTCATTTATTTTTTTTAATATATATATATAAACCAATTAGAATTATGTCAACTATAAGAAAAACTTACTCCAAAATAACTTACAAAAGCTATTTTTGTAAACATTGTCACAAATATTTTAATTATAAGAATCAATCCAATTGGCGGCGGATGCATCAATCATGCAAGCTGATATGATACTGATAATGGTTCCTTCTTTGTCAAAACTAACAGGAAAATTGGACCTTCAATGTTTGAAGGAGAGGCTATTGGTTTGAATGCAATGTATAACACAAAATCAATTGGGGTTCCTGAGGCATTTAAGTTTGGACCTTTACCAAACGGTGGTTCTTTTAACATCATGAAATTTGTTCAGTTTGGATCATCTAGAGGAAATCAGTCGGTTCTAAGAAGAAGGCTAGCTGAAATGCATAAAGCCGGGAAGTTAGATAAGGGCTTTGGGTTTGATGTTGATAATACCATTGGCAGCACTCCCCAGATAAACACTTGGTCTTCAAATTGGGTAGAGTTTTTCTCTGAGCATAGATTGAGCTATCAACTGAAGCTAGCTTTGAAACGGTTTGGAGACACTGAGATCAATGAGAAAGGTCAACAATTAATCAAGAATATGAAGCCGCTTTTTGTAGGCATTGCTATTGAACCCTGCTTACTTCATGGGGACCTTTGGAGTGGGAATATAAGCTCCGATAAGAATGGAGAGCTTGTCATATGAGATCCAGCATGTTACCATGGACACAACGAAGCTGAATTTGGAATTTCATGGTGTGCTGGATTTGGTGGATCATTTTACAGTTCCTACTTTGAGGTAATGCCAAAACAGGCTGGTTTCAAGAACAGAAGGGAAATTTACAAGCTCTATCATTATCTGATTCACTACAATCTTTTTGGCTATGGATACAGGTCATCAACTATGTCCATAATTGATAGCTATCTAAGGATTCTATAAGCCTGAATTTATTTTGAATTTCCTTATAACCACTTCATGAAATTGAGATATATGTATGAATTAGGTTTTTTGTGTCTGGTTTTGTGTATAATATTATCCACGATCATTCATCTATTAATTTATTTGGCTCATAGAAAATGTATATATATAAATTGCTCTTGCTAAGTGGCAGTTAGCACTACAGATGCATGTTATTTCTAAAAGAAACAGTGTATAAGGCAGAAAACGCGTGAGTTTGTATGACAACTTATTTGAACATCTGACGTTTGATTTAGGGATTAAAGGTAATAAATTAAATTCATGAGTCAATGTTTTAAAATAAACTAATGTAATTAAATTACCAATAAATAAATAAATATCAAATAGTAAAATTCATGCTGGTGTCAATCTTATATCAAGTATAAAAAACAAATCAATAAACTAATCTGTTAGATTGAGCACACTGATCAATACATTTCTGTTTAGTACAAATCTAAATAAAAAGAGCAAGTATGTAGGTTATAAAGAGAGAATTCTTACTTACAAGCTTATCACAAATGATCACATCCAAATCTATAGCATACATTTCCATGAATTGGTAGAAAGAGAGAAATCCTTACTAAATGATACATTGTTGTTATATCTACTGCAAAAAAAACTTTTGTTATGTGAAAGTATTGTCCTCATCCATGGCTTAATCTGGAATCCAATGGCCTCGTTTGTCTGTGGCAGCAAGGTACCCCAATCTCGCAGGAATTGACATGAGCAGCAAACTGAAGAGAGCAGATAGATTCCCCGATCGATGAAGTTTCGGGGGAAATGTTGACAAACGTTAATGTTCTTGAATCACCCTCTAGAAAAGATTTGAATCACCAAAATAGTTATAGTAAGGACAAAGAAAATAAAAATGTTAATTAAAACTAATAAATTACATTGTTTTTTTCTGAACTATTTTCCAAAGAAAAAATATTAACCACAAAGACATTGATATTAGCACATAGACATACTACATCACACTTGACTAAATTGGGCTGCAAGAAATTAAAATATTCATACTTACTTGAAGAAAGTACGTCAATTTTGAAATTCTATAAGAAACATGATTATCTTTCTTGACAATTGTAAATATTACATCACTTAAAGATGATAAGCTTTTATTGATCGCCTAAAACAAAAAATAAAAGAAATTATTACAAATCCACCCAAAAGAGAAAAAATAGCATAATAAACAAGCAAAATCTCACTTGAGTTTCCTTTAGGCGATCACCAATAGAGTCACTTTTGGCAAGACGTTGACTTCCAGCAAGATCTATTAGGTTCAAAACACCTTGAACCTTTGTTTCTGTGGACTGAAGAAATAAAACCGATCAATTAATTGTTTATTAGTTTAGAAAGACAGAAGAAAAATAGTCACCACTCACATCATTGTTTCCAGATAATCTTAGGGTGAAAATAAAATGACTCTTTGATGACTGTTCATTCATTTGTCTTGCCAATAGACCTGGCAACAAAAACAAATAAAAAATGTTTAAATCTTAAAATTTTATTTTTGCATAGAAAAATAATAATGACAGCGAGAAAGAAAAACTCATTTAGCATAAAATAAAATAAAACATGTTTGTATGCATAAGTCAAATCCTAACATCTAAAATCAGTGTCCGCTGAAGCTGAAAAATCATGAAGGAACAAAGTGTTTAATGACACTGAAAACAACTGGTAACACATTTGTGTCTGACCTTACTGTGGTAGATGTATGCAGCATAAATGAAGTCTCTTTTCTTCTTAATCAAGTAGTACAGAGCCGATAACTTTTATTGTATAAACATAGTCATTAACTCAGTTCTTTCTTGTATTTTAAATTTATCTAGCAACATGAAAACACACTAGATAAATTTAAAATATAAGAAAGAACTGAGTTAATGACTATGTTTATACAATAAAAGTTATCGGCCTTGTTCTACTTGATTAAGAAGAAAAGAGACTTCATTTATGTTGCATACATCTACCACAGTAAGGTCAGACACAAATGTGTTACCACAGTAAGAAAAATCATGCTGCATACATCTAAAATCATGTTTTATTTTATACTGCTTATTACCACGAGTCGTATCAATGTTGTTACATCGACTTGGAGATAACAAATCACGGATTGTTTCATTGTATATCTCCAACATTGATACCTACAAAAATAAAAAGAAAAGAATGATCAATTTTTATAGTAAAAATAAAGTAGTTACAAACAACTAAATTGAATTACAAGATCAAACCTGCACTTTGTATTTCCACCCATGATATTTCGAGGCTTGAATAGTATCGAAGATCTTTTCCAGAGATCGTGGTATTAATCCTTTTTGCTTGTGAGCTTCTGGTCTGCCCATTATAGTATTAAGTTTTACCTGAACCAGTTTGTCCATAGGCAAAAATGCAAACCTAAAAATGTTAAAACTTAGTTGACTTGAGAAATGTTTGTAGATTCAGCTGATACTTAAGATTAGAATTAAAAATAAAAATTAAAAAGTTAAAAAAGTTGACCATAAGCTCCACACTTTCATTTTGGCCTTCTCATTTTGGTGGAAGGCCAAAATGAACTCCCTTTTCTCGTAGAAGGTAATTTTGGCGGAAGGCCGGCTTATTTCTCCCAGGCGGTGGATGTTCGGCTGTGTTTCATTCTACGAACGGAACTCCGAGGCGGAAGGTCGGCTAAAGTAGTCTCCCAGGTTGGGATCTGGATTATATATATATATATTTTTATTTTCATCAAATTCTAAATGGTTTGATCTCAATCTCTCTCGCAGGCGGAAGGTCGGCTGTATTTCAAAGATGATGGGCCCGGTGGCCTTCACACTAGCACGCACTCCTGGATTGTCTGAAATCTCCAAAAATATTGAAGGTGAATCGAGCGAAAAAGTTGAAAAATTGAAGCTCAAAGCGTGATCCCTGGTAGTACTCCTGTTTTTTATTATTTACCTAGAGTTTACTTTTGAATTCATTTGCTTATGACTAATACTTTTTTTCTTTTATAGTTGCATTACTTATCATTATTTGATATATTTTTATAGAAAAAATTTAAATTGTTGCGCCACAATGAAAAAGAATTAAAAGAAAGCCTAGATTGGTGCATGAAGCACATAAATAAATATCATGATAAGGAGGAGAATCTTTGTGGTGTGCGGATATGATACATTTTAAAATTTTTTTTATTTTAATTTTTTTAAACAAAATTTGTTATTTCAGTAATGTCTTTTGAGATGTTTACTTTCTTATCTTGCTTCTTTTTTGTCCTCTCAAAATAAAACAAGTAAGCATAGAAAGGAGTACAGGAAGGAAGTAGATTGTCTTAGAGGTGAATTGCAACAAGTCAGAGTAGATCGTGATCACCAACTAGAACACATGAATGTGGAGCTCTAACAAAGGCTTATGCGCTTGAGGTTTACCCTTTTACCTTTTTATGGGGCATTTTAGTTTTCTTTTACTTTTTTACTTTCTCATATTTTCTTATGTCTTATTATGTTTCACCAGGAGATCTGTTCTTTTCAGCAAGATCAATAAAAAAGTTTACACTATTAGTTAACGATTCTAAATGAGAAGTTTAAGGTTTGAAGTTTCAACAACAATTTCGGATATATTTTATGTAGTCATTATTTTTTGTTTGTGTTAATGTTTATTGTTAGCATAACTTTGACTGCTTTAATCTGCATTCACAATTTTTATATATACAGAAGACTGAGTTTGTAACAATCGAATTGATGAAGAAAATCAAGCTTAAAAAAAATGGTTGATGACTTGCAAATTCGTGTCACTTCTTTAAAGTGTGTACTTGTTGAATGAGAGAAACTACGGAAAAAGCTACATAACACCATTTTTGTATGTTTCTTAACTAAATTTTATGCTTCTATTAATTCATATAATTGTTTTATTTGGCTTTGTGTTTACAGGAATTGAAAGGGAACATTCGAATTTTTTGTTAGGTAAAACCTACTTTACCCACTATTGATTGTAGTGGAGATGATTGAATAGTTGTATCCTATCCGATGGGTGTTAAATCTCTTGGACATGGGATTTTATGCATAATGGTGAGTTTTCTTTTTCTATTTTTTGTAAGCAATATTTTTTTCTAAAGTATTCTCTTGGACAAGAAATTAACTATAAAATTTGAATATTCATTATTAATTTTCTTTTGTTTTGATCAGCTCAAAACTATTCAATTACGTTTGACAAAGTATTTAGTTATGACTCTTCTCCAGCGGAAGTGTTTTATGAAATCTCACAGCTTGTGCAAAGTGCACTTGATGGATATAAGGTAAGTTCAGCTTCTTTATGCTCTTTTTAGCTGCATTTATATTTTTTGTTTTACTTCTTTTTGGTGGATTTGTTGTGAGGGTGTCATATGCTAAAACAAATTATGAGTGATATGTGTATAAAACAACTTTGTTAGATTAGATTCAATGATTTTGATTTTTCTTTAAAGCTACTTGAGTAAATAGAGAATTGCATATTTAGGAGAATTGGATACTAAATTTAGAGGTTTGAGTTTTAATTTGAAGGCATTGCTTTATGCACATATCACTCGTATCTGCATTTGTATGAGTGCGTCTTTGTATGAGTGCATCGACTGGCGCTCCAGTTGTAACTCATTCTTGAGGGGGTATTTCTCTCCGATTTTCCATCCTTAGCATTCCTCCCCTTGCTTTCGCCCCCACCTTGCTGTTGGAACCACCAGACAACAGCTCTGTTGTTGTCCTCTAACTCCAACCGCCAGCCACCACCTCTTCCACCTGCTGCCATCCCTTGCAACCACCACAACCTTGCAGCCACTCCCCTTCTACCTGCCTTCCTTGCTACCGTGAGCCTCCCTGATCCTTCCGCACCTCCCTGCTGCAGCCACCTCACTTTACCGTACTGCTGCTCACCTTCCAGCCGTTCGACAGCCAACCACTGCCTTCCATTGTGGTTTTTCGACCATCCAGCCCTCCATACTTGCTATTTCTCCTTAAACCGTAGCACAACCACCCTTGACCTAGGCTGTAGTTGAGCTTGTGTTGTGTCTTTTGCTATTTTCTAGTTTCAAGTATCTTTGATTGTAATGTCTATTTAATTTCACTAATAAAATTTGCATTTCCATTGCCATTTGGGGTTTAGCTCTGGTGTCATAAAGCTTAGTAAGTCTTATTGTCAATAGAGTAAATGAATGGAGAAGAAAAATTTCTGTGTGCATTTCTACATCAGTTTTCATAACGAAGCACCATAAAGGCTGGTGTAGGGTTAAGCCATGTTGTCATTCCTACCCTTTTTTTTTCGTCAAGGCTTTGGAGGGCTAAACACACCAAAATTGTATGCTTGAACTATGTGCTGTGTGCATTCTTAACTATTTATTTGAATTACTTTAGATCCTATTGTTAGGGAAAAGTTATAAAAAAAGTATATTATCAGTTATGAATAGTATTCATTGTTCTTCTTTCATTCGTCAGGCTAAAAACACTTGGCGCTGCTTTGTGCTGGAGAAATTGGAAGAAGGAAAGATTTGAGTGTGCATACACTAATAGAAACTATAATCACTGAGTCCTTCCAGTCTCCTTTTGAGGAGATAAAGTCTGCGGCTTCTTATACCTTAGGTAACATAGCTTTAGGAAATTTGTGAAAGTATTTACCATTCCTATTGGACCAAATTGATAACCAGCAGAAGAAGCAATACCTTTTGCTGCCTTCGCTAAAGGAGGTGAGCAATTAGATTTGCCAATCTCCGAACACTATATATGATTTTCAAACTGTTCTATTTCCTGCTCTGTGACATATTTCAGGTCATTGCAAGGCAATCTTCTGTTAAAGCTGATCAGAATGAGCTTTAGGATTCATATATTGAGAAGATACTAGCTTTGCTTCTTAATCACTGTGAAAGTGAAGGAGGAGTTCGCAATGTAGTAGCAGTGTTTAGGCAATATTGCACATATTGAACCTGGAAATCTTATTCCTGCTTTGAAGGTATGATTTGGTTTTCTACATAAAGATGGCTTGATCTTTTGTAATGTAAATATACAGTTTCCTCCTTGTATTTCTCTAGATTCGCACCACCAGTCCGACAGCTTTCACAAGAGCGACGGTTGTGATTGCAGTGAAGTATTCCATTATTGAAAGACTGGAAAAAATTGATGAAATTTTATATCCCGAGATTTCCACATTTCTTATGTTAATTAGAGATAATGATCGGGTATGCTTCTTAACTTTCTTAAAATATTTTTGTTACGTTTTGATTGTTTTATGCTTAGAAACATTAAAAAAATGTCACATTTAAACCGGTTTACTGCCATTTTTCTTGGTTTTGTCTACAACATGTCAGACGTGCTGCTGTCCTGGCTTTAAGCACCGCCACACATAACAAGCCTAATTTGGTTTTGTCTCCCTCCTGAGATGTTAACACTTTTGTACGATCAAACCGTTATCAAGGTGTGTTCTGTATTGTCATGCAAATGGCGTGCTTTATCTGGATTTTGTGCGGTTAGCATAATTCCTTATGTTTTTTTTTGTTTTGACAGCCATAACAGGAAAGTTGTATGCACTAACTTATTTATTTTTGTTATCGATCTGTTGAATTACATTGTTCGTCACTAAAATGCAAACGTGCATGAGATTTGAGCTTCATAAAAGGATCTCATTAACGGTTAACCCGTAATGTTAGTACTCTGATGGCATAATCATCCTATATTTTGTAGCTTGGATAAAATGCCAGCTTAAGAGCCAATAACTTATCTTTATCTTTGATCGTTAAATGATGTAGTAGCATTAAAGTTTTATCTTTTATTTCAACAAGAGTTAATATGAACAGTGGATCTTGGTCCATTCAAGCACACTGTGGATGATGGACTTGAGATTAGAAAGGCAGCTTTTGAGTGCGCAGACACTTTACTTGATAGCTGTGTTGATCAAGTGAAACCATCTTCTTTTGTGGTTCCTTATCTTATATCTTGTTTGTATGGTGAGTTTATAAAATTTGTTACATACGTTTTTTGCTATCTGTTAGTGAAAACTTACTTTCTTATTCACAGTTGAAAACTTATATTACATATTTATATATATATATTTCTAATTCTCTAGATTGGGAATAACTCTAATATATGAAAGTTCCTAATCAGATCTCCCTTAATTAGGTTGTCTTATATCAAATTCTCTAATATAAGCTTAGATTTATTACTTTCTATAAGACTTCATGTCAAGCTAGAGCATACATATTTATTATGCTTGGCTTGTTACAAATGTAAGTGATCCTAGCTCCGTTAAGGGTTTTTATGAAGATATCCCCTAGTTGTTCCTCAGTCTTCACATGAATTATAAAAATTAAATTATGTTGAATCTTTTCACAAATAAAATGACAATCTATCTCAATGTGCTTAGATCGTTCATGAAAAGCAGGATTTGATGCAATATGAATTGCAACTTTGGTTATCGCACCACAACTTCTCTGGAGCTATCATCTTTAAACCCATTTCCGTCAAGAGTTGGGAAATTCACGTCAATTCACTCTAAGCTTGAGACAACGATCAATACTCAGATTCAACTTTGGATTGTGACACCACATTTTGTTTTTTACTCTTTCATGAGACTAAATTACCACCAACAAAGACACACTATCCAGTGATGGGTCTTTGATCATACTTGGAACTTACCCAATCTACATCAGAGAAATATTTAATATTTTATGCCCATGATCTTGATATAAAATACCTTGTCCAAGAGCTCTCTTGAGGTAACATAATATTTGTTCCAAAGCTGACCAATGATGGACTATACTACAACAACAACAACAAAGCCTTAATCCTGCTAAGTGGGGTTGGCTACATGAATCCTTTTTCTCCATTGCGTCCTAGTGTCAAATTTTCAATGATGGACTATAAGGGAAGAAATAAATTGAATTATAGTGCTAACTTAATATGCAATGTTAGATCAAGATCATCAACATAAACCATCAATAGAATGATTCCTTAAGCAATTTGCTTATAGAATACAGTCTGATCACATTTACTTTTCTGCATCCCAAACTCTTTTGTTGCTTGGCTAAATTTTCTATACAATGTTTGAGAGCTTTGCTTCAATTCATATAAGGACTTCCGAAAATGAAATACTTTTTTAGACTCCTGAGCAACAAACACAGGAGGTTGCTCCATGTATACCTCTTCTAGAAGATCATTCATGCAAAAAAATATTCTTCACATTCACTTGGTGTAGGGGCTAATTATCCATTGCGGTCAATGACAGGAGTAGACGAACTGAAGTTAACTTGGCTATCTGAGAGAATGTGCCAATGTAATTGATCCTATAAGTTTAAGCACAACCCTTAACCACCAATCGAACTTTGAGACGAGCTATAGATCCGTGAGAACGAAACTTAACTGCAAAGAATAACTTACAACCAACAGCTTTCTTGCCAGAAGGTAGTTCAGGTAGTTCCCAAGTTTCATTTTCAATTAAAGCATTCATCTCATTAAGCATTGCTGCCCTCCAACTGGAATGGGATAGGGCTTGTTGAACAAATCTCAGAAACTCAACAGAATCAAAAGAAGCAACAAAGGAGCACGAAGTGCAAGATAATTGATTCTAGTTAACACAAGAGAAGATGGGATAAGCACATTGATGTTCACCTCTTCAAGGAGCAATAGATAAATCAATATTACTGGGAGGAGGATCCACTGAGGAAGATGACACTGGCCAGACTAGGATCTGGGGAACGAGGCCTTCTCTAGTAAATATTAGTAATAGGTGGTCTAGGCTGAGGCATTGGAGGTGGAGGTGGAGGTGGAGGTGGAGGTGGAGCTAGACCTGAACTTATGATGTGATACATCAACAATTTATCGGAATCTTGTGAGGGTTTAGGCACTGATGACTCACCAAAGAATGGTGTTTGTTCATGAAAGATGGCATTAATAGAAATCATATACTTGATTAAGAGGGAAAAAAACATTGATACCCTTTTTGCTGGCGAGAATATTCTAGAAAGATACACCTTGATAACTTGGGGTATAATTTAGACATTTGGTTTTCCCTGTACCACCGTGTTCCCAACCATCAACATCCTAGAGATTTTCTCGCAGTCGACACTTTTTCTCACTGACAACCACGACATTTCCCTGAACCAGCCCAGTCACCTATATACTACGGTCTACATCCACAACCACCTCCCATCTAACCACACACACACGGGACCCCAACATCCCCTCCCTCCTTTCCAAGCACCTTACCTTCCCATAATTTCCCTTTTTTTCCATATCTCTCTTCAACAACATCCACACAACAGCCTAACTCTTTCCATCCTCCCAGATTTGGCTGCAAGCCCTGTAGTTCCATTCCAACCCTGCCTTAATCTCTCCGTTGCATTCCCCAACCTACTATCGTCACTTTCCTCCACCGCCATAACCTGCCGTCGTATTCCTAGTCCCCCACGCCGCTGAATGTCCCAACATCCTAAATTTCCCCCTGCCTCCAACTGTAGTTGTACTGTTGCAGCCCACCTCCCCCCTCCCCCCTCCCTTACCCACAACACCACCAGACCTTAGTTCTGTGTTTTCTGCTTTTCAAGTGTCTTGTTTGTAACCTTTTGAACTTCAAGAATAACGTTTTCATTTTTGTTTGTGGTTTGAGTTAAATCTGGTATCACTATTATTTTCAACTTGTCTCCTTTTATAGTCTTATATAAATAACTTTTTTATAGTTCTTTTATGAATTTTTTTTATCATCATATTCACCAAATCTTGATAAATTAACGGTAACATTATATTTATAATAATTTTTGGACTTCTAAATTTTTAGAAAAAAGTCATTTATAATTTATATATATATATATATATATATTTTTTTTTTTTTCTTCCTCCCTCTTTAGGAAAAAATTAATTAACTTCACTAGTTCTTAAATTTTTGACTGTGATCTTAACAAATCAAACATTATTTTGGGTTTAAACTAAATTTTGGTTTTGTGGATTGCAGAAGAAATCCTTTTTGAAACATAACTCTTAATATTAAAAGAGAAACGAAAGAAATGCCTTAATTTTTTTATGGCTCGGTACCTTGTTGTTGAGCTCTCCACTAATTACACGGAGGTGCTTCTGCTTGATTTGGAATGTGGAAGCTCTACTCATACCTCTCACTCGTTTGCTTCCTGGCTCGACCCTGTTGCTTCATTGCACTTGCTCGCTTATTACCTTTATCAATGTCTCGATTTAAAATTAACCACAAGTATTGGATGCTTATAAAAATAAATTTTCTTAAATATATGCATGTTTTTTATAATTTCTTTTGTTTTATCGCATTTTGATTTTGAATTATGTTAATGAAAATTATATGTTTGTGTGTGTGTGTCTGTAAAGAATTTCCATGTAATTATTATTGTTATAACTTTTTAAAATTCTATTAATTTAATTTATATTATCACATCACTGATTTTTAATTTGAAGTTTAGAGGATCAACAACCATACTTATTGATAATTTTGGCCTTGAGAGGTGTCCGTTGTATCTTACGGGTGAAAATATTCTACAAACATAACTTTGCTTTCTCTGATGAAGTGAAAGGGTGCTCCAAATGGTGATTTGAAAGGTTGTTCTATTTTTTTAGGGAACAGTAGCATTGATCTTACACTTATATCATGTGCATGATTGTTCTTTGGATTGAGGAAGCTCTATTTTGGTCATCAATACTTTCCCAATGGTAGATGTTGACAGAAAGCTACAGAGTTTTCTGGAATAGACGAAGTTCTCAAGTATCAGCTAGTCTACTTCCTTTTGAAACAATCTAGTTTCTCCCTGTACTCATTTCTATGCTTAATTGCTTTATTTTGAGAGGACTAAAAAAGAAGCAAGATGAGAAAGTGAAAATCTCAAAAGATATTACCGAAATAACAAATTTTATTTGAAAAAAAAAAGTAAAAAAATTTAAAATTTATCATACCCACACCCCACAGAGCTTCTCCTCCTTATCATGATATTTATTTATGTGCTTCATGCACCAATCTAGGCTGTCTTTTAAGTCTTTTTCATTATGACGCAACAATTTAAATTTTTTCCATAAAAATATATCAAATAATGGTAAGTAATGCAACTATAAAAGAAGAAAAAGTTTTAGCCATAAGCAAACGAATTCAACAGTAAAATTTAGGTAAATAATAAAAAACATATGTAACTAGGGATCACGCTTTTGATTTTCAATTTTTCAACTTTTTCACTCGATTCACCTTCAATATTTTTGGAGATTTCAAACAATCCAGGGGTGCGTGTGCGTGTGAAGGCCACCAGGCTCATCATCTTTGAAATACAACCAACCTTCCGCCTGCGAGAGAGAATGAGATCAAACCATTTAGAATTTGATGAAAATAATATATATATATATATATATATATATATATATATATATATATATATATATATATATAATGAAGATCCCGACTCGTGAGACTACCTTAGCCGACCTTACGTCTCGGAGTTCCGCTCGGAGAATGAAACACAGCCGAACATCCAGCGCCTCAGAGAATTAAGCCGGCCTTCCGCCAAAACTCCCTTCTTCCGCCTGTGAGAGAGAATGAGATTCAGATGCAGACCTTCGCATGTGCGAGAGAGAATGAGATCTGGATCTGAAATAAAAGCGTCGGTTTCCGCTGGGTGTTCGGTGCTAGGAGAAGAATCAGGATCCGAGGAGAGATCGCTAGGTTAGGGAATTTTGAAGAAAAATGGGGCTTCCAAAGAAGAAAAGAAAATGAATAAGGACGATCAAGGGGGAAGTTCGGTGCTCGGGGAAGAATCTAGATCCGGGGAGGGCTCGCGTAGGTTTTAGGAATTTTAGAAAAAAAAAACAGTTATCTTCTCTCAGAAGCTTCAAAAGGAAGATATATCTGGGAGCATTATAATACATATGACCATAGTCACAAGTAACCTTGTGAATTAACAATTCAATTTGATATGTCGTTCTATTGTAGTTGATTTTGTCATACATTTAACTCACATATACAACCTATTTGTATAGAGAATCATTAAAATATTATGTTTAATTTTGTTTTTTTTTAATTTGTTGATTTTTAGTTGAGATGTAAAATGACATTTTTCATAAATCTATACAAATAAAAATTTCAAACATTAATAGCTTTATGAATTAAATGAAATATTATAAATCTATGATTTTAAATTCAAACATGCGATTCTATGATATGCTTATGACATCATATATAATTCAAATAGTAAAACATGATGAAAAAATTAATAATTTTAAAATACCATAACAATTCTCTTTCAATGTTTCATTGTCATTTTCATAAAAATTATTTTAAATGAGTAATTAGTTTTATTACATCCTGACTCATCATTATTCTTTGACTTTAATTGAAATTATTTTTATTTTTAATTGAAAATAACATAACAATTTTTGGTTTAATGTTTTTTTTTGCTCGTCTTTAAATGATAATAATAATATGTTTTTTCGACAAATAAAAATAAAGGTCTTAGTTTTATCATTTTTCGCTAAGGTTTAATGTTTTGCTTGGGATTTTACCATTGTTTAAGCAATGCTAACTAATAAAACTAAGACCTTCATTTTTATTTGTCGAAAAAACATATATTATTATTATCAATTAAAGATGAGCCAAAAAAAAAACTTTAAACCAAAAATTGTTATGGTATTTTCAATTAGGAGATAAAAATAATTTCAATTAGGAGATAAAATAATTTCAATTAAAGTCAAAGAATAATGATTAGCCGGGATGTAATAAAACTAATTATTAGTTTAAAATCATTTTTATGAAAACGATAATGGAACTTGAAGGAGAATTGTTATGGTATTTTAAAATTATTAATTTTCGCATCCTGATTTACTTATTTGAATTATATATGATGACATAAGTGTCGGCCGCATTTTCTTCGATTTTGAAAGAATATAAAATTTAGTGATTTAGTTTAATATAAAAAGGTATATGATTTTGAAAGTAGTGTATTTTAATTTTGAAAAATGAGACCGCCTGGATCTCATTTGTCCAATAATTTGCATAATCGTGTCTGATGTCGCAAATGATACACCTTCTCGAAAGAGTAATATATCTTACGACGGTAGACCCAATCATACGAACTAAAGGACTCGTGACATCCGTTTGATCTGCGAACCTTTATGTGTGACCGACAAGTTCCCCTACTTAATAGAAAGACTCAGTAGGGGTTTATTTTACCTGGGTTCCAAGTTCCCTATAGAGGCAAGCCCCTATAGTTAATTACATCCCAAATGACCGGTGTCACTTGAGAAAACTCTCGATAATGATAGGTGGTTTTGTCTTCAAGAATCTCAACGTTTAGGTTTTCACGGTAGGACGTGGAAAAAAAACAAGTGGGAGTGGCTCAAATGGGAACAGTTATTTCCAGGAGTCCAAAGGAAAGAAAAGGTAGGGGATGTCACAGATCTGAGGCGAGCCCCAGTGACTTCCCAACTATCCTATGGTGCGGCTGTGTTTTGGAGACGATGTTATTTAAATGTTTAATCCTGCCAATTTTATTATTTGGGACTTACACTTACATAATATCCGATTATGCAAATAGCCCGCAGAGATATGAGGGTTTACGTCGTACCGTACGACAACCTCGGAACCTAAAGCGAGTTAGGACTTACGCTGCGCAAGACGGTTGCACAGAAGCCTAAAGAGGAAAGTGAGGGTTTATGTCGCGCTGGGCGAGCTACCTCGAAGTCCTATAGGTTTGTATTTAAACTAGAAAGAGTTTTGCTGAAGAAGATCCTCTTGTTGCTCGATCCAAGCTCCTCGCTGTGCCGCCCACGAAGTCAGCTCCAAGCTTCTTGCTGAAGTAGCAGCCCTAATATCTAAGGTTCAAACAGTTTTGCCAAATGTGTTCCAATGTTTCAAGTTGTGTTGTTTTTCAGTTTTGCATGCAGAGTAAAGTAAATTGCTGGCAAATAAAAGTGCTGGAAAGTAAAGTGCAGTAAAGTGGAGTGCAATAAAGTAGATTGCAATAAAGTAATTTGCAGGAAATAAACTGTAAAAACGTACCTGGGCATCTGCTACCGTTGTATGATTTGTATTGCAAGCGTGGTATGATTTGCAGGGAATCTAAATAATCTTACAGAAAAATTAAGTAAAAAGAGAAAACCCAGCACAAAAGAGAAAGAAAACGACTCGTAGAAATCACAAGCAAAACTTATAGTCACGTATGGAAAACCGGAACTAGGTGTGAGACGTCAGCAGAGTGCGGGGCTCGTAGCCGGATTGTGTGCTATCCGACCTTGGATAAGAGTTACCGACCCGACGATCTAAGGAGGGTAGTCCTTAACCCAATCCAAGTGATTAACCGTGGACCTTTATATATTTTATAAGAAGAATTCTTTAATTTTCATGCAAAAGTTGTTGTTTAAGTTTCTATACAGAGTTCTTTTTAACAAGCAAAAGAAATTTTTGTTTTATTTATTTATTTATTTATTTTTTTTTTTAAATATTTTTGTAAAAATAATAGAGTCCACAGGCTAGTCACTCTAATCGTGCTAGGACTACTAACGACCTAAGATCGTCGGGGGAAACGATCTCACCAAGGGTCGGCGAATAAGTATCACCGGTCCTTTCCTCTCCCTTATCAAGGTCCTCGAGGTAAGAGATACTATTCTAATCATCCCTCGAATCTCTCGTATCCCTCGTATAGCACACATAAGCATTATTATCACCGCCCTCGCCACCTGCACCTCGACTCACACCAGGTCCGATGATCCATATGTGGCAAAACAAATGTCCCCAATTGCCAGGAGGATTTGAGCGTAATGTTCAAACTCAAATCCCGTGCATTGGGTTTCAATATTGGTTAAGTCATTTTAGGGAATTCCACAGTTGATTTAACTAAGGAAGGGTGAACCAAGCCTCGGTGCATTCTCTGGTTTGGTGTCTTAATCAACTTGTGAATTAGGGTCAGGTGCCTAGTTTTACTATGCATTCGAAGGTTAGGTGGATGACTCTCACTTAGGGTGTGCTCCTAAGGTTTAGGAAGCATATGCTGTGAATTAGGTAAAGGAGGTTTCACCTAAGGCGTGCACCTAAGGTATAGGAAGCCTATGCTGTGATTTAGGTGTGTGGCTCTCACCTAAGGTGTACTCCTAAGGTATAGGAAGCCTATGCGGTGAATTAGGTGGATGGGCTCTCACCTAAGGTGTGCTCCTAAGATCTAGGAGGCTTACAGTGAAGGACTAAGAGGATGGGTTCTCACCTAGAGTGTGCACCTAGGGTCTAAGAAACCTATGCTGTGACTTGTGCTTGGAGTGATTTAAGGTGTTCTACACTCACTTAAGTGTTTTCTAACTAAACCTCAAATATCCCCTAAGTGTTTCCCAATTAAATCGGAAATTCCCCGTTTTGTGACTTAACCGTTAAAATAAAAGAAACAAAACAAAAGAAAGAAAACCGACCCAAAATAACAACATTTAAAGTTTCATCAACATGTAAATCAGTGATTAAATGATGCCCAAAATCTTCATGAAATAAGCCCCAAACAACACTTTTGAAGTCCAAAAACAGTAATTTCAAAATATCCCAAATAACCATTTCACAATGCTTTAAACAACCACAAAACGATATAGCATTTAAAACATTCCAAAGCATTAAATGTACCAAGCAATTATCAAGGAAAGCTAAATCATTTAGCAAGAGAAGTCATGCAAACTTATTCAAGCATAGGCAAAGTGGCATGTGAGCATTGAAGTTTTGCATGAATTGTAATCTTCATTTGACAACATACAATTTAAGCTCAGGTGTTATGTATGTAAACACAAAAGGATCATGTAGCATATATGCAGTTTGCCCGAAGAAAACTTTATGCTATTTTGAGGTTCAAGTTCTGATGCGAAGCTTGTTAAGCATGAAGTGACATTCATAACAAGGAATATGCGATTTAAAAGCCAAAGTGTTGCAAAGAATTTAACACAGCACTATCAAAGAGGGACCCACACTTATTGTTATTATTTATCTCTCTCTCTTTTAGGGAATATTGTCTCCAATTCACAGTGAAGCCTTCTCTTGCTTACATTAAGAAGTTTAGATCATTATAACATTGCGAATTATTAGAAATCATACGATAGCACTTTCTGAGTCACAAATCATGATCAACGGTAAGAGCAGATGATCCATTAAACAAGGAAAGCACATTTCATATAAACTTCTCTTATTTATATTTCTCAATAGATTCAAAAGTAGATTTCAACTTCAAATAAACAAAAGCAGTATCAATGAACAAGAGAAGTTCATAAACCCAAGCAAAGCAATTAGTGTAAAGCTAATGGTGACAATGAAATTATCCCGTGTGGAGGAATATCCGAATGGCAGTCGATCTGTTAGATTCGAGATGAAGCTTACCAAGACATAAACCTATTTTGGGACTGCAATAGATGATGTTCAAGGAGCTTCAGCGTCGGGTGGGAGCGTCGAGCGGCTGCTCGAGGTAGAGCGGCGCCTGGTGGGTCGTGCGAGAGCGCAAGGTCGAGCGGCTGGAGGCTTGCAGGGAGCAGGAGTCGGCTTCCGTCCCCAAGTGCAGAGGCTAGCGGGAAGGGTTCTGGAGACGGAATCGAGAGTTCTCTCGGTGCAAAGAGGAGGCGTCCGGGGGTTCTGCGTGAGGAGGCGAGCGGGATCGAGTAGAGGGCGGATCGGGAGGAAGATGGCGAGTCTCTGTCGAGCGAGGGAGAAGAGGCGAGCGTCGAGAGCGGGGAGCAGACTTCGGTCTCGTGCGCGAGGAAGAAGGCGCGAGGGGCTTCGATCGCGCGAGGAGCGAGCGAGGGAGGTGATTCGGTGCGGGGAGACGGGCGTGCGTGAGGAAGATGGGGCGATCGATCGAGAGCTCGCGGGTGAGAGGAACGGGATTCGGTCTCGCGAGGAAGAAGCGAGATCGAAAGAGGGATCGAGCGGGATTCAGAGAAGGGAGACGAGCGAGGGTTTTCTGCGCGAGGGAGAGAGGAGACCAACAGCTGCTATGTCCGATCCCTGGAATAAAGCTCCCGCTCGATCCTATAGCCGCGCTCTTCCGTCGTTGAGCGCCAAATTTATTGCTTTCCATACAGAGGGAGGTTTATTTGGTAAAGGATTAATTTCAAATCAAGCCTAATTAATGTCAAATTAATTGATTTATTTGAAATTCAAAATTTGAATTTTAAAATCAAATGGCTGAGGTGTGCAGCCTAATTCGAACCCGAATTAAACCTGAGTCGAGCCCGGATCCGCATCCCGCAAATAAAAAAAAAATGTGCATCGATTTTCGTGCCGTTCGCGCGAGCGTGGAATCACGACGAATATGGGTATCCTTCCTAGCTAAAATTGACGTCCCGGACGCATCCGTGTGGTCTGTTTCGTCATCCGAGGTCGTCCGGACAAGTTCGCCGACGGTCGGGTCAAAAAGAGCGTCAAATTGCAGTGTGCGCGAATTCGAGTCATGAAGGGTTCACCTAAGGTCGTCTGCCCCTATGGGAACTCATTTTCGAGCCCTCTACATGTTAGTCCTTAGCCCTTGCAACAAAGAGTCGAGTGCTTGGGACTACTCATGCGAGGTCTTACAAAAATGGGTCTAGAAGTGGTTCGAAGCTCTATGGGAGGTGGGCTCCGTTACTAGTCCGCTAGGATGGTCAATACGGAATTCCTAAAGCTAGATCCTAGGGTCTAAGAGGAATAGCCTAAGACCTCACTAAAATGAGGTCAACAATAAGCATATCATAGAATCACATGTTTGAATTTAAAATCATAGATTTATAATATTTCATTTAATTCATAAAACTATTAATGTTTGATATTTTTATTTGTATAGATTTATGAAAACATTCATTTTACATCTCATAACTAAAAATCAATAAATTAAAAGAAAAAAAATAAAATTAAACATAATATTTTAATGCTTCTCTAGACAAATAGGTTGTATATGTGAGTTAAATGTATGACAAAACTAACTATAATAGAACGACATATCGAGTTGAATTGTTAATTTACAAGGTTACTCGTGACTATGGTCATATGTATTATAATACTGTCAGATATATCTTTCTTTTGAAGCTTCTGATAAAAGATAACTGTTTTTTTTTTCTAAAATCCCTAAAACCTACGTGGGCCTTCCCCGGATCTAGATTCTTCCCCAAGCACCGAACTCCCCCCTTGATCCTTCGTATTCGTTTTCTTTTCTTCTTTGGAAGCTCTGTTTTCCTTCTAAATTCCCTAACCTAGCGATCCATCCTTGGATCCTGATTCTTCCCCTTGCACCGAACACCCAGCTGAAACCGACGTTTTCATTCAGATCCATATCTCATTATCTCTCGCTCCTACGAAGGTCCGTATCTGGATCTCATTCTCTCTCGCAGGAGGAAGAATGAAGTTTTGGCGGAAGGCCGACTTAATTCTCCCAGGCGGTGGATGTTCGACTGTGTTTCATTCTCCTAGCGGAACTCCGAGGCGGAAGGTCGGCTAAGGTAGTCTCCCAGGTCGGGATTTGGATTATATATATTTATATATTTTATTTTCATCAAATTTTAAATGGTTTGATCTCATTCTCTCTCGCAGGTGGAAGATCTGCTGTATTTCAAAGATGATGGGTCTGGTGGCATTCACACGCGCACGCACCCCTGGATTGTCTAAAATCTCCAAAAATATTAAAGGTGAATTGAGTAAAAATATTGAAAAATTGAAGGTCAAAAGCGTGATCTCTAGTAGTACTTCTGTTTTTTATTATTTATTTAGATTTTACTTTTGAATTTGTTTGCTTATGACTAATATTTTTTTTTTTATAGTTGTATTGCTTACCATTATTTGATACATTGTTATAGAAAAAATTTTAATTATTGCACCATAATGAAAAAGACTTAAAAGACAACCTAGATTGGTGTATGAAGCACATAAATAAATATTATGATAAGGAGGAGAAGCTCTGTGGTGTGCATGTATGATACATTTTAAAGTTTTTTTATTTTTATTTTTATCAAACAAAATTGTTATTTCGGTAATGTCTTTGAAGATGTTTACTTTCTTATCTTGCTTCTTTTTTAGTCCTATCAAAATAAAACAATTAAGCATAGAAAGGAGTACAATAAAGAAGTAGATTGTCTCAGAGGTGAATTGCAACAAGTCAAAGTAGATCGTGATCACCAACTAGAACACATGAATGTGGGGCTCTAACAAAAACTTATGTGCTTGAGGTTTCTCCTTTTAACTTTTTTGGGTCATTTTATTTTTCTTTTACTTTTTTATTTTCTTATGTTTTATTATGTTTCCCCAGTCGTTTTGTTGGGTATCGTTTTGGGCCTCATCTTGGTGAGACTGTTCCCTTGTTCATTAGCTACTGCACAAGTGCGTCTGAAGCTGATGAAGAGCTGCGTGAATACAGTTTGCAGGTACTGTTATCATCACATTCAACTAGAAATTTATCAGGAACTTTATTTGTATTTTCTTATTTCGTTTGATATCATGTTGAACCCTATATTTTGGTAGGCGCTGGAAAGTTTTCTACTGAGATGTCCCAGAGATATATCTTCATATTGTCGTGATATCTTGAATCTTACTCTGGAATATTTAAGCTATGATCCGAATTTCACGGATAGCATGGATGAAGATACTGATGATGAGGGTAACGTGGAGGAGGAAGAAGAGTATGTTACTGAATGACTCATGTGCCGCTATTGATTGTTTGAAGAATGTTGTTGAATTTTGTTTCTTTAACTAATCATGTAAATCTGTTGCAGTGAAAGTGCAAAAGAATATACTGATGATGAAGATGTCAGTTGGAAAGTTCGAAGAGCGGCTGCAAAATGCTTATCAGCTATTATTGTTTCACGGCCAGAGATGCTCTCAAATATGTACTTGGAGGTAAGTTACATACTTGATTTTCTGTTCTGTTTATTGTCAAGTGCTAACAGCAATAAAAAAAAAAGGAAAGGAAATGGAGATTGATGAAATAATACTTTACAGTGTTGCAATGAAGTTGAGGTTATATTTTTTATACATTGGCTGTTAAAGTTTTGTTGGCTGAGGTTGCTGTAGGAGCATGTAGCTGAAATTTGCTTAATTTGTTTTATGGATCATCCGGAAAACTGTTTTCGATAGTTCTAAACTGTTTGTAATCGCCTAGACTATTGCATTTCATTATATTTATTTTTATTACTTTTTATCGGCTTGCCCAAGGTTAATAGAAAGATTTCGTGAAAGAGAGGAAAATGTCAAGGTACTATTAAATCTTATGTGTGTAAGTTTAGTTAACCAATAGAACTTTCCTTTTGGTCTATCTCAGTTTTGTTTCGTTTTTAATTTAGATGGATGTATTTAATACGTTTATTGAGTTGCTAAGGCAGACTGGAAATTTGACAAAAGGACAGGCTTATTTTGATGAGTCAAGGTTAGGGCTGTCAAAACGGCTCGTTGTTCGCGAACAGCTCGTTCGGCTCGTTAAGAAGCTCGTGTTTAGCTCGTTCGCTAAGTTAACAAGTCTTAACGAGCCGAACACGAACAAAGATTTGTTCGTTCGTGTTCGGCTCGTTTTGGCTCGAAATACCATTCCTCAATTATATATGTATATATATATATATATATATATATTGATGAGTAGTATTTTTAAAAAATTTAAAAGATTTATAATCAATTAAAACTATTAATAAAGTAAATATAATAAAAATTATAAATTAGATTCAAATGATGTTTTAATATAAACAATAATTCTTAAATCTTGCTCCAACCCTTAACTTCTTATGGTTAAATGATTAGGGTTGTCAACTCGACTATTTGTTCGTGAACAGCTCGTGTTCGGCTCGCTAAGCAAACGAGCCGAACACGAATACACTTTTTGGGCTCGAAATATAAACGAGCCGAACATGAGCCAGCCTAGGCTCGCTCGTGTTCGGCTCGTTTACACCCCTAGTCAAGGTAAGCAGCTCACATTTTCCATCTTCTTGGATATTATGGCTTTTCTTGCTGTACAATAATATCCCTAATTATCCTGGAATAATGATTTTAAACTGATAGCGATTGGCATCCTTTTTTTTAAAAAAATGCTGCAGGTAGCAGTTGCTGAGTAATGGGCAAACAATTCTAAGCAAGTTCCAAGAATCGTTTGTAATTGATATAATGTTAAATTATCTGTATATTGCAAAAGTAGATTGCAGTCATGTGTGCAGCCTTTATTTTTTGATAATAATCACTTGCATCTTCATTTCTACAGTTACATATCTATTTATATAAAATTTTCTGGATTTTTTTATTTTTTTGCAAATTATGACAATTTTTTACAAAATTTGACAAAAATCTCTCTCTCTCTTTTTTTTTCATGGATGCTGATTTTAAATGATTTGATTTCTCAGCTAGTTGATACTGGAGTGTTACCCAAACAACGATAGAAAAATCAATTATTATATTTGACTTCAAAAAAGGGGAATACAATCACACCAACAAAAATAGAACTAGCACAGACATGACATATACACCATTATGAATGTATCCCAATGAGTGGCGGGGAGCTATGCGGGATGGGATCTGCGGAAAGTTTTCTACTTAGAAAGTCAGGGTGAAGGTGACCTTGGGTTGGAAAGGAAGATAGTTGGGGAAAGAGCTAGCGGCTGGAAGTAAAGGGGGAGCTAGGATGGTTGACGGTGGTGGGAAGCGACAACAGGGAACAACAGGGTGCTGTTTTGCGGGACTGTCGCGAGGAAATGGGCCTTGACAGTGAAGGAACAGATACGAGTAAAGGAAAGTTGGAGATAAATACCACTTTGGGAGCAATATACAAAATGGAGCACCACTCGGCCCTTAAAAGCTAATCAACTTCTTTGAACAAGTTACAACCAGAGCACCGCCCTTGAATACAACACTATAAGGGGAAACAAGGGCCCCTGCCGAATGTTTTGACAGAAACATGTTAAAAAATTGACCTAAAATATAAAAATCACGCCATTGTTGTCGTGTCTTTGACACCCTGTGCCCCGCAACACTAACGCCTCAAGATATTTATCGGTGCCAACCATTCATGGTAGTGATATTTTGGTTTTCCACGTGTTTGCTGGTAAAGAATCCCTAAGTTCTTTCAAATAGTTAATAGTAAGAGGTGAACCTAAGTAGAATTCCCGGTTGCTAAAGTCCATGAGTGTTGCAAATTGAGCAATGTGGCTGTTTGCAATGATCTATAGTCATGATTGTTAAGAGTGCATTTGCTCTTTTTGGTTGCCAAATTAGCTTAAATCAATTGATTTTGGTTGTAAAAATTTGGAGAATTGAACCCGCCAACATACTTTTTAAACCAAGCTTTAATTTCATTAGTTCAAGTCGATTTGCATGAAATGTAATGTAATCAACATGAACAATTAATCTTATTATTATTAGGTTAAATAACATTATTAAGATAATACCAATCAATATTTGTTAAAATTTATAATTTTGGCATGTTGAATAAATGCATATTTATTTTTCTATAACTTGTTTTTTTATAGTTTATTGACTTTAGTGTTGTAATATTTGAATAAATTATCATAATGTGGTTTTTAATGTGATTAGTTTTAGAAAAAAGAAATGAACTAATAGCCAAAAACCAAAGAAAGTTAAATTTTTAACCAATAACCTAGACTAATATATTAACAGCTAAACCAAACCAATGAAATAAGATTGATTCTATTTTTTTCTTTTCAGTTTTATTTAAACAGTGCCCACACGGTTGAGAGGGAGGGATTTGACTAGAGGAGTGTATATATAACCAATTACAGCCAATGACTTTGTAAGGATGAAGAAATCAACGGTATTTTAGAGACCTTTTGCCTTGTTTGCATCATAGGTGAATTTGCTTAGTGTGGAGAGGTTGGTCAACAAAGTGATTGTGGCTGACGAGTTTTGTTGGCAATTGCAAGCTTGTGGTTGGAAAAAATGTGTGCGATCTGTATTATGTTTGTAAACATAGAAGAAGAGAAAGAAAGTAGAATGGGTTGACGTTTAGTGTAAATTCTCATTTTATGGACAATCTGATGCAGCTGCATCCTGCGATCCTGTGATTGCAGGATAAAAGTGGAATGGAATCCAGTCTCGCATCCTGTGATTGCAGGATAAAAGCGGAATGAAATCCAGTCTCTCTTCAGTCTGTGGGATTTTCTCACCCCTTAATTGTTTTACTGTGTGGGACCCTTATTGTTATTTTAATATCAATCTAATTTGAATTAGCGTTTAGTTGATGGGTTAGTATAAACATACTGCCTAGAACCTGGTTGTGCAAAATTTTGCTTGGTTTTGTGTTAATTGGAGATGATTTTTTCATGTTTTTTCTATTGGAGTGCTGTCTTTTTTGTTTCTCTCGGGTCGTATGTCTTTAATTTGATTGGATCGAAGTGATGATCTCTTCCGAAAGTCTTTCTTCCTCTCCGAACTTGCTGCTATCTGCTGTTGACAACAGAAATCTGCTGTTTTTTTCTGCCGGCTAGCTCTCCAGCTGCCGTTTACACCATATTTCAGCCGACATCGCTACTCTTACTCCCGTTACCTATTCTACAGCTTCTCTAACCATTTTCTGTGTTCTCCCACACCTTGTAGGTGCCCTAAATTAGTGTGTCACAATCTATCATCGTACCTTTGATATCCAAGCACAAGGATGTATATCTGTAAAAGTTTATAAAACTTTATTTCTGGCATTGGATTGCATTCAGCATTTCTTATATAATAGCTATTAGAAGGTTATATATGGACTCACACATACAGTTTATCAATTGACATGAGGGGAATTCAAATGAGTAAAAATGGTCTAGTGGATGGATTTGCAATTTTTTAGATTTGGGAAGTTAATTTTTTTGAAAGGGATTTATATTAACTACTAATTCTCATATTTTTTGCACAACTGACCAATTTTTTGCTGAAATCAATCTAGATTTATCACTTTATGTTGATATTATATTGTTTTTCTACTTGGAATATAGCCTAAGTGCATAGATTTAGGTTTAGTTGTTTATTTCTAGGCTATCTTTTCTACATAAAAGTCAATTGACTTCCAAATCTAAGTATATTACGGGTCACTTCGCTCTCCTTGATGCATTGTAAACTTGAGCTAAATGATATTGGATTGGATTCTTTTCCCCTGAAGTGGTGTTCTGTTTATTTTTTTGTGCTCATTGAATTTTTTTGTTCAGATGAAAGCTCTAAGCTTCAAATTATTAGCATACTAGAAAATGATGTTAATAAATTGTTATATAAGGATAATATATATTTTTTTGATTTATTCTCATTTAGCTATATTTGTTTTCTCAGTCTATTGTTTTTTATTATATTCATGTTGTACAGCTATATATAAGTACCGACGCTTCATGAATAAGATGTTAAGTTTTCAATCTCTTCACTTAACATGGTATAAGTGCATGACTAAAAGTTGCATATTGTCACTCATTCCCAATTTTGCTTGCCACTTGTATTTTCATTACACCCACTTCATGCTCACATCTGCATCGCATACCTACACTTCCTCGCTGCCAATTGAAGACATTACTCTTATCTCTGTTGTGGTATAATTAATTTAATTGTTTGTAGATCTAACTTAGAACCAATTCGTTTTATTTGTAGTTGTGTCGATCAAACTCGGGCAACTCCAACTCATCTTGTTCCTAGACGTGTTTCATTGTTGTTCTTCAGACTATGATTTTTCGAGCATGATTTGGGTACAACTTGTACATCTCTCATTGGAGTGAGTTGGCTTTTCTCTCTTGGTTGCGGGCCTATAAACATCTGCAGCAACCATCATACAACTTTTATCATGAAATCTGCCTCGTATCTCTTAGCATACATGTAAGAGAATATTCATCAAGAAGGAAGAAAACAGGGAATGAAAGCAGTGAACTGCACCAGCTTCTTAAAGTAGAAGGCAAGATTTGCACAAACAGAAATCATTCCTATGCCTTTTAATCCTGCAAGTAACATCACAGTTGTACCAGATTTGGAAAATACCATATCAGAAACTTCTCCACCCATAAGTTTAACAAGCCCGTCATGCACAATCTGTAATGCCAAAGGATAATCACTTTAGTAAATTCTACAAATCTAATATAAGTATTTAAATTAAAAAATAATAAAAATAAATAAAAAAACTTGTTTTCTGTCCAATCTCCATGCTGGACCCAACGGAATTCTGCAGTGAACTGGGAAGATAGTGATTTTTATCATGGGTGTTGGACAATAATTTTATCTTTGGATAGAATATTATGCTCCTTTATTAAATAAAGGAGTGCTCTAATGACTAAGAGCACTGAAGAGTGTTCCCCTCTAACATGATATCAAAGAAGGGTTCCCACGATCTCCTAGATTGCAACCGTACCACACACCACTGTTGTCTACATCCGCTCTCCAACTAGGAGCCTTGGCTGCAATTGCCCCAACCTAATGCTCAATTGCATGCTCTAGTCTCACACCACTACTGTTGGATTTCCACTTCATGTGTCCCATACACAACTCACTGCTCACACAGTGACCAAGCTCGTCTTCTGCTCACCCCACATGTCACTCTCTCATGCCAGCTCATGCCCCTTCCCCACGCTATTCTCTCCTCATTATTTAAGTCATCGAAGTTCCATGATTATTTAAAACCCTACATTTTTTCTTTCCTTTACTCTTGAAGGTACTAATTTATGGATTCTAGAACTCCGTTCCTTGATATAAAGTTATTATCTATCAAACTCAATGATACCAACCATCTCCTGTGATCACTGGCTTTCATTTCGCATAGTACATGAAGAGAAAGACAATGAACTTTATCCTCCAACTCCTAAATCAAGGACATGTTCTTCATCCAACTTTTGAGGTGAACGAAATGCTAATATGAATATTCACTGTTATATCAAGTTATTAGCACTGAGATTAATTTTTAAATGCAGAATTGTGCTTTTGACTTCAAACCCTATGTCAATATGATCTATAAAGCCATTTTGGCTCGTTTGGCTAATCAGGATCAGAATCAGGTAAGTGATTGGGCTTGACGATGAATATATTTATATAGTTTGCAAAGCAATTCATAACACAAATCTTAGCAGGAAGTCAAAGTGTGTGCTATGTCTTTCATGAGCCTTGTAATTTCCACTTTTGGTGATAATCTACAACGGTTATTGCCTGCATGCCTTCCTATACTGCTTGATCGAATGGGAAATGAAATAACCCGTCTTACTGCTGTGAAGGTTTGCTTCATACATAATACTTAACAAATTTTTTACTATAGAATTCTTAATTTCCTTTTAGAAGCTTTTTGGCTCTTTATTGTATGGTCATCTCCATCATAGGCACATCATCCATTATTACAAAACTGCAATGCCAATATTCACTGTACATTTATGTTCTCAATTTGCTGAAATTTTGTTTTTATTTTGCAAATGTTTTGGTTTAATAGCAGATATTTGTAAATTATTTTATAAATCTCAATGCACAATTTGGTTCTTTCTTTCATTTTAGAGTGCTGATTTAATTTTTTTGAACTTGTGACCTCCAGTTTATTATGCTTTAGGCCTACCCTCTAGAAAGGAGTCAATTCAAATGATCTAAATGGATAGATGAATTGTAAATATTCATATTTGGGTTTCTGATTTGGCTAATGCTATGATTTTTATTATTCGGTGCTTTTTTAGGTTTGTTTTCTTAATCAAATTTTTCGCTAGAGTCTGCCCAGAATGTGCTATTGAAGTCTCTTTTTCATCCTTTGTTCTGTTAAAATAGTCTAGTCGCCGTAACAGAACAGCTACATCGAATGCAGAAACATCTCAGAACAAAATTTAATGTTCCACAAAGTAAACATGAAAGTAATAAGTTTAATGTTTCACAAGATACGGGTGAGGATTTGATTTACCAGACCCACAAAAATCACTGATTGCTAAAAAAAAAAGAAAAAAAAAAAGAAAAAGAAAAAACCACTTTGATACAAGATTAACTTTTAACTGAAGTTTAGATATCTAAGACATCCAAAACCCTTCTTAACGCTACTTGTTGAGGCTGAAATCACAGAAAAAACACATATATAGTCTCCTAATAGAAAATTGATAAATAGAAAAAAAATACAAAAGGCAAAAAATTCCGTCGTCACTGTTCGGATCGGGTTTTCCGCGATCGAGTACGCTCTTATTCCATGATATTGCAAAATATTTGTGAACAGGAGACACAACATCCCTAATCCAAAGATTTTAGCAAGGCACTCCCGTGTCATGCATCCATCAAAAGACAACTCCAAACAGATTTGTATTGGATGAAAGACAAGTCTATCAGAGAAATCTCCACGTAATTTGCAAAGCATATTAATTGTGACAAATATAGCCATTTGGACGAACAAAGCTATTTGAAAGTCTTGATCAATAATATGAGCAAATATATTCAATAAATGAAATTTGGCAATACACAATGACACGATGAGAATGACCAGACCATTAGCTCGAAATGTAAGAATTTATCAAAATTTTGATGAGGACCCGCATGCAGAAAACAAAAAATAATTCAACCCATAATGCACATCATAATCGACAGAAAATATCTGCACGGACTTTCAAATAGTTATGCCAGTGTGCACACAAATAACAGCAAGGGTAATTTGCAAAAAATAGTGGAATGCGTAATTAAGTACAACCACATTCAGACTTGATTAAATCCAAACTTTATCATCTAATTTTTTTTCTCCCAAAAACTGCAAAGTCCATTAAATACAAATACTCTGTTTATCAGGATATATGAAACGAAATTTGTTCTTGGATATGGAAAACAAACTCAAATCTAATACACCATGATGTAGAGAGAGAGAGAGAGAGAGAGAGAGAGAGAGAGAGAGAGAATCCAAACTTCTAAAAAAAAACCAAAGCCTCCACCACCCATTATGCACATAACCACCCGCACCCTCACCGACACTCCATCCTAGAGTATTTGAGCACCATCAAGGTTAAGAATGAAACTATTTGAATTGGAATTTTTAGAGTTGTCTTAGCCTAAGACTAAGGATTCTGAGACATATTCTCAGCTAAGGTTTCGGGAGGCATTGAAGAAGAATGGCATTACATCTCTAATAGGAGACTATATATGTGTTTTTTGTGTTTTGGAAGACGGGGAGATTTTGATTTTATGTATTGTGAAAATTGTAATTTTTATTTTATACTTTTGGAGTGTTGTATCTTATTCATTTTGCAAGTGGTATGTCTCTAACTTGTTCAGGAATAGGTGGTGAACATCCTCAAAATCCGCACTATGCCATTCCATGGTTCTCCTTGCTGATATAAGAGCCTGACAAACCCTAAATTTTTAGAGATTTGTCCTTTTTGCCCTAAATTCTATATTAAAAAAAAATCCTACAATACCCAAAACATTCCCTCCAAAATTCCTAGCCCTAACTTTTAAATTTTCAAATTCCAATCTTTTTACCTTACCAATATTTAACCCCAATGCTTGCCACGAAAACCTCTTAGCCCCGACCTTATTTGATTTGCAATCATACATATTTGAAAAAGACACAATGTCTCTTAGGAGAAATCCACAGAGAAGTGTCCATGAGCTTACTATAGAGGATATGTGGCGAAAAATTCTTCAAATAAAATAGAGACTTGCCACTTTTAAGAGGTGACAATCCTGCGAGGCACTTGTAATCATAATGGCGACTCGGCAAATCAAGGGATGAAGTGAATCCCCTTCATAGAGAAGTTTCCAGTTACGAGCAACCGATGCCACATTGATTTCGAATATCAGAGAAATAGTCAAGATTTTAGAGTGAAGATTGACTGCCAGATTTTGATGGTCGCATGGATCAGGACGAACTCATGAAATGGCTCTAAAATGTAGAAACAATGTTTGAATAGATGCATTCCATGGGACATAAGGGTAAAGTAAGCCGCCATTAAATTAAAGAAGAGTACATCTTTGTGGTAGGAAAATCTGAAGCATCTTTGACAGCTTGAAGGGAAGAATAAGATCATAATCTGGTCTAAGATGAAAAGGAGATGCAGCGCAAAGATCTTCCCCCACATTATCGACAGGATATGTGTACTAAACTCGATCATTCGTGTTAAAGAGATTTGTCTGTGGAGGAGTACACAATTGAATTGGATTAACTCATGCTGAAATGTGATTTGGTGGAACCAAAGGTGCACACAGTGGTGAGGTAGCTTGGAGGATTGAGTTCTCTTATTAGGAATGTGATGCTATTGCAATCATATTGATCCCTACTCGATGTACACTCCCTAGCTTTGAAAGTGCAGAAACGTTACCAAGTGATAGCCACGCCTTACAGGCAGAGTTCAACACCAAAATTAGCTAGTAAGGGTACACCTAGTTAAACACTCTAGCCGAACCCACCCAAAGAAAAAAAATTAATTCAGAGCGGAGAATAGGTAGAGCTAACCTACACTCTTCGATCCTTCCCAGCCAGGAAGTGCTACAAGTGACATTATTTTAGGCACATTGCATTAGATTGCCTAAACAAATGAATGATCTACTTCATTGAGAAAGGAACGGTTGAAGATATGGATTGTGATACAGGAGACACTAAAGATGGTGATGTCGCAATGTGTGTCATATTTTAGGCAAAGTGTTACCAGAACTAGTTAGGAAATCAGCGAAATTGCAAGCATGCTTTTATAAACATGACACAAACCAGAAAGAAAGATGCAACGACACTTCTCCGGCTAGGGCTGGAAGAGAAATTCCGAGGGAGGTGGTGGCGTCGGAAAAGGAGCAGCCCCTATTGGAGGAGTTGCCAGATATTTGGGCTGAAGTTTACCTTCGGATTGGTTGGCACTGAGAATGTTGCAGCATGCGTCATTTTTCATTCTAAAGCTAGTTCTACCAAACATACTTGTTTATCAAATACATCCAACGAGTATGAGGAGTGGGAGAAATCAATTATAGATTTAATGACTTAAAACTTGATTCACGAGAGTAGCCGTCCATGTGTAGTTTCAGTTCAAGTTGTGTCAAAAAACTGTTATTTATTTTATCAGGACAGACTTTGGAGGGATGTGTTTTGGAGTTGCCTGAAATGGATGTGAGCATAGATTTTGTAGTGGGACTGTCTCATACACAACAAAGCGATGACTTTATTATGGTGGTGGTAGATTGATTCCATAAGCTTCTCGGGGATAAAACAAAGATCCTTCTATCCGAGGAGAATGAGATGAGAATGTCTAGCTAAAATCACAAGACCGAGGATGTCGTGACCCTTGTTTATGAAATTCTGCAATTTAATAACCCTTACTGATTTCATATTAATATTTTTTACCTATGGACATGTATGGCTAGCATTGCTAATTATGAAATGACAAAAAACATTAAAAATAGTGGTTGTAGCTCCTCCATTGTTATTTGCCTCCAGTCCTCCGTTCCTTCTATTTTTTACTTAAATTTTTTAACCCTAGTCATGTAATGCTGATAAATATGGCCAAAAATTATTTATAGTTTATATTATTGAATGGAATATTTTGGTGGGAAAAAAACTCCCTTCATTTGCTTGGTGTTTTGTACCTTCAGGTTTGCAATTTTTGTAGGCAATATTAATATTTTTCACCTATAGACTTGTATGGCTGGAGTTGCTGATTATGAAATGAAAAAAAATCATTAAAAATAGTGGTTGTAGCTCCTCTTTTGTTATTGGCCACCGATCCTCCTTTCCTTTATTTTTTTACTTCAAAGTTTTAAACCTAGAGTCATGTAATGCTGATAAATATGACCTAACATCTTTATAGTACATGAAATATTCTGATGAGAGAAAACACCCTTCATTTGCTAGGTACCTTGTGGCTTTGGGTTTGCCTTTTTTTGTAGTGAGATAATATACTTATATTTTAATCATAAGTATATAATTTATCAATCCGTGAAGTTAAATTAAAAATTAGAATAGAACCACAAATTCAAAAATCTAAGCATCTACATAAATTATGCTGATAAACTCAACCATAAAACAAAACATGATAACATAAAGCAAAACATGATACACCCATATCACATAATGCACATCCATCAATGGTATGACTTTCTATTGAGATTTTTTCACTACATGCCACTATCCGAGGGTTATGATCTTCTGTTTGTTGATTTTCGTGAGTTGTGGGCATTGTAGTTTTTTGTGATTTGTGCCTATTTCTGTGTTCTCCTTAGTGTTATGTATGTTTGGCAATTTTCAGCATGGTTCAAGGCCTATCTCACTTTTTTATGGGTGTTATTGTGTTTCTATTAGCGTTATCTATGACTAGTTGATAGTCTCTTTTATCGTGCTTTTTATTTGCAATTTATCATTGGGATTGTGCTGGTAAAGTAGCATTTTTGCAGTTGATGTCATTGGTGTTCCAATGGGTTTTGTTTTTGTCAATATAAAAAGGATCTTATGCTTGTATAAGTTTTGGAGCTATAGCTTTACTTAGATGTGTTGTCTCTTATACTTTATAGTATCAACTCTTTCATCACATAATACACTTAAATGTTTTAGAGGCCATCTTCTCGTGAGGCTCGATTTTTCAATTTTTGGTGAATTATTTCTTTTACTTGTTTTTGTTCAAGGTTTTATTATTGATCTGATTATGTGTTTGATTTTACTTAATTATGATCTCATATAGCTTTCAACATGTGTTGATTTTAATTCTTTGAATAGTTTTATTTTGTCTGTTTATTTGTTTTCTTGAATTTCTATGCATTATTTCTTGTATGGTTCACAAAAAATTATTTGAATTAATTTATTTACCTTTTTTTGTATTCATCGAAACTAGACAATAATTTTTAAAGTTATGAAATTGTGATCTATGAATTCTATTTACTCATTATATAATTTTGTACATCTTATGGTTTATTTGTTTAGAAATTCTAGGCCCCTAGTATTTATACATCTACTTGGCTTTTTCTATCTTTTTTATTGCGATACAGTGAAACTTCTATCCATAATTACAAATACCCTAAAGATTTTCTAATCACGTCATATACTAAAGTCCAAAGTCTCCCGCTCAATACAAATGATATGTCACTAATATAAAACATGATAAGACAACCAATCTAGTTATCTTATAGCACCAAAAAGTACTAGAGCACTCACCCAATACCCTAGGATGAGAATGTCCGTATTCATTGCATTTTGTTTTCTTCTTTTGTTGTATCCATCAATCGGTGTACTTTTCAATTTGAGGATCACACTGTTGATTGTGATCTACAATGTGAATAACATGTTGATTGAGTTCCATCAATTTTTGTGATGATTTAATTATCCATCAAGCAGTGAAAAATATAAAGAGGATTATACTTAACATAGAATCCTTTCTAAAACTCTAATTTCACCAATGATTTTAACCAATAAAAACGATCGAACATATGCAAGATTATCATCTCATATATTTTCTTATAATCTAGTTTCTACAGATTAAAATTACAAATATCTTATTATGCAATTAGAACTATGCACTTGGAATATTTTGATGCATCCAATTGATTTTGATATTAGCTTAAGAATTTTTGAAATTGTATATGTTGTTAATTATAATGATGTTAAATAGAATGGATGGTTTTAATGTTAAAGGTTGATGGTGATAACATCAAAATCAAATGGGTTCATTGGTTCGAAATGGTAATTTACCTCCTAAGAGAAAAACACAAGCTATATGCATGTTGTATGCACCTACTTTGCTCTTGCAGTTAAAGGAGCTAACATTCCTTCATTGTCGAGATATTGGCAGAAAGTGGAATCATTCATATTATTCCTCATCATATTTTCGGTCATAAATTTTTTGAATGTTTCAAGTCGCATCCTGAGTTGAGGCTTCCTAAATTTTGGTCACAGACTCTTCCATCCGTTGCTCTAGCTGATCCTTCTACTTGTTTGGTGGAAAACCTTCCATCATCTAATTATAGTGTTAATGTTGATATTGTTTGTTTATATTACTACTCAGAATATTCTGTAAATCCTTGAAATGCCACAACTTCATTCCCTCTTTGTGAACAAAATGACGACCCTTTACTATAAACAAGATTTTGATACTAATTGCAACATTTAAAGCGTTGAATCCTTGAAAATAAAATATTTTATATTCGTTGTATTAGAATGGTAGGAATTAGCATAATATTTATCACCACCCAGCAATATTCTCTACGTTCATGCTAGGCAATCTTAGTAATTTTATCTCATATTATCCCATTGCATTTTTCTTTTTATTTTGACATTTCTGCTAAATGCTCTTATTGTACTTTTGTTTATCTAGTTTATAAAAGTTTGTGATACCGGGATTAATTTAGAATCAGTGAAAATGAAAGCAAATTTTTATTAGCAACTGAATTAGGGTTACAAACAACTCAAAACAGAAACACGAGACAACAACTATCTCGGGATAGGGCCAGAAGCGAAGATCCGAGGATGGTAGTGGCGTCAGCGAACTGTCAAGGGGAAAGGACTGTAAGGTAGGATGGAAGAGGGCTAGTGGTTGGTTTGAGGGTTGGAAGCGTGGGACGATAGGGAAAATTGTAGGGAAGGAAGGGGAAGGGTGTTGAGTGATGGAGGGACGGGTCGGACAACAAGGAGGGCTGCGGTAGAGGGCCGACTGGATGCAGGAGGATGGCTGGGAGGGCTGGACAAAAATGGTCGCTGCAGGGGAAGGACAATAGGTTGCTGGGAGGTGAATTAGGGGCAGAGCAGCAGGCTTGCGACAGTTGAAAGGTGTGCGGCAGAGTAGCTAGAAGGATATGGGTTGACTGGCGTTTTAGGGAGTTGAAGGAGCATAACCGTAGCCACCATGAATATTTCTGAAATCTTTTGCCACTCTACCGACATGTCCATTTAAATCTCCTCCAATAAAAATTTTTTCTTCAAGGGATATCAAGTGTATTAAGTCTTCTAAATCATTCCAGAATTTATCTTTAGAGCATATATCTAAACCAACTTGAGGAGCATAAGCACTTATAATATTAAAAATATTAGTATCAATAATAATCTTAAGTGTTAAAATTCTATCTCCAACTCTATTAATTTTAACAAAATTATCTTTCAAACTCTTATCTATAATTACACCTACACCATTTCTAGTACGACTCTTAGCAGTAATAAAAAGACTAATATGAAAAAGAACAGGAAAGGTAGGGGAGGGGCAAAATGATGCTCGGTCCTTTTAGGACTTGGGTCGGACCCTTCTCAGACCGGGTATAGGCGCCCAGTTTAATTGCCAGCTATTTCAGTCTCCTGAGGTTGGGGGAGCTTCGACCTCATTCGTGGAAGTTTCTGGTTTTTTGTCTCCAATCTTGGCAACACCTAAATCCCACTGGCAACTGCACTGGCCTCCAAGGCACCTGAGGACCCTCTCTAACTTACGAGCAAACTTCCACATCGATTCAAACTTCTGTGAGTCGACTACTAAACTGAACAGAGTTTTTGTCTCATTTCTGCTACTGAATACTCCCAGAGTAATATATGGTTGGTTTAACTAGATATGAGGTGGGGTTAACCGGAACCTGCCCCTGTGGTGGTGCTTATGGTACGGCATCGACTATGATATCTTGAAATACCTTATGTCGTGTGTGTCCCATGTTTGGAGCTAGTGTTTCAGTCTTATCATTCTTTGTTGTCACCAAAACTGGTCTCATTAAGGTCGCTTTACTGGTGAAGGCTCATTTGATCTAGGGCTCTGCCGAAGGAAGTTGGATGATGTGCTTCACATCCTTGGTCAAGGAATACATGTTTCTGAATCCATTGTGCAGAGTTCTTCGATCAAACTGCCACGGTCTTCCCAACAACAAGTGATAGGCATCCATAGGGACCACGTCGCACCACACCTGGTCCTGCAACTATCCTCAAGTCGAAAACTCTACTAAGCATTATCAGGTTCTTTTTTTTCAGCCACGTCAGTGAATACGATTGGGAATGTCGTTGAGTAAGGTGGCCCAATTTATCAACCAACTGTATAGATGCCACGTTCTTTATGCTCCTTTCATCGATGTGAGGCTGTACACCTTCCTGTTCACAGTGCACTGGGTGTAGAATATATTATCACGAAGCCACTATGAATCCCTTGTATCAATATCGATATGCAGGAATTGTCGAACTACGATCGTTTCTCTTTCATTTGGTGGAAGATGATACACCTCACCCCGGTCCTCAACTGTCTCCTCCTTGCTAACTTCCTCCATGGCGCCCCGATCTGTGAGGGTGACTACTCGGCTCGTGGGACAGTTGGAGGCTATGTGGCCGTAGCCGTGGCATCTGAAACACTTTCTAGTTGATATTGTATTAAAGGAGCTAGTTTTCCCCTGTTTCCCCAGCAACAAAAACAAATAAAAAATGTCTAAATCTTAAAATTTCATTTTTACATAGAAAAATAATAATTACAGCGAGAAAGAAAAACTCATTTAGCATAAAATAAAATAAAAACAAGTTTGTATGCATGAGTCAAATCCTAACATCTAAAATAAGTGTTCGCTGGAGCTGAAAAATCATAAAGGAACAAAGTGTTTAATGACACTGAAAACGTGGAAACACACTAGATAAATTTAAAATACAAGAAACAACTGAGTTAATGAATATATTTATACAATAAAAGTTATCGGCTATGTACTGCTTGATTAAAAAGAAAAGAAACCTCATTTATGCTGCATACATCTACCACAGTAAGGTCAGACACAAATGTGTTACCAGCTGAATCATGTTTTATTTTATACTGCTTATTAGCACGAGTCGTATCAATGTTGTTACATCGACTTAGAGATAACAAATTACGGATTGTTTCATTGTATATCTCCAACATTGATATCTACAAAAAATAAAAAGAAAATAATGATCAATTTTTAAAGTAAAAATAAAGTAGTTACAAACAACTAGATTGAATTACAAGCTCAAAATTGCACTTTGTATTTCCACCCATGGTATTTCAAGGCTTAAATAGTATCGAAGATCTTTTCCAGAGATCGTGGTATTAATCATTTTTGCTCGTGAGCTTCTGATCTGCCGATTATAGTATAAGTTTTACCTGAACTAGTTTGTCCATAGGCAAAAATGCAAACCTAAAAATGTTAAAACTTAGTTGACGTGAGATTATTTGTAGATCCAGCTGAAACTTAAGATTAGAATTAAAAATAAAAATAAAAAAATAAAAAAATAAAAAAAATCTTAGTAGAGTGCATAAAATTTAGAAATAAACAAGCAACAAAGTTTATATAAGAGATCTTTTAAATGAAAGGAACCAAGATATTGTAACTAAAGGATTAGAAAAATCATTTTTCAAACTCAGAACTATAATCAAATGATATGAAAATTCACCATATTTATATAATTATCATTCACCCAAAAATATACAAAATTAAAATAAAAAGAACAAACAAACACATCTATTTGTAGGAGAAATGATTGGTGTTAGCGAAAAGAATGGCATATTCATCGAGTAATAGTGCCTAATATATTAGCATACAAGATGGTTATGACATAAATAAAAATAAACAGATAAATGAAATTGGGAGATAATAAATCTCATGCTATATACTTATCTTCACTAATAATGTTCTAACAACATTTCCAATCTAGTAACACCTCTTAAAGCTTGAGCATATTGATCTATTAGCTTCACCTTGTCACATAAATAAATATTTGAAAAGGAACTAAAAATCTGGTGAAAAGATATCTACCCATGTTTTGAACTGGAAAAAATTTAAACAGAAAAAGAATTTTGGAAAGCAAAATATTTTGCATATAATGAAAACCATCCTCAATATGTTTGATACTTTCAAATAACAATAAATTAGTGGCTATGTATATGGCCACAATATTGTTGCGAAACATAGCTGCAAACACAATTAGCAAAAAAAAATTGAACTGCATAATTTCACAAGTAGAAAGAGTAATGGCTCCAAAAATATCGTATTGGATATATGTGAGATATTAAGGTGTTTGTAACGTAAAAAAGACGTTAGTATTTACGTTCAAGCATTTTATTTTTTTGGCATATATAGGACAGTTGATGGGTAATTATCATTCTTAGAGTCGCAGGAGTGAAAATGAGATTGATTGTATTTAAGAGCACTCTCGGTGTGAAGGATTTTAATTTGAACAAAAATCGAACTTTAACTTCTCAATAGAATGGTTGAATACGGAGAAAATTTCTTATTGTTATTTTAACAAGAAATCCAAGTAACCATAATGTAATAATCAGTGAAAGAAATAAATAATAAATACTCTAGTAGACAAAAGACTGTCTCCAAATGACTTGTAGTAACTGAAAGGTGTCTTACTATGAAAAACAAAAAGTGGGCAATGGAATTCAATGATACTTAGTAAAAAGGATGATACATAAGTAAGAAACTAAAGTTGGTGAGGTCTAGGGTGACTCGGATGTGAGCACTAGATAGAGGAGGATAAGGTAATGGAAGAAGCATAATTTGCGTAATAAATATTTCTAGCTTCTACTTTTCCATTAATTGATTTTCTTTTGATAATTTAGAGATGATATGTTTATAAGAAATTATGGGACATATAAAATATTGTTTGATGTCCAACCCATCATATGAACATAAACACTAAAGTCTAACTCCTAAAATATTGTAGAATGTTTAGGTGTAATAAATCCTTTGGATGATACAACTTCGGAGGTTGAAATGGTCAGGTCATAGTGTGGTAGAAAAATGCACTATTCATCTTGAGAAAAGATAATTAAATTTGAAGGAGTACCAATGAAGGTAAATGAAACACTCTCAATATTTGATAAATATCATGCTGCTAGAAGATAGCCAAAGTTTGCCTAACAATGTTTAGACGAGTAATTTGCTCTTTAATAATGCTAACTTGGCGGGGAAGTGTTGTTACTGTGATTGCGGCCCCATCACGAACAACTCATTCATAATGACTATGATCACATCTTATTTCAAAGTTAATATGAGTATGATCATGATCAAAAGAAGGTAAAGCAAGTAACCTAGTGATGGGAGAGCTTGAGAGAGGGAGCAATGAAGACTTCCAAGACAATAAAGTCCATCATCAATTGATCTTGAATAGATATTAGGAATTGATGAACCTTGGAGAGGCATTTAGCAATGAACACTCTTTATGTTGCTAAAAGATAGTCATCACGATATTAGACGTTATCCATCCCACCGCTCTTCAAAGCAACTTCTTTTGTGTACATACTCTTGATTATGACTTATTCCCCTTTTTAACATGGTGACAAATCTATTTAGTAGTACTAAAATACCTTGAAAGAAAATTGAGATGATTTTCTTCAATATTGCATCTTTACCAGAAAAAAAATGAGAAGTTTCTCATTGCTAAATGCCTCTCCAGTAATACACCTTTCAGTTTACTACAGCAAGTCATTTGGAGACAAAGTATTTTGTCTACTAAAGTTTTTATTATCTATTTCTTTCATTGATTACTACATTATGGTTACTTGGATTTCTTGTTAAAATAGCAATAAGAAATTTTCTCCGTAGTCAACCATTCTATTGAGAAGTTAAAGTTCAATTTTTGTTCAAATTAAAATCCTTCACACTGAGAGTGCTCTTAAATACAATCAATCTCATTTTCACTCCTGCGACTCTTAGAATGATAATTACCCATCAACTGTCCTATATATGCCAAAAAAATAAAATGCTTGAACGTAAATACTATAGCCTTTTTATGTTACAAACACGTTAATATCTCACATTTATCCGATACGATATTTTTGGAGCCATTACTCTTTCTACTTGTGAAATTATGCAGTTCATTTTTTTTTACTAATTGTGTTTGCAGCTATGTTTCGTAACAATATTGTGGCCATATACATAGCCACTAATTTATTGTTATTTGAAAGTATCAAACATATTGAGGATGATTTTCATTGTATGCAAAATATTTTGCTTTCCAAAATTCTTTTACTGTTTAATTTTTTTCCAGTTCAAAACATGGGTAGATATCTTTTCACCAGATTTTTAGGTCCTTTTCAAATCTTTATTTATGTGACAAGGTGAAGCTAATAGATATATATCCTCAAGCTGTAAGATGTGTTACTAGATTGGAAATGTTGTTAGAATATTATTAGTGAAGATAAGTATATAGCATGGGATTTATTATCTCTCAATTTTATTTATCTATTTATTTTTATTTCTGTCATAACAATCTTGTATGCTAATATATATATGCACTATTACTCGATGAATATGCCATTCTTTTCGCTAACACCAATCATTTCTCCTACAAATAGTTGGGTTTGTTAGTTCTTTTTATTTTATTTTTGTATATTTTTTGGGTAAATGATAGTTCTATAAATATGGTGGATTTTCATATCATTTGCTTAAAGTTCTGAATTTAAAATTTGATTTTTCTAGTACTTTAGTTACAATATCCCGGTTCCTTTCTTTTAAAAGATTTCTTATATAAACTTTGTTGCTTGTTTATTTCTAGATTTTATGCGCTCTGCTAAGATTTTTTTTATTTTTTTATTTTTTTATTTTTTATTTTTAATTCTAATCTTAATTATCAGCTGAATCTACAAATGTTTCTCAAGTCAACTAAGTTTTAACATTTTTAAGTTTGCATTTTTGCTTATGGACAAACTGGTTCAGGTAAAACTTAATACTATAATGGGCAGACCAGAAGCTCACGAGCAAAAAGGATTAATACTACGATCTCTGGAAAAGATCTTCGATACTATTCAAGCCTTGAAATATCATGGGTGGAAATACAATGTGCAGGTTTGATCTTGTAATTCAATTTAGTTGTTTGTAACTACTTTATTTTTACTATAAAAAATTGATAATTGATCATTCTTTTCTTTTTATTTTTGTAGGTATCAATGTTGGAGATATACAATGAAACAATCCGTGATTTGTTATCTCCAAGTCGATGTAGCAACATTGATACGACTCGTGCTAATAAGCAGTATAAAATAAAACATGATTCGACTGGTAACACATTTGTGTCTGACCTTACTGTGGTAGATGTATGCAGCATAAATGAAGTCTCTTTTCTTCTTAATCAAGTAATACAGAGCCGATAACTTTTATTGTATTTTAAATTTATCTAGTGTGTTTCTATGTTGTTTTCAGTGTCATTAAACACTTTGTTCTTTCATGATTTTTCAGTTTCAGCGGACACTGATTTTAGATGTTAGGATTTGACTTATGCATACAAACATGATTTATTTTATTTTATGTTAAATGAGTTTTTCTTTCTCGATGTCATTATTATTTTTCTATGCAAAAATGAAATTTTAAGATTTAAACATTTTTTATTTGTTTTTGTTGGCAGGTCTATCGGCAAGACAAATGAATGAACAGTCATCAAAGAGTCATTTGTTTTCACCCTAAGAATATCTGGAAACAATGATGTGAGTGGTGACTATTTTTCTTCTGTCTTGTTAAACTAATAAACAATTAATTGATCGGTTTTATTTCCTCAGTCCACAGAACAATAAGTTCAAGGTGTTTTGAATCTAATAGATCTTGCTTGAAGTCAACATCTTGCCAAAAGTAGCTCAATTGGTGATCGCCTAAAGGAAACTCAAGTGAGATTTTGCTTGTTTATTATGCTATTTATTTTCTTTTGGGTGGATTTGTAATAATTTCTTTTATTTTTTGTTTTAGGCGATCAATAAAAGCTTATCATCTTTAAGTGATGTAATATTTACAATTGTCAAGAAAGATAATCATGTTTCTTATAGAATTTCAAAATTGACGTACTTTCTTCAAGTAAGTATGAATATTTTAATTTCTTGCAGCCCAATTTAGTTAAGTGTGATGTAGTATGTCTATGTGCTAATATCAATGTCTTTGTGGTTAATATTTTTTCTTTGGAAAGTAATTCGGAAAAAAACAATGTAATTTATTAGTTTTAATTAACATTTGTATTTTCTTTGTCCTTACTATAACTATTTTGGTGATTCAAGTCTTTTCTTGAGGGTGATTCAAGAACATTAATGTTTGTCAACATTTCCCCTGAAGCTTCATCGGTCGGGGAATCTATCTGCTCTCTTCAGTTTGCTGCTCATGTCAATTCCTGCGAGATTGGGGTACCTTGCTGCCACAGATAAACGAGGCCATTGGATTCCAGATTAAGCCATGGATGAGGACAATACTTTCACATAACAAAAGTTTTTTTTGCAGTAGAGATAATAACAATGTATCATTTAGTAAGGATTTCTCTCTTTCTTCCAATTCATGGAAATGTATGTTATAGATTTGGATGTGATCATTTGTGATAAGTTTGTAAGTAAGGATTCTCTCTTTATAGCCTACATACTTGCTCTTTTTATTTAGATTTGTACTAAACAGAAATGTCATGTATTGATCAGTGTGCTCAATCTAACAGATTAGTTTATTGATTTGTTTTTTTATATTTGATAAAAGATTGACACCAGCATGAATTTTAATATTTGATATTTATTTATTAGTAATTTTAATTGCATTAGTTTATTTTAAAATATTGACTCATGAATTAAATTTATTACCTTTAATATCTAAATCAAATGTCAGAGGTTCAAATAACTTGTCATACAAACTCACGCGTTTTCTGCCTTATACACTGTTTCTTTTCGAAATAACATGCATCTGTAGTGCTAACTGCCTCTTAGCAAGAGCAATTTATATATATATATATATATATATATATATATATATATATATATATATATATATATATATATATATATTCTATGCGCCAAATAAATTAATAGATGAATGATCGTGGATAATATTATACACAAAACCAGACACAAAAAGCCTAATTCATACATATATCTCAATTTCATGAAGTGGTTATAAGGAAACTCAAAATAAATTCAGGCTTGTAGAATCCTTAGATAGCTATCGATTATGGACATAGTTAATGACCTGTATCCATAGCCAAAAAGATTGTAGTGATTCAGATAATGATAGAGCTTGTAAATTTCCCTCATGTTCTTAAAACCAGCCTATTTTGGCATCACCTCAAAGTAGGAACTGTAAAATGATCCACCAAATCCAGCACACCATAAAATTACAAATTCAGCTTCATTGTGTCCATGTTAACATGCTGGATCTCATATGACAAGCTCTCCATTCTTATCGGAGCTTATATTCCCACTCCAAAGGTCCCCATAAAGTAAGCAGGGTTCAATAGCAATGCCTATAAAAAGCGGCTTCATATTCTTGATTAATTGTTGACCTTTCTCATTGATCTCAGTGTTTCCAAACCGTTTCAAAGCTAGCTTCAGTTGATAGCCCAATCTATGCTCAGAGAAAAACTCTACCCAATTTGAAGACTAAGTGTTTATCTGGGGAGTGCTGCCAATGGTATTATCAACATCAAACCCAAAGCCCTTTTCTAACTTCCCGACTTCATCTTCTTCCTAGAACCGACTGATTCCCTCTAGATGATCCAAACTGAACAAATTTCATGATGATAAAAGAACCATCGGTTGGTAAAGGTCCAAACTTAAATACCTAAGGAACCCGAATTGATTTTGTGTTATACATTGCATTCAAACCAATAGCCTCTCCTTCAAACATTGAAGGTCCAATTTTCCTGTTAGTTTTGACAAAGAAGGAACAATTATCAGTATCATATCGGCTTGCATGATTGATGCATCCGCCACCAATTGGATTGATTCTTGTAATTAAAATATTTGTGACAATGTTTACAAAAATAGCTTTTGTAAGGTATTTTGGAGTAAGTTTTTCTTATAGTTGACATAATTCTAATTGGTTTTATATATATTAAAAAAATAAATGAAGAATGATTTGAAGGATTTATTGAAAATTAGGTGGAGGGTTTAAAATTAGGAAAGCGGATAGTTGAGTATTAGATATTTAATTGTAGTATATGTTGTATTGTTCGATAAAATTAAATAATGCAATGGTGTATCATATTTAAATATTTAGCGTATATTATATAGAATAATGAAAGTATTAAGTCCCCTCTAGCTGTTGTAATTTCTATCGAAAGTATGATTATAATCTAATTGATGTCTTAATCTCATCTTTTGTAAGCTTTACCAGGTTACCCACTTATTGCTTGGAGTAATTTTTATTTCATTTCATTAGTGATTAGCCATTAATTGGCCTTCAAAGAACTGGATTGGTAAAACCCAATAAGGATGTTTGCATATACCTGAGTTATCATGCCCACTGAAATTTCATTTTTGTATTGTTCTACGCCATTGCTGATTTCTATTTACTCATTATCAAATCACCAGATATTTAGTTAAAAAATATCTTTAGAATTTAAGGACATACTCATATTAGGTGCAGTGAAGTAAAGGCCGCGTTCATAACTTTAGTTCTCCATCCTTACCCGGGAATTTCAGCACCAATTTCCTTACAGAAAGTTGTGTGGCTGTCAAAAATCACTTTCATATGATCCTTGTGCACATGAGTGAGTTGATCGTCCTATGGAGAATTCCCACGAATATTCCCAAGCACGTTGGGCTCAACGACAACATTCTGTTGGGCGAATTGATCAAAGGAGGACTTTCACACCCTTAAAGTGAGCTGAAGTATAAAATCAATTCATCTTCATGAATATCTTCACTAAATTAATCATACGCACTTGATTTTAAAAAATGTAGTACTAACTTAACCTTCTAATCCTAACTTAATATGTGCAGGAATAAACAAGAGACTTATCCATTTGAATTCATATAACACAATTTCAAGGGGTGCATGTTCTATAATAGGATGAAAAGAAGCTATTGTCTTGTCAACTTCAGTTTTTTTCGTCAATCCTAACGTTCTTTTTCTTCTTTTTCTTTGAACTACCATCCTTCTTTTGCTTACCAAACAAAGTAGCAACTAGGCCTGCTAGAGAGATATTTATCTTCTCAGCAGGGACAACTATTTTCTGTAGAAAGGTTATAGCCAACACTAAAACAGAGGATTAGAGGAATGTGTGATCTAATAAATAAGAGGAAGAAATGAAGTCTTCCATCCTTATTTGTAAAAATGACATAGGCACGAAAAAATGTTAGTCAAATACACTTTAACATCAAGAGCGGGATAACACACTATTAAATTGATTTATTTATAATTAATGAATATTTTTTTCTTTTATTCTTTTTTAAGTTAACAAATAATTAAGAGAATCAAATGACTAAAAGTATATAACATAATTTTTTCAATCCACCCCAAGCTAAGATTTAAACTAAAATTAAGGCAATGCTTCAGCTTTATTGGAACTTTTCAGACTCATTCATCATTCATTGAGTTCTGCAAAGGCCGAATAGTAATTTGACTTCTTTTACGACTAGAAAACATGAATTCAACTTGGCAGACAATGCTAATTCATGAACTCGGTAGGTGTCAAATAGATCTTCAAATGGACAAATGATTAGACTATACACGTTTACTTATAGTCAATTATGTTGTGTACCTAATGTTGGACCCAAACATATGAATAGGGAAGACATCATTGGAATATGGAGGAGGAAAATTTTGTTAAGTCTCACTCTGTAATTGCTTCTTTGTAATCATTTTACTATTAATCAGTCCCTCAGAGTTTTTCCTCTCAAGCTTTCATCTTTGTATGTTCCCTCATTTTTCTCTTTATTTGCTCTAATCTAATTAGTGTGAACCCATGAGCAATCCAGGGTTCAACACTAGATACTTATCTTTTATTCTCAAGTTGTCACTTTATTTTATTTATTTTGTACACCTCTTGCTTTTTTTTTTTTTTAATGATGGATGCTATTTAAGTGTATCATCTCTAGATTTTGATATTTTATGTTTGTTCGATCTTTCTTTTTCATAATAGTATTTGATTATAATTGTCACACCATTTTTGTTAAGTTCTTTCTCTCTGTCGTAGCAGTATTATATGCCTAGTTTATGGAGAGAACTTCTATGCTATTTAGGTCCTCCTAATCAAGGACCTTCGTCCATTAGCATGCCTCTTATGTTTCTATGAGATATATGTTCTTCTCTTCTACCTTTTTAATATTATTGTGAGCAAAATTAGTTATTAATTAGTATAACATTTGCATGAGTCGCGTCCTTCTTCAGTTAAATGTCTTACGTTTGCTGATTTTTTCAATCTTTTTAAACTTTTTATTTAGGATTTGATATCCCAGATGTAGCTTACATTGTTTACAGTTATTCGTAAAGATTAAAAAAAAAAAGTCTGCACTTTTTCTTAAGGCTCTACTCTTTCTTTATATATTTCTATTGGACATATAGAATACTTTGGTCTTGGCTTATGATTGGCATCTTTTGGTCCAACTATCTCTGTATTTTGAACTACATTATGCTTTCCTCTTTGCTTCTTTTCTTACATGATCGGTTGGTGGATGGAAATCCTTTTTATGGTTTTTATATATTTTTTTTCTTGAGGACTTTCCTCGATTAGTAATTATTGTAGGAGTTGAAAGGTTTAATATTATTTTTACTTTATTAAAATCTGTTTTAGAATTCAATGAAAATATTACACTCAATAGGACACAATGAAGAAAAAGGATTAACTTATTTATTAAAATATTCTGCTCAATTTCTTATCTTTGGCACTATATATCATCAGAATTAGAGTAATGTGCAATCTATTTGATATTGAATTCTATACTTGGGATCTTCTAATAAAATATGCATCCCTTTTAGATTTTTTGAAGAGCAATGATAAATTCATCTATTCCATCAATGGGCTCAACCAGATCGTTGATAGATCTAATGTTTGACGTTTTGAATATATCTAACAGATAAAACTATGACCTTCATTATTATTTGCCAGTTTAAAATAATCTGAATTGGAAGCGTTACAACGTTTGTGACACTCAAATTCAATGCTTCTCATAAATTTTCTTCGACAAACAATTTTTTTTTATTGTATTTTTTAATAAATAACTAGAAAAACTAAATGATAATTCAAGTAAAATAAATAATTAAAACGGGTTCATATGATATGCTCCATAATTTCAGAAAAAATATCAATTTCAATTATTATTGCTCAAAATTTTTAAATGCTTTTTAAAGCGTGCTTTACTATGATGAGCAAAATTAGTCTAAATTAATAAGCTGATCAATCATGGGTTTCTCCCAATCCTATGGGATAAAGATTCTCATCATTCATTCATGCATTCCCCCCAAAATATATATATATATACAACTATTAATTAATGAGAGATATGAAAGCATTCACTTTTCATTTAATAATAAAAGGACAACAAGAAAATATACTTTATTTGAGTCTCCTTTAATAAAATCCCAAATCGCAGTAACACCGGTTTGGGGAGATTGACCACTCCTTTTTTTTTTTTTAACTAAAATTTCGTACAACCATTTTCTAAAATCATTTTTTAACACAATTAAATTTAATTTATATAATTTTAAAATAATCGAAATAAATTTTAGTTAATATGATACAGATTCAATTAAATAAATTGGATAGAAAATCATTTTTTTAATGTATGCTATAAAGTTAAAATAGATAATTTATTTTAATCTTGAATAAATTAATTCATCGTACGCAGTCGGCAGAGAGAGAGAGAGAGAGAGAGAGAGAGAGAGATACAACAGCATTTTTTTTTAATTTAAGAGAATAAAAAAAAATGCTTGAATTAAATTATGATATCATGCCCAATAGAAAAAGGAGAAGAAGAAAATAAAGAAATTTATTATAAAATTTAATAAACTCCACTAATCAAATGGGAAAACTCAGTTACATCACTTCACGAATGTTATTTCCAAGAAAGCCAATTATTCAATGTAATATAGTTCCTGCATTTCATTTCAACCCAATAAATTCATCTTTACATCCTTTTATCACTTTTCCTCCAAATATATTATTATGCACAAAGATTTCCCAATTTTACGTATCTTCTTCTATATGTATGTGTGTGTGTGTGTGTGTGTGTGTGTGTGTGTATATATATATATATATATATATATATATATAAAATATAAATTTCTTATTTTGGTACACTTAAATGGTACACTTAAATTGGCATGGAAATTAATATTATAAATATTAAGCTTAAATGAAACTATCAGATAAGGGATGAATGCCAGCCATTATTAGCCCAAAAATGATGTGAAATATACAGCCTCTGCCTAGAACTGATGATCGACAGTACAAGCGGGGGGCTGGCTTAATTAACAGGAAGCATCACTCTTACTTAGCAGCAGGCCAGACAATATGAAGTTATATATCATCATATATAATTAATTAATATTTAAGACTAGTAATGAAATGTCTATCATTAATTATGAAGTAGAACTCAGTGAGAGATCAAAATCATCCAACAAAATCATGGAGCATATGTGCACCAATTTCCTTCCCATAGTGCAAATCATAAGCATTGCTGCACTCTTCTAAGCCAAATCGTCGAGCTACATTCATGGACAGCGGTTCTGATAAGCCGAGGGTGAGAGAAACAACAGAATTTCCTCCCATTTGAAGCCCCATGGGAGGCTGAGCATGGACGGCGAAGGCCTCATCGAATAAGAATTTGTAGGGTTCTTCCATGTGAGGAAGTTCGATGTTCGAAGAACGGTAAGACCGATTTTGGTTGTTTCTTAGCATGAAATTGTTTTCTTGAATGGGGGATCGATTAATGCTCGATGAAGTTGCTGCGGATGATGATGATGATGGATGCGAAGCTTGCAAGTTCAAGTTCCGAACATTGTGAGGATCTGTTTCTGCCACTGATTTCTGTAATTGATGCATTTCAAGGTTGTGTATTTCTTCCACCATGGGTTTCCACAGCCTTACCCTTGCATTTATAAACCAGTTGGAAACCTGAAAAAAAAAATTCATTTTCATCACTTTAACTTTCAAGTAATAAATGCGCCCAGTCATATTATGGCAAAAAATGGATTAGATGGTTAGACCATTTATTAGTGATTATTACAAAGTTTTACGGAAAATGGCATCAAGGTTCAGTAATACATGAACCATTGAATGATCATTAAAATGTTTGGAATTAATTTCTAAGAAAGTATTATAACCTGATTTCTTGTCAAACCTGTTTGCTTAGCAAGCATTTGCTTGTCTGTATCAGTAGGATACCTGCAATGAATAAGATCAAATTAGCTAATTTAACTTGTAAATGCAAAAGAGAATGCTAAAGAAACATATATATATGAAGAATTGACAATTGCGGAGCTAACATATAAAAGCAACAAGAAGAAGAAGATGAAGAATGCCAGCCTTTCTTTAATCTCTGTTCACCACTGTTAAAAGGATTCATAGCCCATAAAAAAACAAATCGCATCAAAAGCATATGATCAAGAGAGAGAATCATACACCGATTTTGAAATAAATATTATACCTTCAATCAGAAAACAAACCTGAAGTAGATAACAGCACACTTAGTTAATGCTGAAGTATCGACAGACTTGCAAATATTTCAAATTTTTATTAATTAATATTTTGGATAAAAATATCCAAAGACTTGTTGAAGTAACCACAAATTTCACTGAGCAAACAAAAAAAAAAAAAAAAACTTAAACCTAGAGTATCCAAAGTTCTCAAAATTTTAAAAAGGAAGAGACTCATCCAAAGTCAATTAGGAGATAAAAATAATTTCAATTATAGTCAAAGAATAATGGCCAGTCAGGTTGTTATAAAACTAATAATCATTTAAAATCATTTTTATAAAAATGTCAATGGAATTTAGGAGTATTGTTATGGTATATTAAAATTATTAATTTTTTCATCTTGGTTGACTTATTTGAATTATATATGATGTCGTAAGCATATCATAGAATCGCAGATTGTATTAAAAATCACAGTTTTATAGTATTTCATTTAATTCATAAAGCTATTAATGTTTGAAATTTGTATTTTGTATAGATTTATGAAAAGATTCATTTTCACATCACGTAACTAAAAATCAAATAAATCAAATTTAAAAAAATAAAATTAAACATACTATTTTAATGATTCTCTATACATATAAGTTGTATATGTGAGTTAAATGTATGACAAAATCAATGATAATAGAACAACATATCGGATTGAATTGTTAATTCACAAAGTGACTCGTGACTATGTTCATATATATTATAATACTCCTAGATATATCTTATTATCTTCTACATCCCAATGTGTCATTCTTTTCATTCTATTATTGGACATGAAATAATAACCAATAGTCTCAAAGTGTTATAGGTAGTAAAACAAAAACAAAAGATGTTGCAAGCTCATCCAAATGCATATACATTCAAATTAAGAAACATGACTATATCATAACTTTGAAAATATGATATCAATAATGAAAATATCATAATAAAAAGTTCAAAAGAGATTAGCTTTATCACTCACGGATGCAAGAAATGTTCAAAAAGCCAAGCCCTAAGCACTGAAACTGCTCGTTCGGGTAGCCCTCTCTGAGGCCTCCAAACTTGTGGCTGCCCGAAAGTAAGAGATGAATTCTTTCTTTGTGAACATGCATGATCACCAGTAGCTGTGAGGCCAAAACCAGTAAATTCCCCTTTACCATGCCTTTGTTTTGCATCAATCAAGTCAAGGTTATTAAGGTGATCAGATATGAGATTCTTTAAACTTCTGAAGTTCTTGGACATGGATTTCAGTGCTAAAGAAACATATGGAGCAGCAGCGTTTAAGCCTGCTACTGTTTCAAATGAAGTCATAACAGTTTCCACCTGCTGCTGGTATAACCTGTATCTTCTATGGACCTGAAAAGTTGAGGGATAAAAGAAAAAGATACAGTACCGCACACAATAATCTAGGAAAATAGGAAAAGTGATAAAATGAGAAATTTTACAAGCAATAATGAAAGCACTTGGAGAATAGGCGCAAAGCTACTTCATGGAGATCTTAGAAGTTGCTGCTAAAATCCTGAAGCTGAATCCTACCAACAACCTTTTTTATTTTTTACTTTTTATTTTTTAGTGGCTTTGGCATTCGACTTTCTTAACATAAAGAACAAACAAGGGCACCATAGCACCAAATTGGACCAATTTATTCTTTCACTATGCCCCCATATGCCCGTCTATTATTTTTTACTTAAATTCTATGTTCAACCACATCATCACCATCACGGTATATTGGTTTATCACCATGATTTGAGGTCAAAACAATGCTTTATTTGACACTTTTAAACACTATGAACCACAGCAACATTTTTTTTTTTTTTTTTGGCACCACCCAAATTAGATAACATAATAAAGAATGTATAAGAATAATTTTATTCAACGATAGGATATAGCAAAGAGGGTAAACAGGCTCATTTAAAATATTAAAATTAGCCTATTTTAAATGAGCCTGGAAGCTAATTTCTTTGTCTTTACTAACCATTCTAAAAACATGCCCAATTGTCCTAAAATGCAACGAATTTAATTAAAAAAAAAGTAAATATTACCACTAAATAATGTGAAACTAATGATTAGAAGGTTCATGAGTTGGAAAATTTTTAGAAATAATTAGATAAAAATATGTAAACTAAAAATTTCGGGATAAAAGTAGGGGTAAATAAACTCTCTTATCGCTTATAATAATAAGTACTTGCGTCGTTCAACAGTAATAAGATTCTGCAGGGACAGCCCAAATTCAATCTAACGCAAGACCAAACTAAAACATATTATTTCTTTAATACCTCAAATAAAAGAAAAGGCTCAATGTCATGTCAACAGAGCTGGGCATTAAAACAAAAAAAAAAAAATCTCAAGTTCATATTTTAGAAAAAAACGAAAAAAGAAGATGGCGTTTTCCTTGGACAGAGGCATAGAGTGCGAGAGAGAGAGATAGATTATTTTGCTTGAATGGCCTTATCACACATATCCAAGTACATATTATGCATTAAAAAGTAATATATAGTAGAGATGTTAACTATTTCCCAGCAAGAGCAACTAAAATTAGGGTCTAAACAAAGCCATCTAGGTGTAAAAATACATAAATAGATTGATGGGTAGATAGGACATACAAAAGCACCATATCTCTCAGGCTGATCTCTCTCATTGATTCTACAACAAAAGCCAACCACAGACAAAAGTTTTCATTTACGGTGCTCTTAAAATTAGAACTAATCATAAAAGATGTAGACACAAAAACCCGCAGTCATTAAACCTCAACTTCTTCCAAAATGAACTACTAAGAAATATTAGCAAAGATATATATACATATGTATAATAATCATCTAGTAACAAATAAGATTCCGCAAGGAAGATGCAAAATATAGCCATGACATGAAAGAACTATAATTCCTCATTCTTTTTCCACTCTTTTTTGGGAAATAAAAAGCTAAAAAATTTGTAGCTAACAGGAAGAGAGAGAGAGTGAGAGAGAGAGAGAGCGGGAGAAACCTCATGAAGCATGGAAACAAGCTTTAGCTTCTTCCAGTGTTCGTCCTCGAAACCTCCAACCCTCTGGGCCACCTCGTTCTCCATACTTACATCCTCCATCAGATCTCGGTCGCCGACGCCGGCGAGCTCACCCCGGCCAAGCCGGCAAATCTCCTCCAATAACTGCCGGGCCGGCTGAACAAAGCCGGACCGGTTCAGCACAGCAGCGTAGCCGGTGAACGGGCCGAGAGGGCCAACCGTCGCTGGGGAGAGAGAAAGAGAGAATCCCTGAGGCTGGATCTGGTGCGGCCCGCAGTCATCAAAGTTATGGCTGTAGTACGAGGATGGAAGGCAGGCGGGGTTGGATTGGTAAAGGAGAGGCAGTAATGACGTGGCGGAAGCCGGCGACTCATCCGTTGGGAACCGGAGCTTCTCCCTTCGGCTATGTTGCGGGACGTGGTATAATAAACTGTCGGCGCCGGCGAACTCCTCAGCCCTCGACGACATAGCACTAGCTCCCTCTCCCTCCCTCCCTCCCTCTGTGTTTAGTTTCTCTTTGCTTTTTTGGGTTTTCTAGGGGGAGAAGGGGAGGGAACGGGGAAACAGTGAAGAGAAAGAGAGAAAGAAAGGTAGGTCTAAGGTTATCATGATTGTGAACAGCAGAGAGAGGGAGGGAGAGAGGGAGGGAGAGAAGCAAATTATTTTGGACAGAGGGGCGGAGTACTTTGCATTCTTTCTGCAAGTAACCGGAAGTTGCCCGTGGGCGTCGGCAGCGGGCGGGCAGCCCGCCATCTGGCCCGGTCGAATCTGTTCGGATTCAATGATACTGCCCATATTAATGATCGGCCTTTTATTTTAGATATTTGAACAATAATTAAACTTTTTAGAAATCTAACTAAATTAGAAGGAAAAAAAAAAACAATATTTTCATAACTAACACCTACAATTTAATATTTATATTTATAATAGACATTTGAATATTATGCATGAAACAAAAATATGAAGATGTTAGATATAAGATAGAGAAGCATTTTATGTATCAGATTTGCAAATACATAATAATTGTGTTTTATCTGCCTCCTCTAAGTTGGATGCAACTTGCATATGATGTATATTATTTTATTTTAGTTAATTGAATTTGAGTTTGGTTCTCAAATTGTTAAGAAATGTTTAAAATTATATACATATAAGATGTGAGTAAATAAAATATTATAAAAAAAGATCTGACACACAGCAAACAAAAAAAAAATTCAGTGAATTTAACTTGTAATGAGCGGGGCCTGCGTCACGAACTGCTGCGGCGACGACGACGCACGTGGGGCCTCAAACGCGAGTGCGAAACTGCAGACTTGTAGTGGCATGTTGGTAATTTAAAAAGATAGATATTACATATTACTTATTAGATGGATATAAAGAGAGAGAAAGAGAGAGAGTGGGAGTGGATTTAGTGATAGGATTTAGATTTGGCGTACGTCACTGAATGCTAATCGTATGATTAGGACCAGGAAACAAAGCAGAGAGAGAGAGAGAGAGGGGACAATGCGTGGAATCTTGGGCAATTTTATGCCACGTTTCAAATTTTCATTTGATAAATATAAATCCAGCCCACATTATCGGCATTTACATATTACCACATACTTTTTTTTATATTTACATATTACACAAATTTTTATCTTTACAGATTTATCATATACATTTTTATATGCATACATAAAATTGCATTTATGTAAAACTTGAACATTGTGTTTGGCATGTAAATATATATGAAATGATTATATATATTGTACATCAAAAAGTTGTCTGCACTAACTAATATATTGTACTTCCCTTCTACACTATTCAGTTGTGCATTTTAGAATTATATCTCCACTCTTTTTCTCCATCCACTTTTCTATGCTGCTCTCAGTCTATTCCTTAATATATAATGAGTGTAATAAAAAATTAAATTCACTTAATATATAAAAAAGTTTTAATAAAAAGATAGTCGCCATGTAAAAGCAGAACGTAAAGAAAAACGAAAGGACAGTTTAGAACTTTTTAACTAAGCTCAATAAGTTATATTAGTTGATAGAACTCTAAAATTCTTTTTTGTACATCAAAAAAGTGTTTGCGTTGATAATCCGAGGAGATCCAGCAGTCCAAAAGAAAAGGGCACGATGAAGGAGGGCCCATTGACAGAAAATTGTGATGCCCACTTATCTGAACAAGCAAATTTGTCCAAGCCAAAACCAACAAAGTCAAATTCGACCGAGCCACGAGAAGAACAAAAAGATGACCAAAAGATCTGAGTCAGAATCATTTGGTCAGAAACAAAACAGAGAGGCGTTAAACTAACTATTATGAGAAAGAGATCTTAGGGAAGATCAATTCCCACGACATCTATAGTCATCTTTGGTACTTTTTAAAGGCTCCTGGATCACCAGTTATTATGGATTGATGACCAGATTAGATTAGCCGTTCAACTCATGTGGACCAAGCTCAACTGATCGAGTTGATCATTCCTACTCGAAGCCAATTAAGTATAGCCGACGGAGCCAGAGAACAGCCGATCGATAAGATAATGCATGTAGAATACTAGAAATACCCTAGTATGGACCTCATTAAAGTATGGAAAAAAATGTAACATTATCATATTCTATCATTTCCCATATAAATAGGAAATCATTTCATGAATAAAGGCTGGACAGATTATTTTTCATTTCTAATCACTTTTCTCTCTATCTCCTTGTGCACTATTGCTTGGGTGTGATTTATGAAAAAAATTAATAATAAAAAATTAATAAAATTTTAAGTTTGTCCAAAAAAATATTCTAACATATCATACAGAAGGCACTAAATGATCGAAGAAAAAAGAGTGAAAATTATGTACTTTCCACTTAAAGTGCTTATTATAACTAACCCTTAAAACATAATATTCTTTTTCTTTGTGTCTCAATCTCTTTAATTGAAAAAAAAAAAAATATTACACTACAATTACAATGAATGTGTTTTGTGACTTTAAAGTGATAGATTAGCATCTTAACTTTGAATAAATATCCATCATACACAAGACCTCCGATACATATTATACATAAATTATTTAGAGTAAATTTCATGATGGAACTTGAACAAGTATTGAGACGTTAGAGTTACTTTCAAGTGATAGTTGTTGTGAAAGAACGATGGCAATAAAATAAAAAATTGGAATAAGAAATTCATACAAATAAGCAGACATAGATTTACGTGGTTCGGCAAATTGCTTACTTCCATAGAGTTGCAGATAATTTTATTGCTTTGAGGATTACATAGTTTCAATAGGATTACAATAACTCAAGTTAAACTTCTCTCCTCTTCTTCTTCCTCTATTATTCCCACTACCCGCATCTCTTGCAAATCATTCTGCAGCAATAGCTTCTGTCATCTACAACCCTCTCTCTCTCTCCTTCTTCTTCCTCGGTTTTCACCGCTTGAATAGGCTCACTCAGCCGTCACGACTACTTCTTCTTCTTTGTTTTTTCGCTGCCCAAGAACTAATAATAGGGATCGATCACGAGAAGAAGAAGTCGAAGAAGTTGCCTTCACCAAGGATCGATCACGAGAAGAACTCACGAAGTAAGGAGGAGGGCGTGAGACCTATTAAAGAAGAAATTTTCAGGTTTTATAAGAAAAGAAATAAAAGCGGTAAAGATTCAAATGGTTTCCATAATGAACCTGGCTCCAATAAACCCAACAATTCTCCCACTTGGAGACAGGTGCGGGTTGCATCATCCTCTTCTTCAAATGTGATATCATCCACCTCTGCAACTCAAAGCCCCGGCCTTCATGTTAGAAGACCAACTGAAGTTGAGCACGACTTTAGTTTCTCAAGTGTGACACCCTTAGTGAACATATAAATAGGACTCTTACTTCCACAAATTTTCTCAAGTAGCAACTGTCCATCATCTAACAACAACCGAATGAAGTGATAAATGATATGAATGTGCTTGGTTTTGGATTGAAATGATGGACTCCTGATAAGGAATATGATGCTCTGACTATCACTATAGAGAGTGCCCTTTTGAACCTCCTTACCCAATTCTTCTAACAAACTTTATAGCCATATTATCTCCTTTGCAGCCTCTGACATTGCAATGTACCTAGCTTCTGTAGTAGACAAAGAAACTGTCTTCTGTAAATTTGAGCCCCATGACACTACAGTACCACTAAGAGTATAAACATAACATGTAGTACTCTTTCTGCTGTAAATTTCTTCAACTAAATTATCATCAACATAGACATCCAAGCTCTTTTTTTAGAAACAAAAACAGGTTTTTGAGGGGACTCATAGGTATCTCAAGATCCACTTCACTGCTTCCCAATGTTTATTCGTTGGATTACTCATGTATTTTCTCACAACACCCACTACATGGAAAATATCTGGTCTTGTATAAACCATAGCATACAAAAGTGAACCAATAGCTGAAGCGTAAGAAACCTTACTCATGTAGTCATATTTCTCCTCTGACTTAGGTGACTGATTCTTGCTGAGTCTAAAGTGAAAGCCCAAAGGTGTGCCAACTGGTTTGGCCTTATCCATGTTGAACCTGCTAAGCACCTTTTTCACATATTCAGCTCGTGAAAGCGTCAACATGTCTCTGACTCTGTCTCTAACAATCCTCACGCTAAGGATTTGTTTTGCAGCTCCCAAATACTTCATTGCAAAGTGACATCTGCTTCCTTAGATTATCGATCTCATCAATATTGGCTCCTACAACAACTATGTCATCCACGTACAACAGTATAATATAAGAATTGTCAAAGCATCTGACATAGCAACAATGATCTACCTAACATCTGTTGTACCCTGCATTGTGCATAAAAATCATCAAATTTATTGTACCATTGTTTAGGAGCTTGCTTAAGGCCATACAAGCTCTTCTTTCAATCTGCAGACTGAATCTTCTTTTCCCTGTACCACAAACCTCTCAAGTTGGTGCATGTAGATGCCTTCTTCAAGATCTCAATGAAGAAAAGCTGTCTTCACATCTAACTACTCAAGGAAGAAATCTTATGTAGCCGCCATAGACAGACTCATTCTAATGGTTGTGAGCTTCACCACACAAGAAAAGATCTCAGAATAATCAATGCACTGCCTTTGCTGAAAGCCTTTACAACAAGTCTAGCCTTGTACCACTTACTTCCATCATGCTCAGTCTTCACCTGGTACACCTACTTGTTGTGTAATGGCTTCTTCCTTGGTGGAAGTTCTGCCAACTCCTATGTTTGATTCTTTAGCAGTAAATCCATTTCATATTTTATTGCTAGCTTACACTTGCTCGAATTTTCATCTTGCAATGTTTCTTCATAATTTTGTGGTTCTCCACCATCTGTCAACAAAATGTAGTTCAAAGTTTGTAAGTAACGTTGAGGAGAACGTATGTTCCTGATTGACCTGCAAACTTTAGTTGTATGGGTGGATGGTTTTGAAACTGTATGCGGAACAATAGGAATGGGTGCCTCAGATCTACTCTCCTCATTACTTCCATCACTGCCCTGCACTGTGACCTCTGGTAGATCATCAAACCTTACCATCTCGAATTCTTGAGGAGCCACTTTAAAAGTTGTAATGGACTTGTCATTGTACATGATCTTCTCATTGAAAATCACATTCCAACTTCTTATGATCTTTTGACTCTGATCATCCCAGAAATGATAACCAAAAGCTTCATCTTCATAGCCAATGAAATAATATTTCTTTGACTTATCCCTGAGCTTTCTACAATCCTCAGGATTAATAAAAATATAAGAGAGATAACAAAAAATATTAAGGTGGGAAAATTTGACATCTTTCCCACTCCAAACCTACTCGGGCATACAGTCTAATGGAACAGATGATCCCCTGTTGATTAAATAAAATGCAGTGCTAACTGCATCTACCCAGAAAGCTGGTGGTAGTCTGGTATGCAATCTCATGCTTCTAGCCCGCTCATTAATAGTATTGTTCACATGTTCTGTAACTTCATTTTGATATGGTGTCCCTGAAATAGTCTTCTCCATTCTGATACCCTGAGTTGCACAGTACTTATTGAACCCACCATCAATGTACTCACCACCATTATCAGACTTCAAACATTTCAGTTTTAAGTTTATCTCTATATCAACCATGACTTTCCAAGTTTTGAACACATTAAATACATTAGACTTATGCTTCAAAAAATATACACATATCTTTTTATTGTGGTCATCAAGGAACATAATATAGTAACTAGAACCTCCAAGAGATGCCACTGGAGATGGTCCTAACACATCTGTGTGTACAATTTCCAGTTTTCCTGCTTTTGGCGCTCTGTCACTTTTTCAAGAAACTGACTTTCTTCTACTTCCCCATAATGCAACTCTCACACATGTTGAGATCGATTGACTTCAATTCAAGTGACATATCACTGGACTAAAGTTCTTTCATACCCCTCTTACTCATGTGGCTAAGCTTGCAATGTCACAAATCTAATGTGCTCTCTGCAGCAGTAGTATCAACACTGTTAATTAAACCGGTGGTCATATATAGTGTACTGGTTTTCTTACCCCGAGCTAGTACAAATGCCCCTTTTGTTACTTTCAGGAGCTACTGAGAACGCTACTAAAAGACCACTCTCATCGAGTTGCTCAACAGAAATGAGGTTTTTCTTCAACTCAGAAATGTGACTGGTCATTCGCAAAGTTCATTTGCTCTTGTTAGGGAGTACAATGTCAACGTCTACCATCCCTACCACGTTCAAAGGTTCTCCATCAGCCAGATATACCTCCTAAAGTCACCCGCAACATAATTCCGTACTAACTCCCGGTAAGAAGATGTATGGAAGAAAGCTCCTAAATCTAGTATCTGGTCATCAATAAAATTTTGAAATGCTAGTAATAGTACATCTTGCACTTCATCAGTTACAACATTGGCACTGACGTACTTTGTCTTCTTGGGATTTTTATAGTCCTTCTTTATGTGTCCAATATTTCAATATTTTCAGTGGAATACTTGCTAATCATGCTGTGACTTGCTCTTGCCTTTGTGCTTTAATTTTGATCTTCCTCTGTTTAAGTTCATGTCCTATGTTCTCCCTCTAGAGTCAAAATTCAGTGTTGAACTCAAACCTGAGGTCTCGCTAGAGACTTTCTTGCACACCTCCTTAGCCAAACGAATATCATCATATTTCAGCTTAGATTTAAATGTTGAATTGCTAACAACCATCCTCATGGTCTCTACACTTTATTTGGAAAAGAAGCCAACAATATCAATGCACGTATCTTAACATCAAGTTCAATTTCCACAAACGATAATTTATTTGTGATAGCATTAAAATCATTCAAATATAATGCAACAACTGTACCATCAGTCGTCTTCAATTTGAATAACTTCTTCATCAGATACACCTTGTTATTCACCTATGACTTTTCATACATACCTGACAAAGCTGTCATGAGATATGCAATCGTCCTTTCCTTGATGACATTGTGTGCAACAGATCTCGACAGAGTTACTCGTCTATCTTTTCCAGTTGCTATCCCAGTAGCGACATGTGAAGTTTCTTCCCATAGAGGTAGTCCTCTATCTGCATCCTCAAGTAATCAAAATCCATGCCATCAAACTTCTCGATCCTTGGTGCATCACTTCATCTCCAACCATCTCTTTCCTTAGATCTGAACCTAGGCACTGATACCAATTGCTGTGAAAAAATAATGGCAATAAAGCGAAAAATTGGAATGAGAAATTCCCACAAACAAACATGCACAGATTTACGTGATTCCGCAAATTACCTACATCTACGGAGTTTCAATAATATTTCAAGAACTCGAGTCAAACTTCTTTCCTCTCCTTCTTCCTCAGTTATTCCCACAGCCCGCGTCTCCTGTAAATCCTTATGCAACAACAACTTTTGTCGTCTACAACCCTCTCTCTCTCTCCTTCTCCTTCCTCGGTTTTCGCCATTCGAAGAAGCTCATTGCAACTCCTTCGTTTTTCCGCAGCCCAAGAACCAACAATAGGGATCGGTCACGAGAAAAAGAAGCTAAAGAAGATACCTTCATCAGGGATCAGTCACGAGAAGAACTCACAAAGTAAAGAGGAGGGCGGGAGACCTATTAAGGAAGAAAACCTCGGGTTTTACAAAAGGAAAGAAATAAAAGCAGTAAATATATAAATAAATTCCATAATGGACTGGGCTCCAATAAACCCAACAATAGTTTGTGGTATGTTAAATCAAAATTCTTTGAAAACAGAAGATAAAAGATGATACACTTCAATAATCATATTGTGAATGATATTCTTCAATCCATTAGTAGTAATGTGCCCTAAAATTGTTGTTAGTGAAATTTAACAAAGTAAAAAAACATTCACATTAGCATTAGCATTGAAGAAAGAAGCTATGAAGTTGAATAACGATAACAGAGTAACCTCATGATTGATTGTTAGAAGACTGTAACTCAACATAGTAGTAGAGAGAATGTAGTTGAATGATGGTGATCGAGTAACCCATAATTGTTACGGTGATCAGTTTGAAAAATCATGAGTGATTCTCCTTGGGACGAGCATTTCAAAGATCTATCTCTTGATTTTAGTCTCTCATATGGGATGATCAAACAAAACTTCTTCCCGCCTTCAAGAAATCTCCAAAAACCCACTCTCAAAACTTAACACGGAAGAAGCAATGGAGGTGGTTTTCTGCCCCAAAGTGACAAAATTCATAAGGGATACGACGTAAGTCATCACACTTGCAAGTCTCGATAGTTACCCTCAGGAAGGCAACAACGGTAAAATACCTGATGTAAGGACATGCCAACCAGATGTGTTGTTCCGACAAGGGTAAGAAAAATGTAAGAAATGAGCTTGAGTTCTTAAAATGTTTCTATAAAAAATCTAAAAAAAAGAATAAACTTAATTGATTATATTCTAAAGATTGACTCATTAAAAGATTACAAAAAATCATTAAAAATATTGATGTCTAAACTAAAAGTCTATGGAATGATATTTTTTGAATTTTTGGAGTTTTTCATTCATATTCGATCTTCGCTTTCAAAAAGTAAAAAAATCAGGTGCTTCACGTATAGCCAAAATACTAATCTTATCGAGCAGGAAGGATCCACCACCGGAGACGCCGTGCCGGCCGCCTCTTATGAAAAGTACAAGTATTTCTAAAGTACATGTATAATACAATAAAAAAATTACACACTATATAATTTAACTATTTATAAAACTAATACAACAACCACCAATAATGATAAAGTAAAAATAATATAAAAAGATATAAACAAATGTATAATAATATTAGTGGATAATAATGTTCAAATTGTTTATATATAATTCATCATATTCTTTAATAGAATTCTGATGAAGTAGTTAGATTCATAAGCAGCATTTACTTTGTTGGGCAGAAGAAAAGGGACATCTGTAAAATTTCAAATTACGTTTAAATTACAAAGAAAATAATGGAGTGCAGAGGGCGTGACGTCGAGGCCTCGAGCAAACAGTACAAATAGCTTCATAGCCATCTCATTGCTTTTTCTTTCCCGGCTTTAACTTTTGTTTTATAATATATTTACAGAGTTTGATAATTATAAGATTATTAAAGCTGCCACTTAATTTGCTGCAACAGTTACAGCAAGTTGCAGTGAGTGAGCAGAGAGGAGATCTTTTGCTTGAGCTCGGAGCGCCCGAGTTTCCCGTCGACGCACGAAAAACGAGGCAAATCACATCGTAAATGTATATATAAATGATTTATATATATATTAAAAATTGAGGAACTTTAGTGATTTTCTGAAAAAGCCCTTACCTTTTTCAGTTCTTTGCGTGATGGTCATCATCCGTCAAATAGTACTTTCCAAGTATTTCAAAATGGAAGATGTGACGGCAAAGATTAAAGGATGTGATTGAGGGAAATATATATACATATATATATATTTATATTTATATGTAACATCTTGGAATTTTATTTAATGTTTGACACACCAAATCTTAAATTCTCTCTGCTAAGTCTCACTTCCAATAAATGCTAAATTTACGACAGGGCAAACAAAGTCGTGCGCACTTATCAAATATACTCTTTAAATGCCATTAGAAAGGTTAAGTGATGTGTTGATAAAAAAAATGCTCAAAATACACCATAAAATGTTGGAGAATCAATTAAATAATAATAATATAGAGAATTTACATATATCTAACATGATTCAAAAATTAATTTTGATATGTATGTCATCACAGCAAAATATATACAACAACAACAACAACAAAGCCTTAATCCCACTAAGTGGGGTCGGCTACATGAATCCTTTTTCTCCATTGCGTCCTATTTAGTGTCGAATTTTCGTTTAATTCTAATAAATTAAGATCATTTTTTATGCAATAAGCCCAAGTTATCCTAGGTAACATAAGTTGTATTTAAAACATCTACTCTTCTAATCGGATCATCAGGTGATCAACGTTTAATGTGACCAAACCATCTAAGGCGACTCTCTCTAATTTTATCCGTCACTGGTGCAACGCCAACCCTATCACAAATATATTCATTTTGCATTTTGTCTCTAAGTGTAAAGCCACTCATCCACCTAATCATTCTCATCTCAGCAACACTTAACTGAACATTATGCTTCTCTTTTAAAGGCCAACATTCAGCACCATAGAGCATTGAAGGTCTCACCACCATCTTATAAAATTTTCCTTTCAGTCTAAGCGGTACTTTTATATCACACAATAGGCCGGATGCATTCCTCCACTTCAACCAACCAACCTTCAATTCTACTATTAACATCTCTATCTATATCACCATCGCTTTGAACAATGGACCCGAGATATCTAAATTGTTCACACATTTTAATAATTTGATCACCCAAAGTTACACTTCTGTCACTAGACCTACTATTACTAAAATTACATTCCATGTATTCAATTTTAGTTCTACTCAAGCGAAAACCTTTAAACTCCAATGTAGACCTCCATAATTCAAGTTTTTCCTAGACTTTTTCTCTTGTCTTATCCACAAGGAGGATATCATCAACAAAAAGCATACACCAAGGTACATCCTCTTGTAATGTCGATCCTTGATGTAAACCAACAGAAATAGTAAAATTTTGGTCAATCCTCCTTCAGTTCGAACACATGTAACAACTCTAGCATACATATCTTTAATGACTTGAATATAGTCATATCAACACCTTTCTTCGCAAGGACTCTCCAAAGAACATCTCTAGGAACCTTATCGTAAGCTTTTTCTAAATCAATAAAAATCAAATGTAGATCCTCCTTATTATCTCTGTACTTCTCCATCAAACCTCTCAATAAATGTATAGCTTCCATGGTAGACCTGCCCGGCATAAATCCAAATTGATTATGAGAAACTTTCGTAATACGTCTTAACCTATGTTCAATTACCCTCTCCCATAATTTTAAAGTATGACACATCAATAATTCCTCTATAATTTGCACACTCTTGTGCATCTCCATTATTCTTAAAAATGGAGACCAAAATGCTCTTTCTCCACTCATCAGACATCTTTTTAGTTTTTAAAATAATATTAAAAAATTTAGTGAGCCAGGAAACCCCAAAATCACCTAAACATTTCTACACTTTAATTGGGATATCATCAGGTCCTACAGATTTTCCCCTCTTGGTTAAAGCCTCATCAACTTCTTTTTTACTAATGCGACGATAAAAATGAAAAGATTTATTATTATTAACGATATTAAGATCACTAAGGTCGATCGTACTTGCAACATCTTCATTAACAAGTTTAACAAAATAACTCACCCACCTATGTTAGAATATCTTTTTCTAAGAAAAATAATTTTTGATTTTCATCTTTCGTACAATTTACTTGAGTTAAATCTTTAATTTTTTTTCCTCTTTGTTTAACTAGTTTATACATATATTTTTCACCGACCTTGACATCAAACATATTATAAATATCACTAAAAGCATAATTTTTAACGTCACAAATTATTCTTTTAGACTTCCTACGAGCCGTTTTATATTTTTTCCAGTTCTCTACGCTTTTACATTTAAACCAATTTTTATAACATAACTTTTTATATTTTATCTTTTCTCACAGCGAAATGTCATAGAAAATTTTATGTTTGAAAATTTGGATTGTATAATGCAAAAATACAAAATTTAGGGAGCTTGATATGTAAATACATAAGAATTGGGTGGTATGCATGTAAAATGCCACTAATAATAATAATAATAAGAATTGGGTGGTATGCATGTAAAATGCCCCTAATAATAATAATAATAATGATAATAATAATCATCATAATATAATGGAGGATATAACATATTAGATGATTCTAAATGGATGATATTGTCACAATAGTATGTATATAATTACTAAAGCAAATACTGTTGTCAATATCCAAGCAAAAACATTTGGGATTTTGCCTTCATACAACTACCGACTTTGTAAGGTATAACATTTGGGATGTAAAATAACATAATATTACACCCAAAAAAGAAATTATAGGAACAAAAAAAAACCCCAAAATGTTAAAATAACGAATCAACATACAGAAGAAATATATGAATTTGATGTACCAATACACAATATCACCAAAAACTGATATCTAACTAGCTTCTTTACAATCTGCCCACTTCTGCGATAAGATGAATAGACTTGGCCAGACATTGTTAAATTTCCATACCCAAAAATATAGCTGTAGGTGCTATATAGAGAAAATCCTCAAGGCCCTCTTTTTTAAAATTAAATGAGGGAAGAGTCGGTGCTTCAACTAGGTCCTTCCATTTGTTGTTTGTCATCAATTTTACTTTTGAAAATGTATTTATTTAGTATTTATATTTATTTTTTTCAAAAATAACTTAATATGTTTCTGAAAACACTTAAAAGTTATACTTTTAGAGTGCTTTTAAAAACAATAATATTTTTAATCAAATAGTCAAATGTGTTTAGTCTCAAATCAAAATACAAATAAATAAAATAAAGAATAAAAAATAAAAAATAAAAGACAAAATTGATCCTAAACAGTGCCTTAGATTCTACACTTTGGTGAGATTTCATTTCTAAAATTAGTATTTTGATGATATGATGCCGCAACCATAGCTCATGCATTCGCATTACCATGAGGAATGCATCAAATGGAACTTGAGGAGAATGCCACTCCAAATGTTTCTGGACCTGAACCACATAAAATGGTTTCATTAGTAGATCGATACAAAATATGCATAAGACTAGAAATCACAAACTAAATACTGATTAAATTTTGATTAAAATAAAATTAGAGCCAGAATCAGCGGCACTAAGCCTCCATTAGTAAAATAATAGTGCATTAAAAATCACTCCTGGGAGGAGAACAGACGACTCTATAATTAAAAGGAAGTAGTTGGAGAAAAGGGTGAGAAAACTTTGCAAAGAAGGTAAAGATAGTGTGAGGGGGCATAGAATATGAAAATCCTGATAATGAAGAAGGCACAAGTAGCCTCACATGTTACATCCTTCGAACTACATCACATAAAGAATCTATTTGAAATCAAAACCTTACAGCCCATCTCTATGTAAGAACAGAAAATGGAAAGAAAAGCATTCATGAAAATATATGACTCAGGGAAGGACCCGAGTTGGCTCCTAGCCAATCTAAGTTTGAGCTAGAAGTCCTCCATGATTACATACAATATAAAAAATATTACAAGCTATAGTAGAAAATAATTTATTCCTATTAAAAGTAATGATCATTAGATTTATTTCCTAATATAATTTTATTTCTTTTCCTACTTTAGATTTATTTCCTTGGATTGGATTTATTTCCTTTCCTACTTTAATCTTTTTTATTTTATGTTATTTTCTTTATCTCCAAATAATTATTATGAATTGATTAATTTGAGATATTATGTATTATATCTTCCTTTCATATTATTTCTTTTTTCCGTCTTTCCTATTCTAAAATTATATAAGGAATATTTATACCCCCATTTCATATCAATAATACTATTCCACATTATTCTGAATTTTAATATGGTATCAGAGCCAACAAAAAAAAAAACCCTAGTCTCCAACCATCGTAAAAATCCTACTCCCTGCAGCTGACAATCTTTGTCATACTGCATACCATTCTTAGGATCGAACCCTAGCTGCTACTTGGGCATTTACCTAGCCGTCGACATCTTCCCTGCTGTTTTTTTCTTCTATCGCCAGCACTCCCGTAAGATTTTTCTTCTGTCATTCAGCTGCCTGCTTCCCTACAGGTTGTCCTTCAACCGGGTTCCTGAAGGTTCGGCCACTGGTCCTTCCAACAGCTATTCCCTTACAAACTTTACCGGCTAGTCCTAAGCCAGTTGCCTTCTCATTCGATCGCAGCAAATAGCGGTGACAAACTTTTTCTTTCACATCTAACTTCTCAAGTAGCAAATGGCTGAACTTGCACTAGAAGGGTCTCAATTTGATGGTCAACAATACGACACAAAATTGAATGAGCTATTTACAAGTGATGGACATAACTCCTTCACAACTTACGATGAGGTTTATAAAATATTTGATTCCATGAGCCTTCAGAAAAATCATTTGTGAGGCATTTATGATTACGAGTTTGAGAAACCCTCTGCTAATTAGCAAAGGGGAATTGTTCCTTTTTGCAAGGGTTTGGATGTTATTCCATAGGCACAATCTGGAAAGGGAAAGATGGCGATATTTTGTTCTGGAATTCTGCAGCAGCTTGATTATGGTTTGGTTGAACGCCAACCTTTGGTTCTTGCTCCTACAAGGAAATTGGCTCAGCAGGCCGAAAAAGTTAAGCTGAGTACATGGTGATTACTTCGATGTGAAGGTTCATGCTTGTGTGGGAGGGACGAGTGTTAGGGAGGAACAATGAATATTTCTAACGTGTTCATGTGGTTGTTGGCACGCCTGGTCGTGTGTTTGATATGTTAATGAGGCATACTTCTTGCTGACTACATCAAAATGTTTGTTTTGGATGAGGTGAATGAAATGTTGTCTCGTGGGTTCAAGGATCAGATACATGATACCTAACTCTAAAGATTTCAGGTAGTTGCACCTTTTCCCTACAGGTCCCTAACAACCAAAAATCATCTATATCGACTGGAAAACTTCCTTTCAGACCTTACCGTTACCTTCCTGTGGGCTTCAAGTTCCAGCCAACCGCAAATTCTTGTAGCCACCTCCTTGGCATCCTCCGTCATTTCACATGCATGGATTATGGAAACCGATGAGAAACTTGCTACAGAGTTCCATCTTTGGTTTGCTTTCAAAATGACTTGAAAAAGGTTATCACAAAGACGAGACTGAAAGTATATTTAAATGGAATCCAAAAAGCTGGCCTACATGCCCTTCTCCACTTTTTCTTCCCTACTGACCAAAAACTCCATGTAGGTCTTTCTCTGTTTTTCCTTTGCCAACAGAACTCTCTATGTAGTCGGAGTATCTTGTTGCATGCCCCCCTCGGTGCAGAGCTTCTTCCTTCAGAGCTTTTTCCCTATTCCCACCTCCAAAAATTTTTCCTGTATCACCTCCTCCAAAGCTTTTCCTATAGTAGGTCCTTTACCAGAATTTTTTCTGTAGCGGACTCTCCTCCAGAACCTTTTCCTGCATCAAGCCCTCATCTAGAACTTATTTCTGCATTAGGCCCTCCAGAATTTTTCCTGCAGCAGACCCTCCTCCAGAGCTTGTTCTGCATCAGACCCTTCTCCAGATTTTTTTTCTTTATCAAACCCTCCTCCCGAGCTTTTCTTGCAGTAAGGCCTACCCCTGGAGCTTTTCCTTTTTTTGTAGGTCATATTCTGTAGTTTTTCCTGTTTGTTGTCTTCTTCCCTGCAAAATCCCCTACAATATTACCTGTAGGAGCCTTCCGCCTACTTTCAGACACTACAGGAACTGCAGTCAACTAGAAGTCAATTTTTCCCATTTGTTATCCAATTCTCTGCAAACTCTCTTATAACATTACATGTAGGAGCCTTTTGCCTACCTATAAACACTTAGGAACTGCAGTCAAAGGCAGCCATAGTCAACTAAAAGTCAGTTTTTCCTGCATGTTATCCACTTCCCTGCAAACTTCTCTATAAAATTACCTATAGAAGTCTTTCGCTTACCTACAGACATTGCGGCAACTGCAGTCAAAGACAATCGCAGTACGGGATGAAGACTTTAAGTTCTACCTCACAAAGAATCTTACTCACCCATTGTTTGATGTGTTCAAATCCAAATTGAACATGATTTTCAACCATGTTTCAACTTGAGGGGGAGTGTTTGAAGTTAAATTAGAAAATCATTTATTTCTGTTAGAAGTTATGAGGATTAGATTTATTTCCTAATGTAATTTTATGTCATTTCTCATTTCAGATTTATTTCTTTTCCTATTTCAGTCTTTTCTATTTTGTGTTATTTCTTTTATCTCCAAATATTTATTATATTATTTTCTTTTTTCTATATTTCCTATTCTATGATTCATATAAGGATTATTCATACTCCATTTTCATATCAATAATACTATTCCGCATTATTTTGAATTTCAACAAAACTTTAACTTGTATCTACAACTATATATCTAATAGAAATTATCTCCTATAAAACTTGGCTGGTATGCATATATGTGTAGTTGCTTGTGTGTGGATGAGTGTGTATGCTTGCCATTCATGCATATGTATGAGTTGAGAAAAACATGAAAAGAAATAACCTCCCATAAATTTGGGGTCTCTTTTGATGCCGAAAAACTATTACATGCAGATGAGTACAGATTTGGTGGTATTATGGTGATATTGTGGTGCAATACCACCACAATACCACCAATCCGTATGTGCGAATTCGACACGTAATATTCATTCTTTGGAGCATAACTTGAAATCCAAATTTCGTTGCTAAAAAAAGAATCCTAATCAGCTAATGCATGGTGAATGATATAATAAGGAGTGGATGGCAACAAAACACATTAATCTCCACTAGTTAGAATAAGTTTTCATATACGCATGCATTGCCTTTAATTTGGGAAAAGGGATAATTGAAGTTCAAAAATTAGTGTTTTGATAAGCACCAAAATAAAAATCAGTGAATAAATGACATGAAAAAATTGGGAAACCCAAATTAGGGCTAATTTTATCGATTTCCAATAAAAACAAAAAGATGTAAGGTTGATCTACAATAGATGTGGTAGATTATCTCTTCACAAATCCTATACACTGCTAAGAACAAGACTGAAGAAAAAAAAACAGCAAGAAAACATAACATAATACAAACTCTAGCTAATTAGCCCTAATAAATACTCCCCAATATATATTCAAATATCCTCCCAAATCCTCCCTTACTTTCCTCTTCTCGCATACATGATAAGTGGCTTCGCGGGTCCCACAAGGGGGTTGGTTGTCCACTGGTTTGGCTAGGTTGGTTAGGTCCAGAACGGTCCAAGGAGGATCAGCATATAAATAGTCCTCTCCCAAAGAAACACCTTATCCTCAAGGTGGAATGATGGAAATTGTTTCTAGATCACTTAATAAGGTTTCAAAGTTGCTTCATAATCTGACAGATCTTTCCATTTAATCAGTACTTCCTTCGCTCCACTTGCTCCTCGGCGGGTCCTTCTACCTCCAAAGGTTCCAAAATCACATCCAGGTCCTCTGTCAGCTTTTGAGGTGGTCAGTACAATGGTGTGTGGTCTCTGATACTACTTCTTAGCTATGATACATGAAATATTGGATGCAAGGATGAAAATGATGGTAACTTCATACGATATGCCACTGTCCCAATGCAGACCACAACTCATAGGGTCTAAATTAACGCCAGGAAAGCTTCTCATTTCTCTTCCTAGCAAGTGTCTTCTACCGGTAAGGTCTCAGCTTCGAATAAATCATATCATCAGGCCAAAATTATACCTCCTCATATCCATCTGCACATGATTTACTGGGCCCACAATAGATGTTTCTTGAGTTCTGCCAATATCCTATCCCTCTATTCCATGTTCTAATCGACACTGGATACTGGTGTACTTCTATACGAATAATTTATCAAGTGGGTGGATCCCGCACAAATAAGTTCTGAAAGGAGTCGTATGAGCTGTAGTATGATACGAAATGTCATACCAATACTTTGCCCAAACAAGCCACTTTGCCAAAATTTGGCATATCCGATATAAAATAACGCAGATTCGTCTCCACACACCTGTTGATCACCTCCATTTGGTCATTTGTCTGGGGATGACATGTAGTGCTTCTCTTTAGGACAGTCCTTTGTAACCTCTAGAAATGGCTGAGGAGCACATTGTTCCTATCTAATACAATAGATGTTGAAACACCAAGCAAAAAAACCACTTCCAGTGTGAACACCGTGGCGACTGAGACAACGGTGTAAGTGTATCATAATGGAAGGAAGTGTTCTTGCTAGTTTAGATGATCCACTACCAACAATATCACAGTAAACTCTTCTGATCGTGACAGCCCCTTTTATAAAATCCATCGGCAACTCCTACCAAACCTTCTCAGGCAAAGAACAGGCTGCAGTAACCCTTTAGGCGCCACCGTCAAATAATTGTGCCTTTGGCACATGTCACATCTCGCCACCAGGTCCTTAACAGTTTTACGCATCCCCACCCAATATAGCTCTGTCAATAGTCAATTGTATGTCTTCTGTATCCCCAAGTGCCCCCCAATCACGCTACCTTGAAACACCTGCAACAGTATGAAGAAGCACCCAAATATCGTTGGTAACATGAATCGTCCCTGGTAAAGTAGATGTCTCCTAAATATGTATCTTGGATGACTATTTGAATCCTATAGCAACTATCCTGATCTTCCTCAAACTTTCATCTTGCTCGGTCTCCTGCCTCAGAACTTCTCAATCTAAGACAGTGGTACTGATAATGTTGTCAGTCGGGGCTCTTCCACCTTCCTCGATAGTGCATCTACATATTTATTCTCTAATCCTGGGAGAAACTGGATCTTAAAATCAAATCAAATCAAATATCCACCTTTGATGCTCCTCAATCACCATTCTCTACTCTAACAAATACTTCAACTCCTCTAATCTGTCATAAAGTGTCTCCCCAATAGATAGGAATGCACTCTGAAGCCATCAATTCTCACTCGTATACGAACTTGAGCCTTGTCCTGGCCATGAGCACTTGGCTAAAACAGGCAATAGGCAGCTGGTCCTGCATTAGCACCGCCCCCAATCTATACACGGACACATCCGTCTCTACCACAAATGGCCTAATGAAGTCTTGAAGTGATAATAACAGAACGCTGGTCATGACTCTCTTCAGCTGTTCGAAGGCTAGTGCTGTTGATTCCCCCCAATTGAAAGTGTCTTTCTTCAGCTGCACCGTCAATGAACATGTTATTGTGCCACACCCTCTCACGAATTTTGGTAATACTCGGTGAGGCCTAAGAATCCTCTGAACTTCTTCAAGCTCCTCGGTAAAGGCTAGTCCAACATAGCTTCGATCTTGGAATGATCTTTTGCTACCCCTGCCTCGATCACCACATGATCAAGGTACTCCACCTACAACTGCACAAAGAACATTTCTTCAAGTTGGCATACAATTAGTGCTCTCTCAGTATCTCCAATAATATCATCAGGTGCCCCATATGCTATGCCTCTATGCAACTGTAGATCAGGATGTCATAAAAAAATAGCAGGACGAACTTCCTGAGGTAAGACTGAAAAGCCCTATTCATGAGAAATTGAAATGTGACGGAAGCATTGGTAAGGCCGAACGACATCACCAAAACTCGTAATGCCCTTCATGAGTCCTAGACGTTGTCTTGTGAACATAAGCTCGATTCATCTTAATTTCATAGTATCCACCGAAAAGTTCATTCAACATCTCATCAACACCAACCTAGGAAACTTATTCGATACAGTTTCATTGTTCAAAGCCCAATAATCCACACAAAATCTCATGTTACAACTTTTTCTTTACCAATAGAACTGAACTGGAAAAGGGGCTCGCATTTAACTTGATAATCCTTGGTTTGAGCATCTCTCGGTTAACTTCTCTATTTTGTTCTTCTGAATCTGAGGATATCGGTATGGTTTGACATTGATAGGAGGAACTCCTTCCTTAATGGCATGCTCTTACTTTCTCGGTGGCGGCAACTCGCTAAACGGTTGAAAGATATCAAAAAATTATGTAGAAGCTGTTGAACAGACTCAGGGAACTCCATTGACTTTGGCGCCCGAGTCTCCTTTATACCATGCAGCTCCACCAAATAGCCCGACCCAACTTCCCATATCATCATGGCCATGGTTTTGAGTGAGACCATGGTTCTGCATAGGCTAGCATCTCCTCTTAGCACCACCTTCCTCCCCTCCACCCAAATCTCCATAGCCGAGATTTCCAATTTACCTTCGCCTCCCGAATCATATGTAGCAGCTTCATTACTAGAATCACATCAGTGCTTCAAAAGTATACAGGAAGTCATCAAACCCCTGTAGGCTCTACTGTGTCAACACCAATCCCCTATTAATTCCTCGACTTTTCTTCACTTTTTTTGTCCCCGTCATGATCCCATAGCTTCTTGTATCTACCAGCTTCAACACCATCTTGTCCATGACCTGATTTGAGATGAAATTGTGGGTGGCCCCACTATCCACCAACATTAGTACCGGTTGCTCCCCGATCTGTCCCCTCATCTTCATGGTGTGATTTGGATTAAATCCCACTAGTGAGTTGAGGGAAACTCTGCTACATCCAAGTATAAATGCTCCTCTTCCTCCACCATTTCTTCCTCCAACCCCTCACAATCTTACTCCTCCCCCTCACAATCTAAGAGGACTATAAGCGTTCACTCCTTGCATCGGTGGCCTAGGGCACACTTGTCATCACATCGAAAATATAATCCATTTACTCCCTTGTCTCGTATCTCTGCCTCCATGAGGTGCTTCAAATTGACCTCGGGATGGGATCTCGTATTCCTCTCTTTTAGTGCCTCTTTCTGAAATGACACCATCTAGGTTCTTGATGTAATGGTCATCAAAGTAATCTTGTGAAATGACACCAGACTTCTTCATCCATTTCTTGTCTTACACCATATGAGAGAGTTCCATCATCTCCCTCAATCCATGCGGTCCTAATGGTCAGAGTGTTGCCCATATGTTGAGCTTTAGGACCTTCATGAAGTTCCCCTCCAATCCTATTTCAAAATTTCCACTCAGCTGCCCCAACAATAGCTCGAATATCTCCTGATATTCCATGGTTGTTCCCTCCTGAGTCAAGGCATAAAATTGCTTGTGTAGGTCTCCTTCCCGAATGACTCAGAAACAGATTAACAAACAAACCTTAAATTCCTTCCACAAACAGATTATATATCTTGCATACCTCCACTTGAACCATGCTAGGTCTTTCCTCTCTAAACATGACCCTGCCGTCGTGAACTTCTGCCCAATTAGCCCATTCACTTTGAAGTACCACTCCACCCAATTCACCCATCTATGTGTGTCTCCCCCCACTCAAAGATTAAGTTAACACTCCCTCCTTCGATCATAGCCATATCCCATTCTGATTTCCTTCCTTCTTTCTGTGCTCCTCCAAATCCCTTGCATAACCCCTTTTCTATGTTTTAGCCCAACTTCCTCCATTGAAAATCTTTAATCCACCCCCCTCAAAGTCATGGGAATGGTAGATGTTTTCTTCCTCATGTTCCTCTTATTTGATTTCTTTCCATTTCGATTTAATACTCCGATCAACCTTAGTTAAGGTTTGCAAATTGAGCTGCAAACTGGGTTTTGGATTGCATCACGGTAAACCTCCTCAACATCTCTATAACCTCAAATCGGTTTACCATGGAAGAAAACCTTCCTTATATGGTTGAGAGCCTTTCTTCCATCCCGAATTTCAATTGCCCTACTCATCCTTCCAATTTCTCTTCCCAAGCATCATCAACTTTCCTTGCTGTCATCCCTCCATGACCGCGCTTTGATACCAATTTGATATGCACTAAATCAAAATCAACGAACCAAAATATGTGAGAAAACTCAAATTATGGCTAATTTTACTGATTTCCAAGTAAAACAACAAGCTACAAGGTTGATCTATAATTTGAGAGGTAGATCGTCTCTCCACAAACCCTAGACCCTGCTAGGAATAAGACTCCAAAGCAAAAAAAAAATAAATAAATAAAAAAAATAAATAAATAAAGTACACCTTGGATAATTAGCCCTAATAAATACTCCCCATGATACACTCAAACTTTCACCCTAAAACCTCTATTCTCTCCTCGAGTTCGTGATTAGTGGCTTCGCGGGTCAGTTAGGGGGGTTGGCTGCCTGCAAGCTTTGACTGGGCCGGCCAGGGCTAGACTGGTCTAGGGAGGACCGACGTATCAGATTTGTGTTTACAATAATTGAATGATATTGTCATAAAATTGGATTCGGAGAAGTAAAGTGCAAAGCTTGAAAGCATTAGCATGCTTCCCTTTAAGAGCCCGGAGTTCAAAGATAATTATCAACATTGCTTTCAAGAATGAATGCTCTAATTTGTGATGAGCTTTAGAGAATAAAACATAGAACCCAAGTTATCAAATTGAAACTCAAAAACTAAAGTCACGCACGAGATGTAAATAAAACTTGGCACAAAAAGCATGCATAATTATGTGAATCCATTTGAATAGAAATGCTTGTACACATCTTGGTATGATACTAAACAATTGCATATTTACCTTCTCTGATTAGACGAAGGTGCCATTCTTAATTAAGCTATTCTAAACCATCTATCTCTAGTTTAATTTTAAAAATATAGATGCTGGATTTATCAAGAGCTAGTAAATACTAATTATAGCGAGTTAAAGATGACTAGATGAACATACCTCAGCTAATCCCTTGTGCAATGCAATAAATTCTTCATCTGATACAGACTTGAGTATAGACTTGAGTTGATACACATCTTTTTTCTTTAACAATAATGGAGAACTTCCGCTGGTTGAGTATATCATTGAAGGGGAGGTGTTGACCTCATTTTTAGTGAGGTCTAATTTCCTCTCTTAGGATTTAGAGTCTAACCTTAAGGTTCTCCCTTTGACCATCCTAGAGCCTTAGTAATGGGACCCACTTCATTTTAGAAGTCCAAACCATTTCTTTGCTCTTTTGGAGCTCCGCATGTGTGGTTCTTAACCTCTAGCACATAGGAGCTTGAAACTGGCACGAGGAAACTCAAAAGCAGTCCCCATAGGACCGTTAAGCCCTAGAGGTTGCCTTATGTACAATTTGCACATTCGCGCGTACAAATGCCACAACTCGGATGATCGACACGTAAAGTACCACAATTTGCGGCATCTGCTCCTGTAAAATCTTCATAATTAATTAAAACTTAAATCGATTTTTGAAACGATTGGTCGCGAACCCGAAATTTTAAGAAAATCTAATTCGACGCATTTTTGACTCGATCGTCGACGAGGTTGTCCGAACGACCCAGGATGACGAAACGGACTACGCCGGCGCGTTCGGATCGACTTTAACAGGGAAGGACACCAATTTTGGCATGATTCCAAGCGAGATGAAATTGTGCTCGAATCGGCGAAACTTAAATAAAAAAAAGGAAAAAAATCCTTAAATTCCTAAATCCCAAGACTCAAGCACACGCTAGTCTGCCCGAACCCCCTTTCCTCCCATTTCATCTCCTTAGGCCCACTCCCACTAGCCACTTCTTCCCAGCCACGACCCAGCCGAAACCCTAGGGAAAAATTCATCCCAACCAAACTGCCTCTTATTCGCGCAACTTCGACTCGAGGTCCCCTCCTGGTACGCCTTCTGCGCCAATTCTTCTGCCGCACTGTCTCCACTTCTCTCTGCAGCATTTGTCGCCATTTCTCCCGCCTCCCTCGACGTCGGCTCACCGCCGAGGTAAGTGTAGGTAACCTCTCCTTCTCTTTCTTGGCTATAAAAACCCTACTTGGGGAGGTTTTCTAGGGTTGAAATTTTTGGTAAGGGGGAGGTGTTGCCAAAATTTTGTGGCTTGCTCGTTGTTTCTATTGGGTTGCTCGACACTCCTGCTTGGCTGCTCGACATTCTTGCTGCGTTTCTCGATACTTTTGTTGGTTGCTTGGTATTCTTGCTTGTTTGCTCGGCGATCGGAAGCGCGGTCGTGGTTGAAATCTCTGGCGGCTACAAGATGTGAAGAATTCAATAGAAACTGCGGAAATGAATCAAACCTTCGGTTGAAGATTCAGCTACTACAACTCAACAACCGACGGCAACGCGGAAGCCTTAAAGCTCCGACATGTGGGCTTCGAGACTTCACCGTCGCAACCCCCCCTCTCTACGTCGATCATGGTAGTCGGCATTCGTGCTCTTCAAGGTTCCTTCAACGAACACATGGCAAGTGATTCACGAAGCTATTTCATTATTTTCCTTCTTTCTCTGCTTAATACTTTCTCACCGTCCTATTGATTGATGGCGATTGCGGAGGCAACTCTAAGGAGGCTCGGTGTGACGGGAGTCGAGGTGAGGAAGGCATCGCAGTTGGAGGCCATCGAGGCCCTCATCATCCCTAGGGGAGATGACAGTGTGGGGCAAGGGAGGAAGATCGGGATGATCGATTCGGGGCACGGAAGTAAATTCGGACGAAAACGTGAATAAAAAAGCAGCCTGCAGGGTTCATCCCGCGGGTCGCTTCTTTCACAGATTAAAAACTCCGTTTTTGAATAAGTTGGAGAAACGCGTAATCCAAACAGTACAGCGGTGTTTCAAAAACGCCGCCGCATTTATAAGCCGCCCCAAACGGCCCTAAATGTTTCACCTAAGCTATCACTTTTACGTTTATATCATCAAAATCTTTAATATCACAAAAAAAATATTTATTATTTTAATTTTTAAAAATAAAATTTATATTTTCAATCATAAATAAATAAATATGTATATAAATTAAAATTTAGATATTAAATATATAAATCATAAATATTGAGTGATATATATTTAAATCTCTTAAATACAATTTTATTTTGAGAAATTCACGCGATGCAATTCTTATATATTTATTTATCTAATTTCAATATATTTATATTTTTATTTATAGTGTTTTTATCTCATTAATTTATGCATAAAAATTACAATTCACATGTTACTAATATTTGTATTTTTATCTAATATTAAAGTGTTGAGAAATTTAGGGCAAAGAAACGCAAGAATCGACACAAATTCAGAAGTACACACAGAGATTTAACGAGGTTCGGCAAAGATGCCTACATCCATGGGAGCAGAGCGGCGAATTCACTATTTCAGATGAATTATAAGTCCGTTTCACATACCCATAGGGTTACACGTCTATTTATAGATAAAACCCACAGATAAATTACTAAAACGCCCTCGCTCCCCCCAACCCACTAAATTCCAAGAGACTCTTTTTCACCTGGAGACACATCGCCTTATTCCAAGAGACTCCAAATTTCCGGTATATGAGCCATATCTAACATATCTCCATCTTAACGAATATCTAGCCCCTTAGGAGAAATGTATCACCCGGTATATGAGCCATGTCTAACAAATCTCCACCTTGAAGAATATCTAGCCCCTTAGGAGAATTGTATCACCCGGTATATGAGTCATACCTAACAAATCTCCACTTTGGCAAATATTCATCCTCTTAGGAGAAATGCATCACCCGGTATATGAGTCATATCTAACAAATCTCCACCTTGGCGAATATCTAGCCTATTAGAATAAATGCATCACCCGATATATAAGTCATACTACGAGTCTCACGCTTAGTGAATATATAATCCTGAGAGAAATGCATCATAGAGTTTCTTATACCAAAGTGGGTTGGTCAACCGTGCAAATTACAACATTTATTCTGTTCGCACCAGCACCTCGGTCAAACTGCTATCGCGCGAGCCCAGAATCCCTTCACATCTGTTCGCGGAATACCTTAGCGAAACTCCTGTTCGCGAATAGTCACGCCTGCTCGCTTCCTGCATCTTGCCGAACTTTACCTGTCACAAATCCTCCTGCGACGAACTGGCGAATTTCGCTGGCCGAACTTTCCTGTTCGCAAAACGATGCTCCTGTTCGCGGTAACTGCACGCGAACTCCACTTGTCGTAACTCCAACGACAAACTTGCGAGCAATCTGCGAAATTCACGAACCACTCCTGTTCGCTGATCGCCTGGCCGAACTCCTCTGTTCCTGCTCCGAATCGCCCGAGCAATTCCTCGAACTTTGCTGCTTCGAATCGTAAAAACCCTCACCGAACTTCAAGTGAGATGTTATGATTCGCTTATGACAGAATAACTTACATTGAACGCCTCCTCTGCCGCCGTGATTCGCCTATGGCAGAATAACTTGCGCTGAACGCCTTCTCTGCCACTGCGATTCGCCTGAATCTTCTTCACCGAACTGCTCGAATTTTTCATGCGACGCTCTGAAACTCCTCTGTTTGGTTGCAAAATTGTTGAAGCCAGAAATTAATATTTTTGTTTAATTAAGTTCGCTCAAATCTAACAAATCTCCACCTTGGCAAATATCCAGCCCCTTAGGAGAAATGTATCACTCGGTATATGAGTCATACCTAACAAATCTTCACCTTGACGAATATCTAGCCCCTTAGGAGAAATACATCACTCGGTATATGAGTCATACCTAACATAAAGTCTAAATATAAAAATTCAGGTGTTAAATATGTAAATATATTACACCGCACCCATACAAAAAAGATTAAATCCGGAGTTTGGACGCACCTCTGTGTCCGGACTCATCAAATTAATTTACGGTACCTATAGAGTCCAGGGCCCACTGAAAAATATAAGAAAAAGCGCTGAATTTTTTGTTGAATTATGGTGAATTTGTAGTTGTATTGTAGTGGTTTTATGATTATAATTATGATGATTTTATGGTTTTACTACAGTGATTTTGTGATTATGTTGTGATGATTTTGTAGAGATATTGTGGTGATTTTATGGTTGTATCGTGAAGATTTTTTAGTTGTATTGTGGTTAATTTGTGTTTGTTTTATCGGGGTTGTATTTTAGCCATAAAATCATCATAATACAATCATAAAATCACCACGATACATTCACTTATTCAACACAATACAACCAGAAAATCAACACTTTTATTTATTTTTTTCAATGAGTCTAAGATTTTACATGTGCCATAAATTAATTTGAATATTTTCTAATGCTCTTCCATCAAAAACACTGACCAGCTCTCACTTTTCATGCCAAGTCCCTTCTTCTAATTACCCAGTGCTAGCTCCCGCTCGCTTTTTTTCCATAGTTTCTACACACAACTCGAACAGGCCCCCTCATCGATATATTGTATAGATGAAGAAACTCTACTTCACTGCCGACAAAGATTGGTTACTTTCGACCACCGCATTAATCTTCAAATAGCTTTCCAGCGATCTAACTGATCCTCCTTCATCTATTCCCTCCATTCATTGTTAATGCCAAGGACTGCCTTGACAACTTTGCGGACACACATTGAGAACCCAAATACCTAAATCTCCTCGTAATCTCTTTTCTCTCATTTTCTCTTACCGAATTCGATACTCGAAACTCTAATTCGTAGCCTTAATTACCGGCTTGAAATTGTACAGCAATATTTTGCCAATCGTCGTATCTGCTCAGATCAAGCTCGACGATCTCTTCCTCGTAAGACTCTTATCGTACATTTCTCATATCTTTTGTTGCCATCTTTTATTCTTTAAACGTTCATTCGGCAGTACAACGATTCGAATTAAGCATTTTGCCATTTTCATTTTACTTGAGAGATTTCATAATCTCCATTACTTTAGTTGATGTTCTCATAAGTAGTTAGGATTCTTGTAGTAGTCTTTATAGATTCAAGAAGTGGCTCCCACCAAGTAACATTTTGTCTTATCTGGAGTTTAGGAAATGGCTCTCATCATGTAATATTTTGTCTGCAGAACATTTGGTTTTGATTTTCAGGTTGGTTTAATGCTCTGATATCCTTCTTTAACCGTGCCAACTCTCACCCAAGGAGCTATTGCTCGCTTTGAACTTAATGAATTTTTTGAGTTTTATGTTTTACTCTACCCAATGTAAAATGCATGTTATATTACGGATCTTTCTTAATATGCGCTCATGGTCAAAGGCTGAGAGAACTTTTACTTGATATTTCTCTAAACTATTGAGTTAAGCTTGGTGAATGTTCACCACTTTCAAAGCATGAAATTGAATGAAAATGAAGAGGGAGAGATGCGAGAGACAGAATACATAAAAGAAGAGAAATCTTATTCCAGCAGCAACTAAGTGCAGATATATCAACATATATATAGATATTAGTCTTAATATAGACAATTACAATATAATATGATAATTAAGCTATAAGCAGAAATCCCATAAATAAACACATCAGGATATCATTCAACTTCATTATTAGCCCACCGCAAACTAATAATATCTGGAAGAGATATTATTAGTTTGGTTCAAAGATTGCAGAATCTAGGAGTGGGGAAAGCTTTAGTGAAGATGTCTGTTATCTGGTCATCTGAAGACAATATTGTTATGTAATCATGTTGGAGTGGATGTGATCATGAATTAAATGACACTCAATTTCACTATGCTTAGTTCGAGCATAAAATATCGGGTTATGAGCAATGGCCATGGCGGATATATTATCACAGTAGATGGTTGTAACAGTAGGAAGAGAAACTTGATAGCCCTTTAAAAGTTTTCGCAACCAAAAAATATCTGTTACCGCAAGAGAGATAACACGATATTCAACTTTGGTGGATGAACTAGCAACCGTAGGTTACTTTTTCAGATTCCACGAAAGGAGATTAGGACCAAAGAAGGTGCAGTAGCCGGTAATAGAAGATGAACCCTGAAGGTGTTGTTCCACTGTCGTGGTGCTTGTTTGAGTCCGTAAAGAGATTTTGGTAAGTAACATATATAGGTGGCATGAGTAGAATCTTTGTAACCAGAAGGCTGGTGCATGTAAATTGTTTCCTCAAGCCAATCATGTAAAAAGGCATTAATTACATCCATTTAAAACACTTTCCAAATATAATGAAGAGTGATAATAAGGAGAAGACGTATGGTTGGAACTTTAGCAGTGGGACTAAAGGTATCAGTGTAATTGATACCATGCTCTTGCTGATAACCCAAAGTCACTATATGGGCTTTATAACGAGCAACAGAACCATCATTATTGTGTTTAGTTTTGTAAGTCCATTTGCTTCCAATGATCGGTTGATTAGCAGGCGGGGGAACAAGGTTTCAAGCGTTGCTGAAGTAAAGCAAGAAATTCTTCATCCAATGCTTGCCACCAATCAGCAAATTTGACAGCTTGATTATAACTATGGGGATTATTGGGGAGATGTGAAGATCAAATGTAATCTTTTTGGGAGGAAAACCGTTTGAGAGCGAGTAACCATCTGATGTTGAGGAGGATGAGGTTTGTGATGGCTGAATAGTTTCCTATACCAATATGCTACCATTTTCGCAGGATGATGTTGTAGGAAGAGGTTGAGAAGGGGAGTGCTCAGTGGGGAAGTTAACGAGCATAGATGATGGTAGTTTTGTGGTGGGAGGAGGAATATGGGACATGTAAGTAGAAGAGTAGATAAAAGAGATGGGTTGGGTCGTGGAAGTGGGAAGCAGAATAAGAGGAAAGTTTATTGGAAAGGTTTGGGAAAAACAAAGTGTAGGAGGCCGAGATTGATAAGGTTAAGCAAATTCATTAAAGGTGACGTGATAGGAAATAGTCAGCTTGCCAGTCGAGGGATCAAGACATTTATAGCTTTTGATATTGAAGGGGTAACCAATAAAGACACATGGTAAAGATTTTTGTTGCAATTTGTGATGGTGGAGGGGAGGTAGCTAAGGAAAGCATTGACGACCAAACGTTTTGAATTGGTCATAGGGAGGGTTGGTGCTATGAAGAATTTTATAAGGAGAAAGGTTGTTAATCACTTTGGAAGGTGATTGATTAATTAAATAGATAGCAACATGAACCGCCTCAAGCCAAGGAGAGGGAGGGAGATTAGAATAAGTAATTAATGCACTGGTGGTCTCCAAAATATGTTGGTGCTTGCATTCAACTACACTATTCTACTGAGAAGTATATGGAAAACTCAGTCGATGAATAATACCATTGGTGTAAAGGAAACTGGTGAATTGATGGCTGGTATACTCTTCTCCACTATCAGTCCGTAGAGTTTATATCATTTGATCAAATTGAAGTTCAACCTCTTGCTTATACTTGATAAAGTTTGTAGGAACTTTTGATTTGTTGAACATAGGATAAAATCAAGTATATCTAGAGTGTAGTCGTCAATGAAAGCAATTAATATTTATAAACTTGAGCTGAAGAGACAGGGGAAGGCCCCCAAATATTAGTGTGAATTAAAGACAAAAGAGTACATTGAGTGCTGATTGAATTAGTAAAGGACTGACATTGACTCTTAGCAGTAGTAGAACAATTACAAAAGAAAAAAGATGGAGGGATCAGTAGATGTGGTTGCTGCATAGCTAGAAGTTAATGTAGGAATGATCACAATATAACAAACATTCATCATAAATATCTGGTGGTACCCATGAAGAATGCGCCAACAGTGCGGTGATGTGCATGCATGATTCACAACATAAGTGAGGTAGTGTTCTTCTCACTAAGGAGAAACACACGCTGAGTAGGCTTGATATGCAAGCTGTCCCTGAAGAGGACACATGAGTGTTGGAAATGAATGTCTGAGAAGCAGTGACTTAAGCAAGTACCTACGACGGTTCGAAGTGGTGTCATAGAAGGTGAGAGTGTGTGAGGATCAGTGACTTCAGAAAATACCTAGGGTAGTCCGAAGTGATGCAGTAGTAGGGGAGGTAGCATAATTCTCATTGGAGAAAATCACGCACCGGGCAGCCTTGAAGTGCAAGTAGTCCCCGACGCTAACAAATGAGTGTCTGAAGCGAGTGTGTGAGAATAGTGACTCAAACAGACTCAAACATGCAAGCGATGAACATGTGGGATGACATGCAAGAATGCACAAGTGTACGTGAAAACACTAGAGACGTGATGCACCGTGACATCTGAATGTCGTGAAATAGGCACGAAGTAATGTGCTAAAGTGGGGCATAGATGCCTGCAATGAGCATATGAGGGCATATGTTCACAGGTGCACAATAGGGAGTGGGGACGAATGTGTTCGTGCAATTAGTATGAAACAAACATGCAATATGTAATATTCAAGGGGAGTCGATCAACACGATCCGGTCGGCGGCAACCGATCGGTTGAGGCGACGGAGGTGGTCGATTAGCCTGGCGTGGACGACTGATCGACAGATGATGGCCCGTTGATACGATCGACCGGTGGTGGCTGGTCGGTTAAGTGGATCGGAGACGGTTGGTCGAGCCTGCGTGGTCGACCGACCGATCTATGAAGAATGGTTGGTTGAGCCAATCTGGTCAGTGGAGGCTGATCGATCAAGTTAATGAAAAAGATAAATCGAAACATTTGGGTGGGTAAGTCGATCGATCAAGCCAATGGATGATGGTCGATCGGACCGACATGGGCGGTGGATCGATGGAGGACGGCACATTGATTTGATCGGGTCGATAGCTGCCAATGGGTTAAATGGTCTGGGTACTGTCGATCGAGCCCACATGGAAGACTGATTGTCTAAGAATGTTTGATCGAGCCGAACAGGCTAGTGGCGGTCAACCGGTCAAACCGATGAAGGAGGTCGATTGAACCGCTCTGGGGGCAGTTGATCGGTCAAGCCGATGGAAACATGCACAAATTTGATATTTTTAATGCATATTTAAAGTTCATGCAAAACATGTCGTGCGAATGCAAACACATGCATGAAATGAGGACCGATTGATTTTGATGATGAAACAGAGTTCATCCTAGCAATCTCATGGGATCCTAAGGTAAATGATTGAGAGTTGTACCAACACCTTATTGCGCGAGGCAACAAGACACTCGCCTCCATTTTCACTTCATAAGGTGGGGAATCACTCATGAAGAGGATTCTCCACAATTGAGAAGATGAAGTCCGAAGGAATGTCTTTGTCTTCTCGGTAGCTAGGTTTCAAAAGTCCATCCGGATGAAACCACTGAGACAAATGAGAAGATTAGTACAACCCCGTTTTTCAAATTCAGGGATAGAAAAGAAAATGATACGTTTTGCTCTTTGGCTTCTCTCTAAGCACAAAAACTCTAACTTAAATCCTAACATCCAGACCTAGGGGATGTAGGAATGGAAGATGTGAGGATTTAGAAGAGTTCTCACCACTATGATAGTTGATCAAAGTGTTCTATTTGGTTGTTCCAAGCTTCGACTTTGCTCCAATGAAATTCATTCCACTCCTTTCCCAAATAGTGAAGAAGCTCTTCTCTACATGGAGAATCTGGCGAATTTTGAAGCTCTGGCCTCCGCTCCTTCAATGAGTGAAGAAGCTCTCCTTTGAGGTAGGAGAGACGATGCTTTCCTTGTCCTCCCAAGGCGATTCCTCCAAGGAAAACCCCTCACACTCAAGAAAAGTGGTATGGGAGGAAGAAGGAAAGGTGGGAGGAGAGATTTTCTTGGTTAAAAATGAAGAAGAGGAAGAGAGCTGTAGGAACTAAACCTTTTCTCTCACCTTTCTCTCAAGCTCTTTACCTTAAGCCTCCAAGAAAGGCCTCCAGCTCTAAGGAAGAAGATGCTCCAAGGAAGATAAAGCTCCAGCTCTGTAGGGAAGATGTCCAGCCCCAAGAAGACCCAATGCTGAAGAATCCTCTCTAGGAGATGCCAAGGGGAAGCAAAAAAGCCCAATAGCTCAATTTTTCTCGCTTTTTCCCAAAATGAGATGCTCCACTCTCCTAGAACCTTTCTAAAGAAGCCATCGGTAGCTTTTCATCCTCCCCATGCACATCTCATCAAATCCAAGGTATATCCGCACTTTTTGGCTGCCTTAGGGTGCGGGGTGTGCCGGGTGAAAATTCCAAGAAAAAGCGAAGCAGAAATTGGCCTAGCACCTAGGCAACACGACCCTAGTGCCTAGGCATGGAGTCTCGCATCTTGGCGTCTAGGCGCCGCTACTCCCCCACGCCCACCTCTACCACCCCCAACAAAGGGTGCCTACTTTCTACACTCTCAGTTTCTAACGTTTTGGATGCTGTGATTGTGGAACCGAAAACACCCAATTTAACCTTGTGCTTATACGTCAGGTTTGGATTTCTAAGCTATTATTGATGGAATCTCGATAGAGACACAAGCACATTTATGCCAGAGGACCGACGTTCAAGCGTCGGTCTGGGTGCTTAAGCGCCAAACATTTTGGGTGTATTTATTGTGTTTTCTCGAGAGCATGGTGCCTAAGCGCTAGGAGCAGTTGGGCTTGATTATTTAGTTTTAATACCAATCTTGAGCGGTTGCAAGTTAAGTCTTTTTTTGGTATTCTTCGATAACTTTCTGGTTAAAGAGAGAAGAGTCGGAGAGGAGGATTTTCAAGATATCGATGTATGTTTTGTGTTAGATTGGATAGAGAACATTGTGGAGCGTATCCTATAGGTTTTCTTTGTGTGTTGAGAGAAAACTTGTATAAGTTCATAAAACCTTCTGAATTTCATAGTGGAAATTTCTAGTGGTGTAGCTCCATGGTTTTTTTTTCTGTTCTAAAGTTTTTCTACGTAAATTCTCATGCTTTTTTTGGTTGCTTTGATTTTCCTTTCTACTTAGAGTTTGTTCCAATTTTCTCAAATTGGAGTGATCCCATTGTTTTGCGTTATGGTTTAGTTTCTGATCTATCCTAAGCTAGCCAAAGTTTGGGAATTTATTTTTGTGATATTTTTTATCAAACTGGTATCATAGTGGAATTTGATTAGAGTGGGAGCAATGACCAAAGAAGCAAGGTTTAAAGTGGAGAAGCTTAGTGGGATGAACTTCGCTTTCAGGAAGATGCAGGTGAAGGATTTGTTGTATCAAAAAAACTATACTTCCCACTAACAGGAATTAGAAAGAAGACTGACTCTATGTCTATGGAGGAATGGGAAGTGTTGGATCGAACGGCGTTAAGTTTGATTCATTTGTCACTTTTCAGCATTTGTTGCATTCAACATTGTGAATGAGAAATCTACCGTGGATCTCATGGCAGCATTGGCCAAAATGTACAAAAAATCTTCTACTTCCAACAAGATTTTTTTGATGAAGAAATTATTTAACATGAAGATAGTGGAAGAATTCAACACTATGACAAGCCAGCTGTGTTCTGTGGGAATCAAGTTTGATGATGAGGTCAGAGCAGTCGTGATACTATAGTCATTATCAGACAGCTGGGATAGTTTGGTAACTTCGGTGAGTAATTTTTCAGGGACTTCAAAGTTGAACTTCGATGATATCGTGGGTCTGATACTAAATGAAGAATTCACAGAAAAGCTTTGAATGATGAATCTTCAGGTTCTATGTTGAATGCTGATAACAAGGGAAGGAATCAAACATGAATACAGGTAAAGGTATATCTAATTCCAAGAAAAGAAAACCCAAGTCAAGTAGAGGAGAATGGTAGAACTGTGGTAAGAAGAGGCATTTCAAGAAAGACTGTAAAGCTCCACGGAGAGTTGGGAGTAAAGGACAAGAAAGTAGTTTATGTACTAATGTCTTCACTGGTGAAATCCAAAGTGACTCTCTGGTGTTATTCCTAGTAAGTGTTGCATCCTATATAGTGGATTCAGGTGTCTCTTTTCATGCCTTCCTCAGTAATGAGGTATTTAAAAACTATACTCAAAGAGATCTAGGGAAGTTTTATTTGGGAGATAACAAGGCATGTAGTATAGTAGGAAAGAGTGATGTTGATATTAAGTTGATGAATGGAGCAGTCTGGAAGCTTACTGAAGTCAGTCATGTTCCTAGTTTAAAGATAAACCTCATCTCTATGAGACAACAACCAAAGTTAGGACTCGTGACTACCTTCACAAGAGAATCATGAAAGGTGACCAGAGAGCATTAGTGATGGCTCGGTGTAACATTGAACGCAACCTTTATTTGATCAATGAAATGACTGATTTCATTGATATGGCTGGAACCAGGGTGGATGCAGGTCTGTAACACTGGAGGATAAGAATGTCTGTTGTTGCTACTACCCTGGTTATTCTAATTTTTACATGATTTGCTTGGTTATTTTCCCATTGTTGGTTTCCCCCACCAGAGTTGTTACAATTAAAGTTAGGATGATTCTTACAGCCTGGGTTATAGAAATTAGAATAAGGGTTATTATGTCTATTGTTAATTGCATTTAAGGTCTCAAATGATGAAGTATCAGCATCAACCAATTGTCCAAATGCATTTTCTTCTATTATTAGAGGTACTTGAGGTGATTCATTACAAATTGGTCTAACTTCCTAGATATGTCTGCTACATGAGAAGTTAGAATCGAAAGCACATCTGTGTCATGTACACTAGCTACCTTCCTAGGGTTCACTCTCTCCGAAGGCCGCTGAAAATTGTTACCGGTCATTTCCTCAATCTGAGAATAAGCCTCATCAAATTGCTTTGACATGAGCAATCCACCAGCAGAAGCATCAATAATAGATCTAAGAGATGCTGCTAAACCATTATAAAAAGTCTGAATAATCAGCCATTCGAGCAGTGCATGATGTGACATTTTCTAAGAAACATCTTAAATTGTTCCCAAGCCTCATATATTGACTCACCTTCGTGTTGACGAAATGAAGTAATACCATTCCTAAGCCTAGCTATTTTTTAAGGCAAACAATACTTAGCACGAATTTTTGGGCTAAGCCATCCCACATCCTAATTGATCCCGGTGCTAATAGTTCAACCACATTTTGGTTTTATCCCTCAAAGAGAGAAAAATTAAGCCTAACAACGTCATTAGATACATCGTTATAGCGAAATGTAGCGCATAGTTCTAAGAAACTTGCTGAGTATAAATTTGAATCCTCGGGTGGGTTCCCCTAAATTGGTTGTTCTACATCATCTGGATGATAACAGACTTAAGTTCAAATGTGTTAGCTTCTATGGCAGGGGTTTGAATAATTAAATGAATTTCATATGCCGTACTATTAACATAGTCCCTTAATGTTCTATGCACGTTAGGATGATCAATAATCGATTCCTAAGTATCTAAATTGATTTGTTGATTGTTCGTCATTTTTTCTATAAGTTTGTGAAGTATTTTCTATTTTCTAATCCTCATAATAATTCTCTCTAGTTCTAAATCGTACGGTTCAAGTCTTGTAGATCATGATCTACGCAGTCAATAGACACAGATTATTTTTAGAATTTTTTTGTTAAAATAAGCAAGCAATTATACACAAAGACTAATAATACAGATTTTCAAGTATAGGTCTAAATGGTTCAACTAAAATTCTCCTAAGTTAACTACACCGTCACTCCTCGACAACAGTGTCAAAAACATGATACCAGCCATAATTCTAAGTGCATGAGTCTCACGCATGTGTACGCGTCATATCATTTATATCAGATTTTGAGTCCGGAATATCGTTCCCATAGGGAGTGAGGGAATTGGACTTAAGGAGAAGTTCTAGCCTATTAGGTTTAGTTTTTAGCTTGAAATTGAAATTATGTAAAGGTTCTAGACACTAGTCCTACTGAATTGCAATCTAGTTTAAAGGTTAAATCCTACATAAGTCTTACTTATCCTAATTGGTTTGGTGATTCTCAAGTTATAAAACTACCTTCCCTTGCTAATGGATTAAGTGGTAGTATAGAAAATGTAAAGTGTCAATTGTCAATGTGGCTAGTGACAAATAGGATCAACTCTCTTCTTTACCCTCTCTGAAGTGCATAAAGAAGTTTGATTAAATTGGTTTTAATTTCTTAAACCCTAATTTGAACCCATCAAAGACTATATCCCTAACATTTTCATCTCCTTATAAAGTACTTGCAATCATACCATATAGATCAATGTAAATAACTTGGTTGTTCTATCATAGCTCTCCCGAGTCATTATGGATCACAACATATTTTAACTTATCACTTGGCCAGAATAAAGAGTAAATGAAATTCGTAAGTTTATCCATCACATTCAAGATTAAAAACCAATTTTGAAACACTTTGCACTCATACAAAACCTAATTAACCATTACAAGGAAAAGTAAAAGAGATCTACTCATAAAATATGAAGAACCCGCCACAAAACATAATTTGAAATAAGAGAATCTACTAGCAATTTTGTTTACTGAAATAAAATAATAGAAATCACACAATAATTAGCTTTTTCTCTCCTTACAAAGCTTTGAGAATGCCCCTCTAAGGATTTCTTGCTCCCTTGCTACTGTTCTGAACACTCTCCTTAAAATACAACTCAAATCTCTAACCAAATGCTCAATAAAACCTATCTTATTCCTTCCTACAGCAAACCCTACCATCACATCACCAAAAAGACACCAAATAACCTCCTCTTCTTCACCAAAGAGCTCTTTTTTGTGTTGAATAGCTACCAACATCATGTAGAGGAACTGTTGACACTACCCATGTAGTTTCTAGCGCTTAGGCGTGTCGGCCATTAAAATTATCTTACTCTTTGAAAAACGTATAAAATATAATGTGATGGTTTTGATTTAATATATATATATATATATATATATATATATATTAATTTTTGAAAATAATATTTTAATTTTTGAAAAATGAGAATGGACGGATCTCATTCATTTAGTAGTTCAAATAAACGAGCACAACACCACAAGTAACGCACCTATCCCGAAGAATAGACACATTAATTGGTAATGAGACTCGATCAAATAAACAACAAAATTTATGACATCCGTTCTGGTCTGCGAACCTTTTATTTTGACAGACAAGTTCCCCTTCCTAATATTAAAAATTGTATATGGTTTATATTACCAGGGTTCTTAAAGCTCCCTATAGTGTCAAACCCCTATAGTTAATTACCTCTCAAATAATGGAAGTCACTTAAGAGAACTCTCGATGATGATCAGAGGTATCTATCTTCATGAATTCAAAGGTTAGGGTCTTCAAGGTAGTTTGTAGAAAAGTCAAGTGGGAGAAGATTAAATAGGAACAATTATTTTGGAATTAACGGAAAGAAAAGTAGGGGATGTCACAGATCCTGAGGAGAACCTCGGTGACTTCCCAAAGTATCCTATTATTGGGCTTTAAATTTTAGAATATTTATTTAAGTTTCAATCTTACCAATTATTAATTATATGAATTACACTTGCGTAACATCCAGTTATGCAAATAACCTAGAATATAAGAGGACTTACGCCATATCGGACGACAATCTCGGAATTCTAAGGCAAGTTAGAGCTTAGATTGCACAACATGGTTGTGCAAATTTCTAAAAGAGAATGTGATAATTTATGTCGCACTAGGCGGACTACCTCGAAGTCATATGACTTGTTATTTAAGCTATGGAAAGATTTAGCTGATGTAAATCTGTTATAATCTTGATTCGTCAGCAGAAGTCCTTCGCTTGCATCCTTGTCGTGTTGCCCCCGAAGTTTGCTCCACAGTCCAGGTCGTAGCAAATTCAAATTTCAGCATTTAAGGTTTAAGGTGTACATGTAATTGTTGGAGCTGTGGTCTGCCGCTGTGTACCTCCTATAAAACCAAGCTACTGTTCTCCTATTCCAAAAGGGTACGATACACATAAATAAAAGAAACAATAGAATGTACAGTAAAGAAAAAGCAGTAGTAGAGAAGGTGCAGTAAGATGTACAATAAAGAAAAATAGTACATGTGCAATAAAACAAAGCAGTAGTAAAGGTTCAATAAAGAAGAGCAGTAGTAAAGTAAGTACAGTGAAATGTACATTAAGGAAAAACAGTAGAATATGCAGTAAAGAAATTAAAATGTTGCATAAAATAAACTTGTGTATCTGGTGTATTGATGTTCCCGTAAATGGGATTAACATTGCAGGTAAAAGTATAATGGAGAATTTAGCTAGTAGGGTGAACATGTGTTTATGTATAAGAGAATAAATGACAAAGCATCACATGGAAAACTCGAGGAAAACTACAAGTGTACCACAAGAGCTCAAAGAAAAACGTAGGAAAAATCATACTGGAAAACCCGAAGAAAATCACAATTGTCCCACAGAAACCCAAAGAAAAACCGTAGAAAATGCACGAAACACTGAAGAAAGCCGTAAGTATTCGAGTCGGGGTGGACTCAAAATCAGGATCCTGAGTCAAATCAGGACCCAGGGGCCCTAATAAAACACCATGTATGTGTGATCCAACACTAAGTAAAAGGTCGTCAGCCTAACAATCACAGAAAGGAGTAATTCCTAACATGATTCATATGATCAACCCGTGAAGTTTTTTAGAAAATGTTTAAAAAAATTTTTATTTTCTTTAAAAGAAAATTTTGATTTTTCATGCACTTAAAAGATTTTTTAATTAATCATGTATAAATATATATATATATATATATATATGTGTGTGTGTGTGTGTGTGTGTGTGTGTGTGTGTGTGTGTGTGTGTGTGTGTGTGTTAATTTAAATAAATTATAATACTTTAGAAAGTTAATGAGTTGGTCATATTGTCAGGCTGAAACTTCCACCTATCGGTAAAAGCAAAGGGTGACTCTTTACTAAGTGTTGGAGAAGCGGTGATGTCAATCCCTCATCCTCTTAGGGTTACTGAGTCAGGACAGTACTAGAACTCTTCACACGTACCTAGATGATTTTTTCATCATCGTCCCAAACCTCAAAACCATCCTACTTACAGCCTTGCGTGATGGTTCATATATATCGACAACTATGTATACGCTTATGCTTCGGACATTAAACAACTAAATCAAACCAAGAAGCAAGAAAAGAAAAAAAGAAAAATGGGGTGAGAAAGAGGAGGGACCAACCCACCTGAAAGAGCAGAAAGGTAAAGGGTGGGTCTGCCCTCAAAACTACGCTTAAAACAATTTTCCATGTCTAACGAAATGAATTTGAAAAGCTCGTTTAAAACTCCCCAAAGTCATACTTCAAAAGCTTCCCAAAAGTGGCATTTTCATTTTTCAAAACAGTAAGCACAAAGCCTCAAAACATATCTCAAACATTCCAAAATAGCACATGTCTGGACCCTGAATCAGTGAGCCATTATCCCCCACCCAAACTCTTCCAACATGCAACTCCACAAGCCACGAATTTGGCACAAAACCAATGAGTGTTCATGCTCTGATGTTGCACATGCATTACAAATAAATGAGAGCTTGCTACTCAAATGAGGGAGACAAAGGGGATGAATTCCCAAAACAGACCTTCACATGTTAACATTTACACCGATAGCGCTCACTTTCTTGTATTTATCCAACACATAAACTTTACCCCCTCTTTTTTTTTTTATCTCAACTAAGCTTTCCAAATCAGAGAACCATAAGGCCCTTAATTGCACTTTAAAAGGCACCAACCTGTAACTAAAAAAAGACCACCACAAACTCCCAAAACTATGGCAAAATCGGGCCATCGAAAACACTCAAGACCGTAGCCCAAATAAGTCACAATGACCTCCAACAGACTGCAGCAATACATGTTTCAAAATATCCCCCGAAATGTTGCAAAACTGTGGCTCAAATAATCTCTAAAAGACCTCAAAAGACCGCAGCAATACAGATTTCAAAACAACCCCCAAAATGTTGCAAAACCATGGCTCAAATAAGCCCTAAAAGACCTCAAAAGACCGCAACAATACAGATTTCAAAACAGCCCCCAAAATGTTGCAAAATCGTGGCTCATCAAAGTAGCAAACCATAGATACCAGCTGTGCACTAGAAATGTAAACACATAGGAATTGCATGGTATGTATATAAACCTCCTAACATAGGTTAGGCATGTAAGCATGTAAGAATTGCGTGGTATGTTATGCAAATGTTCCAACATGTATTAGGCATGTAATCAAATAAGAATTGCAGGGACAAGCATGTAAACCATCCAAGATGGCAGCCAAGAAAGCACACAAGGATAAACAAAAATTGCAACCAAGCTCAGCCTCAAAACTGGGCCAAATTGCAACCAGCTCAACCTCAAAACAGGGCCAAACCGCACCCAGCTCAAGCTCAAAACCGGGCCAAAATCACAACCAGCTCGAGCTCAAAACAGGGCCAAAAACCGCACCCAACTTAAGCTCAAAACAGGGGAAAAAAATACACAACCAATACAGTAGGTTTGCTGGAACGAAACACTAGGATTATAAACATTTAAAGCAACATATACCCAGGCCAATCATCAGGCTTTAAAGTGTTCAGCATAGGACATATGTCGAGCCCTAACATCCCCATTTCAAATATTCAAGGTTGCAAGCTCTTAACTATCCAAAAGAAGTATTCTAATCCTTTCAAATCATATCAATCACCCTAACCTCTAAAATGTGCAATACTCCTTTCCATGAGATATTAAGACGAGTAGGAGTTAAAATTTGAGTATTAGATATGTGTAATACCAAAATAGGCCACCCTATACTTTCAGATTTTGCAAATAAGCCACGCAATGTTTTAGATTTTATAAATAGGCCACATAACATTCTCAGATTTTGCAAATAAGCCACCCAAAGTTTCAGATTTTATAAATAAAACACTAAAACATCCCACCCTTTGCAACAAACAAAACCCTTTCAGATTTTTAAACGAGTAAAGCACCAAGCCACTGAATGTAGGCTTTGTAAGTAACAAGTTTTCAAGTGTTATATGTGTAAAACCAAAACAATATTGGAACCCCAAGACCCCGAGCAACAAATGAAATGGCAAGACTACAACGGCTTATGGTGAAAGAGGGTTTACACGCCTCACATTTAAGCATTTAATCAACAAAGTGTGATGATGTAATTAAAATGATGCCTGGGTGAATCAGAGATAAGTGAATAAAGCATAGGTTTAGTCCAAGCCTATCTAGTTAATGAACATACCGTTTTATCCATCTCAAGCTAGTATTATGCATATGAGCAACGCTGAGCTCAAAGGTGGCAAGTGCATAAACATAGCAAGTGTATGAATACATAGTAATGACAAGATGCATGGAATTTCACTAAATAGACCAAAACTTTCACATGCATGCACAGATCTTTTTATTTTTATTTTTTAAAACAAAAAGAAGTTCCAAATTCCTCAAACAAGAGCAACGTTAGCCTCCATGTTTTCACACTTTTCATGGATAAGGGAGTATGTCATCAAACATCACAAACAAAGATAGTGAAACATTAGCATGAATATTCCTTGTCCCTCTGATTATTTTATTTTATTTTTAATGACGACCAATGGAATGGAGCAAAGAAGGAGGAATAAGAGTAAGGAGGAGAGGAAGAAGAATGCATCTCGCTTTTCTGTTCAAGAGAAACAGAGAAAACCAACCACCAAACAAGCTAAGGAAGCACAACCAAGAAGAAAAAACCACCAAGAATTTCGGCAGCAGTTCCCCCTCTCCAAAATTTAGGCCAACCAGCCACACTCCCCCTAAGTAGGGTTTTTTTATAGGCAAAGGGGGGAGAAGACTTACCTTCACCTGCCAGGGGTGAGCCAAACACAAGGAAGGCCAGGAAGGTCACAGCAAGCATGCCAGGGGAGAAGCTTCGGGCAGGGAGTCGAAGCTATCGGGAAGGAGTCCTTGCTGCATCCATGCCTTAGGGAAAAAGCTCACAGAGTCAACCTTACCCAAGAAGGAAGTTCGCAGACTTTAAAGATGCAGAGGGAGCAGGCGTCGGCCTCGAGACCACGATCCCCGGGCAAGGAATGTCGAGCGAGGTCAACACTTGACGTGAAGGAGAAGGCACTGATAGGGTTGCGCCAGGGTCGCTAGTGGGAAGAAGGGGTGAACCGCGAGAAGGGAGCTCGACTAGGGCTGCGTTCGACCCTAGAGCTCGCGCGAGCACGAGCAGGCCGAAAGAGATGAATCCGGAGGAAGGGGGTTCGGGCCTGCTCGAATCGAAGCTGCGTGTGAGTCTTAGGGATTTAAGGGTTTACGAATTTTCTTTTTTTTAATTATTATTTTACTTAAGTTTTATCAATTTTCGCGGGATTTATTTGTGCACGAAATCATAACAAGGTGAATATCCTTTCTAGGTAACTCCGATGTTTCAGACGCGTCAGAGCAACCCATTTCGTCATCTGAGATTGTTAAGACAACCTCGTCAACGATCGGGTAAAAAAAGCGTTAAATTCGATTTTCTTAAAATTCTTGGTTTGTGATCGATTTTTTTTGGAAATTAATTTTGGTTTCGATGTGTAGGTGGTATGAATTGCAATATTTAGTGTATCGAACATCCGAATCGCAAAGTTTGTGCTTGCGGAGGTGTAAATTGTGCATAGGGCAACCCTAGGGCTTAACGGTCCTATGGGGACTCCTTTTAAGTTTCCTCATACTAGTTTTAACCTCCTAAGTGCTAGAAGTCAAGAACTGCACATGCAGAACTCTCAAGTGAGTAAAGAAGTGCTCAAATTTCTAAAATGAGGTGGGTCTCATACTAAGGTTCTAAGATAGTCAAAAGGATAATCCTATGACTAGATCCTAAATCGTACAAGAAGAAATTATACCTCACAAAAAATGAGATCAACAAGGCGCCAATCTCTCTGTCTGCCCATTCTAGTGTGACCGCCTAGGCGCCCAAAATTATGGCACCAACGCGCTGGTCAAGTGTCTCTAAGCGACCATTAGTTGGCGCTTTGGCGCCAACCTCTCAGGTTCCCAAGTTGGGATTGGCGCCTAGGAGCCAAGGTGCCAGTCACTTGGTCCTCCTTTGCTCCAAGTCACGTCCAATTTGCTCCACTTCTAATACATGTTGTACCTAAAAGAAAAACATAAATTTCTTTAAAATGCAATTCCATCCATAAAAATGTGTAAAATATAAAGGAATTCAATCATTCATTTCTACAAATCAGAGAGCCAGTTGATCGTGAGAGATACTAGAGATTGGTGGGTCGCCTGATCTATCTGAGTCACATGTGTCTCGACATCTTATTTGAGTTTTTTAAATAAGAATATTGAAGAAGTTTAAGGGTTATTTTTAAAGTTTGTAAGGCTTCATAGAAGCCCAACTCATGAATGAAGGAAGATGATTTTTCCCAAAGTAATGATTTCTTCACTTTCCTATCATAATCCAGCGATGAGTCAAAAGGAGAGGTTTGCTGATTAAAAAAAGGAGCTCAATGCCTTGCTCTCTGACTATTGCTTGGCTAAAGTCCCATTCCTTATCTTCAGCAACAAGATTGAAAGATCCTATGCGACATCCAAGGAGGCGCTTCGCTACCACCTTAGTCCGACCAATTCCACCACAGGAATGGCAATATTAATCTCATTGACTTTAATGTCTGGCCACATGAGGTATTTATGTGAAGCATTGTTCGCAAGATGGGCAATCGAGATGTCTTCAGTGGCTTTCACAGTACATCAAATGAACCCATTCGACAAAGTGAAGGAGAGGTGACAAGGTTAAATAGTTCTTTTTAGGAAATTATTCTGAGTTTTGTATCCCGATTTCTGATAGAATGTTTTAAAGAAACCAGTGGGCAGTCTTATTTACTGGTTCGGAAATTATGGAAAGGTTTTAAAGTGGTAAGAATATTATGGCGCTGGTCTGTCTATTTAGCTTTCTCTTCCTGAAAAATATTTTTCTCAAAGGTGTGTGTTTTGTCTCATAAATTGTGACTGTCATGATATTTGTTTCTATTTAGGGTCTGTTTGGGGCAGTTGCAGATTATCCAGCTTCTGCTGATAAGCAACTTATTCTGATAATATGTTAATACGCAGTTGATCTAGATAAGCTGGCTGGTTGTTTGGTTTGTGTGTTTGGAAAACTGCTGATTTGAAGCTGTATGTGGATAAATGACTATTATACCCCTGAACTGAATAAGCTGGTTAATTGTTTGGTTTTTGCAGTATGAAAACAGCTGATTCGCAGCTGTTTGTAGAAAAATAACAAATTTCGCTCATTTTTATTGCCAAAAGTGGAGCCACCAACACTTGAAACTCATGACAAATATTTATATATGTTTAAAATAATATTATATGTAGGTGTACATTTACATAAATGTTATACAAAATAATTTTTAACAAAAAATTATTTCCAAATATAAACACTGTTTAAAATTTAAATTCTAATTTTGTAATATGAAATCTCATTTTCCAACTTATGAGAAATTCCATTATGTAATTTGTTTATTCTCTTATCTTTAGAATATTATTTAAATAAGCAACAGTTCAAAACAAGAAATATGATTTAAATTAACAGTAATTATTGATACGGGACTGTTCAAATTCTTTTTAGCTGACCATAAATTATATTACAAATCAAAATAGAGTTCACTTCACTTAAAATAGAGTTCAAGGTACATAACTAACATAAAAATACATAATGAAACTACAACCAGTAATAGGATTATAACATTCAATTTGAAATGCAAAAGCAATATCTCATGAGAACCGTTGTTCGGCTGGTGCACGATCGAACTTTGACCAACATTATGTGGATTCGAAACACTCGAACCAGAAGTGATGTTCTCCGGTTGTGATACCGTGGAACACCGTGCAACGTTGTCCAATTGAGATAAATTTGATTCTGGAGGTCCGTCTGCCCACCTGAAAAACCTGCAGTCGTCCATTCCGTGTTTCCACCTTGGGCAACCGTAGAACTGTCGTCTGTAGCTACGTTGCTGGTGTGATGTAAGTAGTAAGGCCGGAAGTTCACAACAACACATCACTTGCGCGGACTTCCCCGAACACCTGGAACTCATCGTCCTGCATTTATTCAAAAGAGAGTACATCAGTTATAAAATCGTTAAAATCAAGATAATCTACTTACCGAATTGTGCGGGCAACGGTTGCCATCAAGAAAGGGTATGTTTGGCCATCCAAGTTGCTCCACAATGCGCAGGTTATTGAAATGAAGCAAATTTAAGAGATAAAGCAAATCAATAATGTATAAAATGTATTCACCCATTTCTAGCATCATCATTCTTCAATAATTCCTTCAATTCTTCTTGAATCTATTTAATTCACAAAAGCGGTAAAGGAAGAGTATCACAGATGAATTTGTTGGTGTAGAGAAGCTTGGTGCTAAAAAAAATTAACAAATATTGCTAGTTTGATAGTATTACTAGCTCGGCACAGTGAAGGCATTTGAAGATCTCCATTGCCAACAAAAGAGATGAATTTGCGATTCATCCTCAACATTACCAAATATACTATACAAGTTCAACCAACCTTTGTTGTACCATGGAAATTTGAAACAAGACCCTAAATTTCAATATACATTATATCATTCCTTCATACACATCATTTATGTTACATTAACCTCAAGCCATAAATCCACATTGGAAGAAATCTGAGTTGAATACAGCAGAAGTAAATAAACTGTAAATTGCCAATTATGTAAATGCACAAGACATGTGTGGTATATATATATGCAAATCACAAAATATTTGAGTGATATTGGTTTGAGCCATGCCCAAACTTGGGTTTAAATCAGTTTTAGAAAGCCAAATTCAATAGCTAGTCCTCTAATTCTGGAGGTTATCCCTCATTATTTACAATTTCATCTGGGATGCAGGTTAGTATAAATGAACATATCGTCCGGATTTTTGGCTAATTATATCTATTTTGAGGCATATGATGTAAAATTTCACATATGTATATATCACACAAACAGAAGTATTTAAACTATAAATTGCAATAAGATAGAAAATTTACACAGACATTACAATTAACCAGAAAAGTGACACAACAAATTACGTGGTTCGGTCGAATTGACCTACATCCACGGGGAAAGAGCATTATTTATTTATTTCTGTAATGGAAAATGATTTACATGAAGCTCTACAACTTCAAACCGAGCCACCAGCTATCAGGTTTACAATGGTTTACTATACAAGTTCAAATTCCTTGAGCATTATTTACCATAAAATTACAATTCTTACAACTTGCATTTACAACAAAACCTTCTACATTAAGCCACAGCTATCCTTCAACACCAGCTATGCAAGTTTACTGGATACCATAAAAAATAATGATGTTAAGTATCTCTAAACTGGAAGCCAAGGCTGAACCCTGTAGGAAGGTTTGGATTCCTACAGAATTCTTTTAAAACTGCAAATGCAAGCTGTAGTTGTTCAAATACAAGTGAAAATGCTTCATGTAATGATATTAACTTAAGCATTTCCAAAAATATTGGGCTAAACGTGTGGCTGAACTAGAAGTGATATATAATAATTGTTATTAATCTAGCATGTAAATATCATTACATGAAGCATTGCAAGCAAATAATTGAATAAAATATGTTACATGATAATTAATTGAGTCAAATTGAATGCATACATAGGCTAAGACAACCTCTTCTCTTCTCAAAATTATTCAACATACATAATGTGCAGAAAAAACCTGGAGCAAAAACCAACAGGTGCAGTTTGGAGAATAAAGTGCAGCTAGTTATCAGCTCTTTTTAAAATTTGGACAGAACTCCAGCTGTTCCATACATAGAATGTGAATAAAGTGCAGGTAGTTATCACTATCAGGGGTTGCCCTACAAGAGTAGGGCCATCCAAGCTGGGCAGAACCCCAATGTTGGGGCACTTACATACATACCACTCTTCTAAAACACCCTCCAGAGAAGAAAAATAACCTCAGTGCAAGTAGTTATCACCAATGTTTGAAAAATAACCCCAATGTTTGAAAAATAACCCCAAAGTTCCAATTGATGTAGAGAGCAAAGACCCCAGTGCATGTAGTTATCACCACCAGCGGTTGCCCTACAAGAGTAGGGCCATCCAAGCTGGACAGAACCACAATGTTGGGGCTCTTACATACATACCACTCTTCAACAAATTTTTATTTGCTTCAGGAAATTTATGACAATCCCAATCTTCAACCAAAAGTGACACAAATCAGTATAGAGACTACAACGATTCTATCTAATATTGTCCAAACTTTCCCCATTCTCTAATAAGAAGAAGCCATTTGTGTGGCAGATAAGTAAATGCCCCAAAAAAAGGAAGCTGACTATATAACATAAAGGAAGCTGACTATAAACCAAAAAGGAAGCTGATTATGATGTTGTAATGCAGTATCAACATAGAAGAAGAAGAAGAGGAAGAAGAAGTATTTCAATAACTCCCAGGTAATATGACATAGGGAAAAACCTAACCAAGCCACAGGGGAAAACTGAGCAGTTAACAGGCTCAAAGCCACACCAAAAAATGAGCAAACTGAGCCACCACCTGCTCAAATTTGAGCCAGCACAAAGGCAAAGTCGAGCAGTTAACATGCTCAAAACAGGGCCAGCACACAGGGTAAAACCGAGCAGCTAAAAGGCTCAAAGCCACACCATGAAATGACACGAACCCGAGCCACCACCTGCTAAAAAACAGAGCCAGCATAATGGCAAAACCCGGCCTAAAACAAGGCAAAACGGAGCCAATCCCAAGCACAAAAGAAGCTTCAAAAAGGATGTGAAGCCCCCCCTCTCACGCCCTCAATTTTTCCCACCTTTGTATATTTTCCAACAAATCCACATATTTTTCACATATGCAAAGGTACAACAATGAAATAACATAAGAATGAATCATAATAGGTGCTTCTTAAATGCATCTAAAATGAATTCTGCTGAGTCTAATCCAAGCAGATAGCAATAATATGAATGCAATAAATAAGATGTAAACATTGATTAGGAGCAGCCTAATGCTTAACAAATATCAAATAACATTAATTAAAACAACCTGAACTTTTCTTTTACTAGGGAATTGGAACCAAATGAAAACAGAATTACCAAAATAAGATTTCAGTAGATCTTATACATACATATATATATATATATATATATATATATATATATATATATATATATATATATATATATATATATAACCATTACATTTTAGTAGATCTACTAAAATCTATATAATATATGCATGCAACTGACAATATGTTCATGCACCTATTAACAAGCCCATAAGAATGCTTCTTGTGGATAAATAAAAAAACTGCACTTATAGACGAATCAGTCTATTTCTCAAGCTAAGCTCATGTTATTCTGAAAGGCTCGTATAGGAAAGCATCAAGTGAAATAATTGTGTATCACCAAATTCAGCAATACTAGAATTTAAATGGTTTAGTCTAGAACGCCACATTATAACATATTTTATAAATCCAGATAAGTGACACCTCACTATTCTGCTTCAATAAATTTCATTTCCTTCTCCTTTTTTTATTTTTTTATTTTTTTGAGAAATCTGCAATACTTTCATGAAATTAATACCAGATAAAACATGATTCACAAAACCAAATTGAATCTCTTATAAACCCGAATGTAAGCTGTCAGAAAACAATCTCTTAATATCAGATATATATTCCAAAACTGTCAGAAAAAAAAATTTATGCATCTTCAGGTTTCAGCATTCTTAAAAAAAACTCACAACATAAGCTTATTCCAGCTGGACTTCATAAGATAAATGCTCTTCAGTGTGGATACATTCAGCTCAGATGAAAGGATAAACAGCATAAGTAAGCCTTATAGCTCTTAAAGTGCAAAGATCCCAAACAACATAAGTAAGCTTTAAGATAGGTAATTGTAATTAGCATAAACAACAAGTATAATTGGCAAGCTGGTATGCTAGAGAGAAAAGAGGATTCTAGTTAATAAATATGCAAGCAATGTGCTAGAGGGAAAAGAGCAATTGTTGAACCAAGGATCAACATATAGTGAGCAAATGCAAAGAGATAGTCCTCCAAAGGCATCCTCCAAAGGCATCTCAAAAGAACTCTGTTGAGTCTAATCCAAGCAGATAACAACATCCAGAAACCATAAGCAAAGAGATAGTACCTCAGCCAACTATGAAAATGACCACTTCGCTGTTCCAACTGTAGGAAAAACCATGAAGACAGAATGTAGAGTCTCAAGCCAAATAGATAATCTCAGTATGCCAATAGAAATACCATATAATCAACAACATATACCATTGATTAGGAATAGCCTAATGCTTAAGAAATATCAAATTACCATTAATTAAAACAAACTGAACTTTGATTTTACTAGGGAATTGGAACCAAATAGATAATCTCAAATAATGACCCATACACCAGTTACCATAATGAAGCAAAAATAAGGTGGTCTTTCCACAAAGAAAATACTATGTATATATGTTTTATCCAAATAGAACCATAATGACCCATGCACCAGTTACCAAGCAAAGAATTAGAAATAAAATGTCTCTACATGATCTTAGCTTAACAAATAAAACTGTCATCTCTGAAGATTAACAACACTACATAGAATTTTAAAGTATTCAATTAAAAACATAGAACACAATACATAATGCTCGTAGGAGTAACACCAAAGGTTCATTCAAGATTGGCTGATGACATTGGTTATTTCTTCTCTTAAAGCTGTCATCTCCGAAGCACCTTCACCATCTCGAGTGCATGCATTACGTGACTCATTTTTTTCTTGTGGGATTGTACGACCCATGTGATACTCAAATGCTTTAGGTGGGATATCATGCGTATCTTCATCTACGGCCGCAAATTCTTCATCTAAGCTGGAGTGGTGCCGTCGAATGAAGTTGTGTAGTGTCATTGTAGGCACTACTATCTGTACTTGTTTTTGAAATGAATAGGTCGGCATGTCCCGCAATATCATCCATTTCTTTTTCCATACCCTAAAGCTCGTTTGATCACGCCACACAAAGATGAGTGCCTCTTGTTAAATAATTCTTTCTTGTCTCGTGCCAACCCGCTTGATCGTTCAAAATCGGGTATATGATACTTCGTATCCGGATAAGGCTTCAGATATCCCCTTTGTAAAGGATATCCGGCGTCTACCAAGTAATACTTACCTGTTCATTTATTGTTATTAGAATATGTTGGAAAATATCTAACGAAATCTACATATATAACTACCTGGAGGTGGATATGGTAAGCCATGACTACGGTTTCTAGTTGCATACCTGAATACTCGACTTTCGTGAGCACTCCCTTCCCATTCGGCCATTACGAATGTAAAACACATATTGATATCACATACCGCCATGATATTTTGTGTAGGGAAGCCACATCGACCTATGAAAGCCACCTTTTCCGTGCCAAAGACACGTGCATCGACATGTGTTCCATCAATTGCACCAATACAGTCATAATGTTGGAGGTGTTAGCCTAATACATGTGAACGTGACTTACAAAATAAAAGAATGTATTGCTAAATGCATACATTGAAGAACGACATGTACCTTTGGTCATTGGCAATCTGTGGGGGGACTGACTCGAATGTTGGATCATCGGGCTTTATTATCTTGCGTGACAAACTAACTAGTGCATTCAAACCGATAGAGAAATACCTGCTAATGGTTTCTGATGAATGTTGGAATCTTTTCATTGTGTGTCGAATAGATTCATTATGGGATAGGATATACAAAATTATTGCCAAAACTTCCCTTGGCGTGGTTCTTCTTGACCCATGCAACCTATGGTGTTGCCGGAGTTCATTAAGCAGGTCACAGAAAATAACTTTCGTCATGCGGAACATGTTGAAGAAACGAGTTGGGTGACCTTGGAACAACTCACCTACCCATTTATCACCAATCTGTTTGGATGTCATGCAAGGGTTTCGACCAACGTACGTAAGATGGTAATAGTACAAGAACGTAATGATTAATGACACTCTGCGATTGTGGATAACTTGTTCCTCATCTTGATTAACTTGTTCACCATCCATACTACAAAATGTACAAAATAAAGCAAGATATAACTTTGCAAATTAGATCAATTAGAACTTTAGACAAGAACGTACAAAGCGTTACGGATTATAACACAGTTAAAAAGACAAAAAAAGGTCGTAATCGAAGAAATTGAGTTCTAAACAAATAAAGAAATAAGATAATTTTCTATAACACTAGTAATACAAATGCCACAACTAAAGTAAATATTCAGGGAGACAATCAAACATCCATGTATGTTCGTAAATATGGCAGTCGGTATTTCGGGTCCAACTTTATAAAAAAATACCTGATGGTTGGGTCTCGCAGCAGCTTCACATAATTAACATAGATCTGTGTGTCCGCCGCAACATCAGGATATGCATCAAGGATCTTTATACATTCTTCAATTGAGTTGTTAATTGAGGAAACAGGCCTAGCTTTGCAGCTTTCTAGAAGTTCGTCAATTGTTTCTTTTACGAATGCCACACCTTTTCTCTTTTTTTCTACTCTCGGGCGCTTTGACGTGCTTGTAGATTGAACATCAGTGTGGACTTGGGAGGGACCTCCCCCAGAATCACCTAACTGGACGGTTTCCATTTCATCTGGGAAGCTGCCAAACCCCAGTTCACTTGGGGTGAAAGCATGAGTACCAGTTGTGACAACACCTGTGAACATGTCATCCAGCTTCTCTTCCAAATCTGGAGCAATTCCACAGGATTTAAATTTTTTGGCTCTCGGTATTGCCTGTACTAGTTCAATTATTTGGTTAATGGAGTTAGTTATATGAGACAAAGTAAAGTAGGAAAAAAAGATCAGACATATTTACTTGTAGTTTTTCGGTCCACCAGTGCTCGGGAGCATCAATAGTCCGCTTGATAGGATCCCACCCCAGACCAGTGGATCAACTTTTTAGTTATTTCCATATTTTCCAGTCCTTTTTTAATTGATCCCATTTATTTTTTAGTTTCGTCCGATCGTAATCCTTTTTAGTAAGCTCGTTGAATTTAATCATTATGTTTTGCCAACCTTCTTTATTAAAATGGGTGCTCGACCTATTTCCAAGTTGAACTTCCCTTACACAGAGATCACAAAATGTAATCGTGACGTTTCTATCCCACATGGCCGAAGATCCGACCTCTTTAACTTTACTCATTGTGTACTGCCAGATCAATGGATAAGCACAAAAAATTTATTTCATACTACATCATGTGCATAGAGTGCATATAAGCACCCTATGACATCTGAATAAAAATTAGAAACATGTATTTAGCTTTTGCATTGATAAGGTGGCATTCATGTCAAAATTCAAAGTAAAAGAACAACATACAAATAATACAAAGTTAAGCATAAGTTTGTAGCCCAGATGAAAGAATAAAATTATCACAATGACAAACGACCAATCTTTCTAGGAACTATGCCAAAGCTTGCATTCAATTATGAAAATGACAAAGCTTGCATTCAATTATAGGATCACTATGCCAATGCTTGAATTCAATTATCAAAATGACAAATTATGCATTCAATTACGAAATCTCTATGCCAAATTATGCCAACTCACAGCCTCTCCTCGAATCAAAGTTTTTTTTTACCCATCTAATAATTAGATTCTCCAATGTAGCACTGATATAACTAAACATAGGTTACATTTAATCACCAAGTGATTTTGTAGCACTGAAAAACCGATCAATGGATAACATAACCTGAAGAGACCTCTGCAATTAAGGGCCATAGAATAAAAACTTTTTTTTAGGCTCAGTATGAAAAGTACATATGGAGACAAGGTTGCCATCAAGAACATTCAAATCACCATATTTTTTAAACATCGATATAATGAATTAGCTAATTAATATTAACTTTGATGACATTTTTTGCTCCTTTGCAATGGACAATCCAAATGGTTACTCGAGATATGAAGAAAAAGTAACAAAAAATAAGCATACGAGGTCCCACCGAGAATGTACACATGACTGTAGATAGAATGGGCAATCATGCAATATATTATCATACATGTAATCCTATTTGAGAAAACAACCATATGCATCGTAGTAGCAAATTCTTAACACCTAAGAGAATTTCACAACCATAAAGACAATTGATCTGACTCCCATTACCATCATTTTGAAACATTCTTATTGTTAACTTTTTGATATTGCTTGTGCACTGAATTGCAATGTGCATGCAAGCCATACACCATAACATAAACTTCTTTCACAACTGTTATCACAATTGTGGCTATTATGATAACACAATCAGTCAAACTACACCACAACAAGGTTCATCAAGTGATTAACACAAATATTATGGTGTTACCAATAATCGATGATAGTGATATATGAAATATTTTTAAACTGATGTAAGAAATAATGGCCTTGTAAGCTTATTTGTAATGCAGAACAAAGTTTACTCAACATAACTATTGAAACAAATTAAAAGATCCCTCGATCTGATGAGAGAAATGTGATGTTCATTTCAGAAGTGTTCATTGTAGAGAAATGTGATGTTAATTTATAAAGAACGAAATCCAGCATGTGGAGATCTTAGCCGGCTCTTATAAATAATAAGTAACATAAAGACTATGTGGAAAATTATTTCACAACTTAAGATTCCTAAGCATCCAGCATCTCAATGCTTTATTTCCAGACCTTTCAAAATCAAGACATATCATTGCTTTACCTCATAGAAAAACCACCAAATTGCAACAGAAGGGAGTTGCAAGAGAAGCTAAAACAAAAATGAAGTCTAACTAGGAAATAGAAATGGGAGATAGAACTGTAACTGCTAGAGCAACCAAAATAGCAAAATTTCTAATGGCATCCGTATATAAAAACTGAATTTCAGTTTTAAGACCATTTTAAAAAATAAAAAAGGTAAAATTTTAACACTAATAACAACCCACTAATTTCAAGATAATAAGCACGTTATCTGACAAGATCTACAATTAGCAGCATTTCCATAAATCGTCTTCTTCTTCCAACCCTCTAGATCTCAGCTTTCCATAACACAGAAAAAGCAACTGGAACACTAAACCGTAAGGAAATAGAAGTCCTCATTGCAACCGAAAAAACAGTGCCATAGACAACAGAAAAGCGTCCGAGAAACCATAACGGTCCCGACGAACCCCCAATGTGGAGTGAAAAAGATGGGGAATGAAGAAAACGAGATACCTCTTCAGCGTCGAAGCTTAAAGTTAGGGATAATATGGACGGAGATAATCGTGTATGGCTCTAGAAGAATGGGGGCGATCAGAAAGAAGGAGAGCTAGGGTTAGCGACCGAGATCGCGCAGGTGTGAGGAGCTTCACAGGGTCACGGGCGTAATTGATATCCCGAAACGCGTTCGAATAAGCGGACTGCGGCTCTCTGGGCACGTCTCGCGTCTATTACAAAAAATGTAACGCCGTTTTCGGATAAGCACCCGTAAGTCCTAACCAAACAGTGCGACGGCGTTTTTCAAAACGCCGCCGCACTTATAAGCTCTCCCAAACTATCATTTGTTTCAGGTTCATTTATTCCTTTATGAATCGCAAAAAATTCATTTTTTTTAGTTTTTCATGTGTCCACATTTTTTTCATATTTTCCGTTTTGTCATCCTTGAAATTTTGTGCAAGTTTTTTTGTCAATAAATTTTAGTCATCTTAGTACCGTATTTTTTCTTTGGAATTATATACATTTTTTATCAACTCAATGTAGATTTATTTATGTTTGTTATTGTCTATGTTAAATTATTGAAGTACATACTTTTATTATTTATAACAATTGTTACTCTATTCAATTGATATTAAGCTTTTACACTATTCGTCACATTGTTATTTCAATATTTCTTTGTGACAAAACTCTTTTTGCTATCGTAGTTTAATTTGAATGTCAAACAATGTTACAGGAAGAATTGATGTGAATGTTTAAATGTAATTCAATTGGATTTACTTTTTAATTTTTAGGATTTTTTTAAAGCATCTCTAATGACTCCTTGTTGTGCTCGCTCAACTGTAGCTCTAAAAATAATTCTTTTTCATATTGTGGTTTTGATAAAGTAATTGCTGGTATAGAAATCTGTCGAGCTATCATTAATTGATATTTGGTTCGTATTGATCAAACTGTTTATTCACTTTTTGGTCTATAGATTAATATCTCATACGTATTTTTTTTAATTATTATTTTATGAGTATTCACTTGCATTAGAAAATGTTTCGCCTATGAGAATTATATGTTTTTTTTTTTTTTTTTTTTTTTTTACAGCCATTTTTATAAATCATATAAAAATTAGTACTTGATTCTTTCTTTATTGTCATGTAATTTTTTATTTATCTTACAGCATATTTAATGCTTAGATCTCTCCGGAATCATATTAATTTTTTGATATAAATGCAAAATTTTTAAGCTTAACACTAATGTCATTTTCTTATTTGAGTTGTGATTTTAATTTTTCTATGGTATATCCAGACACCATGCAAAAGTTATCTCCCACTAGATATCTTTAGACTGGCAGCAATTTAAAATAGCTCACACAGGAAGCTCTGCACTTATTTATCGAAGTTACGTTTACATATTAGAGCATGGACAAAACATCTCGAACATCATCCAGCATTTTATTACAAATACAGCATCACATACATTACATGGTAAACCAGATATAACCCACTTTCAAGGCAAAGTATAACCTGCAAACATAGACGCAAATACAACAAAACAATAGTAAGCATAAGCATAGTAAGAGAATGTTCATGAAATCAAAACAAGGAAAAGCCAAATTCACCTCCACATCTGTATCCAATTGGTCTGTTCACAATTCCACACCTCTTGGGGATTGTCACGGCGACAACTGGACTGGCACCGGCACTCTTTGCAGTATTCGAAAGCATGACCGCGCACAGACACTTCGGGTTTTGCCCTATCTTCTGAACTGCTGAGCAGCACCGTGCTGAAACTGCAGCATTTGCATCCTTTGAGGCTGAAGCGCATGGAGCCATCTGAAAGGCCACTGTATCAGCTGAAACATTCCCACATTCTCCAGCTCCATTGGCCCTTTCTAGACCTGTGGTGCAAAAGAGCACAAGTAGAGCGAGAAGAGGTAGACCGTTTGTAATGGCCTCCATTGTTATGATGAACTGAGCATCTACTTCTCTTTGGGTTTTTATGGTGGAGAAAAGTTGTTAGAATAAATAATATCAACAATGGTGAAATGACACGTGATAGATTATTTTTGCTTGGTGGGTGAAGCACTATCTATAATGCAGCTTGTTATTGCACCACTTGCTTAATTTCATGGCATAATTGATGAGCATTATTGCCTGCATGATTTTTAAACAATGTGCGACTGCAATATCGTTTCAGCTTCTATAGATATTTGAGTAAAACAACACTTGTTTCCATTTGATTGCTCATTGTTGACCCTCATAGCTTCTCCTCTAGTCAGCTCGAGCGAAATCGATTAAAGTTGATATACAACGAGCGCAATATGGTGCAAATCAGGCTTAAATTGACTCGAGCACAGTTAATTCTACCTAAACATTCCTTGTTCGCAAATTGAATTGAGTAAAATAAAGATGGCGGACTACAAATTTCATGCTGTAGGAATCAAATTTGAAATACCTCGGTAGTTGTCGACACAACCAAATGTCTTCCAATGTAAATCGATTGCGTGACACATCCGGAACTTGCATAAACCCAACAATTGACTTTTTAGGATTGATCGAATTTAAGCACGTGGTTGTATTTGAGGCTCCGAAAATTTTGCTCCAAATTGACCTTCAAGTCTATGCTAATATACTAATAATCTTAGATAATCAGGCTTAGCTAGATTGATCGCCCTGAAACAGATACTACTCTTTAACATTGTAATTTGGACGAAACTTATATTAGTTTAATCCAATATAGCGAACTAGTTTGACCCAAAGCCTACCTAAGCGAGGTTGGGTATACTGTATAACCTATTGAATATTTAGAAAACCTTTCAATATTACCACCGAGTTCTATTATTATCAAATCACAAATTATTCAGATCTAACACAAAATATATGTCAAAGCTCGTAAGGTCGTGATTAGTCTCCTTCAAAATATATATCATAATTCTGCAAGAATTGTAGTCATCATCATATTCAAGCTTCTCCTTCGAACTCACTTGCATCACATTTATTTCCTTTGACTTATGTTGTAAATTTATTATGTTGTAATAATTGTCAAATTTAGATGTGTGAATAATGTTACTTGAATAATAATCTTCTTCAATGTTTTTGCCATAATGTTCTAGCACTACAACTATCTCTCTCAAGACTTTCACTGAAACCTAGCTTATTTTGTAATCTTCTCATTAAAAAATTTTCATGGTAAACTTAATTATGTTATAGTCAACTCCTTTCAGACCCACTGTAATTATACTTTCACTATTGCTATCTACTTTAAGAACTAAAATGAGTCTCTGTTTGCATCACAATCATCCTTAGCAATATCTATGCCATAGTATTCTCCATTTTTTGTCTCTAGAAGACTAGATTTAGTGAACCAATAGTTTTTTCAAGCTTGCTTTGAGCTACTTAAATTGTGATTAACGAGCTTTAAATGGGCAATTCATTTGAATAAAAAATGAATAAGCTTTATCAAAAGAAAGAATTGTACAAAAATTTAATCTGCTCATTCATAATATGGGCTTAAATAGGGTTACAATGTTTTAAAAATAAACCCCTAAACTTATTCAATATTCCCTTTTATTAATAAGAATGTAACTAAGGTCCAATTCGTAACACTTCCCTTCAAGATGGGCTGAAAAAATCCACTAAGCACATCTTGTCACATAATCTAAACAAATCTAAGGAATTAACTCCTTAAGTAAGGCAGCTAGCCACTTGCTCTCCGGTGGTTGCATGACTTAGCTCCAGTAGCCCGTCATTTAGCTTTTTCTTAATGAAGAATCTATCAATCTCCACATGTCGCTATCGCATTGCATTGGGTTGTTGGCAAGGTTGATTGTTGACTTGTTGTCGCACCACAACTTAATTTGAGTTTCTTGGTCAACATTGAGCTCGATCAAGAAGGCTTTCAGCCACATATCTTGGCAACTCTTAAGGTCACGGCCCTGTACTTTCCCTATAATGTTGACCTTGCTACTAATTATTATTTTTTGCTCTTTTAAAAAACTAAGTTGCCCCCTATAGACATGCAATATCCTGAGGTGGATCTTGTCATCTGCACAATTCGCTCAGCTAACATCACAAAAGTCCTTAATGTTTACATGCACATTCTTCTTGAAAGTTAACTCCTTCTTGGATGCACCATTCAGGTACCTCGGAATCTAAGGCATTACATTCATATGACCCTTCCTTGGATCATGCAGGTAACAGCTTACCACGCTCACTGCAAAAGAGATGTCGGGCCGAGTGTGACACGGATAGATCAGACTGCCCACCAATCTCTGGCACATCTCACGATCAACCGATTCTTGTGCCTCTGCACGTAGCTTCACCTTTTGGTCAATTGAAGAGACTGCAAGTTTGCTTCCCACATGTCTATTTCCGTGAGATCTAGTACAAACTTTCTTTGGGACATGACCATCCCCTCTATTCCATGGGCCACTTCAATCCCAAGAAACTATCTAAGCTGTCAAAGATATCCTTCACCTTAAATTCATTATCCAATCATATATTAAGTTGGGCAATCTTTACCTCATGATCATTGGTAAAAATGATGTCATCGACATAGACAATAAAAATAGTGGTGTGAATTTCATGTTGTTGAAAGAATGACATATGATCTGCATTGATTTGTTGATATCCCACCGTAGTCTTTCTAAGCTTGTCAAACTAGGCTCGAGAAGACTGCTTCAAGTCATACAATGACTTCCTGAGCCTGCACGCCTTGTCCACTGTATGTAATAAATTGAATCATGATGGTATCTTTGTATATACCTCATTCAGTAACTCATCATGAAGAAATGAATTATTCACATCAAGTTGGTGTAACCTTCACCCATCATTCACTGCCAGAGAAACTAATGTCCTCACTGGGCTCATCTTTGTTACTGGTGTAAAAGTTTAGTCAATGTCATATGTCTGCATGTACCCTTTTCGCCACTAGTTGTGCATTATATTGCTCCAACTTTCCTTTTGGAGTTTGTTTCACATTAAAAATTCACTTGCATCCAAATGCCTTTTCCTCGTTGGATTTACACTAACTTTTATGTTCAGTTTTTATCGAGAGCCTCAAGCTCTTCATGTCTGCTTTCCACTTGGGAATTCTCTTTAGCAACCTACTAACACTTAGGTATTGAGAAAATGTTCAAAGATGTAATGGATGCTCAATGGAAATGTGATATGTTAGAATATGAAATAAATTTAGTAATGCCATGTTCCCACCCATAACGACCAAGAGGTTGTCTTGCATTGCAGTTCCTCCTTAAATTTGTGGGTTTAGAAGAAGGAGGAATCATATCACCTGGGGATTCTAAGTTGGAGGTGGATGATGTAGGTGTCTCAAGGATTGGGAAAGAAAAGGACAAGGGACTTGTTGTCACAAGTGGCCCTATAGACATTGTTCCCTCATTTTGTTTCCTTCTCCGTGTCTACACTCTTAGCTCACCTTCAGCCTGAATCCTACCACTTTTGGGTTCACTTCTTATTTTTCATATCCTCAATTGATTCATCCCACATAATAGGACAAGACATTGCTCCCACATATACTACTCTCTCACAATTGCTACTCACCCCTGTTGCCTTATATCTCCAAATTTTGGTGAGTCACTGAAGGGCGAGGTCACCTCCTGGGTGTAGTATGGTTCAATTTCTCTAAATGACACATTCATACTCATAAATAGTCTCTTCTCTGTCAGGCTATAGTAGACATTCTGTTTTGGGCAGCAGAATAACCTACAAACTCACATTTTACAAATTTGAGATCCAGCTTTCCTATTGATGGCTTGTTATCCTTTATAAAACATACACAACTAAATATCTTCAATAAAATGGTATCACTATTATCTCTTTTTAATATCTTACAATGATTCTTCCAATCCAACACTCTCGAGGGCATTCTGTTGATTAATTTAGTAGCTGTCAAAATTGTTTTCCTGTCAAGTACTTTGAGACATTCATTGCAACGAGCGTGTAAGGACATGCGGTTTGATATTTTATCTCTAGGGCTGACAAGTATTTCCCAAATATTTTGTTGGTATACTCTGTCACTTTATCAGACCTCAATATCTTCACTGCTACACCATAATAAGCCTTAAATTTCCTTGTGAAAGTCTTTGAATTAAGCAAACACATTACTCTTATTTTTTCTCAAATATAACTAACATGATAAAAACAATCAATAAATGACATAAAATATGAATAATCATTCATAGAACTTGTAGAGCAAGGTCCCTAAGCATCATAATATATTAATTTAAAAATATCAAAACAATCATTCCCAAAATTGATGTAAGAGCTTCTAGTAGCCCTGTTAACCTCACAAGAATCACAAATAATTTTTGTTTATTTGGCTTTTCATACAAGGAAGGTACAACAAATTCAATAAACTATAACACAAGTGTTTCATGTGCCTGTGATGTAGCAACAACACATCATCTATACTTTTCCCAGATTCTCTCACTGCAGCACTCTCTAGCTTGGATGTCAAAGTTAAATCTATCCCCTCCCTCTTCAACTATTAAAGTCCAGTATGTGTTCTGCCTGTCTCTTTCTCTTGGAAGATCACCCTAGGAAAATCAAAAGAAACAACACATTTTAGTTGGAGAATAATGAAACTAATGAATATAAGATTCACTGTAAAATTAGGAGCATTCAAAACATTGAACATAGTTATCTCTCATTGTACCCCTACCAATACAATCTGTGTTGTACCATCAGCAATTTGGATGCTCTTTAGTACTGCTAAGGGAGTATAGAAAGAAAACTCTCTAGTAGTATCTGTCACATGCCAAGATACACCATAAGCTATTGTTCATTCTGATAATCCTGTGGTGGAAATAGAAGCAAGAGCATGTATATCACAAGTATCTTTATTAGAGTGAGGTTAAGTGGCAATGTTACCTCTTGATGAAGACTGGTTAGAAGCATCCAGACATTCACAATCCTCATTGGTAAAAACCACACATCTTTCCTCTTCCATTGCTACCATAGGTTTTGCCCCATAGCCCCCTTCTCCACCTTTTCGACCACCACGATCACGTCCTCCACTCTGTCTATATCCACTTTGTGCAAATAACATTCTATGAGTAAAAATCACAAAAATAGAATGAGAAAGAAAGAAAATTAAAACAAAAAAGAATAGCACAAGAGTTAAAAATAAGTTTAACAAAACGACTTTATCCAACCGAGGCATAGCAGTTTAATGCAATCAATACAAAATTAGAAACATATCGAATTTACCATCCAAAATGAGGGACGTACCAATAGAAGCTTGCAGAGTAAAATCCACTAAGGAGATTGGAAGGATTAATAAAAAAAACGGCAAGCACTAGATATATCTACGAACTAGTTGAGTCCATTGATGGAATACATGAATTTATCATCGCTCTTCAAAAAATCCCAAGTAGAATAAGGAAACCTTAGCGAAAAATGATAACATATGGTTTGACATGAGTTTAAATAGGCAACATTGTTTTAGTAATATATTGGGCGAGTTTTAGGTCGGGTTCACTCTCCTCCAAAATTCATTTTTCTCTTGCTTTTTTAATATACTTGTTTATTTAATATATGATGTGTGCCTCAATATGTCAAGTGTCGCTTCCATATTGACATCTGAACACACTACATCCAAAACTTCACAACGAACATTTTCTCATATACAAACAAAACAATATTATCATATATACATATTAAAATTTAAATTCATAACGTGTAATTCTCATGTATTTATATATTTAATATCTAAATTTTATTATTATTTTTTTATTTATTTTTACATATAGGCGAAAATGTCGTTATAGTAATACTTTTTGTTATTATAACTTTTTAAGGGTGATTAATATAAAATTTAAAATCTGTGTTAAAGATTAAAAACATAAACTTGAAAGGCATGCATGTAATATTGTAAACACCCTAAAAACAAATTAAACTAAAGATGACATTCACCAAGTAAAGAATTAACATATAGATAAAGATCATCATATACCTATTAGTATACTATGTTCTAAAGTTCAATAATTTTTAGCATAATAATCATTCAGACAAGTAAATAAAAGGCAAGACATTTGTGGGGCAAACAAATAAAAAGATGAATGTTGTGAAGAAATATCAGAACACATTTAACAGATAACATTTTGTCAGCATTACATTGCAAAAACTAAATCAGAAGCGCCTTACAAATAAGAATAAATTTTACATACATACCACTCAATTCTTATGTATTTATGTACTAATCTAAACTTCAATGTTTACATAGATGCCACCATACTAATTAATGAAAAGAAAAATTTCACCTTTTTAGAAGTTAAAATAGTGACATTTTGAATGTTACATTGAAAATTTAGGTGGTATAAATGTTAAAAGTAAGTTTTGGTTTTAGATATTTAAATACAAGAATTGGGTGGTATTTACTTAAATGCCCTAAAATTAATAAATAAAATAAAATAAAAAGCGGAAACTAAAGTAACTGAAAAAATTATATCCATATTATACGTAATATAAAAACCGAACAATGAATTCAATACAATTCTGTTGAAAATGAGCTCCAAAAAGATCATAACAAAAATGAAAAAAATGATTCAAAGTCACAAGTGAGAATCAGTAGTCTAAGAGATAGGAGATGAACTTTAGTTCTAAAAGTTCATGAATTTTAATCATAAATTTTCCATCGCATCGGACATCATTAAAACAAAAAAAAAAATTCTAATTATAATGGAATGTTATTAACACGAGCTCCAAAATACATGCTACATCCTATTATGGAATGAAAACTTCATCTTTTTGGAGTGATATTAGTACAGTTTGATCTTCCAATCATATAACAATAATGACCCGACCTCACCCAAAACAGCCAAAAAATGAGGAACGCTAACAGCTCTTTCAAAATACATAACAAATCTTCAAGTAGTGATTCTCCACTGTTAGCTAAACTTATCACACCATCCAATAAAAACTGTTGGGGGCTGAGCAAAGGATGCTTCAACATCGAAAATTTCTGCTTATTTAATAAACTATATTGAGTTGATTGCTCAAAGGGTTCATTTCTTCGTTCACTCCGACCGCACGGAATTGTACTTCTCAGCCAATGTTGGAGAATTTGTTATGTTGTTAATTAGCATCTTAAACTTTAAGCTGCAATCACCTCCACTGTACAAGAAAAAAGGTTTAATTAGAAGTAATTTCAGGTACAACAATCATATTGGCTATCTACAGAATTAATACTCCCTTATCGTCAATTTTCAAATTCCCGGTCAAATATTGAATTTCATGATAAAACTTTTAACCCATGTAATCAATGTATAAGAGTGAAACAAAGTAAATACACGATAAGAAAATGAAAAAAATATAAAACTAAAAGCAAATAAATTCAAACATGAACAAATGAGCATTGGCTTGACTTCTATCGTGCAGAAACTGAACTCAAGTAGTTTGGATAGGGTTAAAAGATGGAAGGATGGATGATGTAAAATATATCACAATGATCTCCCAAAGAGAAGGCAATCTTTTCAACTAATCTAAAGTAGTTGCACAATGTTCAATGAACTGTGTCAACCACAAATTGTTATATTCTAGAAACAAACGCATTAACAAAGTATTCATCCAATAGAAATAGCTTGCAACAAGCTTTAATCAAGCCTGCATGAACTTCAACCCACCAAAGAACATATCATGTGCTCATTTAGTGAAACACTTTTGACAACGCCAATGAATCTCTAGATGAACCCATAACATGATGAAACTACCAAAAGACAGATTGATGCAATGCAGTTTAATCCAGTAAAAGCTGTCCTAGAGGCACTCATCCTGCAAATATATTTTTGAACGGATTGAAACAAAGCAAGCTTTATTCCAAAAGGATAAGCAAAGTCTCAAAATTAACCAAGTTTGACCATGCACAAGACAAAGATGAAGTCAAAGGCCACTTAGCAGTGAGGAGAAACTAGTTCCTTCTAAGACCAGCATCTTTGATGAGGCTAATTAGTAATCGAAAACATCATAAATGTATAATAACCTTATGCGGTTCAAGGATGCAATGCCTCTAAGAGCACTTCTGATCATATCTTCATTCCGATCTACCTCTTGCTTCACAGCATCAAGCTTGGGTTTGTGATTAATTGTCTTTTCAAGTGGTTCTACCAATGAATCCAAAACTGCCAAATAATGAAAGTCGTCATTTTATCAGGGAAAACATAAATTATTACTTGCACACCAAAACTGAGTGGTCAAGTTTTGCAAATTCAAGACAAAAACCTGCCAAGACAGCAGCATGACACTTATCTGCATGTTTTGATAAAATGAGATGACAAGGCATCTTGACATCATAGTGATCTGAAAGCACCCATAAGCGATATCGTCAAAAAGCAAGATTTAAAGAGAAATTTCTAGAAATTTGATAAGCAGGGGAAAAACTTAAAAAATACAGCTTGTACGTAATAAAACAAAAGGTAGAACTAAGTAGTGCATTATATCATCAAAGCTGCAAACAATCCTTAAAAAAAGGGTGTTTCTTGCAAGGGAAGGGGGTGACTACAAAGGAGGCAAAATCATATCTACACGTAACAGTTCTTGTTGGAAAGAATTTTGAAATTGGATAGTGCTATGGAAAGTAATAAATCTGAAACTTAAATATAAAGAAGCTCGCATATTGGGAAACCTAATTAGAAGAGATCTAATTAGGATCTTTTCTATATTAGAGCTATTCCTAATCTAGATATTTGGGAATGTGTATAAATATGTAATATATATTTTCAACTCTGAATATGAAAAAGTCGTTAAGGGAATTAGTAACTTTTTAGAGTTATTCCTAATCTAGAGAGTAAAGAATATATATATATACAATTTTGTTATATACATTTTCAATTATGAATAAGAAAAAGAGTAAGTTTCATTCACATATAGCAAAAAAAATGATATAGCAAAAAAACAACAATGGAATACGCAGCAAAAGGCACGTAGCAAATATTATAAACTCACCAGACAAATCAGATATAAGATAAGGAATTAAAAGAATTAAAATCAAAGAATTAAAATCAACACATGCTGAAAACTATATGAGATCATAATTAAGTAAAATCAAACACATAATCAGATCAATAATAAAACTTTGAAAAAAAACAAGTAAAAGAAATAATTCACCAAAAATTGAAAAATCAAGCCTCACAAGAAGATGGCCTCTAAAACATTTAAGTGTATTATGTGATGAAAGAGTTGATACTTTAAAGTATAAGAGACAGCACATCTAAGTAAAGCTATAGCTCCAAAACTTATACAAGCATAAGATCCTTTTTATATTTACAAAAACAAAACCCATTGGAACACCAATGACATCAACTGCAAAAATGCTACTTTACGAGCACAATCCCAATGATAAATTGCAAATAAAAAGCACAATAAAAAGACTATCAACTTAGTCATAGATAACGCTAATAGAAACACAATAACACCCATAAAAAGGTGAGATAGGCCTTGAACCATGCTGAAAACTGCCAAACATATATAACACTAAGGAGAACACAAAAATAGGCACGAATCACAAAAAACTACAATGCCCGCAACTCACGAACATCAACAACCAGAAGATCATAACCCTCAGATAGTGGCATGTAGTGAAAAAATCACAATAGAAAGTCATATCATCGATGGATGTGCATTATGTGATCTGGGTGTATCATGTTTTGTTTTATGGTTGGGTTTATCAGCATAATTTATGTGGATGCTTAGATTTTTTGAATTTGTGGTTCTATTATAATTTTTAATCTAACTTCACGGATTGATAAATTATATACTTAGGATTAAAATATAAATATATTATCTCACTACAAAAAAAGACAAACCCAAAGCCACAAGACACCTAGCAAATGAAGGGTGTTTTCTCCCATCAAAATATTCCATGTACTATAAAGCTTTTAGGTCATATTTATCAGCATTACATGACTCTAGGTTTAAAACTTTGAAGTAAAAAAATAAAGGAAAGGAGGATCGGTGGCAAATAACAAAAGAGGAGCTACAACCACTATTTTTAATGGTTTTTTTTCATTTCATAATTAGCAACTCCAGCCATACATGTCTATAGGTGAAAAATATTAATATTGCCTCCAAATATTGCAAACCTGAAGGGTACAAAACACCAAGCAAATGAAGGGAATTTTAAAATATTACATTCAATAATAGAAACTATAAAGAATTTTTGGCCATATTTATCAGCATTACATGACTAGGGTTAAAACATTTAAGTAAAAAATAGAAGGAACAGAGTACTGGAGGGAGCCTAGACTTTGTGTCGTGAGAGGTTTAAACAGTGTTGTATATGCATTCATTTCCATATAATTTATCCTTGCACAAAAGTATTGCAAAATAAGTAACCTTATTATGTGAAATAAACGCTTCGGATGCGTCGGTGAAGTCTGTTTCGTCATCCGGTGTCGTTCGGACAGCTTTGATGATCATCGGGTCAAAAGTGTATCTACCTTGGTTTTCTTCAAATTTTGGGTTTGCGATCGATCGTTTTGGAAATTAATTTTGATTACGATTAATTATGAAACAAATAAAGATGTGGGTGTTGTGAATTTTAGTGTTAAAGCAAGTTGTGTAAGTTGTAGCATTCGTGAGCATTCAAGTCAATGAGTCTCTTTCAAGCCTCATAACTCCCTAAGAGTGCAGTTTGAAATTTTCTATAGGTTATGTCTAACCATCCCAACAATACTTGGGGAAGGGTCGGACCATCCTAGGAGTTTTCTTCAAAAAATCAAATGGTGTTTTGCGCGGGTTAAGGAGAAGTGATTTCAAGTGTGTGTGCACAAGACCAATCTCTAGTCACCCAAGGTCAAAGAGGGTGCCCCTAAGGCTTTACACTCCTATAAGAACTCAATTTGAGCTTTCTCATGTTGGTTTCAACCCTCTAAGTGCTAGAGGTCACATATGTGAAATTTCAAAATGAGCAAAAGAGTGACTATAATTTCTATAGGGTGGGTGTCATCACTAGTCCTCTAAGATAGTCAACATAATAGTCCTATGGCTAGATCCTAAGTACTAAGAGGGAGAAAATATCTCACCAAAAATGAGATCAACACTCATAAATGGTCTTCTTAGAGAAGAATATGTTTTTTTTTTCCTTTGAGCAACAAAGCCAAGAGATTGTTTCTCGTACATATCACTATAAAGAAGAGTGTTATTAACATCCATTTGCAGCTTGGATAGCCAAATAGATTAAAATTTTGAAGTTTGGCAATCAGAGAGAAAGAGAGAATCAAAATAATTTATCCTATAAAACTATGCTAAACTTCTAGGCAACTCATGGTGCTTTACTCTGATCAATATAGATATCAAAATGAAATTTGGGCAAAACCTAAATCAACAACGAGCAATATATATTTGATTTTGGAGAGGGGCAATCAATTTGTATGCCATTTATAAATGACACCTATCTCAACATCCGTAGTACATTTTTATAGATGATATTGTAATGATATTAATTTCATGGGTATACAGGCAATAAACAGGCAGAAAACGAACTATAGGATGAGATAAATAGTTAAAAATCCAGAAGGAGTGAATAAGATGATAAGTAATTCATCATTAACCCCTTCATAATACAATTTGTTATTTTGTTGATTAGCATCTTAAACTTTAAGCTGCAATCACCTCCACTGTACAAGAAAAAAGGTTTAATTAGAAGTACTTTCAGGTACAACACTCATATTGGCTATCTACAGAAGTAGTACTCCCTTATCATCAATTTTCAAATTCCGCATTCAAATATTGAATTTCATGATAAAACTTTTAACCCATGTAATTAATGAAACAAATACAAGATGAGAAAATGAAACAAATACAAAACTAAAAGCAAATAAATTCAAACATGATCAAATCAGCATTGGCTTGACTTCTATCATGCAGAAGCTGAACCCAAATAGTTTGGATAGGGATAAAGGATGGAAGAATGGATGATGTAAAATCTATCACAAAATGAGCTCCCAAAGAAGGCAATGTTTTCAACTAATTTAAAGTAGTTGCACAATATTCAATGAACTGTGTCAACTACAAATTGTTATATTCTAGAAACAAACGCGTTAACAAAGTGTTCATCCAATAGCTTGCAACATGTTTTAATCATGCCTGCATGAACTTCAACCCATGAAAGAACATATCATGTGCTGCTCTTTTAGTGAAACACTTATGAAAACGCCAATGAATCTCTAGATGAACCCATAAAATTATGAAACTACCTAAAGACAGATTGATGCAATGCATCTTAATCCAGTTACCTCTTGCTTCACAGCATCAAGCTTGGTTTTGTGGTTAATTGTCTTTTCACGTGGTTCTACCAATGAATCCAAAACTGCCAAATAATGAAAGTCGTCATTTTTTCAGGGAAAACATAAATTATTACGTGCACACCAAAACTGAGTGGTCAAGTTTTGCAACGTCAAGACACAAACCTGCCAAGACAGCAGCAGGACACTTATCTGCAAGTTTTGATAAAATGAGATGACAACGCATCTTGACATCATAGTGATCTGAAAGCACCATAAGCGATACCGTCAAAAAGCAAGATCTAAAAGGAGATTTCTAGAAATTTGATAAGCAGGGAAAAAAACTTCTAAATTACGACTTGCACGTAATAAATGAAAAGGTAGAAATAAGTAGTGCATCATATCATCAAAGCTGCAAACATTCATTTAAAAAAAAGGTGTTCCTAGCAAGGGAAGGGAGTGATTACAGAGGAGACAAAGTCATATCTAAACGTAACAGTTCTTGTTGGAAAGAATTTTGACACTAAATAGGACGCAATGGAGAAAAAGGATTCATGTAGCCGACCCCACCTTGTAGGATTAAGGCTTTGTTGTTGCTGTTGTATAGTGTTATGGAAAGTAATAAATCTGAACCTTAAATATTAAGAAACTTGCATATTACAAAAACTAATTAGAAGATATCTAACTAGGATATTTTCTATATTAGAGTTATTCTTAATCTAGATATTTGGGAATGTGTATAAATATGTAACCTATATTTTCAATTATGAATACCAAAAACAAGAAGTTTTCATTCACACGGTAGCATAACCTCGTCAAAAAGTTCCCGTCTTCATCGGACTTCTTCAACATTAGCTTCGTTCGTCTTTGGTTTCGTTCGGGCCATCTAGATCACTAGACTTCAACGTCACATACACCACTCAGCATCGGAGGTATAGTCGGCTTCATTTTTGTTTGGTGTTGTCGAAAGGTGACATCGCTCTACGTCGAACGTGCCATCGAAGGTGTATTCTGCTTCATATGCATCATTCTGCGCTCAGTCTTTGTCTGGTGTCATTGAAGGTGACATCGAATATGTCATCCATAGGCGTCATCCTACGCTTCGTCTTCGCCTTCTTCTGCAGTCACCCAGTGTTTGCCTGCATTGCTCTGTATCAAGGGGATTAGGGCATCGACCAAGCCCTAATATGCTCTGACCCAATCTGTCTGCTTCAATCTGAGTTGCCTGCTTAGGCCGGTTTGGTCAGCTGCTACTTTAGGCTACTTCGTTCGGTTTCTTTTGCTCAACCGATTTAGTTGTTTCTTTTCATCTCAAAAATTGTTGGAATGTTCATGATCGAGTTATTTATCTCCTCATGCTTTGACTGCAACTTTGGCTCGTCCTCCAGCACTAAATGGCATCATTTATGGTCGGTGAATAAAAACTCCTTGTGACGGTTTGGTTTGGCTAAAATAACGGATGAAAAGTTAAATGATATCAATTATTTTTATTGGAATCAAACTGTGAGACTCTACCTCAGAATATCTCTCAAGAGAGTCGCCTCATTAATAATCCCCAAACTCAAACAGATCCTAATTATGGGATGATGCCCAACTTTTGATACAAACACAAAACCATAGAACCGGATCAATCTGGTCATATCACTCAATGTGACTGTGTTAAGGATACGATGGAGAAATTGTTATTTGTGTTTTCTAGGAGAATATTTCTCGCTCTGTTTATATATGCAGAGAGTTCAATCGAACTGAATAACATAATCAATCATTGAACACTTATCACATGCACTTTAAATGTGTTTATGAAGAAGTAAATGACTTACGATTCCGAGTTCTCAAGCCTCATTTCGTACAACAACCTAAAGCTCTTGCTAGCCAAAAAAATACAAACATCGGTAAAGCTTAGTCTTAGGATAATTACAAAAACAGAACTCTGAATTATGAAAATCAAGGGTCGAAGGTAGTGTGCTAATCATGAATTTGTTCATCCGAAGATGACGTGTCAAAAGTTGATGAAAAAGAACCATAAGAGTTCTATATCACAACCATAAGAGTTCCTCCTCCCAGCAATATTGATTTATCTATTGCACCTCGAAGAGGTGAACATCAATGCGCTCATCCCATCTTCTCTTGTGTTAACTAGAATCAATTATCTTCCACTTCGTGCTCCTTTGTTGCTTCTTTTCATTATGTTGAGTTTCTAAGATCTGTTCAACAAGCCCTATCCCATTCCAGTTGGAGGGCAGTGATGCTTAATGAGATGAATGCTTTAATTGAAATTGAAACTTGGGAACTACCTGAACTACCTTCTGGCAAGAAAGCCGTTGGTTGTAAGTAATTCTTTACAGTTAAGTTTCGTTCTCACGGATCTATCGCTCGTCTCAAAGTTCGATTGGTGGTTAAGGGTGGTGCTTAAACTTATAGAATCAATTACTTGGGCACATTCTCTCGGATAGCTAAGTTAACTTCAGTTCGTCTACTCCTGTCATTGACCGCAATGAATAATTAGCCCTTACATCAATTGAATGTGAAGAATATTTTTTTGCATGAATGAACTTCTAGAAGAGGTATACATGGAGCAACCTCCTGTGTTTGTTGCTCAGGAGGAGTCTAAAAGAGTATTTCATTTTCGGAAGTCCTTATATGAATTGAAGCAAAGCTCTCAAGCATTGTTTGGAAAATTTAGCCAAGAACAAAAGAGTTTGGGATGCAGAAAAGTAAAAGTGATCAGACTGTATTCTATAAGCAATTTGCTTAAGGAATCACTCTATTGATGGTTTATGTTGATGATCTCGATCTAACATTGCATATTAAGTTAGCACTATAATTCAATTTATTTCTTCCCTTATAGTCCATCAGTGAAAATTTGACACTAGATAGGACGCAATGGAGAAAAAGGATTCATGTAGCCAACCCCACTTAGCGGGATTAAGGCTTTGTTGTTGTTGTTGTTGTTGTTGTTGTATAGTCCATCATAGGTCAGCTTTGGAATAAATACTATGTTACCTCGAGAGAGCTCTTGGACAAGGTATTTTATATCAAGATCATGGGCATAAAATATTAAATATTTCTCTGATGCAAATTGGGTAAGTTCCAAGTATGATCAAAGACCCATCACTGGATAGTGCGTCTTTGTTGGTGGTAATTTAGTCTCATGAAAGAGTAAAAAACAGAATGTGGTGTCACAATCCAGTGTTGAATCTGAGTATTGATCGTTGTCTCAAGCTTAGAGTGAATTGACGTGAATTTCCCAACTCTTGACGGAAATGAGTTTAAAGATGACAGATCCAGAGAAGTTGTGGTGTGATAACCAAAGTTGCAATTCATATTGCATCAAATCCTGCTTTTCATGAACGATCTAAGAACATTGAGATAAATTGTCATTTTATTTGTGAAAAGATTCAACATAATTTAACTTTTATAATTCGTGTGAAGACTGAGGAACAACTAGGGGATATCTTCATAAAAACTCTTAATGGAGCTAGGATCACTTACATTTGTAACAAGCCAAGCATAATAAATATGTATGCTCTAGCTTGACATGAAGTCTTATAGAAAGTAATAAATCTAAACTTATATTAGAAAATTTGATATTAGACAACCTAATTAAGGGAGATCTGATTAGGATCTTTTCTATATTAGAGTTATTTCCAATCTAGAGAGTTAGAAATATATATATAAATATGTAATATAAGTTTTCAATTATGAATAAGAAAGAGTAAGTTTTCATTCACAGATGGCAAAAAACATATGTAACAAATATTATAAACTCACCATACAAACCAGAAATAAGATGAGGAATCATAAAAGAAGATGGGTTCACTTGATCAACACAGCTATCAAGTAAAGTGTCCGCGCACTCAAAAGCTGCCTTTCTAAGCTCAAGTCCATCATCCACAGTGTGCTTGAATGGACCAAGATCCACTGTTCTTATTAACTCTTGTTGAAACAAAAGATAAAACTTTAATGCTACTACATCATTTAACGATCAAAGATAAAGATAAGTTACTGATAAAAAGTGTGGATGCACATGTTGCATAAACAAGCAAAACAGTCAAAAAGTCCGAGGGGTTAATTTAATGGCTCTTAAGCTAGCATTTTATCCAAGCTACATAATATAGGATGATTATGCCATCAGACTACTAACATTACGAGTTAATTGTTAATGAGATCCTTTTATGAAGCTCAAATCTCATGCACGTTTGCATTTTAGTGACGAACAATGTAATTCAACAGATCAATAACAAAAATAAAGAAGTTAGTGCATACAACTTTCCTGTTATGGCTGGCAAAACAAAAAAACATGAGGAATTCTGCTAACAAAACAAAATCAAGATAAAGCACGCCATTTGCATGACAATACAGAACACACCTTGATAACGGTTTGATCGTACAAAAGTGTTAACATCTCAGGAAGGAGCCCCTTTATCAAATTAGGCTTGTTATGTGCGGCGCCGCTAAAAGCCAGGACAGCAGCACGTCTGACATGCTGTAGACAAAACCAAGAAAAATGGCAGTAAACAGGTTTAAATGTGACATTTTTTTAATGTTTCTAAGCATAAAACAATCAAAACGTAACAAAAATATTTTAAGAAAGTTAAGAAGCATACCCGATCATTATCTCTAATTAACATAAGAAATGTGGAAATCTCGGGATATAAATTTTCATAAATTTTTTCCGGTCTTTCAACAATGGAATACATCACTGCGATCAAAACCGTCGCTCTTACGAAAGCTGTCGGACTGGTGGTGCGAATCTAGAGAAATACAAGGAGGAAACTGTATATTTACATTACAAAAGATCAAGCCATCTTTATGTAGACAACCAAATCATACCTTCAAAGCAGGAATAAGATTTCTAGGTTCAATAAGTGCAATCTTGCCTAAACACTGCTACTACATTGAGAACTCCTTCACTTTCACAGTGATTAAGAAGCAAAGCTAGTATCTTCTCAATATATGAATCCTAAAGCTCATTCTGATAAGCTTTATCCGAAGATTGCCTTGCAATGACCTGAAATATGTCACAGAGCAGGAAATAGAACAGTTTGAAAATCATATATAGTGTTAGGAGATTGGCAAATCTAATTACTCACCTCCTTTAGCGAAGGCAGCAAAAGGTATTGCTTCATCTGCTGGTTATCAATTTGGTCCAATATGAATGGTAAATACTTTGACAAGTTTCCTAAAGCTATGTTACCTAAGGTATAAGAAGCCGCAGACTTTATCTCCTCAAAAGGGGACTCGAAGGACTCAGTGATTATAGTTTCTATTAGTGTAAGCACACTCAAATCTTTCCTTCTTCCGATTTCTCCAGCACAAAGCAGCGCCAAGTGTTTTTAGCCTGACGAATAAAAGAAGAACAATGAATACCATTCATAACTGATAATAGACTTTTTTTTATAACTTTTCCCTAACAATAGGATCTAAAGTAATTCAAATAAATAGTTAAGAATGCACACAGCACATAGTTCAAGCATACAATTTTGGGGTGTTTAGCCCTCCAAAGCCTTGACAAAAAAAAAAGGGTAGGAATGACAAAATGGCTCAACCCTACACCAGCCTTTATGGTGCTTCGTTATGAAAACTGATGTAGAAATGCACACAGAAATTTTTCTTCTCCATTCATTTACTCTATTGACAATAAGACTTACTAAGCTTTATGACACCAGAGTTAAACCCCAAATGACAATGGAAATGCAACTTTTATTAGTGAAATTAAATAGAGATCACAACCAAAGACACTTGAAACTGAGAAATAGCAAAAGACACAACATAAGCTCAACTACGGCCTAGGTCAAGGGTGGTTGTGCTACGGTTTAAGGAGAAATAGCAAGTATGGAGGGTTGGATGGTCGGAAAACCACAATGCAAGGCAATGGTTGGCTGTCGAACGGCTGGAAGGTGAGCAGCAGTAGAGTAAAGTGAGGTGGCTGCAGCAGGAAATAAAAATTATTTTTGTAAACAATGTCACAAATATTTTAATTACAAGAATTAATCCAATTGGTGGCGGATGCATCAATCATGCAAGCCGATATGATACTGATAATGGTTCCTTCTTTGTCATAACTAACAAGAAAATTGGACCTTCAATGTTTGAAGGAGAGGCTATTGGTTTGAATGCAATGTATAACACAAAATCAATTCGGGTTCCTCAGGCATTTAAGTTTGGACCTTTACCAACCGGTGGTTCTTTTATCATCATGGAATTTGTTCAATTTGGATCATCTAGAGGAAATCAGTCGGTTCTAGGAAGAAGGCTAGCTGAAATGCATAAAGCCGGAAAGTCAGATAAGGGCTTTGGGTTTGATGTTGATAATACCATTGGCAGACACTCCCCAGATAAACACTTGGTCTTCAGATTGGGTTGAGTTTTTCTCTGAGCATAGATTGGGCTATCAACTGAAGCTAGCTTTGAACGGTTTGGAGACATTGAGATCAATGAGAAAGGTCAACAATTAATCAAGAATATGAAGCCGCTTTTTGTAGGCATTGCTATTGAACCCCGGTTACTTCATCGGGACCTTTGGTGTGGGAATATAAGCTCCGATAAGAATGGAGAGCTTGTCATATGAGAACCAACATGTTAACATGGACACAACGAAGCTGAATTTAGAATGTCATGGTGTGTTGGATTTGGTGGATCATTTTACAATTCCTACTTTGAGGTGATGCCAAAACAGGCTGGTTTCGAGAATAGAAGGGAAATTTACAAGCTCTATCATTATTTGAATCACTACAATCTTTTTGGCTATGGATACAGGTCATCAACTATGTCCATAATCGATAGCTATCTAAGGATTCTATAAGCCTGAATTTATTTTGAGTTTCCTTATAACCACTTCATGAAATTGAGATATATGTATGAATTAGGCTTTTTGTGTATGGTTGTGTATAATATTATCCACGATCATTCATCTATTAATTTATTTGGCGCATAGAAAAAATATATATATAAATTGCTCTTGCTAAGTGGCAGTTAGCACTACAGAAGCATGTTATTTCGAAAATAAACAGTGTATAAGGCACAAAACACATGAGTTTGTATGGCAAGTTATTTGAACCTCGGACGTTTGATTTAGAGATTAAAGGTAACAAACTAAATTCATGAGTCAATGTTTTAAAATAAACTAATGCAATTAAAATTACCAATAAATAAATAAATATCAAAGATCAAAACTCATGTTGATGTCAATCTTTTATCAAGTATAAAAAAACAAATCAATAAACTAATCTATTTGATTGAGCACACTAATCAAAACATGACATTTCTGCTTAGTACAAATCTAAATAAAAAGAGCAAGTATGTAGGGTATAAAGAAAGAATCCTTACTTGCAAGCTTATCACAAATGATCACATCCAAATCTATAGCATACATTTCCATGAATTGGTAGAGAGAGAGAAAGTCTCACTAAATGATACATTGTTGTTAGATCTACTACAAAAAGTTTTGTTATGTGAAAGTATTGTCCTCATCCATGACTTAATCTGGAATCCAATTGCCTCGTTTGTCTGTGGCAGCGAGGTACCCTAATCTCGCAGGAATTGACACAAGCAGCAAACCGAAGAGAGCAGATAGATTCCCCGACTGTTGAAGCTTCGGGGGAAATGTTGACAAACATAAATGTTCTTGAATCACCCTCAAGAAAAGACTTGAATCACCAAAATAGTTATAGTAAGGAAAAAGAAATACAAATGTTAATTAAATCATGGATTGTTTCATTGTATATCTCCAACATTGATACCTACAAAAATAAAAAGAAAAGAATGATCAAATTTTTATAGTAATAATAAGTAGTTACAAACAATTAAATTGAATTACAAGATCAAACCTGCACTTTGTATTTCCACCCATGGTATTTCAAGGTCTGAATAGTATCGAAGATCTTTTCCAGAGATCGTGGTATTAATCCTTTTTGCTCGTGAGCTTCTGGTCTGCCCACTATAGTATAAGTTTTACCTGAACCAGTTTGTCCATAGGCAAAAACGCAAGCCTAAAAATATTAAAACTTAGTTGAATTGAGAATTATTTGTAGATTCAACTGATACTTAAGATTGGAATTAAAAATAAAAAATAAAAAAAACCTTAGCAGAGCGCATAAAATCTAGAAATAAACAAGCAACAAAGTTTATATAAGAGATCTTTTAAATGAAAGAAACCAGGATATTGTAACTAAAGTATTAGAAAAATCAACTTTTAAACTCAGAACTTTAAGCAAATGATATGAAAAATCCACCATATTTATAGAACTATCGTTCATCCAAAAAAAATAAAATAAAATAAAATAAAAAGAAATAACAAACCCATCTATTTCTAGGAGAAATGATTGGTGTTAGCAAAAATAATGGCATATTCATCGAGTAATAGTGCCTATATATATTAGCATACAAGATGGTTACGACAGAGATAAAAATAAACAGATAAATGAAATTGGGAGATAATAAATCCCATGATATATACTTATCTTCACTAATAATGTTCTAACAACATTTACAATCTAGTAACACTTCTTAAAGCTTGAGCATATATATCTATTAGCATCACCTTGCCACATAAATAAAGATTTGAAAAGGACCTAAAAATCTGGTGAAATGATATCTACCCATGTTTTGAACTGGAAAATAATTAAACAGTAAAAGAATTTTGGAAAGCAAAATATTTTGCATACAATGAAAATCATCCTCAATACGTTTGATACCTGCAAATAACAATAAATTAGTGGCTATGTATATGGCCACAATATTGTTGCGAAACATAGCTGCAAACACAATTAGTTAAAAAAAAAATAAACTGCATAATTTCACAAGTAGAAAGAGTAATGGCTCTAAAAATATCGCATCGGATATAGGTGAGATATTAAGGTGTTTGTAACATAAAAAGACGTTAGTATTTACATTCAAACATTTTTTTTTTGCATATATAGGACAATTGATGGGTAATTATCATTCTAAGAGTCGCAGGAGTGAAAATGTGATTGATTGTATTTAAGAGCACTCTCAGTGTGAGGGATTTTAATTTGAACAAAATTTGAACTTTAACTTCTCAATAGAATGGTTGAATACGGAGAAAATTTCTTATTGCTATTTTAACAAGAAATCCAAGTAACCATAATGTAGTAATCAATGAAAGAAATAAATAATAAAAACTCTAGTAGACAAAAGACTTTGTCTCCAAATGACTTGTTGTAGTAAAGTCTAACTCCTAAAACATTATAGAATGTTTAGGTGCAATAAATTCTTTGGATGATACAACTTCAGAGGTTGAAATGGTCAGGTCATAGTGTGGTAGAAAAATGCCCTATTCATCTTGAGAAATGATAATTAAATTTGAAGGAGTACCAATGAAGTTAAATGAAACACTGTCAATATTTGATAAATACCATGCTGCTAGAAGATGGCCAAAGTTTGCACAACAATGTTTAGACGAGTAATTTGCTCTTTAATAATGCTAACTAGGCGGGGAAGTGTTGTTATTGTGATTGCGGCCCCATCACGAACAACTCATTCATAATGACTATGATCACATCTTATTTCAAGGTTAATATGAGTATGATCATGATTAAAAGAAGGTAAAGCAAGTAACTAGTGATGGGAGAGCTTGAAAGAAGGAGCAATGAAAACTTCCAAGACAATAAGTCCATCATCAATTGATCTTGAATAGATTGTAGGAATTAATGAAGCTTGGGGAGGCATTTAGCAATGAGAAACTTCTCTTTTTGTTTTTGCTGGTAAAGATGCAATATTGAAGAAATTCAACCTTAATTTTCTTTCAAGGTATTTTAGTACTACTAAATAGATTTGTCACCATGTTAAAAGAGGAATAAGTCATAATCAAGAGTATGTACACAAAAGAAGTTGCTTTGAAGAGCGGTGGGATGGATAACGTCTAATATCGTGATGACTATCTTTTAAGGCATGATAGTTGATACAATAATGTGTTTAATGGTATTGAGCATCCATATGAGAACAAGATAGTCAGAAAATTGCTATTTGATCTGTTAGGTACTGTCCTTGATTTAGGAGTTGGAGGATAAAGATGATTGCCTTTCTCTTCATGTACTATGCGAAATGAAAGTCAGTGATCACAGGAGATGGTTGGTATCATAGATAGATAATAACTTTATATCAAGGAACGGAGTTCTAGAGTCCATGGATTAGCACCTTCAAGAGTAAAGGAAAGAAAAAATGTAGGCTTTTAAATAATCATGGAACTACGATGACTTAAATAATGAGGAGAGAAGAGCGTGGGGAAGGGGCATGAGCTGGCATGAGAGAGTGACATGTGGGGTGAGCAGAAGCCGAGCTTGGTCAATGTGTGAGCAATGAGTTGTGTATGGGACACATGAAGTGGAAATCCAACAGTAGTGGTGTGAGACTAGAGCATGCAATTGAGCATTAGGTTGGGGCACTTGCAGCCAAGGCTCCTAGTTGGAGAGTGGATGTAGACAACATTGTTGTGTGGTACGGTTGCAATCTAGGAGATCGTGGGAACCCTACTCTGATATCATGTTAGAGGGGAACACTCTTCCTTGCTCTTAGTCATTAGAGCACACCTTTATTTAACAAATGAGCATAATATTCTATCCAAAGATAAAATTATTGTCCGACACACATGATCAAAATCACTATCTTCCAAGTTCAGTGCAAAATTCCGTTGGGTCCAGCATGGAGATTGGACAGAAAATAAGTTTATATACACATATGTATATACATATATACATATGTATATACATATATACATATGTATATACATATATACATATATATATATATATATATATATATTTAATCTAAACATTTCCATTAGATTTGTAGAATTTACTAAAGTGATTATCCTTTGACATTACAAATTGCGCATGACGGGCTTGTTAAACTTATGGGTGGAGAAGTTTCTGATATGGTATTTTCCAAATCTGGTACAGCTGTGATGTTACTTGCAGGATTAAAAGGCGTAGGAAAGATTTTTGTTTGTGCAAATCTTGCCTTCTACCTTAAGAAGCTAGTGCAGTTCACTGCTTTCATTCCCTATTTTCTTCCTTTTTGATGAATATTCTCTTACATGTATGCTAAGAGTTACGAGGCAGATTTCTGGATAAAAGTTGTATGATAGTTGCTGCAGATGTTTATAGGCTCGCAACCAAGAGAGAAAAGGCCACTCACTCTAATGAGAGATGTAAAAGTTGTACCCAAATCATGCTCGAAAAATCAAAGTCCGAATAACAACAATGAAACACGTTTAGGAACAAGATGAGTTGGAGTTGCACGAGTTTAATCGACACAACTACAAATAAAACGAATTGGTTCTAAGCTAGATCTACAAACAATTAAATTACTTATACCGCAACAGAGATAAGAGTAATGTCTTCAATTGGCAGCGAGGAAGTGTAGGTATGCGATGCAGATGTGAGCATGAAGTGGGTGTAATGAAAATACAAGTGGCAAGCAAATTTGGGAATGAGTGACAATATGCAACTTTTAGTCATGCACTTATACCATGTTAAGTGAAAAGATTGGAAATTTAACATCTTATTCATTAAGCGTCGGTACCTATATATAGCTGTACAACTTGAATATAATAAGAAAAAATAGAATGAGAAAACAAATATAGCTAAATGAGAATAAATCACAAAAATATATATTATCCTTATATAACAATTTATTAACATTATTTTCTAGTATGCTAATAATTTGAAGCTTAGAGCTTTCATCTGAACAACAAACTTCAATGAGCACAAAAAAAATAAACATAACATCACTTGAGGGGAAAAGAATCCAATCTAATATCATTTAGCTCAAGTTTACAATGCATCGAGGAGAGCCAAGTGACCCGTAATATACTTAGATTTGGAAGTCAATTGCCTTTTATGTAGAAAAGATAGCCTAGAAATAAACAACTAAACATAAATCTATGCACTTAGGCTATATTCCAAGTAGAAAAACAATATAATATCAACATAAAGTGATAAATCTAGATTGGTTTCAGCAAAAAATTGGCCAGTTGTGCAAAAAATATGAGAATTAGTAGTTAATCTAAATCCCTTTCAACAAAATTAACTTCCCAAATCTAAAAAATTGCAAATCCATCCACTACACCATTTTTACACTCTGAAATGATCTATCGCAATTAGTTTAGAACTCTAGCTAAATCTCACCCTTAAAAGAAGTATAATTGTTTGTCAAAAAACTCTAGCTTACCCCAAGATATAATGGCAATCCATTACAAAGATGCACTCATACAAATGCAGATATGAGTGATATGTGCATAAAGCAATGCCTTCAAATTAAAACTCAAACCTCTAAATTTAGTATCTAATTCTCCTCAATATGCAATTCTCTATTTACTCAAGTAGCTTTAAAGAAATATCAAAATCATTGGATTTAATCTAACAAAGTTGTTTTATACACATATCACTGGAATTTGTTTTAGCAGATGACACCCTCACAACGAATCCACCAAAAAGAAGTAAAATAAAAAAAATAAATGCAGCTGAAAAGAGCATAAAGAAGCTGAACTTATCTTATATCCATCAAGTGTACTTTGCACAAGCTGTGAGATTTCATAAAACACTTCCGCTTGAGAAGAGTCATGACTAAATACTTTGTCAAAAGTAAATGAATAGTTTTGAGCTGATCAAAACAAAAGAAAAGTAATAATGAATATTCAAATTTTATAGTTAATTTGTTGTCCAAGATAATACTATAGAAACAAATATTGCATACAAAAAATAGGAAAAAAAACTCACCATTATGCATCAAATCAATCCCACGTCCAAGAGATTCAACACCCATCGGATAGAATACAACTATCCTATTATCTCCACTACAATCAATAGTGGGTAAAGTAGGTCTACCTCTAGCTACTAATAATCGCTTCGATTCACGTAAAACATGAAATCAAATAAAACATTTATATGAATTACTAGAAGCATAAAATTTAGATAAGAAACATATCAAAATGGCGTTATGTAGTCCTTCAACAGTTACAGCGTAGTAAAGAATACGAATTTGCGAGTCGATAATTATCTTTTTCTAACTGATTTTCTTGATCAATTTCGATTATTCTGACATTCAATCTTTTGTATAAATACAAATTTTGAATGCATATTGAAACGATCAAAGTTATCTTAACAATAAACGTTAGCAGCTAAAAAACAATGACTACATAAAATATATCTGAAATTGTTGTGGAAACTTTAAACCTTAAGTTTCTCATTTAGAATTGTTAGCTGATATTGTAAAATTTTTATTTGATTTTGTTGATAAGAACAAATTTCCTCGTGAATCACTAGCAGATCTGTTCTTCTCAACAAGATCAAATAAAAAGTTTACTGATATCATTATGATTCAAATGAAAACTAAGATTTGAAGCTTTGTAATGATTTCGAATATATTTTATGTAGTCATTGTTTTTTTTTTTTGTTAATGTTTATTGTTAGCATAAATTTGATTGCTTCAATCTGCATTCAAAATTTATATTATCTGAAGAGCTGAGTTAATAGTAATCGAGTACGATGAAAAATTAAGATTAGAAAAAGATGGTTGATGACCTACAAATTCGTGTAAATTCTTTACAATGTGAACTTATTGAAGGATTACACAACACCATTTTGGTATGTTTCTTACCTAAATTTTATGCTTATAGTAATTCATATAATTGTTTTATTTGGTTTGTGTTTTACAGGAATTGAAAGGAAATATTAGAGTTTTTTGTAGGGTAAGACCTACTTTACCCACTATTGATTGTAGTGGAGATGATAGGGAACATTCAAGCCCATCATGCATAATCTGCAATGCAAAAGGATAATTTTAAATAAGAAGGATAGTTAAGCTTCACTAAAAAAAAATTGTATCTACAAGAAAACTTTCATTGAAGCATAAGCATGATAAAGCATAAGAGATGACAGGAATCAATCTCATTGGTAGGCTTCCAGCAAAATGAACCGGAATTATGTATTAATCAAGGCACAAGTACACAATAGCTGAATCCAAGTTAACCGCAAAACCCTGAGGGAAAATGTGAAATATTACAGAAAATATTTACAAGCAACAAAGCGAGAAGTATCGAACGACCAAGTAAGAAAAGAGCATTCCAATAAATAATCGAGCAACCAAGCTAAAAACCGAGCCACCAACCGAGAAAAACCGAGAGATCGGGCAAGAAAACTGAGAGATCGAGCAGGAAAATCAAGAGAACAAGCAAGAAAACTCAATAGTCGAGCCAAACAAGAAATGTCGAGCAACCGAGCAAGAAAACCGCGCAGTTAAACAAGGAAATCGAGCAGCTAAGCAAAATATCAAACAAACAAACAAGAAAATTGAATAACCAAGCAAAACACAAAGCAAACAAGACAGAAAATCGAGCAGTCAAGCAAAGCTGCGTTCCCACCCTCGCCTCCTTAGCCGGCAGTCTCTCACGAGATGGAAAGGACAACTCACCGCCGGCGATGTCGGTCGGCAGAGCGAGGAAGAGGATAAGGGTTCCGTGATTTCTCGGTCACATGAGAGGAGCGGTTAGGGTTCTGGACCGATTAACGAGTTCGATCGTTTTTTGTGTGCCTAGACATTGTGTGTCGTGAGAGGTTTAAACACTGTTGTATATGCATTCATTTCCATATAATTTTTCCGTGCACAAAAGTATTACGAAATGGGTGACTTTATTATGTGAAATAAAGGCTTCGGATGCGTCTGTGAAGTTCATTTCGTCATCCGGTGTCGTTCGGACAGCTTCGACGATCATAAGGTCAAAAGTGTATCTACCTTGGTTTTCTTCAAATTTTAGGTTTGCGATCGATCGTTTTTGAAATTAATTTTGATTACGATTAATTATGAAACAAATAAAGATGTGAGTGTTGTGAATTTTAGTGTTAAAGCAAGTTGTGTAAGTTGTAGCATTCTTGAGTATTTAAGTCAATGAGAGTCTCTTTCAAGCCTCATAACTCCCTAAGAGTTCAGTTTGAAATTTTCTATAGGTTGTGTCTAACCATCCCAACAATACTTGGGGGAGGGTCGGACCATCCTAGGAGTTTTATTCAAGAAATCAAATGGTGTTTTGAGCGGGTTAAGGAGAAGTGATTTCAAGTGTGTGTGCACAAGACCAATCTCTAGTCACCCAAGGTCAAAGAGGGTGCCCCTAAGGCTTTACACTCCTATAAAAACTCAAATTGAGCTTTCTCATGTTGGTTCCAACCCTCTAAGTGCTAGAGGTCAAAACTACATATGTGAAATTTCAAAATAAGCAAAAGAGTGACTATAATTTCTATAGGGTGTGTGTCATCACTAGTCCTCTAAGATAGTCAACATAATAGTCACATTAGTCAGATCACTAAAATCTTAAGAGGAGAAAATATCTCAAAAAAAATGAGATCAACACTCATAAATGGTCTTCTTAGAGAAGAATATGTTTTTTTTTCCTTTGAGCAACAAAGCCAAGAGATTGTTTCTCGTACATATCACTATAAAGAAGAGTGTTATTAACATCCATTTGCAGCATGGATAGCCAAATATATTAAAATTTTGAAGTTTGGCAATCAAAGAGAGAGAGAATCAAAATAATTTATCCTGTAAAACTATGCTAAACTTTTAGGCAACTCATAGTGCTTTACTTTGATCAATATAGATATCAAAATGAAATTTGGGCAAAACCTAAATCAACAATGAGCAATATATATTCGATTTTGGAGAGGGGCAATCAATTTGTATGTCATTTATAAATGACACTTATCTCAACATCCGTAGTACATTTTTATAGAAGATAATGTAATGATATTAATTTCATGGGTATACAGGCAATAAACAGGCAGAAAACGAACTATATGATGAGATAAATAGTTAAAAATCCAGAAGGAGTGAATAAGACGATAACTAATTCATCATTAACCCCTTCATAATAAATAGAAAAGTGTAGATTTAAGGCTACAAGCTCAAACTAATCTCCAATCAAAGTAGACAATAAAATTGGAGATTTTGCACGTGGAGGTAGTCAAGTCTTATGGAGTAGATCAAAAAAAGAGCGGCAGGGGGTGAGTAGCAACAGAAACATGAGCAAATGATGTTATTTCAAAAATTATGATCAAAAGGAAGGGAAATTGTCATAAAGTGTACAAAATATCTGGTAATCAAATTACAAAAACTCCATCATGTTTAGTTTGGAATGCCCAAGGAATATAATAGTGGACTAGAGAAGAGATCAAGTGGTAAAATAATATGTACAAAGAAAATATAGCCAAAACTCGTAAAGTAAGAGCAGAGAGAGATAGATGTCGTAATAGAATGTTGATTGATAATTGATTATAAATCAGACTAGAAATGACATAATTAATAAGAAAACAAATAGTTATGATCACAACTCCCAAAAAAATGTAAGGGCCACTCATGTAAAACATGAGTGCCATAGCAACATTAATAAGATAAATATGTTTTTGTTGAAAAATTACATTTTGCTGAGAGGTACGTGGACTTATGATTTTATAAAAAGTATGATTTTCAAAGAAAAATTTTTAGAAGTAGAAACTAAACTTTAATTTCTTCATAAATTTGTGAAATATAGCAAATACTTTTCAGAGACATTTTAATAAATATACCTAACTTGAGGCTAATTATTAATAAATGTACAACCCAATATGTTTAGAATGTGAACATGAGATTTTTACAATCACGACAACCACTAGCTCATGCATTAAAGAGGAAAGGACTTTAAAGTTTGGCTTTGTCCAGAACCCGAAATTAAGCATTAATGAGTTTTGTTATGGCAAAGTTGAACGTTATTTGAGTTTGTACACCATGAAGAGAGATAAGTCAAAGGAACTTGGCCACCTAGAATTCATTATTCAATTTTTTGAACAAAAGAAAATGGGCAATAGTGAAATGAATATATTGAAGCAATTTATCAATTTTGCTCTCAAGTATTATTGTACTCTTAAAACAACATTCTTTTACGGGAGAAAAAAAAAGTGAAAGAATTGTAGGCTCAAGAGAAACTGATCATGAACATTGATGGAATGAAGGAAGTACACCATCTTTCTCGGTGGCCTTGAAACATGATAGAGACAATTTGCAATTCAAGATTGTTAACAATCCATATATGAATGGAGAAGTCAAAATATTTCCTAAGAACTTGATGCTAACATTGTTATTTGAATGAGAACACCAAGATGATAAAATTTATATTATGAACATATAAAAAAATTAAATGCCCTCAACCGCAAGAGATTTGATACCATTAAATTTAATAAAAGTACCAGTGACATAAAGCCTTGCTTCAATAAAAAGTGAGAAAAGCCAACTCACATCAACGAGTTTACAAGTTGTACCCAAATCATGATCGGAAAATCAAACTCTGAAGAACAACGATGAAACACATCTAGGAATAAGATGAGTTGGAGTTGTATGAGTTTGATTGACACAACTAAAAATAAAACAAACTAGGTTCTAAGGTAGATCTATAAACAATTAAATTAATTATACCACAAAAGGGACGAGTAATTTCTTAAATTGACAGCGAGGAGGTGCAGCTACGTGATGCAGATGTGAGCACGAAGTGGGTGCAAGGCACAAAAAAGTGGCAACCAACATTGAGAATGAGTGTGAATAAACAACTTTTAATCATGCACTTATACCATTTAAATTGAATAGACTAGAAATTTAACATCTTATTCATTAAGCACCAATACCAATATACAGTTGTACAAGATGAATATAATAAGAAAAAAAATAAGAAAACAAATAACAAAATGAGAATAAATCCCAAAAATATATATTATCCTTTTATTAACATTATTTCCTAATATGCCAATAATTTGAAGCTTAGAGCTTTCATCTGAACAACAAACTTCAATGAGCATAACAAAATAAATAGAACATCACTTGAAAAAAAATCCAATTAAATATGAAAATATTCATTTAGCCTAAGTTTACGATGCATCGGGAAGAGACAAGTGACCTGTAATATACATAGATTTGGAAGTCAATTGTCTTTTATGTAGAAAAGATAACATACAAATAACTAACTAAACCTAAATTTGTGCATTTAGGCTATTTTCCAAGTAGAAAAAACCATATAAAATCAATATAAAGTGATAAATCAAGATTTATTTCAGCAAACAATTGGCCAGTTGTGCTAACAGTATGAGAATTGGTAGTTCATCTAAATCCCATCAAACAAAATTAACCTCCTAAATCTAAAAAATTGCAAATCCATCCACTAAACCATTTTTACACTTTGAAATGATCTATCACAGTTAGTTTTGAATTCTAGCTAAATATTTTCCTTAAAAGAGGCATAATTGTTTGTCAAAAAACTCTAGCTTACCCCAAGATATAATGACAATCCATTACAAGGATGCACTCATACAAATGCAGATATGACTGATATGTGCATAAAGCAATGCCTTTAAATTAAAATACAAACCTCTAAATTTTGAATCCAATTCTCCTCAATATGCAATTCTTCATTTACTTCAGTAGCTTTAAAGAAAAATCAAAATCATTGGATTTAATCTAACAAAGTTGTTTTATGCGCATATCACTCGAATTTGTTTTACTATATGACACCCTCACAACGAATCAACTAAAAAGAAGTAAAATAAAAAAGATAAATGCAGGTGAAAAGTGTATAAAGAAGTTAAACTTGTCTTATATCCATCAAGTGTACTTTGCACAAGCTCAGAGATTTCATAAAACACATTTTCTTGAGCAAACTCGTGACTAAATACTTTGTCAAAAGTAAATGAATAGCTTTGAGATGATCAAAACAAAAAATAAAAAATAAAAAAACCAATGAATATTCAAATTTTATAGTTAATTTGTTGTCCAAGAAATATTATAAAAAATATTGCTTACAAAAAATAGAAAAAAAAACTCACCATGTGCATCAAATCAATCCCACATCCAATATATTCAACACCCGTTGGAAACGACATAACTGTCTCATCATCTCCACTATAGTCAATAGTGGGTAAAGTAGGTCGTAGTCTACAAAAAACTCTAATGTTTCCTTTAAATTCGTCTAAAACACAAAATCAAATAAAACAATTATATGAATTACTAGAAGCATAAAATTTAGTTAAGAAACATTCCAAAATTGTGTTATGTTGCTTCTTCTGTAGTTTCTCTCATTCAACAAGTTGACATTGTAATTAAGTGACACGACTTTGCAGGTCAACAAACATTTTATTTCTATCTTCATTTTCTTGCATGATCTCGATTGTTGTCAAATCAGCCTTCTGTATAAATAAAAACTTTGAATGCAGTTTGAAGTATTCAAAGTTATGGTAACAATAAACATTAAAACCAACAAAAAATAATGAATACATAAAAAATTACATAAAGAGTTTTGTGGAAGCTTCAAACCTTGACCTTTTCATTTGTAACTGTTAGCTGACAGTGTAAACTTTTTATTTGATCTCGTTAAGAAGAACATGTCTCCTGGTGAAACATAATAAGACATAAAAAAATATGAGAAAATGAAAAGGTAAAAGAAAATTAAAATGCCGCGAAAAAAAGAAAAAGAGGAAACAAGCACACAAGTCTTTGTTAAAGTAATATCTCTATTACTACTGGACTTTTCGTTAAGCTCTTCATATTTTTTAAGCTTCACACTCATGTGTTGAATGTGTTCTAGTTGGTGATCACGATCTACCCCGACTTATTGCAATTCACCTCTAAGAAGATCTACTTCATTATTGTATTTCTCTCTCTGTTTAATTGCTTCTTATTGAGATGAGTAAAAAATAAGGAAGATAAGAAAGCAAACATCTTAAAAGACATTACCGAAATAACAAGTTTTGTTTAAAAAAAATTTAAAATATATCATAAGCACAATAACATAATAAATTAAAAATGTTATAAGCAATGAAAATTGATTATTAATAAGATAATTCAAAGTGCATTATAAAGTAAACATTGAATTAACTCGAACATCATCATAACATTAACATCAACAAATAATCTGTAGTAGAGACTATGAAAGAAATCTTGAAAACTAAAATAAACTACATTAAAAAAATACATGCATACTATAAATACTATGGTAGATGGATAAAACGACAATGTAAAAACTTATTAAAAGAACCCCCATGAATATTCATATTTTATAGTTAATTTGTTGTCTGAGAGAATATTATAGAAAAAGTATTTCTTACAAAAAATAGAAAAAAAAACTCACCATTATGCATCAAATCAATCCCACGTCCAAGATATTTAATACCTGTTGGACACGACACAACTGTCTCATTATCTCCACTAGAATCAATAGTGGGAAAAGTAGGTCGTACTCTACAAAACTCGAATGTTTTCTTTCGTTCCTATTAAACACGAAGCCAGATAAAATAATTATATGAATTACTAAAAGCATAAAATTTAGTTATGAAACATACCAAATTATGTTATGCAACTTCTTTCGTAGTTTCTCACATTCAACAAGTTGACACTATAAATAAGTGACACGACTTTACAGGTCAACAACCATTTAATTTCTATCTTCATATTCTTGCATGATCTCAATCGTTGTCGAATCAGCCTTCTGTAAAATACAAAATTTAAATGCAGTTTGAAGCATTCAAAGTTACGCTTACAATAAACATTAAAACCAATAAAAAACAATGAATACATAGAAAATAGTTGAAAGAGTTTTGTGGAAGCTTCAAACCTTGAGCTTTTCATTTGCAACTGTTAGCTGACAGTGTAAGTTTTTTATTTGATATCGTTAAGATAAACATGTCTCCTGGTGAAACATAATAAAACATAAGAAAATATGAGAAAATTGAAAACTAAAAGAAAACTAAAATGCCTTGAAAAAAAGTAAAAGGGGAAATCTCAAGCGCATAAGTTTTTGTTAGAGTAAAATCTCTATCCCTACTAGACTTTCCGTTAAACTCTTCATATTTTTAAGCTTCACATTCATGTGTTGAGTGTATTATAGTTGGTGATCCCGATCTACCCTGACTTGTTGCAATTCACCTCTAAGATAATCTACTCTCTTCATGTATTCCTCTCTCTGCTTAATTGCTTTTTGTTGAGAGGACTAAAAAAGAAGCAATATAAGAAAAGTAAACATCGCAAAAGTCATTACGAAATAAAAAGTTTTGTAAAAAAACTTTTAAAAGTATCATAACCACAACCAAATAATAAATTTAAAATGTTATAAGCAATGATAATTGATTATTAATAAGATAATTCAAAGTGCATTACAAATGAAACATTGAATCAACTTAAACAACTTCATATGCTTAACTTCAACAAATAATTTATAGTAGAGACTATGAAAGAAGATTTGAAAAACCTAAATATGTTATACTAAGAAAATACATTCATACTATAAAAATTATGGTAGATGTATAAAACGATAATGTATATACTTATTATAAATAATAAATTTAAAATGCTATAAGCAATGATAATTAATTATTAATAAGATAATTCAAAGTGCATTACAAATGAAACATTGAATCAACTCGAACAACATCATATGCTTAACTTCAACAAATAATTTATAGTAGAGACTATGAAAAAAGATTTGAAAAACCTAAATATGTTATACTAAGAAAAATACAATCATACTATAAAATTTATGGTAGATGTATAAAACAATAATGTATATACTTATTATAAATAAAAAAACCAATGAATATTCAAATTTTATAGTTAATTTGTTGTTCAAGTGAATACTAAAGAAAAAATATTTTTTACAAAAAATAGAAAAAAAGCACTATTATGCATCAAATCAATCCCACGTCCAAGGTATTCAACACCCGTTGGAAACGACACAACTGTCTCATCATCTCCACTACAATCAATAGTGGGTAAAGTAGGTCATACTCTACAAAAACTCGAATGTTTCTTTTCAATTTTTGTAAAACAAAAAACCAAATAAAACAATTATATGAAACATACCAAAAGGTGTTATGTAGCTTCTTCCGTAGTTTTTTTCCTTCGACAAGTTGACACTGTAAACAAGTGACACGACTTTGCATGTCAACGATCATTTTATTTCTATCTTCATTTTCTTGCATAATCTCGATCGTTGTCAAATCAGCCTTTTGTATAAATAAGGATTTTGAATGTAGTTTGAAACATTCAAAGTTATGGTAACGATAAACATTAAAACCAATAAAAAACAATGATTTCATAGGAAATATCCAAAATAGTTTTTTGGAAGCTTCAAGCCTTGAAATTTTCATTTGCAACTGTTAGCTTACAGTGTAAAGATTTTATTTGATCTCGCTAAGAAGAGCAGGTCTCGTGGTGAAATATAATAAGACATAAAAAAATATGAGAAAATTAAAAAACTAAAAGAAACTAAACTGCCTCGAAAACTTAGTATGATCAAAGACCCATCATTAGATAGTGCGTCTTTGTTGGTGGTAATTTAGTCTCATGAAAAATTAAAAAACAGAATGTAGTGTCACAATCCAGTGTTGAATCTGAGTATATATCGTTGTCTCAGGCTTAGAGTGAATCGATGTGAATTTCTCAACTCTTGATTGAAATGGGTTTTAAGATGACAGTTCCTGAGAAGTTGTGGTGTGATAACCAAGTTGCAATTCATATTCCATTGTTGACCTCATTTTTGATGAGGTATTGTCTTTTCTCTCTTCTTAGTCCTTAGGATCTAGCCTTAGGCTTTTCCTTTGACTAATCCTAGAGGACTAGAAATGGGACCCACCACTTAGAAATTTGAACCACTTCTTGCCTCCCTACAAACCCCACAAGCTTGATTGTAGAACCCTAATCACCTAGAGGGTTGAAATCAAATGTGAAGGTTTAAAGGATGAGTTCCCTATATGACTCTTTGGCACTTGGGACCACCCTAGGTGGCTTGGTCCAGTGAGGGTTAACTTACACACTCACTACACTCACACTCTACACTCTCACACACACAATCCGGATCCTAAAACCACACCCATACCCAACTTAACTCCTCGACTCATGTAGGTAATTCGTATGGATGGACCTTAACCCCTAAGCCCCTAGCTAAGAGGTTAGGAACAACATAGTGAATGCCTCAAATGAGTCCTCTCATGGCTCATATAGGCTTAACATGGCTTCATGGCTCAACCAAAGTGCTTCCATTTCACTCATATTTGATCAATCTTCTTTTTCCAAAATTTCGATTTTGACCTGGGACTCTACATCCATCAAACCTACTAAAAGCCCTTAAAATTGCCCAAATCTTCCAAAATTTCCAAATCACCCAAAATTCCCCAAAATTAACCTTGAACATTTCCTCACCAATCAAATTGATCATCCATAGCCAGAAATACCAAAAATTCCAAAAATACCCCCCAATACCCTCCAAATACCCAAAATGCCCTTCTTAGCCAAAAATCCAAAAATTCAGAAAATTCCAGAAAATCCCAAATATTCCTAATTTCATTTTGTCCAACTACACCATGGGCCAATTTTGTCAATTTACCCCACTTATACCAAAACCCCCAATTTAGCCCATTCTTAACCCAAGTGAACCCAATGTCAACCAAATCTACCCAATTAACCCCAATTATGGTCCAATTCAATTCTAAACTTCACTTTAATATTCAAAATGTCAATTTTGACTAAATCCAAGTCCAATTTGATTGACATTTGAATCCAATTTCACTTTTGACCTTAAAGCCCAATTTGGACCCATGACCCAAACTTAGCCCAAACAAAACCAATTCAACTCCAATTGACCCCAAACCTTTTCTAAACCTTCCCTAACATCCCCACAAACAAAAAACTAACATAATTTGCCCAAAATTTGGACCCAAACCCCACTCAAATTCAACCCAAAACCAAAAAGCCCAATTTTGACCTAAACCCAAACCTAACCCAAATAAGCCCAAGTCCCAAAACCAAAACCCAACCAAAGTTAAAACCTCTTTGAAACACTCCCATAAACATTTCCCAACATTAATTTTACATCAATTTTAACCTTAGCCCAACATTGGCCCAAATTAGCCCAATGTGACATACATTGGCCCATTTACCAAATGAACCCAAATTCAACCCAATTCAAACCCAAACCACCTCAAATTCATTTCAAATCACTCATGACACATCCCTAAACCAAACCCAACAATTATTTGGCCCAAACTTCTACAAAATTCCCATCCATGAATTCATTCTTAAACCTAAAGGCTCATTCCCTTAAGCCTTCCTAAAAGCCCATCCAAAATGATTTCAAAAAGCCCAAAATCCATCTTGAAGCCCGCATGACAATCCTCTATCATCATCCATTTGATAAAACCATCTCCTAAGTTCTAAATCCATGATGAAATAATTCCAAATCAAGCCATATGCCAAATCCCATCAAATCACCCCTAAATTACCAAAATTTCTAAAACCCTTTTCATGTAAATGACGAAGATTTGTCCCGAAGCCACATGGAGCCATGAGCAAGCCATTTACAAGCCATATGAAGCCATGGAAGGTTTGACATGTGACCAAGCCATTAATGGCAAAAGGAGGGCCCCCTTTCCTAATCCTTCATTAAGCCTTTTTAACCATAACTGTGTCACACACTAAACCGAGTTTAGCCACCTCACCATGGATGGAGACTTCACCACTCCATGGCGGTGATCCAACCGATCCCCCGGCCCAAAATCGGACCATGGGAAGGTTAACCAAGCCCAAATACATGGGTTGACCAAATTGAACCCAAAATGAGCCTCTCCCCATTCCATTTCGATTCGGCCCCTTTACACATGTCGAACTCCGATTGATCGCACCATTGCCGACCCCCGACCCCACTCGGTCAAGATGGTGACCGGTGCACAGCCGGCCGACCACCGAGCCGCCGGAAAACACCATGGCCGAAAGCTCCATGTGAGCCAAAAAATTCAATTCTCCCTTGCCGACTTGTCTCGACCCGAATGGAGAGCATAGCTCTTCTTCTCCTCACTGCAGCAGCTCGATCCTGACCTTCAAACCCCACGGGAAGCCCTCCAGCCATGCCTATTTAAACACCACCTCCTCTCGGCCATGAGAGGTGCTAAACCAAAACTTACCGAAACCACCGCCAAAATCATCCCGGACCACTCTCTACACATAGAGAACTTGATCCCCACCGAAATCCCCTGCCATTTCCTCTCTGTGAGCTCGATTTCGGAGTTGAAATCCAAGCTCAAAACCGGGACACTTCACCACGAGTGAGCCAATCTCCAAATTGATTGGTCCTACACCTTCACCAGACCAAGAGGAGAAGTTTCCTAACAAAAGCCCCCTCACCAGGCCAGCCATTGCTCCCAGCCTCCAAGCTTTGTGATCGGTTGTGGTTGAAATCATACCTAGACAATTCACCAGTCTAAGGGACTTCATCTGGAGCTTGTTTGGACCCAATCGAAGGTGACACAACTCTCAGATCGAAGCTTCACTTCTCTGAGCAAAGGTATGGACTCACTCTTCTTCCCGAGCTTACGAGAGATTCTTCATTTAATTTGAATCGATTTCGATGCATGTTTACCGTATGGATGTGTTCGTCTCTTCAAGACGAATCCATAGAGCATAAGAACACAAAAATCTGTTGAGAATCGAGTGAGAAATTAGGGTTAGAAGGTCGACGGTCACGGGTTCGCACCAGTCGTAGACGATGACTGGGAACCGTTGGATTGCGCGTGTATCGGATGGACGGCTCGGATCACGTCGGACCAGAAGATGTTACGTGAAAGGCGGGTCCCGGGACGGCTGAGTCAGATGGTGGCGCCGAATCAGGAGACGATGCGTGGAGCTTCGGAGCTGCCGAGGTTGACGCGGCGCCGCGTGGATAAGTAGGAAAATAGGGAATTTTCTTATTTATTAAATACCCAAAACTTCAAAAATCCATAACTTTGTGTAAAAAAATCTTAAAAATAAAATAAAAATACCCTCTTGCTCAGTGAACAGAGGAAAATAATGTGGAAAAGAAATCAAGTAATTTCATTAAGTATTTTATTTTTAATGATTTATTTATTCTCTGCATTGTTTTAATTCTCCATGCATATAGAAAATTCACCATGGCATGAGACTATAGGACTTTTGAAGCCTCTGAACTTGGGAACATTCTCTGAATTTTCCAAGGTCAGAGGCCATCCCTATGAGAAGTTATTGATTTTTCAAGTTCATGTTACTATTTTGAGTATTTTAATTCCAATAATTAGCATGTTGAGAAATAAATTCTAGGAAAATTTGGTGATGTTGCTTGTGACCAGAGGGACCTAGGAAAAATAATTCTTGAGTTAATTCACTTTGAACAACCCTAATTGGCCTAAATACCCAAAATTGAACTTTAATTAATTAGGGTTAACCATTCATCAAATTAACTTAAAAACAATTCTCCACTGTCCTCTAGGGATAGGAGAACACCACATAAAAATTTGAAACCAATTGGACTTGATTAACCCCACCAAATGGGTTGATTAAGTCTCTTAAGCAAAAATGGGTAAAATTAAACTTTAAAAATTCATAACTCACAAAATACTTTTCAAAAATTCACAAAAATAGTTTTGGAGCCTCTCTGATATCAGAGGAACTTAGGAAAATTAAAATTGTAATTTTCTAAAAAAGTTGATTTTTATCATTATTTTAATATTTTTAATAATTAAAAAATAATAATAACTATAAAAATATTAAAAATCACCAAAATGTCACATTTTGAATTCTAATCATTTAGGAACAAACCAAATATTTTTCTTAAGTCCCTAGGGTAAGATATTGAATTTTAAAGGCTTAATGTAATTTTTAATATTAAAAATGTATTTTCCAACCTTTTCACTAAAATAATTCTAATAATTCTAAGAAAAATTAGAAAAATATAAAATTTATTTCTCTGGACTCCTTGAGGTCAGAGAGATTTAAGAAAAATATAAAATCCATTTTTCAACTTTAATTTTATTTTAACATTAATTAATGCTCCAAAATTCAAAATAATTCTAATAAATAAAATATAATTCCAAAAATCACCAAAATTAGTCCAAATAGTCCTCTAGTCAATAGGAGTGCCCCATAATTTTCTTAAGAACAGAAAAATTCCCTTGGTCATCTTATTGAATTTTCCTTGGAAATCCCTATTTTCTACAAAAAATAATTATATAAATAAATTAAATATAAAAAAATCACATTTTCTCCTCTAATGTCTTAATTGACATGTGAGTGAAGCCACATAAAAATTTCAAATTTATTTAAGCTCAATTTAGTGAGTTATGGAATTATTAAGCTTGAAGGGCAAAATGGTAATTAAAATTTTAACCCTTAATTAAAACTTTAGGCTTAATAAAATGAGAGAGTAAAATATTTGATCCTAATCTGATTTGGATGATTGAAATTTAAATAATTAAAGGATAGAAACCCATCAATCATTTTTAAGATTAATTAGAGTAAACTTTAATCATTTAATTAATGAAATTTGGAAGATTAATGAAAATTGAAATTATTAAAATAGGGATATTATTAAGAAGACATTTGTTCTTTAATTTAAGAATCCCTAAATTAATCACCTCAATAATATTTAATTCCTAATTAAAATGATAATTCAAACTCAAGATTTAAAATACTAAAAGACTTAATCATTAAATTAAATTAAAATTAAAGCATTTAAATTAAATCCTTCCAAAATTTCAACTGAATTAATACTTTAACAATTAAATTAAATCATCTTTAAAACATAAAAAATAAAATATTAAATTAAAATTAAAATAAAATTAAATTAAAATTAAAATTAAAATTAAATTAAATTAAATTAAATTGAATTAAATTAAATTAAATTAAATTGAATTAAATTAAATTAAATTAAATTAAAACATATTAAATTAAATTAAATTCAATAAAAAATAAAATCAAATTAAAATAAAGTCTAAATTAAATTAAAATTAAAAATAAAATTAAATTAAAATTAAAACTAAACTAAATTAAATTAAATTAAATTAAATTAAATTAAATTAAATTAAATTAAATTGAATTAAATATAACATCACCTAAGACATAAAGAATTCAAAATAAATCTAAAACAACTTGAACACTATTCCAAACTTAAACCCATTAATTAAAATTAAATCACAAATCACTTAAACATCAATTTGCCCTCAAAAGCTCTTGTTGTCATAACTTCTAAACGGAGTATTAAGTGAAGTGTTACTTCACTTATAGGATATTCAAATGTCCTAATTCACTGAGCAAGATAACAAAACTTAAACTCCTGGATGATTAATTCACTTGTATAATTAAATTCTCTTGGACTTAAAACAATCCTAGAGGTATTGAAAAGATGTTTAAGACTCGTCTTAAACACTTCCTCAATATGATAGGATACTTAAAAGAACAATTGAACTTAATTGTTCTTTGATGAAGAAAATCGTCCTTAAACCAAAACACAAGAACCTAGACGTCATAGGAGATGACTAGCTATGAGATTAGGATCTTGGTAGAAAACCATAAACCTTGCCCTTAGCTTTACCTAGGTAATTGCCATAAATACTTAAATGCCTTAACATGTGTTTTAAGTGCAGCTTGGGATGACGGGAAGACCCTGCAGGTACGCTTTTATTTTATTGCAATTTACTTTATTGCAAATGCACTTTACTTTTTTTGCATGATAAACAACTGTTGCATAAAAACCAAAACCTTTAGGATAGGCCCTAAACTGAAACCAAAATTAAATTAAAAATCATTACAAGATAAAATTCACCGCCACAACATTTCAAAATATAAAACAACTCAAAACTTAATCACAAGCAGAACACAAAACTACAATTGCAACTAAATTAAAACGTCTCGTTGAATGATCGGGAATACCTCGGATGATGTAACCCACGTGTTGCTAACGGGATTTCCCACGGTCTAAATGAAAGTGTGGAACTCACTCAGTTGAGTTTAGCAAATTCATCTGGACTAAGTGAATTCGATGAAAATAACGGTGTCGGGATGACGGAACCGTGGGATCTTAATTGATTCTGTTTAAACAACTTTAAGATTTGTTTTAATTAAAAAATATTAAAAACACTTGGATTTTATGATTTTCTCTAAACCAAAACACTTCTCTCATCTACTAATTTATGACTTCTAAAACTAAACCTCTGCAACAACAAGGAGTTCGAAGCATGGTGGGCAGCACGGCCATCGTCGTCAGCAAAACTGAAATCTACATCAGCAAAACCATTCTTAGAATTAAATAACCAATCCATAGGACATCGAGGTAGTTTGCCTAGTGCAACATAAATCCTCAACTTTTCGTTAAGCATTTGCATAATCATATTATGTAAATTAAGCCCTAACTGGTTTTAGGATTCCGAGGTAGTTGTTTGGTACGACATAAACCCTCACATCTTCGAGGCTGTTTGTATGATCATGTCATGCGAATATAAGTCCTAAATAAATAAAATTGCCAGGATCGAAATACTAATTATTCTTCCTAAATTGAAGCCAAACAATAGGATAGTCGGGAAGTTGCCAAGATTCCTCTTGGATCCTCGGCTTCTCTCGCTTCTCTTCCTTTGGACTCCTAAAACAAACTTGTTCCAAATTTGATCCATTCCCAATAGAAAATTCCAAAATCTGATACTTTGAAAACCTTTAACTTTGAAATTCTTGAGAGCAAAACCACTGATCATTGTCGAGAGTTTTCTTGAGTGATTCCCGTCACTTAGGATGTAATTAACTATAAGGGCTTGCCTCATAGGGAACTTTAAGAACCTGGGTAATATAAACCTCGCTTAATTCCTTTATATTAAGCGAGGAATCATTTCGGCTTATAAAATTGGTTCGCAGACCAAACGGATGTCACAAATCTTCTAGTTTATTTAATCGAACCCCATCATCAAGCAGTGTGCCTATTCCTCAGAATAAATACACGGTTTGTGATGCGGTGCTCGTTTATATAAACTATTCGAGATGTGAGATCGGTTTGATTTCATATCTTAAAATTTTCAAACTTAAAATTATTTTTAAAATCAAATGCTACTTTCCAAATTATATACATATTTAAATTAAATTTAAAATCTAAAATTCGCTGACAATTTCTGTTAGGCGACCCCTTTTTAAAATACAACACATAACTTAAAAATATGCCGACAACTTCTGGCGACTCCGCTGGGGAATAGTTCCTCTCTCCATTTGATCAGACGGTTTTGCTTTCATAAATCGGTAGTGAGCCCATGCCCCTAGTGGACCAAACTACCATTCTTCCGTTCGGAATACCCCGTTCATTTCTGTCTTCGAACGAGTATAGCCAACTCCTCTCGAATTTAGGAGCCACTGTTTAGACACCCTTAAACGGAGAGGTTCCAAGATCCTTTTACCTCTTTTCTGAGGTGGGGTGGACCCCCAATAGGTGTTAGCTTAGGAGCGATCCTTCGAGTCGAGAAGTCCTGCATAAGACTTTCTCTCCTTATCCAATTCTGAATCGGATTCCTTACCTTCTCTACGTCATTGAACATTCCGTTCCTAATAAACAAACCCTCTAATGAATAACTCTTTTAACAAATAACTTCTTTTTATAAATACATGAACAAAAATGTGTTCGGACTCTTTTCGATTCCTTTCTTTTCGTCCTGATGAGAAGAAGCATAACTCGGGATCGACAATCGAATCTACCTTGCGAAGATGTCCGCCCCAAAGCCGATTTTCTCCTTCACCAATGGATCGGACTTCGCTGTTTACAAGGATGAGCTGCCTGACAATGGGATCATCCGGTTTGGACAAGGATTCGAGAACACAAATGTCAAGATCACTGACGTTACCATTTTCACACTTACAGACAAAGTATTTGAAACTGAAAGACCTTTGATTGAGTTCAACCTCAAGTCAACCAAGAGTTCCCTCCCCTGCAAAGGGTTCCAACTGAGAGGAATACTACTGTCCATAGGAGGACTGTTATCTCTACCCCCACTGGTCTAGTCTTCTCTGCACCTACCCCGGCTTTCGCCAAGCCGAAGGGGAAGGAAGTTCAAATTTGTAACGAGCATGTTACCGTGGAGGGTACTGATTTCCGTGCAAGACCTTCGTTTTCGAAATCGGGTCCAGACTCAAGGGTTCCACCCCTAACACGTACTCGTAGAAGAAACGAGAGGTAGGAAGATCGCCATAAAGGCCGTAGCCGCCGAAGTCGCTTTCTTAGAAGAAATCCTCGAGTACACACCACTACCTGAGTACATACCATTGCCTGAGTATACACCGCTTTTGGAAGGAAGTAGATTCCATCCCCTTTCCGCCGTAGCTGACGAGGAAAATGTCCGCAAGATTGCTTCTACATTACCTCGACCCGCATACTATAGCGACAGCCGAAAGAAAAGGGCTAGGATTACACCATTTGCCCGACTACAGATTGTGATAGAGAAGTTAGCAAAGAAAGAGAAATGTCCTGTATCAGAGATTTTAAGAAGAATAGGGCGGGTGCCGACCAAGTCCCGTCTTGGGCCGCGAGTAGAACCCGTTGTCGCCACGTGAAAAGCCGAATAAGAAGATGAAGGCTAGTCCACCTGTTGTTGTTTCAGGTTTACAGATCAGGGAGGATACCACCTTCCAGCATTCAGCCGACAGACCATCCGGTCCTAGGCCTTCTGCTGTTAGAAGGATGGTATGGCGTCCTACTACTGGCCAATTGAGACCGAAACAACAACCTGAAAAGGAAAGTCTCGTCAGGAGACTCGAGTCCGAATAGAGCGCCACTGCAATGAAGGGGACTCCCAAAAAGGAAACCCAATAGCCATCGCATGATAACTGCGGAACCGCACGAAAAAGACCATTGGAAGACGCTATGGAAAAGCTAAGAACCGACATTCAACGATTAGTAAGAGAAAGAGAAGAAAAGTTTGGAGATGAAGTTGACTCGTCGGAGTTCATGGATGACGAATATGTGGAGATCAACATGGTTGAAACACGAGCATCGTCAGCTTCGCAAGGTGCCCCGAAATTGCGGAGAGAGATGAACCGGAAGCATTAAGAGCACAAATTCGAGAAAAGATGATACGATCTCTCAAATGGCAAAAAGGATGGAAGAGATGGGCTGCGGCCACTAGCCACTCTTCGGAGTCGGGCTCGACCCCCAAGAGAAACGCCTCCGAAGTTATTCATATTACGGACGGAGGAAAAGAGATTACATCCGTTAACGGAGACGATCGACGAAAAAGATTCTACCCGGAATATGATTCCGAGAGAAGGACATCAAGAACATGGTGGAACAGACGAGTGCGAGAAGCCTTAGCACGCTCCCAAGAGCGGATCATCTATTCGGACGGGTAGACCTTACCCCGAAGAATTTGATGCAGTATGATACCCAAAAGGCTTCGTACCACCTCTGTTCGAAACTTTGATGGTACCGGAAACCTCGACGGCATGTTGCACATTTTCGTGCTAGTTGTTGCAACGCCGGTGGGAGTGACGCCTTACTCTTCCGACAATTCGTCGGCGACTCGTCGGGGATCGCCTTCGATTGGTACGCGAGTTACCGAACGGTTCAGTAAAGACATTTTCAGAATTGGAAAACCTTTTCGTGAAACGGTTTGCCGGAGCTCAGCACCATATCACCATCGGTGACTTAATGGTGGAGAAACAGAAACCGAATGAAACTTTAGTGGACTACGTACTTCGATGGAGAAATCTAAGTATGAAGTGTGAGCCACAGCTACAAGAGCAACATGCAGTCGGTATCTTGCTTAAAAGCATTCACGGCCCGATAGCACTTCTCCTTAAGGGATTTACGATTAAGACTTTCGAGAAGTTGTTAAGCAAGGCCGGAAGCTTGCAAGAGGAAGCGAAGCAACTAAGTTTCATCGACAAAACGGACAAAACGAAGCCCGCGAAGACATTTGAAAAGAAATATGGGATCGTCGCCGCAGCCGATAAGGGCAAGCAACTAATACGAATACAAATGGAGCAATCGCAACCCAGCTTATCAACAACCTCACAGAACTACCAACAACCTCAATCCGGTTATCGACCAACTCAACAATATGAGCAACCGCCTCGCCCACGACGCACGTTAAAGGAGCTTATAAATAAAGAATATACATTCAAGAATGAGGCAAGTGCCAAAGATGTTCCGCAGTTTAATGAAGACTTCGGATTTTCGATCGCTAGAACCCGGAAGCCGAAGAAGTCAACAAGAAAGACCATCCCAACCATCGCCCTTACCACCGGATGCTTGGACATAAGATGGAGGATTGCATCACCTTCAAAAGTTGGCTTGACAACAATCTCCGAAAGGGCAACATAACGATCCCAAAGGAATACATGAAAGAACCCCATAAAGGAGGTTCTGTCAATGTTATTTCAACGGATCCCATTGTTCCGATAGACCCTTACACGACTGATGATGGATGGAGTACCGCTTGGACGAAGTCATCGAAGAAAATTTTGGATCACATCCAAACCGCTTCGGCGCGTGCTTCAACTCAGAGTTTAAAACCTGTCAAGCCGGCGCTATCGCTCGCAATCGAAGAACGTACCCAGGAAGAAAAGATCATAGAAAAGTAGGAGATCGTAGAAGAAGAAAGGGTCGAGGCTCCTAAGGCTAGACTAGGGGCTGCTTATCCTAGGATGGTTGTTTCCGATTCGGGGGAAAAATTCCTCGAACCTCTAACTCTGTATGATTATTTGCTCGCTCCGGCGGGATCTTATAATGATAAGAGTTATAGCGTTTGCTACGTTTTGACTGTTTCTAACGATTACGTAACTAACGACAACCAATCTAATCCGAATCTCGATTTCGATACCAATAACAATTCTCAAATCATACACAACCTCGACAATCACGATGACAAAGAAGACATTCACCAAGAAGGCTACAAAAGTTCAACAAGCAATGAATCTATTTGTGAATTCCAAGGAACTCCAATCACAATAGAGTTAGAGCTTTCAGATCCCGAAGCGACTCCAGAAGAACCCGTCATGCCGATTCAAAAGGAGACACCTGTAAACTCAGTACCAGATTCATAAGAAATCACAGAAGTCAACTTAAGGAGCAGAAAGGTTCTACCTCCGAGAATGGGTCCAAAAGACAAAGGAAAGCGGTGGTTGTTCGGGAAGAATCAACCCAGCAGAAGAATCGCCCATTAGGAAGAAGCCTGAAACACATGGTAACAAAGTAGTACTATAACTTACTAGCCCATCTTAGGAAACTACTGACCAACCGAGCATCTACGACACTCTCATCTTATCAAAGGAGATGAGGGAAGCTCTGATCAAGGCCTTACTTGATCCAGAGATTTGTTTAGCTTAGATGGCCGGAGATTCCTTAGACGAAGTTTGCTCGCTAAAGGAACAACGAGGTGTTACATTCACTGACAGTGATCTACTACTTGGGACAGCCGATCACAACCGACCATTGTACATTTCTGTTACAATCGAAAATTTTACGCTCTCCCGAGTATTGGTGGATCCAGGAGCGTCAATCAACATAATGAACCTTCGGACGCTAAGCATACTTGAAATTGATGCTCGCGAGCTTGAAGCGGACAAGATGTTACTAAGAGGATTCAACCGTAAAGGAGAAAGAGCCCTTGGATCAATAACATCTGTTGATGAAGACCGGTGACTTAGCAAAGACAACCGTAAAATTCCATATAATTGATTCCGAAACATCGTTCAACGCGCTACCGGGCCGACCAGTGGATACATGAGAACCGGATGGTACCATCGTCTCTCGCATCGGTGCATAAAATACTACGAAGGAGGAGAACAGTGCATTAAAGGTGATTTGCAACCTTTCTTCGTACATGAGATTGGAATCCATGAAGATGTAGCTTATTACGCACCTCCGAAGAAAACAATCTTCTCCAGAAACACCGTGCAAATGAGGCAAAAGAAATTCGAGACAATGAAGAACCTGAAGTTCTAGTCCAACAATCACTCACCACTCCCTTACGGCGAGATGGTGAAGGTTTCCCCAGAACTCGCATCCGAGGTCGAGGCCGAGGACGAGGTCGTGGAAGAGACACTGGGACAGTTGGACAGAAAAAACCGATGATCAACGTTGATTGGGAAGACAGCTCTGAGGAAGAAGAAGAAATCAAGAAAGAAGCAGCTACAATAAACCGGAAGAAATCACAATTCAAGATTTCTCTCGAAGATGAGAAGAACGAAGAATACAAATCGATGTACGAGAAGATTAATCACTATGTACACACTATGACCACGACCCCGATCCGATCCAATAAGATCGAGGGTATGGTGGTCAAAGAAGTACATAGCAGCGGTGTAAAGCCAATCAAATTTTATTGTGATGCTTCTTCTTCCAATACTGAAAACAATGTACAATTTGAAGATGTCACTTCTTCCGAATTAATGGAATTACCTTTTGAGTGGTACTCTCCCTGTGTTCAAAATTTAATTCAGCATGGTGTCTTACCTCAACAATGGACAAAAGGCGGATCACAAAACTTCGAAAAATTATGGAATAATGCCGGTCGCCTCCCGATTCAAAACATGGTCTCGGATTCGGCACAGTAGGTTCAGTTGACGATACCGAATTTTGTTTGGTTGTCACTTGCGAACCTAGTGAAGACTGCTTGGAAACTACATAAGAGCTTGAAGATCTGCAAACTGGAGACGCTCCACCAGAGTTCAAAGAAGAAATCAAATCTACAATAGATGAGTTAATGGAAGTTAACTTAGGTACTAGCGAAAAGCCTAGACCAACCTTTGTTAGCTCCTTACTCAATAAAGAAGATTCCGAGGAAATGATCAAGCTATTAATGGAATTCAAGGACTCGTTTTGCTTGGAGTTACGACGAAATGCGGGATTAGCTCCGAAGTCGCAGTTCACGGAGCTAGGAGTGGATCCTACTTCCGTTCCGATCGACAAGCTTCCGAAGAATGCGTTTGGAAATTGAACAACAAGTAATACTGAAGTTAAGAAGCTAATCGACGCTAAATTTGTCAGTGAGGAACAATACCTACTTAGTTGCCTAATGTGGTACCGATCGAGGAAGAAGAATGGTCGGATCGAACTGCGTGGATTTCGGAGACTTGAACAAAGCATGTCCGAAGGATGAATTTCCACTACCAATTCCGGAGTTAATGATCGACATCACTTCAACACATGAAATATTCTCTTTCATGGATGGATCTTCGGGATACAACCGGATAAAGATGGCACCGGAAGACGAAAAGCTCACGGCATTCGAACACCAATCAGAGTGTATTGCTACACAGTAATGCCATTCGAACTAAAGAACGCAGGAGCAACATACCAAAGAGCAATGACAAAGATTTTTGATGATCTCATTCACAACCAAGTCGAGTGCTATGTGGATGATGTGGTCATCAAAAGCAAACTGAAGGAAGATCACCTGTATGATTTGAGAATTGTCTTCGAGCGACTAAGGCAATACAATCTTAAGATGAATCCCTTAAAATGCGCCTTCGGCGTTACCTCCGGGAAATTCTTAGGATTTGTTGTCCGACATTGCGGGATTGAAATTGATCCGGAAAAGATTAAAGCTATCTTAGACATGCCGCCTCCCAAAACCTTAAAACAGCTACGATCCTTTCAAGGGAAGCTGTCATATCTTCGACGCTTTATCTCGAACTTGTCAGGTAGGTGTCATCCCTTCTCGGCATTAGTTAAAAAGGACGCCAAATTTGTTTGGGAAGAGAAATGCCAACGGGCCTTCGAGGACATTAAAAAATACTTAATGACACCTCCTGTCTTAGCAGCCCGGCCTCGAGTAGACCGTTGATACTTTATACCACGCTCTAGACGACTCCTTGGAGCCCTGCAGCTTGCAGGTCAATGATGAGGGAAAAGAAAATGCTCTCTACTACTTAAGCAGTCGTTTGATTCCGATGAAAGTAAAATATCCTCCAATTGAGAAGCATTGTTTAGCCCTGATATTCGCCGCACAGAAACTCAGGCATTACATGCTCTCTCATAAGGTCAACCTCATCTCGAAAGTTAATCCGTTGCAATATTTGATGACCCGTCCAACACTTTCTGGCAGACTTGCCAGGTGGTCGATGATACTATTGCAATTCGACATAACTTTCGTTCCTCTTCATGCCGTAAAGGGACAAGTGCTAGCTGACTTCCTTGCAGCGCACCCTTTACCGGCAGATTCGCCTCTCGACGACGATTTGCCAGACGAGCAGATAATGAGCCTAGAAGACACTAATGATCAACGTTGGGAACTATACTTCGACGGAGCGTCCTCAGCACAGAAAGACAAAGAATTGCAAACGATAGTGCCCGGTAAAGCAGGAATCGGACTAATCTTTATAACACCGGAGCGGGGGATGTTAAGATACTCCTACCACTTAACAGAGCCGTGCACAAACAACGAGGCATAATACGAAGCCCTCATAACAGGACTAGAACTGACCATTCAAATGGGAATAACGGGTATCAACATCTACGGAGACTCTCAGTTAATCATTCAACAGGTCGCCGGACAATACAAAATTTTAAAGCCAAGACTCGAGCAATACTTTCAATATGCCATGAAACTGTTGGAACAAATTCCGAATGTAACAATCTACAATATCCCCAGAAGAGAAAACGCTCTCGCAGATGCGCTAGCTCGCCTTGCAAAAGAATTTGTCTGCTCACAAGATGAGTCAGTTGAAGTGTTAGTTCAAGGACTGTTGACCTCATTTTTGATGAGGTCTTCTCTTCTTCTTTTAGTGCTTAGGATCTAGCCTTAGGCTTCTCCTTTGACTATCTTAGAGGATTAGAATTGAGACCCACCTTTTAGAAATTCAAACCACTTCTAAACTCCCCGCAAACCCCACAAACTTGACCGTAGACCCCTAATCACCTAGAGGGTTGAAATCAAATGTGGAAGTTTAAAGGATGAGTTCCTATGGGACTTTTTGGCCTCAGGTCGCCCTTACTGGTGGCTCAGTGCGGTGAGGGCCGACTTACACACACACTACACTTATACACTACACCTACACACTACACTTTCACACACCTCCTAAAAAAAACACACCCATACCCGACTTGACCTCTCGACTCATGTAGGTGATTCACATGGATGGTCCTTAACCCCTAAGCCCTGGCAAGAGGGTTAGGAACAACATAAGTGAATGCCTCAAATGAGTCCCTTCATGGCTCATGTGGGCTTGATATGGCTTCATGGCTCAACCAAAATGATTTTATTCCACTTACATTCACCTAATCTTCCATTTCCAAATTTTTAATTTTTGACCCCCGGACCCTACACCCGCCAACCTACCCAAAGCCCGAATAACTCAAATTTCTCAAAAATTTCCAAATCACCCAAAATTCTCCAAAATCATTCCCAAACATTTCCACATCACTCAAATTGATCATCCATACCAAAAAATATCAAAAATTCGAAAAATACCTCTCAATACCCTCCAAATACCCAAAATACCCCTCTTGACCCAAAAATCCAAAGACTCAGAAAATTCTCAGAAAATTCCAGAAAATCCCAAATATTCCCAATTTCATTTTGTTTAACTACACCATGGGCCAATTTTGTCAATTTACCCTACTTTTGTCAAAACCCCCAATTTGACCCATTTTAACCCAAAGTGAACCCAATGTCAAACCAAACCTACCCAATTAACCCCAAATCTTTTCTAAATATTCCTTAACATTCCCACAAACAAAACATTAACATGATTTGCCCAAAATTTAGATCCAAACCCCACTCAAATTCAACCCAAAGCTAAAAGGCCCATTTTTGACCTAAACCCAAACCTAACCCAAATGAGCCCAAACCCCAAAATCAAAGCCCAACCAAAGTCAAAACCTCTTTGAAACACTCCCATAAATATTTCTCAACATTAATTTTACATCAATTTCAACCCTAGCCCAACATTGGCCCAAGTTAGCCCAATTTGACCTACATAGGCTCACTTACCAAATAAACCCAAACTCAAACCAATTCAACTCCAAATCACACCAAATTGACTCCAAGCCCTTCATAGAACATCCCTAAACCAATTATGACATTTATTTGACAAGGTCCTTCACAAAATCTTTACCCAAATGCCCATCCTAAAATCAAAAAGCCCATTTCCCCTTAAACTTTCCTAAAAGCCCACTTCCTTCAAATTCAAAAGCCCAAATTCATCCAAAGCCCACATGGCACTTCCCCTCATCATCCATTTAATCAAAATTGTCCCTAAGTTCCAAAGTCATCAATTAAACAATTCTAAATCAAGCCCCATACAAATTCCCATCAAAATATCAAAATTTTCTTAAATCCTTTTTTATGAAATTGACTCAAGCTTTTCCCAAGCCAAATGAAGCCAAGGATGAGCCATTCACAAGCCATATGAAGCCATGAAAGTTTGGCATGTGACCATGCCATTAATGGCAAAAGGAGGAGGTCCTTTAACCATCTCCTAAAAGTCATTAGCCTTAAGCATGTTTCCCTTAACCAAGATTTAATCCAAATATTCTTGGATAAGGACATCACCACCTCTTGACCGACTAGCCTAACTGATCTTCTCAGCCCAAGACCAGCCATGGGGAGGTGAACCCAACCCAAAACCATGGCTTGGACCAAATCAAGCCAAAATGGCCTTTCCCCCATACCATTTTAATCCAAACACTTTACACATGTCCAAGCCCAATTGACCTCACCATTGCCAAGCCCTGACCTCCCTGGTCAAGATGGTGACCCATGCTCGCTCGGCCAGCTGCCCGGATCGCCGGAAAACACCATACCCGAGAGCTCGCATGTGAGCCAACTTTGGAATTCCACCTTCTTCGAGCCGCCCCATGCCCGATGGCCACCATGGCCGTTCTTCCCATGACCAGAGCGAGTGATCCCGACCCTTGGCCATCCCCGGGAGGCTCTCCAGCCACCTCTATTTAAACCCGACCCCTCACGGCCATGAGAAGAGAGTTGCACAAACCTTGCCGAAACTCGCCAAAATTGTTCCGGACCCTTCTCCACCCTTAGAGCAGCTTGATCCCCAGATGTCGATTTGCCCTAATCCCCGCTGATAAAACTCGATTTCCCAACCGAAATTCCACCCAAAACCAGGACACTTCTCCGCAGTGAGCCAATCCCCAAATTGATTGGTTCTACACCTTCACCGGACCGAGGAAGGTGTCCACGCACAAAAGCCCCATCTCCGAGCCACCCGGTTGCTCCGGACCTCCAAGCTTTGTGATCGGGCGTGGTCGAAGTCCAACTTAGACGATTCACCAGACCAGGAGACTTCATCTGGAGCTTGCTAGGATCCAATCGAAGGTGTAACAACTCTCAGATCGAAGCCACACTTCTCTGAGCAAAGGTATGAGCTAATTCTTCATCCCGAGCTTCTGGAGATTCTCCATTTCAAATGCTTTAATTTCAATGCATGATAACCGTATAGATGTGTTCATCTCTTCAAGACGAATCCATAGAGCATAAGAACATGAAAATCCATTGAGTATCGAGTGAGATATTAGGGATTTAGTGTGGACGGCTCTTGGGTGAGGACACTTGGGGACAATGAACGGATGCCGTCCATTTAATACACGCGCGGACGGACGGCCAGGATCGCGCCGGATGAGGAGACGGGACGATACAGCGGGCCCCGGGACGGCTGACTCAGATGGCGGCGCCCAATCACAGCGCGACACGTACCCCTTCGGAGCTGCCGATGTTTCGCTGGCGCCGCGTGGATAAGTAGATAAATAGGGTATTTAATGTATTTATTAAATATCGAAACTTTAAAAATTCATAACTTTGTGTAGGAAAATCGGAAAAATAAAATAAAAATACCCTCTTGCTCGGTGAACGAGAGGAGAATAATGTGGAAAAGAAATCATTTAATTTCATCAAGTATTTTATTTTTTATAATTTATTTACTCTCTGCATACATTTAATTCTCCATGCATGTATACAATTCACTATGGCATGAGACCATAGGGCTTTTGAAGCCTCGAATTTGGGAACATTCCTGAATTTTCCAAAGTCGGAGGCCATCCCTATGAAGAGTTATTGATTTTTCAAATTCATGTCACTGTTTTGAGTATTTTAATTCCAATAAATAGCATGTTGTTAAATAAATTCTAGGAAAATTTGGTGATGTTCCTTATGACCAGAGAACCTAGGAAAAATAGGTTTTGAGTTAGTTCATTTTAGACAACCCTAATTGGCTTAAACACTCGAAATAGGTCTCTAATTAATTAGAGCTAATCATACATCAAATTGACTTCAAATCAATTCTCCATTGACCTTTAGGATCAGAAGAACCCACCATAAAAATTTGAGGTCAATTGGACTTGGTTAGCCCTATTAATTGGGTTGATTAAGCTAACTTAGTCATTTTAAACTTTAAAAATTCATAACTTTCAAAATATCTTTCAAAAATTCACCAAATTGGTTTTGGAGCCTCTCTGATATTAGGGGAATTTAAAAAAATTAAAATTTCAATTTTCTAAAAAAGTTGATTTTTAATATTATTTTAATATTTTTAATAATTAAAAAAAATAAAAATCACAAAAATAATAAAATTCACCAAAATGTCACATTTTAAATTTTAATCACTTAGGAACAAACCCCATATTTTTCTTAGGCCTATTTGGTGAGATATTAATTTTTAAAAGCTCTAGGGTAATTTTAAAATTAAAAAATGTATTTTCTAGCATTTTCACTAAAATAATTATAATAAATCATAGAAAAATCAGAAAATTGCAAAATTTACTTCTCTGATTTCCTTGATATCAGAGAGATTTTTGAAAAACATAAAATTCATTTTTCAACATTTATTTTATTTTTAAATTAATTAACACTCCAGAACTTGAAATATTTATAATAAAAATAATATAATTAAAAAAATCACCAAAATTGGTCCAAGTGGTCCCCTGGTTATTAGGAATGTCACCTAATTTTCTTAAGGACAGAAACTTTCCTTGGTCATGTTATTAAATTTTCCTTGGAAATCTCTATTTTCTACCAAAAATAATTATATAAATAAATTAAATACAGAAAAATCACATTTTCTCCTCTCATGTCTTTATTGACATATGAGTGAAGTCACATAAAAATTTCAAGTTCATTTGAGTTCAATTTAGTGAGTTATGAAATTATTAAGCTTAAAGGGTAAAGTGGTAATTAAATTTTTTTTAATCCTTAATTAAAACTTTAGGTTTAATAAAAAATTAACAAGTAAAATATTTGATCCTAATCTGATTTGGATGATTGAAATTTAATAATTGAAGGGTAGAAACCCATTAAGCAATTTAAAATGATTAAACTTTAATTAAATAATTGATTAAATTTGGAAGAAAAATAAAATTGGAATTATTAAAATAGGGATATTATTAGAAAGAGATTTATTCTTTAATTTAAAAAAAATCCCTAAATTAATCATTTCATTAATGTTTAATTCCTAATTAAAATGATAATTCAAATTTAAAACATTAAAAGACTTAATCATTAAACTAAAATTAAATTATTGAACTCTTTTAAAATTTTAATTAAAATTAAAATGAATAAAATTAAATTAAAAAATTAAATTAAATCAAATTAAATCAAATTAAAAATTAAATTAAAAATTAAATTAAATTAAAAATTAAATTAAATTAAAAATTAAATTAAATTAAAAATTAAATTAAATTAAATTAAATTAAATTAAAAATTAAATTAAATTAAATTAAATTAAATTAAATTAAATTAAATTAAATTAAATCAAATTAAATAAAAAAATTAAAATTAAATTAAATCAAATTAATTTAATGTAACATCAAATCAAACTAAATTGAATTAAATTGAATTAAATTAAATTAAATTAAATTAAATTAAATTAAATTAAATTAAATTGAATTAAATAACATCACCTAAGACATAAAGAAATAAGCTCTAAAATAACTTGAACACTATTCCAAATTTAAACCCTTCAATTGAAATTAAGCTAAATCATAAACCATTTGAACACCAATTTACCCTCAAAAGCTTTAGTTATCATAACTCCTAAACAGAATATTAAATGAAATGTTACTTCACTTATAGGACATTCAAATATCCTAGTTCATTGAAGCGAGTTAACAAAACTTGAAAACCTCGGGCGATCGATTCATTCACATAATTAAATTCATTTGGACTTAAAACAATCCTAGAAATATTGAAAAGATGTTTAAGATTCTTCTTAAGCACTTCCTCAATATGATAGGATATTTATAAGAACAATTTAATTTGTTCTTTGATGAAGAAAATCGTCTTCAAACCAAAAACACAAGGAACCTAGACGTCATAGGAAATGACTAGCTATAGGATTAGGAATTTGGTAGAAAACCATAACCCTTACCTTAGCTTTACTAGGAACTTGCTTAAATGTTCTAATCGTGTTTTAAGTGCAGCTTGGAATGACGGGAAGACCCTCCGAGTACGCTTTTATTTTATCGCGATTTACTTTCTTGCAATTTACTTTATTGCGAAATGCACTTTACTTTTCTTGCATGATAAAACAATCGTTGCATGAAAACCCACACCTTTAGGATAGTCCCTAAAACCGAAACCAAAACTAAGTTAAAAGTCATTGCGAGATAAAATTCACCGCCACAACATTTCAAAATATAAAGCAACTCAAAATTTAATCACAAACGAACACAAAACTACGATTACAAGCTGAATTAAAATGTCCTGTTGGATGATCGGGAATACCTCGGATGATGTAACCTACGTGTTGCTAACGGGATTTCCACGGTGCTAAATGAAAGTGTGGAACTCATTCGAGTTGAGTTTAGCAAATTCATCCGGACTAAGTGAATCCGATAAAAATAATGATGCCGGAAGGATGGAACCGTGGGATCTTAACCGGTGTTGTTATAATCAACTTTAAGATTTGTTTTAATTAAAACACAAAAAACACTTGGAAATTAAGACTTCTCTAAACCAAAACACTTTTCTCATCCCCCGATTTATGATTTCTAAAACTAAACCTCTGCAACAACAAGGAGCTCGGAGCATGGTGGGCGGCACGGCCATCGTCGTCGCAAAACTTGAACCTACTTCAGCAAAACTTTCCTAGAATTAAACAACAAAGCCATAGGACTTCGAGGTAGTTTGCACAGTGCAACATAAATCCTCAACTCTTCGTTAGGCATTTGCATTGCAAATTAAGCCCTAACCGGTCTTAGGATTCCGAGGTAGTCGTCCGATACGACATAAACCCTCATATCTTCCAAAGCTATTTGTATGATTCTATCATATAAATATAAGCCCTAATTAATTAAAATTGGCGAGATTAAAACATTAAATAAACATTAGGACTTTCCTAAATCCAAGCCAAACAATAGGATAGTCGGGAGATTATCGAAGTTCACTTCGAATCCGTAATTTCTCCTACTTTTCTTCCTTTGAATTCCCGAAAATAAAATGTTCCAAACTTGATCCATTCCCTATCGAGATTCAAAAATTCAATCCTTTGAAAACTTAAACTTTGAAATTCTTGAGAGCAGAATTATTGATTATTATCGAGAGTTTTCTTAGGTGATTCCCGTCACTTAAGATGTAATTAACTATAGGGGCTTGCCCTTATAGGGAATTTTAAAGAACCTGAGTAATATAAACCCTGTTTAATGTTTTCATATTAAGCGGGGAATTTGTCGGCTTATAAAATTGGTTCGCGGACCAAACGGATGTCACAAATCTTCTAATTTATTTAACCGAGCCCCACCATCGATGCAGTGTGTCTATCCTTAGGGATAGATACACGGTTTGTGATGCGGTGCTCGTTTATATAAACTATTTGGGATGTGAGATCGGTTTGATTTCATATCTTAAAATTTTCAAATTTAAAATTATTTTCAAAATCAAATACTACTTTCTAAATTATATATATATTTAAATTAAATTTAAAATTCGCCGACAAGGACGACAGGTCCTATCACAGCTCGACATGGATATGATACAAAAATAAAAAAAATAGAGGAATCAGTTGCAGCAGTGACGGAAAACACAGAAGATTAGCGTCAACCGCTAATAGACTACCTGCAAACAGGGAAATTACCAGACGATAGGTCATTAATACATCAAATCAAGAAAAGAGCTCTGTCTTACGCATTAATAAACAGTACATTATACAGAAGGTCTTTTGATCAAATGTGGTTAAGATGCCTGAACGGGTCCGAGGCTCGTGAAATTGTCGAAGAAGTGCATTCGGGACTTTGTGGCGCTCATCGATCGGGTCCGAAAATGAAGATGAAAATTAAAAGACTAGGGTATTACTGGCCCTCGATGATGACCGATTGCATGAAGATTGCCAAAAGCTGTCACCAGTGCCAAATGCACAGAGTGGTTCTACACCAACCTCCAAACGTGCTACATACGACAATTGCGTCGTGGCCATTTGAGTGTTGGGGCACAGATATAGTGGGTCCGATAGAACCACCTTCTTCAAGAGGACATCGCTTCATCCTTGCAGCTACAAACTACTTTTCTAAATGGGCAGAAGCAGTTCCACTCAGAGAAGTAAAGGCACACCATGTGCTTCAATTTTTCAAAAATCAAGTCGTCTACCGCATTTCAGATAATGGATCCGCATTCAGAAGTACAAAGATCAACAATTTTGTCAGAAGACATGGAATCGATTGGCGATACTCAACAATCTACTACCCAAGAGTAAACGGCTTGGCCGAGGCTTTTAATAAAACTCTCGTTCAAATTTTAAAGAAAACTTTGGATGACAACAAGAGAAATTGGCACGAGAAGTTGTTAGAAGCCTTATGGGCCTACAGGACGACTTTCATGACTCCTACTCAGTCTACACCTTACACTTTAGTGTACGGGTCCAAGGCCGTTTTACCTTTGGTGGTCCAGCTTCTATCACTCAGGATTGCAGTTGCAAATAAAATTACTACAGAAGAAAATGCCAGATTATGACTGGAAGAACTGGAAAACTTGGAAGGAAAAAGACTTGCAGCGCAACAAAATTTGGAACTGTACCAAGCTAAGATGATCCAGGCCCATGATAAACTGGTCCGCCCGAGAACTTTCAAGGTTGGTGACTTAGTTCTTATTCTCAGAAGACCTATTCTTGCACATCGCAAGATAGGAGGCAAATTTGAACCGACTTGGGAAGGGTCAGTTTGTGGTCGAGGCGATCTACTCGGGAGACTCCTACCAACTTGTGAATTACCAAGGAGAACGACAAATGCTTCCAATCGATGGACGATATTTGAAGAAGTATTACGCAATCTGATGTTTCGAAGGGTGGCCTCTAAAATAGAGTCTTATCCCTAGAAACACGGGTGAAGCGATCACTTTGTGACTGGGTCCGAACCCAAAAACATAAAAATGGATAAGATAAAAAATTATATGTGCTAAAAATAAAATATGTCAAATCATAATAATAAAATTTTACCCTTCCTTTCAAATCAAATCTTTTTCCTGATCTTTTTTTATCTTTTCCTATTTTCCTTAAAAATTAAAATTGGAATAAGTGAATAAGAATCTTCAGTGATAAATACTTTCTTAATGTTCTTGTTCTCAGTACAGCCCCTGATCCTTTCCTTGTTGTCTTCGCAGGGAAATGTCGAACGGGCTGTTGGTCCTAAACTTTAAAAATGGCATGAGTCTTGCACTCGATGAAAAGAGGGTGAAGGATGGAGCGGTGATAGAAATTGATTCGACTCCACACCGGCCAGCTACGATATGAAGAAAATGACTGGGTCCTAGTGGACCGAGAGGAACTTCATAGCCAGACAGTAATGAAGATGGGTGGCCCAAGCCACCAATCCAGCAACAAGAAAAGAAAGACAAACATTGAAGAAAGCAAGAAAATCAAGTCAGTAGTTGCCACGACAGAGGGCAGGCTCGTCAGTGTCGCGCCCGCAGAAATTCAAGAAGTGAGGAAAGCTACGCTCACAACTACTCAAAGAAGGAATAAGAATCGCCATATCCGCAAGATGTTGACTAAACTTGCAGCAGATCAACACGAGGAAACAACCACCTTCGCGGACACACACATTTCAAAGATACCGGTTCGGCAGGAACCAGAAAGAAGAAAGTCAACGCCGAGAGAATCAGAACAGATCGGAGAAGTGCCAAGAAGGACAGAGATAGAATCAGTGCCTCGACGCCGGGTAGAGATACCATATCTGAAGAACCTTTTTGCTGAAGCAACCCCGGAGGATGTCCCGACAGAGACAAGCCCCGAGGAGCCAAGGTATGCAGGAGAACGTGACGAGATTGAGCCATACATCCCGCAATACGTTACTAGGCCTCGTCACTTGCAGATCATCTCAGAATATGAACTAGAAAGAATGCAAAATGTTGAGAAGAAGACTTTTGAATACTTTGAAAGGATTAGAGACAAAAGAATCAACATTTTGGAAGGCCTCGAGTTACACACAGGTGCATTCTCAAAGTACGAGTAACAGCAGATTGTGGATTGCATTCTAGAACTTCAGAAGATGGGTCGAGCAGGCCGTCTGAGAGAAAAGACTTATTCGGAACCCCGGAAATGGATGCCAGGAAAAGGAAGAGTCACATTACAATGCAGATGTTGCTATAACTTCGCGAGAGGACGAAAAGGAAATCCACCAGGGATACTCCGTCACGGTGAGGTGGATCCAATGCCGAGAAAAATTAAAAGAATGGTGAAAAGAATGATAACGTGGAGGGTACTGACAGCAGACTGCATACCCAACAGTTGCATCATCAACATTTATCAGAAGGGTGACTGCATACCTCCACACATAGACCACCACGACTTTGTCAGACCTTTCCGCACGAGTTTCGTTCGTCAACCAATGCAATATCATGTTCGGATCCGACCTCCGGATAACGAGCCCGGGTAAGTTCCGAGGGTCAGTGGAGATACCACTTCCGGTAGGTTCCGTCATGATATTACAAGGAAATGGAGCAGACATTGCAAAGCATTGCATACCGGGAGTACCAGTGGAGCGGATCTCCATCACTTTTAGAAGGATGGACGACAGAAAGGCGCCTTACCACTTCCAGCCAGATCCCGAATTGGAGAGTCTCCGGCCCTACGAGCTGTGAGTTACACGGGAAATAGCACACCTCCAATGCACATCCATGCGGCATTCCTGCCAAGGATGGCTTGGAAGGTGATGTTATTGATTGTGTATCTCATTATTCAGACATGGATTTGACAGACACTGTTTGGATGGATCAACAAGAATCATACATAGTCCGTTTTGAGTCATGGATTGTATGAGAGATATTTCAGATCGAGTTGTATGATGTATCTTCAACAAGATTGGAATGAAAGTGACCATGTCACATTTTGCCTTCACCTCTTTTTGTGCAGATTGACTTGGAAACGCCATTAAAGTTAAATGAACTTCGAACAAAGAACAGAAAAGAAAAAGAAAATAAATAAGAACTTTCTTCCATAAAAATCCAAGCATTAAAAAGAATTTCAAGTCCACATGAACACCAAATAAACAAAAAAATGGGATAGTTAAAGAACAAACAAAACAAATCTAAAGCTCAAATTGAATTCCAGTTTACGTCCATCTTTTCAAATCCACCAATCCTTCTTCAAATCAAGATCTATTCCGGACCTCCTCCGAAACCCTCTCTCGGGATGATTTCGGAATCACGAGGAATCTTCGATTTGATTCGGATGGCATAGGTTCGTACCCTTCGCCAAGCAATCGGACTTTGATTGATTCCCGTGGGATATGGAACACTTTCATATCTCATTTCGATCTCGACGATAATCCAAATCTCGGTAAAATTCTGCATAGTCACAGCATAAATCAAATATCGACAAGATTTTTCACAACCACTGCATAAACTAAATCTCAGCAATCGGGATAGGCCTCCGCCCTACTCCGATCTCAGCAAATCTCAGCAATCGGGATAGGCCTCCGCCCTACTCCCATCTCAGCAATCGGGATAGGCTTCCGCCATACTCCCATATCAGCAATCGGGATAGGCTTCCGCCGTACTCCTATCTCGGCGATTCGGGATAGGCTTCCGCCGTACTCCCATCTCGGCGAATCGGGATAGCTTCCGCCGTACTCCCATCTCGACATTCGGGATAGGCTTCCGCCGTACTCTCATCTCGGCCGATCGGGATAGGCCTCCGCCCTACTCCCATCTCGGCAAATCTCGGCATCGGGATAGGCCTCCGCCCTACTCCCATCTCGACGATCGGGATAGGCCTCCGCCCTACTCTCATCTCGGCAATCGGGATAAGCTTCCGCCGTACTCCCATCTCGACGATCGGGATAGGCTTCGCCGTACTCCCATCTCGACGATCGGGATAGGCTTCCACCGTACTCCCATCTCGACGATCGGGATAAGCTCGCCGTACTCCCATCTCGACGTCGGGATAGGCTTCCGCCGTACTCCCATCTCGGCGAATCGGGATAGGCCTCCGCCCTACTCCCATCTCGGCGAAATCTCGACGATCGGGATAGGCATCCGCCTACTCCCATCTCAGCAATCGGGATAGGCTTCCGCCGTACTCCCATCTCAGCATTCGGGATAGGCTTCCGCCGTACTCCCATCTCAGCAATCGGGATAGGCCTCCGCCCTACTACCATCTCAGTAATCTCAGCATTCGGGATAGGCCTCCGCCCTACTCCCATCTCAGCAATCTCAGCATTCGGGATAGGCTTTCGCCCTACTCCCATCTCAGCAATTCTTAGTACTCGGGATAGGCACAGTCCTACTCCTTTCTCAGCAATCTCAAAATTTGATCCTCTCAGCAAGAAATTGAAATTAAAGCACTCTGCATTTCGGATAGGCTTTGTACTATTCTTCCTCAGCATTTGGAATAGATTCAGTCCTACTTCCTTCTCAGCATACAAATGCATTCGGGTGGGCCTCCGCCCTACTCTTTTCTCCGCATAGAACCAAAATTGAAACTCAAATCGAAATTCAAACTCAAAATTAAAACTTGAAATAAAAAATGAAACGAATCTAAAATCCAATATCTTAAAATCTTGTGATCTGAAATTCACCTCCTTTTTCCCCAGCGAGAAGTTCTGGAATCTTCAGTCTTGGAGATTTACTTGATACTCCCCAGTGAAAATTTCTTACACTTCGTCCTAAGTTTGTCACTTGGACATCTGTGTTGGTTTTGTTGATCTCTTCGGTCAACGCCAATACGCGCGGTGTGCTTGGTCAGCACACCACACCTATTGGGGGTCCATTTGTTGACCTCATTTTTGATGAGGTATTGTCTTTTCTCTCTTCTTAGTCCTTAGGATCTAGCCTTAGGCTTTTCCTTTGACTAATCCTAGAGGACTAGAAATGGGACCCACCACTTAGAAATTTGAACCACTTCTTGCCTCCCTGCAAACCCCACAAGCTTGATTGTAGACCCCTAATCACCTAGAGGGTTGAAATCAAATGTGAAGATTTAAAGGATGAGTTCCCTATGAGACTCTTTGGCCTTAGGACCACCACAGGTGGCTTGGTGCAGTGAGGGTTAACTTACACACTCACTACACTCACACTCTAAACTCTCACACACACAATCCAGATCCTAAAACCACACCCATACTCAGCTTGACTCCTTGACTCATGTAGGTAATTCATATGGATGGACCTTAACCCCTAAGCCCCTGGCTAAGAGGGTTAGGAACAACATAGTGAATGCCTCAAATGAGTCCTCTCATGGCTCATATAGGCTTAACATGGCTTCATAGCTCAACCAAAGTGCTTCCATTTCACTCATATTTGATCAATCTTCTTTTTTCCAAAATTTCAATTTTTGACCCGGAGACCCTACACCCATCAAACCTACTAAAAGCCGCTTAAAATTGCCCAAATCCTCCAAAATTTCCAAATCACCCAAAATTCCCCAAAATTAACCTTGAACATTTCCTCACCAATCAAATTGATCATCCATAGCCAGAAATACCAAAAATTCCAAAAATACCCCCCAATACCCTCCAAATACCCAAAATGCCTCTCTTAGCCAAAAATCCAAAAATTCAGAAAATTCCCAGAAAATTCCAGAAAATCCTAAATACTCCCAATTTCATTTTGTCCAACTACACCATGGGCCAATTTTGTCAATTTACCCCACTTCTACCAAAACCCCTAATTTAGCCCATTCTTAACCCAAGTGAACTCAATGTCAAACCAAATCTACCCAATTAACCCCAATTTTGGCCCAATTCAATTCTAAACTTCAATTTAAGATTCACAATGTCAATTTTGACTAAATCCAAGTCCAATTTGATTGACATTTGAATCCAATTTCACTTTTGACCTTAAAGCCCAATTTGGACCCATGACCCAAACTTAGCCCAAACAAAACCAATTCAACTCCAATTGACCCCAAACCTTTTCTAAACCTTCCCTAACATCCCCACAAACAAAAAACTAACATAATTTGCCCAAAATTTGGACCCAAACCCCACTCAAATTCAACCCAAAACCAAAAAGCCCAATTTTGACCTAAACCCAAACCTAACCCAAATAAGCCCAAGTCCCAAAACCAAAACCCAACCAAAGTTAAAACCTCTTTGAAACACTCCCATAAACATTTCCCAACATTAATTTTACATCAATTTTAACCTTAGCCCAACATTGGCCCAAATTAGCCCAATGTGACCTACATTGGCCCATTTACCAAATGAACCCAAATTCAACCCAATTCAAACCCAAACCACCTCAAATTCATTTCAAATCACTCATGACACATCCCTAAACCAAACCCAACAATTATTTGGCCCAAACTTCTACAAAATTCCCATCCATGAATTCATTCTTAAACCTAAAGGCTCATTCCCTTAAGCCTTCCTAAAAGCACATCCAAAATGATTTCAAAAAGCCCAAAATCCATCTTGAAGCCCGCATGACAATCCTCTATCATCATCCATTTGATAAAACCATCTCCTAAGTTCTAAATCCATGATGAAATAATTCCAAATCAAGCCATATGCCAAATCCCATCAAATCACCCCTAAATTACCAAAATTTCTAAAACCCTTTTTCATGTAAATGACCAAGATTTGTCCCAAGCCACATGGAGCCATGAGCAAGCCATTTACAAGCCATATGAAGCCATGGAAGGTTTGACATGTGACCAAGCCATTAATGGCAAAAGGAGGGCCCCCTTTCCTAATCCTTCATTAAGCCTTTTTAACCATAACCGTGTCACACACTAAACCAAGTTTAGCCACCTCATCATGGATGGAGACTACACCACTCCATGGCAGTGATCCAACCGATCCCCCGGCCCAAAATCGGACCATGGGAAGGTTAACCAAGCCCAAATACATGGGTTGACCAAATTGAACCCAAAATGAGCCTCTCCCCATTCCATTTCAATTCAGCCCCTTTACACATGTCAAACTCCGATTGACCGCACCATTGCCAACCCCCGACCCCACCTGGTCAAGATGGTGACCGGTGCACTGGCCGGCCGGCCACTGGGCCGCCGGAAAACACCATGGCCGAAAGCTCCATGTGAGCCAAAAATTCAATTCTCCTTCGTCGACTTGTCTCGACCCAAATGGAGAGCATAGCTCTTCTTCTCCTCACTGAAGCAGTCGATCCCGACCTTCAAACCCCCCAGGAAGCCCTCCGACCATGCTCTATTTAAACACCACCTCCTCTCGGCCATGAGAGGTGCTAAACCAAAACTTACCGAAACCCTGCCAAAATCATCCCGGACCACTCTCTACACATAGAGAACTTGATCCCCACTCGAAATCCCCCGCCATTTCCTCTCCGCGAGCTCGATTTCGAGTTGAAATCCAAGCTCAAAACCGGGACACTTCACCACGGTGAGCCAATCTCCAAATTGATTGGTCCTACACCTTCACCGGACCAAGAGGAGAAGTTTCCTAACAAAAGCCCCCTCACCGGAGCCGGCCATTGCTCCCGACCTCCAAGCTTTGTGATCGGCCGTGGTTGAAATCATACCTAGACAATTCACTGGTCCAAGGGACTTCATCCGGAGCTTGTTTGGACCCAATCGAAGGTGACACAACTCTCAGATCGAAGCTTCACTTCTCTGAGCAAAGGTATGGACTCACTCTTCTTCCCGAGCTTACAGAGATTCTCCATTTAATTTGAATCAATTTCGATGCATGTTTACCATATGGATGTGTTTGTCTCTTCAAAACGAATCCATAGAGCATAAGAACACAAAAATCCTTTGAGAATCGAGTGATAAATTAGGGTTAGAAGGTCGACGGTCACGAGTTCGCACCAGTCGTAGACGATGACTGGGAACCGTTGGATCGCGCGTGTATCGGATGGACAGCTCGGATCACGTCGGACCAGAAGATGTTACGTGAAAGGCGGGCCCCTGGACGGCTGAGTCAGATGGTGGCGCCGAATCAGGAGACGACACGTGGAGCTTCGGAGCTGCCGAGGTTGACGCGGCGCCGCGTGGATAAGTAGGAAAATAGGGAATTTTCTTATTTATTAAATACCCAAAACTTCAAAAATCCATAACTTTGTGTAGAAAAATCCTAAAAATAAAATAAAAATACCCTCTTGCTCAGTGAACAGAGGAGAATAATGTGGAAAAGAAATCAAATAATTTCATTAAGTATTTTATTTTTAATGATTTATTTACTCTCTGCATTGTTTTAATTCTCCATGCATATAGAAAATTCACCATGGCATGAGACCATAGGGCTTTTGAAGCCTCTGAACTTGGAAACATTCCCTGAATTTTCTAAGATCAGAGGCCATCCCTATGAGAAGTTATTGATTTTTCAAGTTCATGTTACTATTTTGAGTATTTTAATTCCAATAATTAGCATGTTGAGAAATAAATTCTAGGAAAATTTGGTGATGTTGCTTGTGACCAGAGGGAACTAGGAAAAATAAGACTTGTGTTAATTCACTTTGAACAACCCTAATTGGCCTAAATACCCAAAATTGAACTTTAATTAATAAGGGTTAACCATTCATCAAATTAACTTAAAAACAATTCTCCACTGTCCTCTAGGGATAGGAGAACACCACATAAAAATTTGAAACCAATTAGACTTGATTAACCCCACCAAATGGGTTGATTAAGTCTCTTAAGCAAAAATGGGTAAAATTAAACTTTAAAAATTCATAACTCACAAAATACTTTTCAAAAATTCACAAAAATGGTATTGGAGCCTCTCTGATATCAGAGGAACTTAGGAAAATTAAATTGTAATTTTCTAAAAAAAAGTTGATTTTTATCATTATTTTAATATTTTTAATAATTAAAAAATAATAAAAACTATAAAAATATTAAAAATCACCAAAATGTCACATTTTGAATTCTAATCATTTAGGAACAAACCAAATATTGTTCTTAAGTCCCTAGGGTAAGATATTGAATTTTAAAGGCTTAATGTAATTTTTAATATTAAAAATGTATTTTCCAACCTTTTTACTAAAATAATTCTAGTAAATCAAAGAAAAATCAAAAAAATATAAAATTTATTTCTCTGGACTCCTTGAGGTCAGAGAAATTTAAGAAAAATATAAAATCCATTTTTCAACTTTAATTTTATTTTAAAATTAATTAATGCTCCAAAACTCAAAATAATTCTAATAAATAAAATATAATTCAAAAAATCACCAAAATTAGTCCAAATGGTCCTCTGGTCGTTAGGAGTGCCCAATAATTTTCTTAAGAACAGAAAAATTACCTTGGTCATCTTATTGAATTTTCCTTGAAAATCCCTATTTTCTACAGAAAATAATTATATAAATAAATTAAATATAGAAAAATCACATTTTCTCCTCTAATGTCTTAATTGACATGTGAGTGAAGCCACATAAAAATTTCAAATTCATTTAAGATCAATTTAGTGAGTTATGGAATTATTAAGCTTGAAGGGCAAAATGGTAATTAAAATTTTAACCCTTAATTAAAACTTTAGGCTTAATAAAATGAGAGAGTAAAATATTTGATCCTAATCTGATTTGGATGATTCAAATTTAAATAATTAAAGGATAGAAACCCATCAATCATTTTTAAGATTAATTAGAGTAAACTTTAATCATTTAATTAATGAAATTTGGAAGATTAATGAAAATTGAAATTATTAAAATAGGGATATTATTAAAAAGACATTTTTTCTTTAATTTAAGAATCCCTAAATTAATCACCTCAATAATATTTAATTCCTAATTAAAATGATAATTCAAACTCAAGATTTAAAATACTGAAAGACTTAATCATTAAATTAAACTAAAATTAAAGCATTTAAATTAAATCCTTCCAAAATTTCAATTGAATTAATACTTTAACAATTAAATTAAATCATCTTTAAAACATAAAAAATAAAATATTAAATTAAAATTAAAATTAAATTAAATTAAATTAAATTAAATTGAATTAAATTAAATTAAATTAAATTAAAACATATTAAATTAAATTAAATTCAATAAAAAATAAAATCAAATTAAAATAAAGTCTAAATTAAATTAAAATTAAAAATAAAATTAAATTAAAATTAAAACTAAACTAAATTAAATTAAATTAAATTAAATTAAATTAAATTAAATTAAATTAAATTGAATTAAATATAACATCACCTAAGACATAAAGAATTCAAAATAAATCTAAAACAACTTGAACACTATTCCAAACTTAAACCCATTAATTAAAATTAAATCACAAATCACTTAAACATCAATTTGCCCTCAAAAGCTCTTGTTGTCATAACTTCTAAACGGAGTATTAAGTGAAGTGTTACTTCACTTATAGGATATTCAAATGTCCTAATTCACTGAGCAAGATAATAAAACTTAAACTCCCGGATGATTAATTCACTTGTATAATTAAATTCTCTTGGACTTAAAACAATCCTAGAGGTATTGAAAAGATGTTTAAGACTCGTCTTAAACACTTCCTCAATATGATAGGATACTTAAAAGAACAATTGAACTTAATTGTTCTTTGATGAAGAAAATCGTCCTTAAACCAAAACACAAGAACTCAGGACGTCATAGGAGATGACTAGGCTATGAGATTAGGATCTTGGTAGAAAACCGAAACCTTGCCCTTAGCTTTACCTAGGTAATTGCCATAAATACTTAAATGCCTTAACATGTGTTTTAAGTGCGGCTTGGGATGACGGGAAGACCCTCAGTGTACGCTTTCATTTTATTGCAATTTACTTTATTGCAAATGCACTTTACTTTTCTTGCATGATAAACAACTGTTGCATGAAAACCAAAACCTTTAGGATAGGCCCTAAATTGAAACCAAAATTAAATTAAAAATCATTACAAGATAAAATTCACCGCCACAACATTTCAAAATATAAAACAACTCAAAACTTAATCACAAACAGAACACAAAACTACAATTGCAACTAAATTAAAACGTCTCGTTGAATGATCGGGAATACCTTGGATGATGTAACCCACGTGTTGCTAACGGAATTTCCCACGGTCTAAATGAAAGTGTGGAACTCATTCAATTGAGTTTAGCAAATTCATATGGACTAAGTGAATTCGATGAAAATAACGGTGTCGGGATGACGGAACCGTGGGATCTTAATCGGTTCTGTTTAAACAACTTTAAAATTTGTTTTAATTAAAAAATATTAAAAACACTTGGATTTTAAGATTTTCTCTAAACCAAAACACTTCTCTCATCTCCTGATTTATGACTTCTAAAACTAAACCTCTGCAACAACAATGAGTTCGAAGCATGGTGGGCAGCACGGTCATCGTCGTCGCAAAGCCGAAATCTACATCGGCAAAACCATTCTTAGAATTAAATAACCAATCCATAGGATTTCGAGGTAGTTTGCCTAGTGCAACATAAATCCTCAACTTTTCGTTAGGCATTTGCATAATCATATTATGTAAATTAAGCCCTAACTGGTTTTAGGATTCCGATGTAGTTGTTTGGTACGACATAAACCCTCACATCTTCGAGGCTGTTTGTATGATCATGTCATGCGAATATAAGTCCTAAATAATTAAAATTGCCAGGATCGAAATACTAAATAATTCTTCCTAAATTGAAGCCAAACAATAGGATAGTCGGGAAGTTGCCAAGATTTCTCTTGGATCCTCAGCTTCTCCTACTTCTCTTCCTTTGGACTCCTAAAACAAACTTGTTCCAAATTTGATCTATTCCCAATTGAAAATTCCAAAATCCGATACTTTGAAAACCTTAAACTTTGAAATTCTTGAGAGCAAAACCACCGATCATTATCGAGAGTTTTCTTAAGTGATTCCCGTCACTTAGGATGTAATTAACTATAGGGGCTTGCCTCATAGGGAACTTTAAGAACCTGAGTAATATAAACCCCGCTTAATTCCTTTATATTAAGCGGGGAAGCTCGTCGGCTTATAAAATTGGTTCGCAGACCAAACGGATGTCACAAATCTTTTAGTTTATTTAATCGAGCCCCATCATCAAACAGTGTGTCTATTCCTCGAGATAAATACACGATTTGTGGTGCGGTGCTCGTTTATATAAACTATTCGAGATGTGAGATCGGTTTAATTTCATATCTTAAAATTTTCAAACTTAAAATTATTTTCAAAATCAGATGCTACTTTCCAAATTATATACATATTTAAATTAAATTTAAAATCTAAAATTCGCCGACAATTTCTGTTAGGCGACCCCTTTTTAAAATACAACACATAACTTAAAAATATGCCGACATCCACCAAATCCTGCTTTTCATGAACGATCTAAGCACATTGAGATAGATTGTCATTTTATTTGTGAAAAGATTCAACATAATTTAATTTTAATAATTCATGTGAAGACTGATGAACAACTAAGGGATATCTTCATAAAAACCGTTAATGGAGCTAGGATCACTTACATTTGTAACATGTTGAGCATAATAAATATGTATGCTCTAGCTTGACATGAAGTCTTATAGAAAGTAAGTAATGAATCTAAACTTATATTAGAAAATTTGATATTAGACGACCTAATTAAGGGAGATCTGATTAGGATCTTTTCTATATTAGAGTTATTCCCAATCTAGAGAGTTAGAAATATATATATATAAATATGTAATATAAGTTTTCAATTATGAATAAGAAAGAGTATGTTTTCATTCCCATATAGCAAAAAATGTATGATATAAGATAAGGAACTATAAAAGAAGATGGGTTCACTTGATCAAGATAACTGTCAAGTAAAGTGTCCACTCACTCAAAAGCTGCCTTTCTAATCTCAAGTCTATCATCCACAATGTGCTTGAATAAATCAAGATCCATTGTTCTTATTAACTCTTGTTGAAACAAAAGATAAAACTTTAATGCTACTACATCATTTAACGATCAAAGATAAAGATTAAGTTACTGATAAAAAGTGTGGATGCACATGTTGCATAAACAAGCAAAACAGTCAAACAGTCTGAGGGGTTAATTTAATGGCTCTTAAGCTGGCATTTTATCCAAGCTACATAATATAGGATGATTATGCCATCAGACTACTAACATTACGAGTTAACTGTTAATGAGATCCTTTTATGAAGCTCAAATCTCATGCACGTTTGCATTTTAGTGACGAACAATGTAATTCAACAGATCAATAACAAAAATAAAGAGGTTAGTGCATACAACTTTCCTGTTATGGCTGGCAAAACAAAAAAAAACATGAGGAATTCAGCTAACCGCACAAAATCCAGATAAAGCACGCCATTTGCATGACAATATAGAACACACATTGATAACGGTTTGATCGAACAAAAGTATTAACATCTCAGGAAGGAGCCCCTTTATCAAATTAGGCTTGTTATGTGCGGTAGTGCTTAAAGCCAGGACAACAGCATGTCTGACATGTTGTAGACAAAACCAAGAAAAATGACAGTAAAAAGGTTTAAATGTGACATTTTTTTAATGTTTCTAATAATAAAACAATCAAAACGTAACAAAAATATTTTAAGAAAGTTAAGAAGCATACCCGATCATTATCTCTAATTAGCATAAGAAATATGGAAATCGGGAGCATTATAATACATATGACCATAGTCACAAGTAACATTGTGAATTAATAATTCAATTCGATATGTTGTTCTATTATAGTTGGTCTTGCCATACATTTAACTCACATATACAACCTATTTGTATAGAGAATCATTAAATTATTATGTTTAATTTTGTTTTTTTTTCTTTTAATTTATTGATTTTTAGTTATGAGATGTAAAATGAATGTTTTCATAAATCTATACAAATAAAAATTTCAAATATTAATAGTTTTATGAATTAAATGAAATATTATAAATTTATGATTTTAAATTCAAACATGTGATTCCATAATATGCTTATGACATCATATGTAATTCAAATAAGTAAAGCAAGATGCAAAAATTAATAATTTTAAAATACCATAACAATTCTCCTTCAAAGTTCCGTTGTCGTTTTCATTAAAATAATTTTAAATGAGTAATTAGTTTTATTACATTCCGGCTAATCATTATTCTTTGACTTTAATTGAAATTATTTTTATCTCCTAATTGACTTGGGATGAGTCTCTCCCTTTTTAAAATTTTGAAATTTTTTACTCTAGGTTTAAAGTTTTTTTTTTTGGCTCGTCTTTAAATGATAATAATAATATATGTTTTTCGGCAAATAAAAATGAAGGTTTTAGTTTTATCTGTTAGCATTCCAATGAACTAGTACTGTGCGAGCAATGGATAAGCATTAAAAGAGTTGCATGCACAAAGACAAAAAAATGATTTATTTTTCTAATGACTAAATTTACTCTTTTTTTATATATGAATATATTTTTTGAATAATGAGATCCACGCCTAATATATTCATTGATCAAAACAAATAAGCACAACAAAAGTTACATAAGGTTATATTTTATAAAAGAAAAATATACAAAAGACCTGCAAATAACAATTTATTAGTAAAAATCACAAAAAAAAAGAAAGAAAAATAAATAAAAATAAAGCAAAAAGAAGAAGAGCCCAAAGAGTGAAAAATAAATTAAACAAAATGACTTCAACCAACTAAGGCATAGCAATTTCATGTGATTAATACAAAAATTAGAATCATATCAAATTTACTGACCAAAATGAGGGTCATACCAATAGAAGCTTGCAGTTAAGCCCATTGATGAAATCATCAATAGATGGATTTATCATTGCTCTTCAAAAAAATCCCAAGCATAACAGGAAACCTTAGCGAAAAATAATGAAATAGAGCGTGACATGGGTTTAAATAGGCAGCTTTGTTTTAGTAAAATAATGGGCGGATTTCGGGTCGGGTTCAGTCGCTTCCAAAATTCATTTTTCTCTTGCTTATTTAATATACTTGTTCATTTAATACACTGAGCGGACCTCAATATGCCAAGTGTCGCTTCCATATTGACATCCGAACGCAAAACTGCATCCGAGCTTCACAACGAACATATTCTCATATACAAACAAAACAATATTATCATATATACATATTAAATTTTACATTCATAACATGTAATTCTCATGTATTTATATATTTAAGATCTAATTTTTTTTATGATTTATAATATTTTACTTATACATGAAAATGTCATTATAGTAATACTTCCTGTGATTACAACTTTTTAAGGGTGATTAATATAAAATTTAAATTTAAGTGTTAGACATATAAACATAAAATTGAGAGGAATGCATGTAAACGCTTCTAAGTAAAACAAAAAATCGCTCACCTCTTCCGCCTGGGAGAACCGCCTGCGAGTGGGAGAAGGAGACAAGAAGAAAACCCCGAGGGTTAGGGCCGCCTCGGAGAACCGCCTGCGAGCGAGAGGGAGAAGGAGACGAGAAGAATACAACGAGGGTTAGGCGAGGGGTTAGTAAAGTACTAGATTAGTGGAGTTTATAGAATTTATAATTAGTTTTTTATTTTCTTTTTCATCATTTTTTTTCTACTAGACATGATATCATAATTTAATGCATGATTTTTTTATACTCTTAAAATAATTTTTTTTTGATGAATGCGCGCTCATCAGAATCTTAATCTTACGTTGTTGTTAATTAAAATAAAAATGTTGTTGGAACCTTTTTTCATTTTTTTACTTTTCAATTTTTATAAACTTATACAATATTAAAATAAATGATCTATTTTGACTTTATAGTATACATTAAAAAAAAAGATTTTCTGTCCAATTTATTTGAGATAAATGTAATATGAGAATATTTAATTGTATATGTATCATATTAATTTAAATACATTTTGATTATTTTAAAACTTATGTAAATTAAAAGTAAGTTAAAAAAAATGTCTCTCTCCTTAGGTGTATTAGGACAGGTCTTCCTCAGATGCCCAACTTCGCCACAGTTGTAACACTTGTGAGTCTCCCTATGAACACCTATTATACTTGAGCTCGAGGCATCCAAAGCTGATCGTGCACCCGGAAGTCATCTCAGCTCAAAATGTAGCTTCATGTGAGACTCCTCATGTATCATTGTAGCAATGGCTGCATCTAGTGAAGAGATAGGTGCTTGAGCTAGGAAGACTAATCTCCTCTGATCAAATGTTGGGTTCTGATTGGCCAAAAAATGCATAGTCTTCATCTATGTAAAGATCTCTTATTTCTTGCATTTTGAATTGCCACAACTTGACATCAATGAGAGGTGATCATGATCTGCTCATATCCGCTCCAGTTCTATTGCGTATTCCCAAATCGATTTATCACCTTATATCATTATTTCTATCTCACGTTGACTTGGAACACCCACATGTGATTCTCAATCCCAGCACAAGCATCTTCGGCTTTACCCAGATGTCATTTATTTTTCAAATGACATCGACTGATAAGGCAATCAATTGAATCATCAAGTTCAGAAGCCATGTGTAGAGTAAGGCGTATGTGGCTCTCCACTCATCTTCTCAGCATTGTCACCCTTTGTCTCAGCCTTGAATCCTGTAAGATATCCCTCTACAGTCTTCCCTACTAAAACAACCTCGATCCATCACGACCAACTCAGATTTGTGGCCGGCCCATCAAGCTTCAGATCCACGGGTGGGAGAACTAGATTCGCATGCATCATAGTACATGCTGAGGTGGTGTCTCCTGCCGAGACGATAACTCTATGTATGAGCTTGACCAAGACCTTCAGAACTTTAGGATCTAGCTTTCTCAGAAACTTCAATCCTTTACCGCTGCACCTTTTTTTTTTTTTTGTCTCCTGACATCCTTGAACACAAGAATCCAAGTTTAGATCACACATAAATTTTGATCCTTCACCTATGTACGATGTGATCACGTCGTGGTTCTTTGGAAGCCGAGATCTTGTTATCGCCTCGTCGCTGTGGTTTAGGATTTAGGGTTTAGTTAAAATAAATTAGGATGCTTGAGAAATTTAAGCTTGGTGTGCAGCCAAAAAAAGAGGGGATAATGGATAGATGTGGTGAATTAGGATGAAATAGCCTTGCAAGTACTTGGAATTAATATGAACAAATAGAATGACATTTGTAAGGATCGTTTTCACCTTCCGTCACCAAAACCTGCCATGTGGCTTTCAACCATTATCGTCAAAATAAAATATTGATCTCATCACTGTCCTTACAGCCTTATTTCCCGCCTCACATTTATCCTCATCTCAATTTTCTTCCCTCCACTTCCACCTGCCCCTAATTAAATATGACAAAATCCAGAAGAAAATGCTAGAATGCCTTTGACAACTTCATAAAAATCATAAAAATTGATTTTTTATGCCATTCAAAAACATTTAAAAGCTAAATAATATAATGCACATATATCAAATATCGAGTTATATTTATAAAATATAATTCATTCTGCATCTTCTTTTTCTGCAAAGAAATAAGTTTATACTTAAATAGTAACATATCTCAACTCGAGCCATGTACTCCACGTTCTTATCGCCATAGTTGAGATTAAAAATTATATAAAACGCATATTTATCTTTTCAAGTATATTACTAGGTAAAATTACGGGACAATCTTCGAAGGATAGTGTTGAGTTGAATGCTTCTTGGTAGGCAACTATATACAAATTTATGATTAAATTTGCTCAAAAAACAAAGAAAAAATCAATTAACCCAACTTAAAAGCATTGAGCTCTCGAACACTCCGCTGTTGAGACCCAGCCTCCGCTTGATTCCGCGTGGGTCCATTATTGGATGCCAAGCCAGCAATAATTCTCAAAAAGGCCTGGGGGAATCACAGTCGGCGGCCAATCTTCGAAGGCCCAGATCCCCAAATAAGTCGAAAGCCGTCCCTCATTTTCTTGCGCTCTCTGGTTTTTTATCTCTCTTCTTCAACTCGTCAGAGCTCTAAAGCTGGAAGCCACATAGAAATACTGCTGCTGCTTCTTCAATAAATTATGGTATATATCTCTACTCTAGATCTCTTCCTTCGTTGCACTGGTTGATTGCTATGGTTATCATTTTCATTTTCATTAAGCTATCTTAAAGACACGTCTTCTTTGCAGATCGATTCTGTTATTAGTTTGTGAGTAGTGTAAGAATTAAATTCTTTTGATTCTCTTGTCAGATTTTGAACCTGCAGATGTTTTTTCTTAATTTTTATTTCCTGTACATGTTTTTTATTTTTTTGTTTATTTTCTTGTTTTAAGTTTGCAGATAAAGGAAATTAGGTGAAGTGTTCCGTTTTGCTTGGTTGGGATGCTTTAACTTACTGTTTAAATAGCGTAGAAATCTGCAAAGCTAAAGGGGGTGGGAAAGGGAAGTGTTGATTACTGAAGGAAAAGGAGGAGCTTTTATTTTAATTAAATAATTATTGGTTTCACTCCTGTGCTTTCTGGTGTATTCATGAATACTGCTGCTCTCAATTGTCAAAAAGGGGAAGTTTGTTGCTTTTAGCTGGAGTTTGCGTGAGAGAATAAATTATTCATGAATTCGTTGTCTTTCATCTCTTTCATTTAAGAAAATTCGATTCTAGTTAGTTGCATTATTAAAATTTTATCTTCATGTTCTTTACATATATGTATATTATAAAAATTTAGGGTAAAATTTTCACCCCCCTTTACTATAAAATTTAGACCAACACTTATTACGAATTATAGTATTTTGAAGAAATGGGAGTGTTACACTTTTTGGAATATCTATGAAAACTAGCAAAATGTATCTCATCTGCTTAATCCAATCTTCCAGCCCTATGAAATAGATGATACTACTGTGCTCAATTTTTTGAGATTAAATTCTTCTTAGGAGGAAATTAAGTTGGGTTTTCGCATTCTATTGCCAATCTTTTATATTTGAAACTGATATCCACAAGCTTCACCAAATTCACCTGCAGTTTCAACTAAGAAAGCGAAGAAGCTAAAACCTCAGATGGGATCAGCACATGAAGAAATTGCCAGTCCTCATCATCTAGCACCTTTCATAAGGAGTTCAGGACAATATCTACCATTCAACTTTGGAGAAAAAACAAGTAAGAAAATCCCAAACCATGATAGGTTCTCCAAGTCCAAAGTTCAGATGCAGCAGCCCGAAATACATTCAGAAGATGCTGGAAAAGATAAAATTGAAAATTCATCGCAAATGAATACACCAGGAATTCATCTGCTGCCTTCACATAGAAGGAAGGTTTCTGAGGCTGAAGAGATTGTCAAGTACATGTCAAGTATCCCGAGCTATCTTCAGCTTGAGGAGAAGGGGTCGTACAACATTCAGGAGAAGATGCTGAATGTTGGTGTTCTTGATTGGGGGCGTCTGCAAGAGTGGGCAGATAATGAAAAACAGCTTTTTAAAAGTAAACACAATGACACTCCATCTATTACTAATGTGTCCACATTTTCCTCATCTCCATTTTCTTCAAGAAGCGATGCTAGTCTTCCTCCACCTGAAAGGAGGCAATCTTCTACTTTTAGTAGCATTTCAAATTTGCCAAACTCGGAGGAAAAGGATCAAAGAAAAGTTAGGAGAAAAGATTCAAGTAAAAAAATAACCAAGTCCCAAGAGGCAGCAGACATTATTGGTAGTATACCTTCAGCCTCAAAAGGTTCTGCGAACTTTGCTTTGTCATGCGGTAATGAGAGCACTAAGGTTACCGGATTGAATGAATTAGAGAAATTCCAAATCAGTTTTGAGAAGGAAAGTTGCAGTTCTCATCTAAATGAGGATGGAGATGGACCAAAAAATAGGAGGAAACATCTTGAGGAAATAATAGCTAGAAGTATTCTTAGCTTTGATGCCGCATTGACTGATCAAGGGAATATGAAGAATGTGAAAAGCGGCAGATTGTCTGGAAAATTTTCTCTTCCTCCACGTTCATCGGCGCCTTCTTCCAATACACATAGAGAAGAATCTCTTGAAGTTGATAAAAATGCATCTTTTGAAAGAGAACTGTCACCCATTGTTCTTCCTAGAGTTAATTTGAAAGGGAGAAGTGAAAGTCCTTTGAAATCCATTGCAGATAATCCCAATGAGATTGTTTCGAGATGTAATAGTAGAGGTAGGAGAAGCCCAATGAGGCTGTTTTACGATCAACCGCGGAAGTCCACCTCCTCTGTCTGTTCAGTTTCTGATATTCCCGATGTGTCTGCTGCAAGAAGCAGCATCAGAGGCAGGCGTAGCCCTGTGAAGCAGGTGTTATTAGATCCTGATGCTTCTGTTTCGAGAAGTAATAGCAGAGGACGGCGTAGTCCTTTGAGGCAGATGCTCGAGTCGCCACGAAAGTCGTCTTCTACATCTGTCAATTCTTCTCAACGGCTGCCACAAGAATCAGGCGGTGTCGTTGATCCAATCCCTTCATCTTCGACACGGCAAGCTCTTCTGAAACTCAGTTGGAGGAATGGGCTTCCTCTTCTCATGTTCTCATCTAGTGATGATAGTATTCTTGTGGCCATGATGCACAAACGAGGCAACCCGGACTTGAACATCTGTGACTGTGTTTATGAAATACACACAGCTATGGCTGTAGAGGGTAAGAAGAAAAACGGTGCCTGGTTAAGCCAAGGAACGAAAAACAAGAAGCCTGAATTCAGCTGCAAGTTTGCCGCTGAATTGATTGTTTCGAGTTCCGAGAGAGTTAGCTTTGATCTCGTGCATCGGTCTTTCATAAGAGAGCTTGTTCTTTTGGGTGATGAACTGGTGCCTTCATCATCCTCGTCGAACCAGAATCACGATGACGCCCCAAATCCATCCAGCAGGACTGAGCTTGCTGCCATAGTCGTCGAATCTTCACGCCAGAAGCTATGTTCTCCACGCATTGTTGCTATTCTTCCTAGCGGCGTCCATGGCTTCTCCAACACAAGAGAGCCCTCCAAATTGATTGAAAAATGGGAATCGGGAGGGGCATGCGACTGTGGAGGTTGGGATGAAGGTTGTGCGCTGACAATTTTAACCAACAACTCCCAACAAATGAACAATATTTACAAATCAGTCCATGATTGTGGAGCTACTGTTGATCACGGAACTGGTGGATTTGATCTTTTCACTGAAGTAATTAAATTAATCTGCTTTCACAAATTGCTTTTTTTATTATTATTAATTTTTTGAAAACTATGGATTGATGCTAAAATGTCTTGTATTGTTTCAGGGCGATGCAAGAAAGGGAAAACCTTCATTCAGCATGGTTTCTTTTAAAGATGATATGTTCACAGTTGAATTCAAGGCATCAATTCCTCTGCTGCAGGCTTTTGCAATTTCCATTGCCATGCTTCATGATCAAAATCATTTAATTTTAGTGGATAATTATGAGGATAGTAGCTTTGATAGCTATCCAGTAATTTCTCCATGAACAGTTTTTGATGGTAAATCAATCTTCACCCTCTTTGTTCCGCTTTGAGGCCTACCTCAGCAATTTGAATTTATATGATTCACTCCATTCCTATAAATAAATAATTATATATATGTATAAATAAGAAGAAGAAGAAGAAGAAGGTGTCAATGCTTGCTTCAACAATTTTGAATTTTTTGTATCAACAAAATGGTTATTATGATATATTCATTTAGCAAATAAAGAATGATTCTTTGTTTTTTTTATTTATGTTTTTCTGGGTGTATTCTTTGCTATTTACTTGCAATATATATATTTAGAAACTCCTATGCATTGTCATATGCCCATCATAAATTTCCAGGCCTGATAATTTTATTGAAAACTCGATATAATAATTAGGATTTTATCTTACTTGGCTGGAGTCATGCCCAATCACTTAATTTTAGAATGATGAGAGTTGAATCAAATCCAGTTGGTATGGACAAAAATAAATATATCAACTAATTCAACTAATTTTTTATTACTCCGTACTAGAGATTAACATATTTCTGGTCAAAGTTACCAATATATATATATATATATATATATATATATATATATATATATATATATATATATATATATATATATATATATATCTGCGCGAGCCTGGCTCTTTGGTTGCGGCCTTTGGTGTAAGTCCCTCGAGTCGAGGTTCGAATCCCACGCATTACGGGAGGATTTGAATAACACACATGACTATAGGGAGGGTCCGCTCATCTGTCAATTTTTAAATATATATATAAATACAAGAAGTAAACCAAGGGCATTTGGTTTGTTGGAACGATTCTCAATTAGGAAAGATTATTGTGCACGTGTAGAGCTAAGTGATGAAGCCAATCCGAAAATGCCATGTGTTAATTTATTTATTATTTTTATTTCATGGTATATTTTAATATCTAAAATGAGAGAAAGTAACGTGCGTAGCAGACGGCCCAACCCCAACTCAATTCGTCTAGAAAAATGCAAATACAACAAATACATAAATCGAGATTTTGATGCTTAGGATTCTCAACGTTTCATATTCTGATATCGATATTAAACTCCCTAAAATTTGTAGTTCGGTATTTTCTACCCCCGAGATTCCTTTGTTGTACCAAGGTTTGGCTTCAACATGTCTCTTTTTCTGCTTAGTTCTTTTATTTTTGCTTGCTGACATTCTCTCATTATAGGGCTTCATATGTCTGCTTTTCTCTCAGCTTATCGACGAAGAAGAGACTGAGAATCTCATAAGAATCAAAATACAACAAACGACTGCTGCATGTGATCCAATAGTTGTCTTTTGATAAGTAAATCCGTAAATATGCTTGCAAATGTGAGACAGTTGTTGTTTATTTTTCAAGTATATTTTTCTAACTGAAGATGTTGTCTGTTTTTAATTTATTCTCCTGAATTACTACCATTTTGTATTTGGTAAGTAAATTCGTAGATATGCTTGAAAATGTCAAACAATCGTTAATTTTTTTAAGATTTTAGGTTCAAATTGAAGAATAATTTTTTTAGTATATTCTTCTAAAATGCAACCATTTTATATTTGGTAAGTAAATTCATAGATATGCTTACAAATGTGAAAAAATCTTTATTTTTCTAACTTTTTTTACTCATTGATATATATATATATATATATATATATATATATATATATATATATATATATATATATATATATATATATTTGCTTCTGTTCGTTGGTACAATTTCCTAAAGTACAATCATTTTGTATTTGTTCATTATATTTCATTCAGTACAACCAATATAATATTGTTATACTAAATGGATGCAACAATATTTAGTTGATTAAAAATCTGAATAAAAATTACTGATTATTCCCTGGTATAATCTTGTTGTATTTGTTGTACTCATCTACCATAGTAAAAACAATACAACAATGTTGTATTGAAGAGATGCATTAATGTTTAGTTTCTTAAAAATCTAAATAAAAAAAGTATGGTTTTTTCCTTGTACAATCATGTTGTAGTAGTTGTACTGATTTAATTCCTGACCCAGTGACCAACCATACTGACCCAACAAGTCAACCTATGACTCAAAAAGTCAACTTTAGTCAAAATGATCAATTCTGACCCAATGACCAACCCTATTGACCCAATAAGTCAACTTCTGACTCAAAAAGTCAAATTTGGCCAAAATGATCAATCCTGATTCAATGAACAACCCTACTGATCCAACAGGTCAACCAATGACTCAAAAAGTCAATTTTGGTCAAAATGGTCAATCCTTGACCCAATGATCAATTATTGACCCATTAAGCCAACTTTTGACCTAGAAAACAACTTTGGACAAATTAATTAATTTTTGACTCAAAGATCAACCATTGACTACCAAGTCAATCAAAACACTGAAATAGTCAAATATGGCATATTTAACCACCTAAAGCCATTACATGACCATTAAGATAACTTTAGTCAAACATTTGACCCAGATAGGTCAAAATTGGTAAAAAATGGCTAATCCATACCCCTTTGATCACAAAATTGACTTCAATAACAGACATTGACATAATCAACTTGACATTGATCAAAGTTACCAAAAATTAATCCAAAAATCACCACATTGACCTTTGGGTTCACAAAAACCCTAAATTTGGTCAACATGACCAATTTAGACCCCAAAATGAAAAAACCACTAATTTTATGACCAAATCAACCATAACAAGGTTGAGAAGTCACATTAAATATCTTTGAACTAGAAATGATCAACCCAAGTCAACTTGGGTTAACCTGGGTCAATACTGGTTAACCCTAGTCAACACTCATCAAATTGGGTCAAAACACTCAATTTTGAACCAAAAATAATATAAATTAATCAAATAATTATTCCAAAATAATTTTAATTGATTAATTGGATAATAATATAAATTTTAATATTTTAATTAATTAAATAATTAATTAAAATGAAAATATAATTAAAAGCCATGAAATAAGACAAAATTTAATTTTAAACCAAAAATAACATAAAATTAATCAAATAATTAATTTAAATTTATTTTGATTAATTAATTGATTAATAAAATAATTTCCAATATTTTTTTAATTAATGACATAATTAATTAAAATGGAAATTAAATTAAAAAGGGCATAAAATGAAATTTTAACACATGACACTAATTATGACATAATAATTGGTTTTAAAAAATTCCATAGCCATTTATGACATCATGGATGATTAAATATGGGTTAGACACAACCCATATGACCCATTCAATATGACTCAACCCATTAATGACCCTTGACATGCCATTTAACCATGGTTAAAATGACATGATGACACTTTAATCATGGAGGGAAATGAGGTGACATTCCCTCATGAATCCTTAGAGGAATATTTGGTGAGTCATCAAACACCTCAAATTCCATTCAATGAAAAAAAATAAGCACTTGCATCATCCTTACATCATGAGATGATCTCATAAATACTAAATATGAAAGATTAAAGAAAAAAGGGTTTATGTGTCATGCTCCTACTAAACCCTAGATGACATGTTGAATGGAGGATAACTTGCCTTCTTTGAGTCATCACAAACCTCTCCCTCACCCAATAGACAAATACTATTTCAAATTTGCAAAAGGATAAACCCATCATGAATATTTGAAAATCATCATGACGAAACCATGTAAACGAATATGAAGCCTATGTGTCAAGCTTCCTTCAAGTTCATTAAATGAACTTGTGAATTCATTTAGGGGAGGTGAATTAAGCAAGATTCACCAAGCCTTATCCACTCATCAAGGAACCAATGGAGGCAAGCCAAACTAAGAACCAAACTTTACCAAAAATAAACTCAACATGGGTAATCCTTGGAATGAGGAAATAAACTCATCCTCAAGCTCAAATCTTATCCTCAGCCATCATTAGACAAGATGACACCTTCCACAAATGATCCAAACTCAGTCATGGCCTCCCATGGCTATAAAAGGAGCTAACCCGAGCACATGGAGGAGGAGAGGACCAAAATAGGAGACCCCCAACCACTGCCAAAATCCTCAAACTTTCAACACCAAAAATGTTCCCTATAACCTAAGCAGTTGATCCTCAATGAAACCAGACCATCAATCCCACCATATCTCCTCAAATTAGCCAACCCGAGAGCACCAAAAATGGCCTAAACAGGACAATTTTCAATTTCAAACAAAACTACCTAAAACTTCAAATCAACCATACCTGAAGCTTTCTAGGACCATACGAAGATGAACCCAATCAAAATCCATTGTCCTTATAACATGTAAGCCATTAATTGATCAAGCTCACCTAAACTGAACCACCTCTTGATCAAAACCATATACAAACACGATTTCACTCCAAATTAACTTTGGGGCAAGCTTGCTGAGGTCGTCACGAAGGTGTAGAGCCAATCAGCTCGAAATTCCATCCATTGTGGCCAAGGTATGGTTGAACTAACCCTAATGGAGTTCTGCTTTGGAACATCATGAAACAAACTTATTCAAAACTCATACATCATCGTATGGATGGGTTTTCCATCTCACATAGATCTTATAGGAACAAATTTCACTCAATTTCATTAGGAATCGAACGAGATATTGCTCCTAGACCATGGACGGTCTGCGGGATCAGGCGGGATGAAGACGATGGACGAGGGCTGTTCGTTCCCGTGTTTTGGGAATGGACGACCAAGATTAAATCCCCGTGGATCCGTTGTTTAGATCCCCACAAGGGATTAAGCGCGTTTTCGACGCTGCCAAGGACACACATCTCCTCCAGACATTTTAGGGATCATTTGGATTTAATTAAATCCAGTGAAAGAGGAAAAAGAGGAGGATAATGTGGAATCAATAATTTTTAATTTTTTATTTATATTTTATTTTTAATTATTTAATTACTCTCTGAAGTATTTTAATTATTAAAAATTAATTATAAATTCAAAAATTATGATATTTTCACAAAATCATCCTATTAAGATGACATATATTCCTTGATTTTTCTAAGAACAGAAAAATTCTCTATGATGACATTTAATAATTTCTAAGTCACTTTATAATTATTTCTAAAAATAATTACAAAAATTAGAAATTAAGAAAAATAAAATTGGAAAATGGCTTGAAATTTTAGGGTAACAGACAATAATCCTAAGACAATAATTTTTAAGTCATTAAATAATTTTAAATGATATTTCAGAATTTAAGATTTAAAATCCATTATTAATTAATAAATTCAAATCATAAAAATCAATCTTTTATAACTTAGCCTATTTTTCATGATAGACTAAGTTCAAAATGAGTCTAACTCACAATACACTCATGACAAAATCTAGTTAAGTCTAAAATAACAAATTAGGCTTAAGCACTATCTTAATTAAATCTTTAATCAAGCTTAAAGATAAATTAAGCTTAATTAAATCAAACTTAAAAAGAAATAAATAAATCTTAAATAATACCAATTTAATTAAGTTTGAAGACATAATAAACTTAATTAACCTATTAAACCTTAATTACATTAGGTTTAATATAAAAATAAATCCTAATTAGGTTTAACCCACTCTAAACCTAATTAATCAACTTAAAACTTACTTACATTAGGTTTAAGTAACTTTTAAATCCTAATTAGGTTTAACCCACACTAAACCTAATTAATCAAATTAAACCTTACTTACATTAGGTTTAAGTAACTTGTAAATCCTAATTAGGTTTAACCCACACTAAATCTAATTAATCAACTTAAACCTTACTTACATAAGTTTAAGTAACTTTTAAACCCTAGTAGGTTTAACCCATACTAAACCTAATTAATCAACTTAAACCTTACTTACATTAGTTTAAGTAATCTTTAAACCTAATTAGGTTTAACCCATACTAAACCTAATTAATCAACTTAAACCTTACTTACATTAAGTTTAAGTAACTTTTAAACCTAATTACTTTTAAACTCTAATTAGGTTTAACCCATACTAAACCTAATTAAACTTAAACCTTATTTACATTAGATTTAAGTAATCTTTAAATCCTAATTAGGTTTAACCCATATTAAACCTAATTAATCAACTTAAATCTTACTTACATTAGGTTTAAGTAACCTTTAAACTCTAATTAGGTTTAACCCATACTAAACCTAATTAATCAACTTAAACCGTACTTACATTAGGTTTAAGTAATCTTTAAACCCTAATTAGGTTTAACCTACATTAAACCTAATTAATTAATTTAAATCTTACTTACATTAGGTGTAAGTAACCTCTAAATCAATTAGACTAACCCTAATTAAGTCTAATTAATCAATTAAATCTTAGCCAAATTAGGTTTAATTAATCCTAAACCAATTAGACTTAACCCTAATTAAGTCTAATTAATCAATTAAACCTTACCTAAATTAGGTTTAATTAATCCTAAACCAATTAGACTTAACCCTAGTTAAGTCTAATTAATCAATTAAACCTTACCCAAATTAGGTTTAATTAATCCTAAACCAATTAGACTTAACCCATATTAAGTCTAATCAATCAATTAAACCTTACCTAAATTAGGTTTAATTAATCCTAAACCAATTAGACTTAAACCTAATTAAATCTAATTAATCAATTAAACCTTACCCAAATTAGGTTTAATTAATCCTAAATCAATTAGACTTAACCCTAATTAAGTCTAGTTAATCAATTAAACATTACCTAAATTATGTTTAATTAACCCAAAACAAATTAGACTTAACCCTAATTAAGTTTAATTAATCAATTAAACCTTACCAAATTAGGTTTAATTAATCCTAAACCAATTAGACTTAACCCATATTAAGTCTAATTAATCAATTAAACCTTACCCAAATTAGGTTTAATTAACCCTAAACCAATTAGACTTAACCTTAATTAAGTTTAATTAATCAATTAAACCTTACCTAAATTACGTTTTATTAACCTTAAACCAATTAGACTTAACTCTAATTAAGTCTAGTTAATCAATTATACCTTACCTAACTTAGGTTTAATTAACCTAAAATCAATTAAACTTAACCCTAATTAAGTCTAATTAATCAATTAAACATTGCTTAAATCAGGTTTAATTAGTCTTAAACCTATTAGACTAAACCATAATTAAGTCTATTACATTAGACTTAACTAAATTATTAAACCTTAACCAAGTAAGGTTTAATCAATCCTAAACCTTATTTAAGTCTAATTCATTAGACTTAATAAAATTATTAAACCTTAATTAAATAAGGTTTAATCAAACTTTTATTCTAATAAGTCTTACTTAAATTAGGCTTAAATAACTTTAAATTTCAGTTAAGTATAATTTTAATTAGACTTAATTAAATCTTAAGTTTTACATAAATAAGACTTAAATGATCTTTAAATTCTAATTAAGTCTAATCTAATTAGACTAAATTAACCATTGAGTATTATTTAAATAAAACTTAAACCTTAATTAAGTTTATTTTAACCAGACTTAACTCAAACCTTAGGTTCAACCCATATTAAACCTAACTCAATATATTTAACTTAAGTTCAAATTGAACCAAAGTTAAAATCAAACTTAAGTTCAAACCATATTGAACTTAAATCAACCTTAAGTTTAGGTTCAACCTAACTTGAACCTAACTTAAATCAAACATAAATCAAACTTAAGTTCAACCCATATTGAACTTAAGTCAACCTTAAGTTTAGGTTCAACCTAACTTGAAGCTAACTTAAATCAAACATAAATCAACTTAAGTTTAACCTATATTGAACTTAAGTCAACCTTAAGTTTAGGTTCAATCTAACTTGAACCTAACTTAAGTCAAACCTAAATCAAATTTAAGTTCAACCCATATTGAACTTAAGTCAACCTTAAGTTTAGGTCCAACCTAAATTGAACCTAACTTAAATCGAGCTTAAATCAAACTTAAGTTCGACCCATATTGAACTTAAGTCGACGCTTAAGTTTAGGTTCAACCTAACTTGAATCTAACTTGTTTGACCTAAATCAAGTTCGACCCAAATCGAACTTGATTCAACATTAAGTTCAATCTAAATTGAACTTATTTTAACAAAAAAAACATTAAGTTTGATCAAAATCAAACTCAACTCGACATTAAGTTTGACCCAAATCGAACTTAATTCAACATTAAGTTTAATCTAAATTGAACTTATTTTAACAAAAACATTAAGTTTGATCAAAATCAAACTCAACTTGACATTAAGTTCGACCCAGATCAAACTTAATTCAACATTAAGTTCAATCTAAATTTTCTTATTTAAACTAAACCCAACTCAACATTAAGCTTAATCAAACTTATGGTTCAATCTAAATTGAACTTATTTCGACAAAAAATAAGTTTGGCAAATCTAGATTAGTGTTAAGATCAACCTAAATTAAAATTTAACTTAAATCGCACCTAAATCAACATTTTTAACTTAAGCTCAAACAGAAATGAACTTAAGTTAATTCAATTTTAGATTCAATTTATATTGAATCTAAATCAAATAATTCTAGCTTAAGTTCAGACAGACATGGACTCAAGTTAACTGAACTTTAGATTCAATTTACATTGAATCTAAATCAACATTATTAACTTAAGTTCAAACAGACATGAACTCAAGTTAATCTAATCCAATAGACATGAACTTAAGATTAACTCAGGTTCAATCCAAATTGAACCCAGGTTAAATTCAAACCACATCAAACTAAAAACAAATTTTGATTCAAACTACTTTAAAGACCAAATCAAAATATTCAGATTTAAACGAAATTGAATCTGATTATCAAATGACTTTATTTAAGTTTAATTCATACTAGACTTAACACTTCTTCTATATTCAAAAGATATTTCTAACTTAGGTTAGATTTTGTAATTAGACTTAATATTAGATTCGAAAGACACCGAATCTAAGATTCTAAAGTCTAATTTATGAAATTGAATCTAATCATTAAATCTAAATCTTTAAATTCAATTAAAATTGAATTTTTAGATCTAATCAAATTTCAAAAATGATTTCTTAAATCTAATCAAAATTTTAGATTTAATCGACAATAAATCTAAAAATCAAAACACATCAAATTTAAAACTTTAAGTTCAAAAGACATCAATCTTATAGATTTTGACATAAAATAAAATAAAAATCTTAAGAAATCATAAACAACCTAAAATTTTTCAAATCTAAAATTGGAAAAAGACACTAAAACTTAAATGAAACCTTAATGAAAAAACATTACTAAATGCAACTTGAACCCCAGTGTTCTTAATCTACGAAGATTTCTCGGATAACGTAATCCTAGTTGTTGACAGAAATCTTCCGGTCCTGGTTTAAACACCTTTCGGACTAAGTAGATTAAGGCCCCTGATGACTCTGGGACGACGAAGCCAGTGACATCTTGACCGGGTTTTCTAAAAATATAACTAAACAAAATAAAAAGATTGAAGAAATAAATTGATATTATTTCTTTCTGACATTATTTTCCTTTACAGAATGAAAATAAGTTACGTTTTAGATTTTCTTTGCATGTTATAGGATGTACTAACTCTGTTTTGCAAGACGACATTCCTAAGACGTGATGAAAAATCACAATGACATCAAAACAACAACATTAACAAAACAAAATAAATTAAACAACATTAAAATGACAAAACCAAGACAAAACAAAACCAAAACTTTTAGGATTGCCATTAAACAAATAAACAACAAAACAAAAATGACGAACAACAAAACAAAAAAATGATAAACAAGACTACACGACAACAAGATAAAATTGACATAACAAAATGATATTTAGGATTGATAGTGAGTACATCTTTCCTTAAAAACTTTTCAGAAAACAAATGATTAATATTAGTCAGAAGTTTTCTTAGACAATTATAAATTGCCTAAAATGTAATTAACTATATGAACTTACTCCTATAGAAGATTTAAAGAACTCGGAATAAATATTATATCTAAAAATATCTGGTTACCAAAAATTTTATTATCCTTTATATAGAATTTCTAGAATAAGACAATTCTAGAATCTTCATTTTAAGGATTATCACTGACATCTCTTTTTATACTGTTTTATATATTATTAGCCCTTATTTTCTTCAAATTTCTTATTATCTAAAGATTCTTTTACATAATATAAAGAAATAAAATTTATTGAAGATTAGAGCAATGTTATAGATAAACAGAGTGACGACTCCAAATTAACATCGATACCCAGAAAAATCTCCGACACGGCGACGACACCGCCATCATGGCCAATTTATCTTTTGTACAACTATGTTGTAGGTTGTACTGATTTATCTCAGTACAATTGATACATGTTTGTGTCCTTTCTTTGGTACAACCATGTCGTTCAAGGTTGTACCGATTGGTTTTTATTTAATTTTGTTCTTATTAACTTCATTCCTCATTTTCATTTGTAGTTTTGACAGTTTTAAATTGAAAATGCAATGATAAGTGCAAAATTCTGCATTCTTAATAGTTTTTCCTTTGCATTCTTAATAGTTTTTTATTATATCGTGTCAACAGTGTATTTAAAAACATTCAACATAATGACCAATTGAGGAATTGCATTCATATGCTGACCCTCAATATTTCAAACAATATATGATGAATTTTCACAGGACATCCTTGAAGATGTTGTTATTATATTGAGGAATTTGTGTATTCATCAACTTTTGAAGAGTCCACTAATCCAACAAGATGTACCACTTATTATGCACAATTTTTAGTGCTGGAACATTCAGAGAAGCCTTCTTTGTTGGTGGCTACGAGCTGAAGTTCATTGTAGATAAAGTGGCTCTTATGGTTGGTTTGTTGAACAAAGGAACCGAAGTTACTTGGATGAGGGAGCCTCTATCCAAATTCACATCCATAGATTTTAAACATAAAATTAAAAATCCTAATGTTAATAAAAGTAATACTAATTTTTTATAAATTGTATATTAATTTTTTTGCTTACAAACCTATTTTTCTATATAATAACTATAAAGTACGTATGTATCTTATTTTTTTTAGAAATGTAAATGAATTTGCACAGTATAACCGGCTAGAGGTTATATGAAGATTTTTGGTATATCAATTTGATGGTCTAATTAAGAAGTCAAGACTCCACAAGCCTTTTGACTACATGACTGGTCGTGTCACTTTTTTGATGATATGAATTATTAGGATATCATCTTTGTCGGCATAATCCTTATTGTTTACATTATAATGTATTATATTCCATGTATTACAGGTATGATTTTTTAAGCATGCTAATATTATTTTCCCTATAATGCCATAGGCAAAACCCAGTATAATGTGGTGTTCGAAGTAAGTGACAATGAGAAATAAGAGCTGCAATGCTTTTATTTCAAAGCTTCCAGATGATCATGTAAAAACTAATAAAATAAAGTATGATATTTATTTTATAAAAATGGGCATAGGCTAAAAAAATTATCTATTTTTTTATAGGTTTATGATTATTTTCAAGAATATAACCATGAAAAAGTCAGCAGTGTTATCTGACATTTCCAATGTATATTACTTGCCAACAATCATCTCTTCTCCCTTCTTAAGAGCTCAACAAATTTCACTTTTGGAATCTACACTAGTGGCCACAAAAAAAACCACTCATAGCCATGTGCATATTTCTTCAAACATTAAAAAATATAATTTGATTAGTCCACTAAGTAAAGGCTTATGGCTTTCAAAGCCTCAATAAATAATAAGCTTCGACAGATTGAGATTGCCCTGAGCAGCCAGAGCACACGAATAAGTGTTGTGGCATGAATAAGGCCAGTTAAAGACCAAATAACTGGAGAGCATAACATGTCCCAATGTTCAGTAGATATAAATACAACAAAAAAGAAGGAAGAGAAAAAGGGAGCAAAGACGCCACCTCCAGTTGAGGAGGAAGAGAATAGGAGAGCAAAGACGACACCACCAGCTGAGGAGGAAGAGAATAAGGGAGCAAAGACACTGAATCTAGTTGAGGAGGAAGAGAACAAGAGAGAAATCATCCCCACATCCGAGCCAACTCTACCTTAATTAGAAGAGAAAGAGGTTGGAATAAAGAAAGGGGAATATAAAACCATTGCAAGCACTATAGAGCATAGAGAAGACAAGAAACAATTGGTGGTGAGGAATCCTTTTATAGAGCCTCCAAAAATGAACGAAGGAAAAAAAAAATAAGAAACTTAGGAGAGAAAGTGGTTGCATTTGTTGTGCAAAATATTATTAAGGTGTGTTATAGATACATTAATACTTACAATCATCCAATTATGTTCATTACTTCTATTAATTGAATAATTATTACAATAGAAAACCAAGAAAAAAAAAGAAGAAAAAAGTTAGGAGAGGAAGTGGGCTTGGAAGAAGGAAAGGAGGTAATAACAAATTCATTGTAAAATATGCAATTATTATTAACTTCACTCTAAATAAATTTTACATTAACTTGCAGTCAGAGCAGGCTGTTGAAGAACAACCCAAGAAGAAAGAATCATTGCAAACTTCTGATGAAGAGATATTCAAGATGAGAGAATCAGTGCATGAAGATCCTGACAATGCATATTTTATGAGAATTAGATGTTGATGTTTTACGTAGCATAAGTTGATGTTTTTCTTATTGAAAATTATTAAAAATGCAAATTTTTAATTAGGTAAGGCTTGCTTAATTAAAAGTTCAATTCCCTGTGAGAAATCTAGTTCAAATACATTGGGTTGATTTCATTGATAGAAGTTCTCATTTCTATGTCAACTGTAATGATAATATATTTTGCTCATATTTTTTAATTTAGTGATTTTGAAAAGTAATTATCAATGTCTTACATGAAATGTAGAAATGATATCATTTTTTAAAGAGACAATATCCATCTGAGCTGAAAGGATATAGATGGTGTGCTCAAAAACCAATATTTGAGCGATAATCATGTGGATGCATTTGTACTAATGTTGACCGAGAATAGTAAAGTTCTTCTTGGCTTGTATGAACCATTTATTTATGTTTCTAGTATGCATTTGGTAAATATCAAATTCATATCTTAACTGTAAGGATTTCTCTATTTTAATAAAAAAATTCTAATTTCCTTGGATCTTATTTTTTGACAGTGTTATGGTAAATAAAGAAATATGAGAAAGAAAGAAAAAAATTTATCCAACATGTAAATAAGGCTACAGTGGTAAATTGCAAATATGTTATTCTCTCCATCATGGACAAACAACATTGGACAGTATTGGTGGGCAAACTGGCTAAAAAAAATGACTATTTTATTATTCATTACAAAATCCAATGCATGATTTTTGATCCTAGAGAGCTCAAAGTCAAAACACAGCCTTTTTTCTTTTTTGAAACCTCTCTTCATCTGAACCACCAGATTTTCTAAGTTCGGGTAAATTGAGCCTCAAACTTTCAATCTTATCCTTTGCTTTGAACAAAAAAAAAGACTACCTACGGGGCTTTCTCTACCTACGAAAAAGCGTGGATAGAGTAGTCATTTTCTCAAGAATTTAAGGGGGCTACGAAAGAAAGATGTAGTGGAAGAAGTCGGAATTCCAATTTCTAGATCTTCCAGACCGCCATTGCGATAGTAGCCACCATCCTTTTCGTTTTTCTCCTAGGTGCTACTAAATGGAAGGATCTTATCAACATCTATGAATGATAAATCATAGATCAAACTGCAGAATTGGAAAAATTGGGTGCTATTATAGTATCAGCTAAGTTCACGGGCTAGAGATAAGCGGACTCGAACCACTGACATCCGTCACAGGATATAACACTGCCTCTCAGGCCTCTCATGCTGATTCTACCATTGAGACCATGAGTTGCATACTCAATCAACGCTTTTTTGGTGGTAGGAAAAAAAACCACAGACGGGAAGGTCAGAGTCACTTTCCTCAGTCTGAAAGATTGATTTCTCTAGCGCCTTTGTCAGGAATATGGAGAGGCAAAAGTGTAATTATTATTTACTTTGACATCTCATATTAAATAAATATGAATTACCTATTCTTACTTGTTAAACTTGACATATCAGACTTCTGAATAAAGATATTGGATGTGCTTCGACTCTCCCTTCACACAATGGCCTGTGGAAGTTATTGAAGACATCCCACACCAGAATAATAGTTTTAATTGTGGGATGTACATTTGTAAATATACAGAGGTAATCGTTTCCAAAACATCAGTTAATTTGAGGGATCAGAAGGTCTGAGTTGAAAAAAATGCTCATATTCAGGGCCACTTTTGCTTACATAATATATTGTAATACAATCTAATAGCTTCATATGTAGCACTTATGTTTAGGTTCTACCCATTTGATCATTTATTATGTAAATGTGTGTAATATAGTGTAAATTTGTGTAGTATCATTCTTTTACTTTATGTAATATCTTTATTCTGTGAAAGTTATCTTTTATTTTGTTTAATATCATTTTATTATTCTATATACTATAAATATTATTTAATAAGCTGTGAAGGTGATTTTCTAGTCTTCATATGTTATACTATTCTCAAATTAATCTCGTTGTTTCTGTTAGTATTACTATTTACCATTGGTTTATAGGAAGGCAAATAAAGGATATAAATTCATTAGAGTAAATCAGCACAACTGAAACAACATAGTTATAGTGAGATAAATTTTGTAATGATACTTATGATGCAAATCCAAATTTATGTGCGATCTCTTTACTACAACCGATATAAGGTTCTGCTAAAGCTGCCAAATTTTATAAATGCAATTAGGTAGCTCAGTACAACCGATACAGCAGAATTGTACTAAGCAAATTTTCTAGTCTCCAATTATTAATCACATTGTTGTTGTTAGTATTAATATCACTTTGGTTTACAGGAAGACAAATAAATAATTTAAATTCATTAAAGAGATAACACAGTATAACCGATACAATATGGTTGTCCTGACATCAATTTTTTAATGAAACTTATGATGCAAAGACCAAAGTTATGCGAAATCTCTTCAGTACAATCATGTTGTATCGATTGTACCAAATATATAGCTTAGTAAAACTAATACAAAATGGTTGTGCTGAGCAAAGTTTCTATTTCCAATTATCAATCCCACTAGTATTACTATTTACCCTTGGTTTATAGGAAGATAGATAAATGATTAAATTCATTAAAGAAGTAACACAAAACAACCAATAAAACATGATTGTACCGAGATAAATTTTTTAATGATGCTTATGATGCAAATACCATAGTTATGTGCGATCTCTTCGGCACAACCGCGTTGTGTCGGTTTTACCGAAGCTACCATTCTATACAGGCGGTTGCATAGCTCAGTACAATCGGTACAACACGGTTGTACTGAGTAAAGTTTCTATTTTCCAAGGAATATAACTTTCTTTTGTATATTTTAGCAGCTTGCTTCAATATCAGGCTGCTTCTTGCAATGGGAATAATCCTAGATTGGGCATAGTTTGCTCATTTTATTTGTTACTTTTCCAGGTATCCATGACTTTTTCAATTCCAAAAACTAATCGCTAATGGAGCTTGTGAACATAGAAATTTCTTGACACACATTATTTGTAGACTCACTGTGTTTTGTTGATAAAATATACTCATAGAAAGTATCTTTATTGAATGTTGTAGACCACTTGGTTGTAATTCTATATAACTTATTTACCTAAGAATTATCCTGGAGGTTTCCTTTTTCAATCATCTCAGCCAATGCTTGCTCAAACTCTTCTTCGGCGTCATAATTACTCATGCATGTGTAGAATAGTCTTTTTATTGTCATGTTGTCATTGATGTGGTGCACTTTCGAAGGAGCCTTCTTATAGAAATTTCATTGGCATAATCTATGTAAAGTGCGTGGCAACACAACTTCTATGGCCATTGCCACAGCTTGGTCTTCATAAGTGAATAATGTTTCAGGGTACTTAATATCCATTGTGTGAATAAAAGTTTTAAATAGCCAGGTGAACGACTCAATTGTCTCTTTTGATAAAAAGGCCACTACGAACAAAATATTTTGTCAATGATCACAAACTCCTATAAAAGGACCACAAGCTAAATTGTACTTATTAAGTCCATAACTTGTATAAAAAAACTATGACATCTCTATAGCAGTTGTAGTAAACCCTTATCACGCCATTAGTCCAACAGAAAATAGTCAGTCCACCTGACTCATCAAATCGGACATCTCATGCAAACATATGGTCTCCAAAGCGTCTTTCCTTAAATAATTGCATTAGAGCATTAGTATTTTCGTTCTCAATTCATGCTTTTTTATCTTTTTGTATATGGTTATATGCATCTCTTTTTATAAAATCAAGATTCTATATTCCTCCAACTTCCTCAGCAAGATACTGGAATGCATCAATAGCTCTAATTCTTACTTATGTCATCAATTGCAATGCAACCGCTTTCTCTTTGTTGATTTTCTTGTGTGATCTAAACAAATGTTGATCAGTTGGTATGGCTAATGAATGTTTGTAGTTATTTATAAATTTATTTACAGTCCAATTGACTTAAAGATCAACGACAAATCTAATCATTGCTTAACAAACAGTCATAATGTCTGATTTCTGAAATTTTACCATGGTGTTTAGATTGGGTCCTTTATTAAAAACAGTCTTAGATTGGTTCTTTTATTAAAAACAGTCTTTAGATTTATGTCCTTTATTAAATTTTACCATGGTGTTTAGATTGGGTCCTTTATTTACAACCCTTTGATTTTTTATTTCTTGTATTTTGCCAGTAAGACACATGAACATTCCTTACACTGAATCAATGAGAATGAACATAAGAGCAATACAAATCATAAGCTTCTTTTATGTTGTGCGCAACTGTGCCAAATAATTTTTCTATAAATGATTTATAATTCTTCTGATTGGCGTTATCACTTGCAAGTTCTGACATATGGTTCTACAAATTAAAAAAATAAATTAGTACAACCAATAAAACATTACTTTACTTCAGTACAACCGTGTTGTATTAGTTGTATTGAGATAAATCGTTACAAATAATACAAAATGTTTATACAATGGATAAATCAGTTAATCATAGCCACGAGAACAAACAAAATTGAAAAAGAAATTTTTTCTTTATACAACTTTTTTAGTCTTATGTTACGATAATTACGGCCGATATAACATTGTATCCTTCCCTTCAGTACAACCGTTTTGTATCGGTTGTACTGAGATAATTCAGTAAAATCAATGTAACATGGTTGTACAAGGAATAAATCGGTCAATCATAGCCACGAGGAAAAGCAAAAATTAAAAAAAAAAAAATTTATATATAATTTTTTTATGTAACGATATTTTACAACCGATACAACATTGCATCATTCCCTTCACTACAAACATATATCGATTGTACTGAGAAAAATCTATACAACCAATACAATATGACTGTACGAAGGGGTAGATAGGTCAATCCTAGCCACGAGGAAAAGCAAAAATTAAAAGCACATTCTTTCTATATATAATTTTTTTATTTTTATAGTACGTTATTTTACAACCGATACAACATTGCGTCGTTCCCTTCAGTCCAACCGTGTTGTATTGGTTGTACTGAGATAAATCAGTGCAACTATTACAACATGATTGTACAATGGATAAATCAGTCGATCCTTACCACGCGGAAAAGCATATATGAAAAACTCATTCTTTTTATATACATATAGTTTTTTTTTTATTTTTTTAAGATTTTTTACAACCAATGCATGATTGCATTCCTTCCTTTCGATACAATCATATTATGTCAGTTTTCCTGAGATAAATCAACGTAACTAATACAACATGATTGTAAAAATGATAAATCAACCAATCCTAGCCATAAGAAAAAAAATGAGAAGCTCATTGTTTCAATATACAATTATTTTACTTTTATTTAAATATTTTACCAGCCATAAGAAAAAAGACAAAAAATTATGTAATAAAAACGATAAAGATTATTGAACCTTTTTTTTTTTTCTGTTAAAATTAAATCTGCCGTTTAAAAAATTGAGGGAAAATTTGTATTATGACATCCTAATGAAATAGTGAGTAAGATGAATTAAATAGAATGCAAAAATGATATGATTGATTTTCATTTTTATTTACGCTGGCTTCGTTAAAGTATAAGCCTTCATAATAATCAAATCAGAATGTAATTCAAGTTGATATTAAGAAAAAAAATGATATAGTATATAGATAAGTAAGTAATTTTTAATGTGCGCATTGCATTTCAAAAGAAAAACCAATAAAAATCAATTCAAAAAATCCTTGACTAATTCTTAGGAATATAATTATTGTTTTTCCTATTGTAAATTAAGCAGTTGGACTTTCCTTTAATGGAATCGAATTCGATTTATTTAAAATTTGATTCGATCGTTCAAGTAGTGCATCAAATTTATTATAAAAAAACCGTCTTTGACTGTCATCATTTGCTCAAATTTTGAATAAATCAACTCTTAACTGTATATATCTTTACGTACTGTTCTGTTGTTTTATAACTTATTTTCTAGTTTTTTATTTTTGAGTTGTAAATATATATATTTTGTGAAAAAAATTTTTATAATCAAAATTTTTATGATGTTTATTATGGATTATTGTTTTTTAGCTCAGCAATTAAAACTATTAAATATATCCTAATAGAATTGATGATACAAAATTATCTTTTATCATAAAAAAAATTCTGAAAAAATTATAATAAAATACTAAAATTGTGATTGATGTTTAAAAATAAATTGCAAGAAAATATCAACTGGCTAGATACTTTTTTTGTTTGAGTCGGTTTTATTATTCGGACATCAAATTAGCTAGTGTCCTACTTTCCTCTCCAAAGAGGAGACTCAAGTTCAAAGCACATCCTTAAACCTAGTTGTATTAAGATTCAACTTCCACCTTGAATGAATATGGAGCAAACAATTTGATATTTATGGGATAATTAATTGATAATATATTTAAATAAGTTATTAACTAATCAGTCATTGATTAGGTGAGCAATGAATGAATGCATGCAATGCAATAAATGTATCTTTTGTTTTTCTCATCTCTTCTTCTTCTTCTTCTATCTCTCCACGGAGTCGTGGACATCCTCAAATAACATAATTTTCTTTCATCTATTCCTTTGCCTAGTATTGGGAAAGCTAAAAAATATGAAATTACTTTCAACTTGTTTTATTTTATTGACTTCCTTGTAAGTAATAAGGTTAATATATATGAGTGGATTATGTAGAAGTTAAATAGTCATAATATTACATACATACCACCCGAAACTTCCTTTTTACAAATCCACCAAACTCTTTCATCCAGTTTTCAATTTCTCAATCAAATATAAAAATTCATGGTAAAACACGAATCCATATTCTTCATTTTTATCAAATTCTCAATAGTTTGATGGCTGCATGCGTAAATACACCGGTTCAGTTGTTCAAAAAAATCTCTTGGATAGTTAATTTATAAATATCAAAATTTCAGGTGGTCTGTATGTAATTTTCCCTGGATAGTTTAAATTAAGTTGTGTTTTAATTAATAGATAGATAGTAACAGCTGCTTACCAGGAGTCTTGTTATTTATGTAAATACTCAAGTCTCCATGGAATTTTAAAGCTACCTATGGGACAAATGGACTACTGAAATGAGCTAAGCCTTCATCTTTCTATTTTTAACTTTCTTATTTTGCTTCACCTAGTTTTTAGAATAATTGGCAGAAAATTTATTACAGTTTTGCTAAAGATTAAATGTGATAACATTGCATAAAATTTTACACATAAATATAGAAATGAAAAGTGGACGTAAGACACTAAAAATTTTATGTAACAAATCAAATAAATGCACGTAAGAAATAATCATTATTGATATGTTATAAAAATACAGCTCGATATATTTTATACGAGAAAATATTAGAATTAAATGTAGGATCATCGGAACAGTGATTTAGTCAAGTTGACAACAATATAGATTGATGTAAAAAACAATTCAATCTGAATACAAATGAGTCCAAATCAATTATCTAATATATGATCATACACTTTGAGAAAATAATTAAGTGATCAATTGATATCAAATGGTACATATTTATAGTCAAATCGAGCTTCTTAGTGAGTAAATTCTAATAAGCTTAAGACCAATCAATTTTAAAATCATTAAGACACTTCAATATTAAACAACATGTTTATCCTCAAAGAAATCAATAAATTCATGTGATTGAGTTCTTTAAAATTTTGACCAAAATTACTAAAATGCTACTGCAAAAGAGAAAGATTGAAAATTTGAACAAAATCTTCTTGACGAGCATTGCTCACAACCACCAACAATTATAATCGCTAGACAAACACCACTCGACCACTGCCCAACCACCATTGTCGAATCTCCATCAATGTTATGAAATCTACATTATTTGACAATTATCTTCTCATCCGCTATATCTATCACTATCATACAAGAATGAGCTAATTATTAGTGCATCACTTTGTAATTTTGAGCTTCTCAAATTAAAGTGAAGAATAAATAATTGTAATCTCAATCAATATGTGAGAGGGTTTTCCGTTACACGACCCCACAAATTTTTATTCTTTTAAAATTTTCACTTAAAATTTTGAGTACCTCTATTATTCCTTTTTTTTTTTTTTTTTTTTTTTGGGTTTGTGTATAGGTTTTTTAATACCAAAATAAGACAATACTTTCAACTTACGGTCCCTGTATTTTTATGTTATTTTATTTATTTATTTTTTTTTTGCACACAAGAATTTGGAGCCATACATAACAACATTTCTCAACATTTTATAAATATCTATTCCATGACTAATTTGTAGGACACCTATAACAATGAATCTTTATATTCCAGAATTTATTATTTAAAAATTTAGATGCTAAACTAATGACATCATAACTAGGCAGGAGTAAGACCCCCAAGATTTCTCCCTAGAGGATTATATGTATGGGATCGATAAAATCAAGCTCAAATCCTTCACATTTTTTTAAAAAGAAGGGGCCAATAAATTGTACCATTACCATATGATAGAGAATGTCAACAGAAAAATCAATAGCTTAAGGATATTCAAGTAAATTCTGCCCACCACCAAGTTAAAATTTTTTCTTCATTATAATTTAGAAGTCTTCGATATTATTAGTTTCAAGTCATTCTTCATATCCTGCCCGACCAACTCTCAATCATCCTTCAATTTCAGTGAACTTAGCTTGACCATGCTTCTTAGGCACCTATTTTGATATTATACAACATGAGTTGAGATGTCTTGTTCAAAAACTTTTTAATGAGGGATAAACTTTATCTCTCTTTAATATAATTTTATGATGCTTCATTCTAAAATGAAGTAATCATCTAACACCCAACCCTAGCAGATTTTAAGTAAACAATTATAAACTCGTATGATTCATAAACATCAGGCATACTTCTTTATTAAATATTTCACGCCATTCATAAAAGCCAAGCTTTTATTTGATCATATCCTCTTCAGAGAGAACTACCTATGCTTCAATGAGCTTGTAAAACTATAAAATAATTTATTATTAATCAAAGAATCATTAGGAAGTTAACATATTTATGAGTTGAACAAAATAAAGGAAAGACTCTTATAGAGTATTCTCAATTATTCTCTTCAAAAGATTGCAAAATTTCAATAATAGACACCAGGTTATTATGAGATGTTTTTAAGATTTTTATCTTAGACCTTTCTACTCTTCATTAATATGAGAGATAGTTTCTTCTTATACAGATCTTATTAATTATCGATTAAAAGCACAAATTAATATTGATAAGTGTTGTTTGTCAGACGATTCACAGTAACAGAGTGATAACTTTACTTCTCAACATTGTACAAAAATCCAACATATACACATATAATAGAAAAGTAACAGGGGAGACACCAAGATTTTTTACTTAACAAAATTCTAGAAAGAGAAAAAATCATGAGTAGCCTAGTCAAAGTAATTCACTATGTCATTATAAGTATATAAACGCATTCTTCTTTTGAATTAGAGAAGATGAAACTATAAAATTGATAATCACAAATGTATAATAGTAGTTCTAATTTAACAATCGTAATTGGGTTATACAAAATGTTGTTCTTGGCAATAGTGGCGATTATAGGCTGCAAATGTTGTAGTTGATTGCTACAAAAGGTGTGGTTTGCCACAATGGTTGTAGTCAGCGGCTATAATGATGTCAACTCACCATAATGCTCGTAGTTGGTAGTGGTAATGTCAATTGGCCATAAAAGTCGTAGTTTGAAGCTGCAGTAGCAATGAGCCGCTTAGGATGTAGCAAGTCATACGGGCCCTAGCGAGAAGTTATAATAACGTCGGTTAGCCACAAAAGTTGTAGTTGGAAGCTGCAACAAAAATTAGACACATAGGCCATATTGGAAGGTTATAATGATAATATTGACCATGTAGATTGGGGTGAGGAGTTGTAGTAGCATTTATCTTTCACGAAGGATGTAGTGGGGAGTAGTAGTAGCCATTAGCAACATAAGTCATTTGGAAAGCTATAATGAGAACATTTGATCACATAGTTCATGGTGGGGAGCATTAGTAATGTCGGTTGGCCACTAAAGCTCTAGTGTGGAGCTGTAGTAGTAACTAGCTGCATAGGTCATAATGGAAGGTTGTAATGATAGTATTTGACCACTTAGGCTGTAGTGGGAAACTATAGTATGTGTTGGTTAGACTCCAAGGCCATAACGGGGAGCCAAAATAGAGGTTAGCTACATAAGCCTTAATGGAAAGCTATAATGGTAACATTTGACCACATATGTTGTGTTTGGGAGCTGTAGTAATATCAGTTGGCCATAAAGGCGGTAAATAGTTTCTATTGTAAGTTATCACATGATCCTCAATACACCATGTTCAAAATGTTTTTTTACCCAAAATTTGAGGTATAATGTTACCCCATACTTGAAATACTTTGTTAAACAATATTCAGGATATATCATTTGCACAACATTCGGGGTACTTCGTTACACTGTATTCAAAGTATATCGTTGCATAACACTAAGGGTACTCTATAGGTAGGATAGTTCATTTTAGACAAGAGTAGTTGGTTACTCAAATATGTAGGATGTTACTCTGAAATGTAAGTCATTACTCCACAATGTACATCATTATTATGTAAGGTCCACTAGCAACAGTGAACAGGGGCGGCTGATGGACAGTGGTCGATGACTATGGAGGCCAAAACTTATCACCTGATTTTCATTCTAGAATAGTTGGGAAAATTGGCTCCTTCCTCTCTCTCTCCAAATGAAGAAAAAAGGTTTATTGATAGCCTCTGGAGAAGGTACATTTTCATCATTTGGCAAATAACCATTATAACCACCCGATCAAATGACCCATGTTCTGATGGCCTTAAACACCTCAAAATAAGATGATCTTAGGCTTGTTTGATTTTTTTCCTCAAGACACTCGATTTTACTATAAGCATGTTAAATTTGAAGTTCATTTGACCCACAAAATGATCACCTAAAGCACCTAAAAGTGTTTTAGTAGCTTGATCCATACCTAATTTGACTTGGATTAGATTAATTTTTGTATCATTGAGTTCGTCTCGTCAAGTTGATTAGTTTGACTATAAGTTTGCTTAATTCGCAACACTGGATTATCTTTAATTTTAATTTAAATATTTCTGTTCAAAAAACTACCTTGAGATTCATATCAAATGATAAATTTTTTTAATGATGCATCAGTTTTCATGCATCAGTTTTCATCTTATTTTTAAGCAATTTTACTTGTGTATTCTGAAAATAATAAAAATAATGGAAAAATGTTTTAAAATTTTGAACTTGGTCGGCGGCATCAACGGCGGTCGGTTACAGTGGGTAAGGTTGGAGGTGGCTGCAAATGCAACCTGTGGTAAGCGATGGTTGTGGTCATTTATGCGACAGCTGCATTACAGAGGCTGGTAAGTTGCAGGTCAACTTGAGTTGCGAGTTATTGAGCGAGCGTGCGAGTGGTTGGGTCGCGGGTTGGTGAATGAGTCCACAAGCCGACAGAGTGGGAGTGTGTGGAGCATGTGGGGGACACAATTTCATGTCAACATGTTGGGTATAGATTAATAGCGGTGGTTGAGCGAGCCAACAGGACGGTCTAGGCTGGAAATCATGTGTGGTGTCATAGGTCGTCTGGCCTAAGGGAGATGCATGAAACTGCAGAAGATTGCATGGCTTGTAGTCACGGGTCACACAGATCATGCATGACAGCCGTTGATCCACAACCGGTTCTGCAGAATCAGGAGGCCGAGCCAGTTAGGCCAACTGGGCTGCATTTTTTCTCCAAAGTTTGGAATTTTGGAACCACTTTTATCATTTTTGAGCATATAAATAGGCTAAATAGGAAGGGGGAAAGCACACTCTCCTTCCTCAAATGGGAGTGTAACCTGGAGTCCCTTAGCCTATTATTGTGCTTCCTTCAGCACTGTTGTAGCGCAACCTTGTAGTCCTTTTGCTAGTTATGCCTCCTTCTATGTTGATGTAGTGCAACCCTCAGAGTTAATTTGCTCAGTTATTATGCTTCATTTGTGTTGGTGCAGTGCAAACTCTGGAGTTCCTTTGGACTGGTGCTGATGCCGGCATAATCTACTGCCTGGTGCTTGTTGCTCGTCGACGCCACTCACCACAGTTGAATTTAATGGGCTTGGTTTAAATTAAAAATAATTTTCTTCAAACAAAACAATAAAAATGCAAAGTTATGCATATATTTTATACTAAAACAAACAAATCTAAATTATTTCAAATACAATATATTATTTTAGCATTTTATTTTTTTTTACACTACATTCTTTTTCAGCAAACCAAATAACCTCTAAAGTAATTTGAAGGCTATAAAGGACATAATAAAAATCTTGGTACAACATTGCTGGATCAAAGACTACTTCCTAAAAGCATAAGATTTCTTAAGAAAATGAGGTTATGATTATGATCTCTCAGGAAAGATTCATTTATTGTATAGTTAGAATGGAGTGAATGTCAATAAATTATCTCACAATTAAACATTAGAGGGCTTTTCTCTAGGCATTGATGATGGTATATAAAGCAAACCAAATACTTATTTAACATCAAGAAGCTTATCATACCATCAAAGAGTGATGTTGGGGTTGGACTATGAATTATTAAAGTTCATAAAATATCTTCAGAGATTTTTAGTGATATTAATGAAGAATGTGTTGAAATTATACTTGTGAAACAATTTTGTTTATAGTTTAGAAATAAAACTCCTTCATTATTAAACCATTAAATATATGTTTATTCATAAAAATTTGATTGTTGTTTTGTAATTTAATTTTTGAAAATGTTGGTATAATTGATGAGTTTATGACATGCCTGCAAATGTGATTTAATATTTTTAAGAACTTATAAGATTATATGATGTCTCCAAATCTGGTTGAAGAAGAAATTATAATAAAGGTTGATATATTTTTAATATAAGTAAAGATAATGCACTTTCTAAAGCTTACACTTTATGAGATTTTAAGATAAATTAAATATTATAAATGATGCGGCTTATATACTTTGAGATTTTTATAAACAAAATATTTGTACATTGTAGAACTTACCACTCTAAAATTTTTTAATGCGGCAAAAAATTATATGTATATATATTTTATTTGTATGCCTTATGTAACTTTTAAATGATGAATTCCTTGCATCTTTTATGAATTATCTTCTGAGATTTTCATATGATAGAAAAAATATGTGCCTTAAAAGGCTAGTATTTTTTGAGATTTTGACAAAAAATATATAAAACTCCACTAAAAAAAGTTATAAATAATTTTCATTGTGCATATAAAAAACTTTCAATTGAACATAGATAATTAGTGACTTAGAGCTTTGTTCGATTATTTATATCGATAATTAAATATTGATGATAATCATTATTTAATTACGATCATCTTAAATTATGGCATTACTTCTTATTGCGAGATAGAAACAATAACATTGATGCTTGTTACTGACATAAATTTAATGCACATATTTGACAATAATTGCAATGCATCATGTTGCCAATAAGGTAGATGATGCCTTCAACACTTTAACACCAATGCCTTCCAACTTCATTATTTGTTAGTGATAATAACATCAATATACACTATCATCAATAAAGTTAATGTAAGACATTGACACTAAGTTCAGTGCTTGTAATCACCAATAAAGTTAACATACTGTCTGCACCAATGACGACGTCTATCAACTTCATTTCTTGCCTTCACTGATAAGGTTGACATACATTATATAAAATAAGTTCTATGCACACCTCTGGCACAAATATTGATGCATATCAACTTTATCACTCAATGTCAAATAACATCAATACCTATGAATTCCAATCAATCACCATTAGTACTACTAATGTCGTGGCTTGTTCCTGACACCAAAATTGAAGCACATCATCCACAAAAAGGTTATGCAAGAAGTTGACACTAAAATTAATGACATCAATACTAATAAGACCAATAACAATTATCAACACAGATGTAGACGTCCCCATCAACGTCGGCCCTAATTCATGTTGTCAACAACTGATGATCAATAACGACGCCAATGTTGACACTAAGGATCTGTTTATGGCAGCTACAACTTATTGAATAATCTGCTGATAAGCTGATTAAAAATAGTCTGTTAATAAGCTAGGTGCGGTGTCTGTTACAAATTTTATTTTTTGGAAAAGCCAAAATATAGCCAGAAAGCTACTACCACACCTGATACGCTACCAACAAATTTTCATCATCCGGCAAGAATCTTGAGTCAAACTGACTGACTCGATTAGACGAACCTAATGATATAAAAACTAGTCCAATTTGAGTCAAATCAAGAGCAGATCAAGTTATTAATCCATGCTCAGAAGATTTTCGGACACATTTGGAAAGTCAAACAAATGTCGACACTAGCAAGCCTATACTCGAATCGAACGTCTCGACAAGACGAATCCAACGAGCCTAAGATTGATCAATTATGATATCGTTAAGACCATCAAATGCCCCATAAAAGTCGTATGATCATGGGAAGCTCTCTGGACCGTCCGATCAAAATGACTGCATTAATTGCACCAAAAATACTAAATAGACCCACAACTCTCATATGAGGTGGGAGCCTAGAGAGAGCTGGAGGTCTTGAGAAGAAGCTGCAGCTTAGCACCACCGCCGACCGCTGTCGACCACCGCCAACCTCAGTCACCATCGACCTCCGTTACCGTCGACCTCCGTCATCGTCGACCACCGTCACCGTGGACCTCTGCCAATCATCGTCAATCACCACCAACCAGACACCGTCAATTGACGTTGTAGTCTGAAACATATAATTACTCTTTCCCATCTGTGGGATAAAAGATTTCTGTAATCATCAATGAATAGTGGATTTTCCCAACTGGGTCAGACCCCGTGGTTTTTCTCTTTATGGGTTTTCCACGTAAAAACCTCTAGAGTCGTCACTGCTTATTTCTTTTCTGTGTGTGTGCTAAATTCTCGTACAACACTAATACAATAATCTGCTACTATACCGACGCGAATTTTCTGACATGCATCAGTTTGGCGTCGTCTTTGAGAAATTCTCAATCCCACCACTAAAGTACTTGCTCAATTTCTTACATGACAAACAGACAAAATATTCGGGACAATGGAGCAGCTCGCTCCAACACCCATCGTTTAAGGGAACAGTCATGAAGTCAAGGGCGACATATTTTTTCATCTTCTCGTCCTGGAACACGCCATCCCGCCAACGAGGAGGTTTCGGGCCCTTCTATGGAAGAACGAATGCGTAGAATGGAGGAATCTCAACTGCAAATCATACAACTCCTACGTGGGACCCGACAACCACCAATGAACGAAACTCATTTATCATTAAACCCACGACATACGAGAAATATGCCCGAAGAAACTCGTACCGGCCCCCCTCCCCAAGAAAGACACTTTTTGTGCCAAGTCAAGATGTTGAACTCCTAGACACTGCAAGTTCTACTCATCCATCTCATGCAGTTCACCTGGCACCGCCACATCTTGCTACCATTCCAAATGATGCTATCCACGACGAACTACGTCGCCTCATTCATCAAGAGTTCCCTATATAAAAAAAGGATCGCTTCCACACTCACCATAACATCAATGAATCCTCTCCGTTGGCGAATGTGGTCCTCCAACACCCCATCTCAACTGGCTTCAAGCTGCCGAACATTGACACATATGAAGGGATAACTGACCCCTATGAATATATTGATTATTATCGAATCATCATGCACATTCAGCGTGCCTCTGACACACTTATGTGTCAAGTTTTTCCTGCCACTCTTAAGGGACAAGCTCGAACCTGGTTCTAGTCTCTGTCGGGGGCCACTATAAAGACATTTAATGAGCTAGCCAAACAGTTTGTGGAGCAGTTCATAGCAAATCGACGGATTATCAAAGATTCATCTCATCTCTTAGGAATTCATCAAAGTGAAGGAGAGTCACTCAGAGACTACTTCCGCAGGTTTTCTACTAAAGCTCGTCAAATTTCAGGAGTAGATCCAGAGTTGCTTAGGGGAGTCTTTCTTGGGGGACTCCATCCAGAACCCTCTACTCATCATTGATGCGGGAGACAGTTCGTTCTTATGCTGACCTTGTCCACCGTGTTGAGGCCCAAATCACTGCGGATGAGGCCATCACCGCATATAAGGAGCAATTTGAGAAATTTGGGGGAAAGAGCAAGGGTAACTCTCGAGACAAAAATCCATCTTCGCAACGAAGGAAATCTGAACAACCGAAAAATCGCGACCTCCTTCTTCAACCCGAGGGCCAACGAACTGAATATCAACCCAAGAAAGAGTATACACCACTCAACATGTCGTGTGCTAACATATTAATGACCATCAATGATGAAGAGACTGTCAAGTGACCAAAGCCATTAAGAAATCCAAATGGTGAAGACCAGTCTCAATATTGTCGTTTCCACAATGAAAAAAGACAATCAATAGAAAGTTGTTTATAATTAAAGGAAGAAATTGAACGTCTGATACGTCAAGCTTACCTGGGTCGCTACTTACATGAACACTGTTAGGGGAACCTGAAGAGAATCGTTGGAGTTATCGAATGAAAAGTATAACTCCAAATCATCTTATCTGAGTAAAAGACTGGCTTATATACTCTTAATTTTATTTTAACAAATTTTTTATGTTGTTTTAAAATGTCATTTCATTTAACTTTTCTTATTTCCTCATGAAAGCATTTTGTGTAGAAAGTTCCCTTGATGAAAAGAGGTACCATGCCCCTCGAAGTCGAGCCCAAGAGGCAAGACTCGACAAGAAAATATGGTACACCTGAAAGTCAAGCCTAAGAGGCAAGACTCAACGGGAAGATACGGTACTCCTGAAAGTCAAGCCCAAGTGGCAAGACTCAATAAGAAGCTACCATGCCTCTAGAAGACAAGCCCAAGAGAGAAGTCTCGATGGGAAGCTAGTAGTGGATATGGTCCTCACTAGAAAGACTCCATGAGAGCAAGTGGTTGATAGGGTCTCCACTCAAAGACCTCAGAAGGCTACAAGCCTCAGAAGGCACAGGTACATCAAAGACCTCAGAAGGCTACAAGCCTCATAATGCACATGTACACTCAAAGGCCTCAAAAGGCTACAAGACTCAGAAAGCACAGGTACATCTAAGATCTCAGATGGCTACAAGTCTCAGAAGACACAAGTGTATAAAATTCCTCAGAATGCTACGAGCCTCGGAAGAATTTTGCACAATTAAGAAGCCACAAAAATCGTGGAAGCAACAAATAAATGCATTGTTACCATCTACAATTGTCATATAAGATGATTAAAAATGCTACAAATACCAACATATACTTGTACAAGGGTTACAACAAATCAGTTCATCTTCAATTAGAATCGGCATTGCTTTCTTAAAATTCCAGTACTTCTGATGATCGTCAAGGGGTTTTTAGATATTGCCATCACATAAGCATGAAAATCCCCTCCTCATGGTACTATGAGAAAACTACAACATTTTCTTCATCACCTTCAGAACGTGCAAGAGTGGCACAGAAATCTCCTCCGGAATATGCGACATCAAGTACACAAACCGCGACACTCCATTACAACGCGTCGTCGCGACGCACCGCTGCAATGCTCCGCCACAATGCGTCACCGGAATGCATCGCCACGCCGTGACGCCCCGCCACAATGTGTAGCTGCAATGCATCACTGCGACGCTCCTTTGCAACGGGTCGTCGTTACTCATCGCTGCAATGCGACACTCCGCGGCAACGCGTCGCCGCAACAGTACGCCGCAACACATCACAACAACACGTCGCTGTGTTGTGCCGCGCCACCACGACGCGTCTCCGCAACACTCCACCGCGACGCTCCCCGCAATGCATCGCCCCTGACGTCCCACTGCGACGCCTCCGCAATGCGTTTTTGCGACGCGCCATCGCAACACTCCGCCGCGACGCTCCGCAGCAACGCGTCGCCAAGACGCCCCACCACCTTGCTCCACCGCAACGCGCCCTTGCGACGCGCTGCCGTAACACTTTGCCGCTATGCGCCGCCGCGACGATCCGTCGCAATGCGCCCCCATGACGCACCGTCATAACACTCCGCTGAGACGCGCCACTGCGTCGCTCTGTCGCGATGCGCCGCCGCAACACATCGCTGCGTTTTGTTGCTCCGACGTGCAGCCGCCGCAACGTGCCACTGCGACTCGCCACGGCAACATGTTGCTACATTGCGTCGCTGCAACGTTTCACCGCGACACACAGACACAACACTCCGCCGTGAAGCATCACCGCGACACTCCACCGCGACACGCAATCGGACAAGCTACCACAACACGTTGCGTTGCACCGCTGCGACGCACCCCCGCAACAGCCCGCCGCGACGCCCCGCCGCGACCCGCCGCCGCGTCGCGCTGCCGCAACGCTCAGCTGCGACGCGCCGGTGTGTTGCATCACCACGACGCGCCGCAACGACGCTCCGCCGCAACGCGCCGTCGTGACGCTCCATCACGATGACTCTAACCCCCTCCTTTAGGCCTATTTATAGGCTGAAAATGGAATTGAGCTCATTTACTATATATAGATATATATATTATTGTTTTTTTTTTCGGTTCCCGTACACTTTCGCTTCCCATCGTTTGTTATTCCCTCATTCATTTGTGTCAAAGTTACATCAGTTATTCATGTAATTAAGAGCATTAGTAAAGTCAATTAAAATATTATTAAACTAATATGACGGCGGGACATCACAGAGAAATGTATATGGAAACATTTAGAAATTGTCACGTAAAAGCTTTTATATATAAATACACATATATATAGATACATATATATGTATGAATGTATGTATGTATCTATATATATGTGTATGTATATATAAAAGCTTTTACGTGACAATTTCTAAATTTTTTCATATATATATATATATATATATATATATATATATGTGTGTGTGTGTGTGTGTGTGTGTGTGTGTGTGTGTGTGTGTGTGTGTGTACATACTTGACTACGCTACAAACAAATTTTCATCATATGGCACGAATATCGATGGAATTTTTTGAGCAAGAAACATTCAAATCTTGATAAAAAGTCATATAGTGCTCTAATTTCAGAAACTTATAGTTAAACTGACCGGCTCAATGAGACGAACCTAATGATATAAAAACTAGTTCAATCCGAGTCAAAGCAAAACAAGATCAAGTCATTAAATCCATTCTTAAAAGATTTATGCCCACATTTGGAAGGTCAAACAAATGCTGACACTAGCAAGCCTATACTCGAATTCAACGCCTCGACAAGATGAATCCAACGAGCCCAAGATCACTCAATTCTGACATCGTTTAGACCATCAAATGCCCCTTAAACACAGTCTGATCAAAGGAAGCATTCTGGACCGTCTGATCAAAATAGCTGCATTAATTGCACCAAAAACAATATAAATAGACCCCCAACCCTGACATGAGGAGGGGGGAAAACCTAGAGAGAGCCCGAGGTTTTGAGAGGAAGCTGCAGCTCAGCATCACTCCCGAACGCCTTCGACCACTGCCGACCGCCGTCGACCACCGCCGACCTCCGTCGTCGACCACCGCCGACAGTCGACCACCACCGCCGACGGTCGTCGACCACCGTCGACCCTCACCGGGCACCACCGACCGCCGTCGACCACCGCCGACCTCCTCCGTCAACCACAATCGACAGTCGACCACCACCGCCGACCGTCGTCGACCACTGTCGACCCTCATCGGCCACCATCGACCTCCGTCACCGTCGACCTCTGTCTCCGTCGACCTCCGTCACTGTGGACCTCCGCCAATCATCATCAATCACCACCAACCAGACATCGTCAGTTTTGTGGCGGTGAATTTTATCTTGTGTTGATTTTAATTTAGTTTTGGGTTTCGGTTTGTGCATTACCCTAAAAGTTTCGATTTTAAATGCGAGTGTGACATTCTTGTTTAACATGCAGGTTTTGAAAGAAAGTACAGCACATGTAAATAAATTGCAATAAAATAAAAGCGTACCCGATAAGCATTCACGTCATTTTCACATGCACTTAAAACACATGTTAAGACATTTATATAATTGCAAGAAAACACCTAAGTAAAACTAAAGGAAGGTTCTAGTTGTCTACCAAAGTCCTAATCATATTGCTAGTAAATTCCTATGACTTCTAGGTTGTTGTGTTTTATGGATGATTTTCTTCACCAAAGAAACAGTTAAGTTCAATTGTTCTTCTAAAACATTCCATCATATTGAGAAAGTACTCAAGACAAGTCTTGAACATCTTTTCAATGCTTTTGGGATTATTTTGAGTCCAAATGAATTTCTTTGTATAAGTGAATTGGTCATCCAAAAATTTAGTTAAGTTTTATTACTTGCTCAGTGAACTTGGACGTTTGATTATCCGAATGAATAAAGTGAAATTTCACTTGCTGCTTCATTTAAAGGTTATAAATGTGAGAGCATTTAGGGGCAAATTAGTTTGTTGAAGAATTTAACAATTAAATTTGGGTTGATGATTTAAAACAATCTAATTTAATTATAAGGTTTCATGTTGATTTTTCATATGTTTTAAAATCACTTAAGTTGAGAGAAAGAGGTGCTTAAGTTATTTGATTCTGTTTAAATTTTTAATGACTTGAATTTATTTTAATTTAATTATAATATTTTAAATTGATCTTTAATTGGTTTGATTTTCACATTTTAATTGTGAATTGTTTTGAGATTAATTTTTTAGCATTTCAAATTTGTTTTAGATTGAATTTAAGGGCTTTCAAATTAGTTTTAATATTTCATGTTTACTTGAATTTAATTATTAAATTACTTAATGTTTTAAACTTTTAATTTAATTAAGGATTGTTCCTTTTTAATTATTAATTTCAATCATCATTTTTAGAGTTAATTAAGAGTTATATATTATTGGATTAACCTATTTAGGGATTTTAAATTAAAGAATTGACATCTTCTTAAGTCATATTCCTAACTTTAATAATCCAAAATTTTAATTATTCATCCAAAATTTAAATGATTTAATTAATTAAGGTTTCATTTTGATAAAGTGATTAATGTGGTTCTACCCCTCTATTCTCTAGGTTTCAATCATCCAAGAGAAAAATTAAGATCAAATATTTTACCCTCCCTTTGATTAGGCCTAAAATATTAATTAAGGTTAAAAACTCTTAATTTTCTTTATGCCCTCTTAAGCATATTCACTTCATAACTCACTAATTTGAGCTTAAATGAATTTGAAGTCTTTATGTCACTTCATTCGCATGTCAATTAAGACATTAAAGAAGAAAATGTGATTTTTCTATTTTTAATTTTTTTTATGTAATTATTTTAGTTAAAGTTTCTATCCTTAGGAAAATTATGGGATGTTCCTACTGACCAGATGACCACTTAGACCAATTTTGGTGATTTTTTGAATTATATCTTATTTATTATAATTATTTTAAGTTTTTATGTATTAATTAATTATAAAATAAAATTAAAGTTAAAAAGTAAATTTTATATTTTTCTTAAATCTTTTTGATCTCAAGAAACTCAGAGAAACAAATTTTATATTTTTCTGATTTTTCTTTAAATTTTTAGTTTTATTTTAGTGGGAAGGTTTGGAAAATCCATTTTTTAATATTAAAAATTACATTAAGCTTTTAAAATTCAATATCTTTACCTAGAGACTTAGGAAAAATATTTGGTTGATTCCTAAGTAATTAGAGGACAAAATATGACATTTTTGTGATTTTTAATATTTTTGTGATTTTTATTATTTTTTAATTATTAAAATATTTTAAAATAGGTTAAAAATGAAATTTTTAGAAAAATTCTAATTTTAATTTTCTTAGACTTCTCTGATCCCAGGGAGGCCTCAAAACTGATTTGGTGAATTTTTGAAGTTTATTTTGAGTTTTATGAATTTTTGCAGTTTAAAAAAGGTCATGTCACTTAAATAATTCATTTAATGGGTTAAATTAATTCCAATTAACTTGAAATTTTTATGTGAGACTCCTCTGACCCTAAAGATTAATGGAGAATTGATTTTAAGTGATTTTAAAGTGTAATTACTCCTAATTAATTAAAGTTCAGTTTCAAGTATTTAGGCTAATTAGGGTTGTTTTTAAGGAATTAAGTCAAAACATAATTTTTCTAGGGTCCTCTGGTCATAAGATATCTCCCTTAATTTTCCTAGAATTTTTTAAGCAATATGCAAATTATTGGAATTAAAATACCAAAACAGACACATAAACTTGGAAAATAAATATCTTGCCACAGAGATGGCCTCTGGCCTTGGAAACTTTAGGGAATGTTCCCAAGATCAGAGGCTATAAAAGCCTTATGGTCTCATGCCATGGTGAAATGTGTATGCAAATGGAGAATTAAAACATCACAGAAAGTCATTAAAAATCATAGACTCAACAAATTAACTGAATTCTTTTTCCACATTATTCTCCTCTGTTCGCTGAGCAAGAGGGTATTTTTATTTTATTTTTTATGATTTTTCTATGCAAAGATATGGATTTTTAAAGTTTTGGTTATTTAATTAAATCAGAAAAATCCATATTTTTCTACTTAACCACGTCGGCGCCGCGTCATCCTCAGCAGCTCCGAAGCCCCACGCGTCGCCTTCTGATTCGTCGCCGCCATCTGACTCAATACCATGCAGCCCGCGGTTCATGTCATGTTGCTCCGTCAGACGCGATCCTGGCCGTCTATTTGATACACGCGCGATCCGACGGTTGCTAGTCATCGTCCCCGTCTGGTGTGTCCCGAGAGCTGTCCATCTTCTAACCCTAATATCTCGCTCATTTCTCAACCAAATTATACGAAATTTGATCCTATGTGTTCGTCTAGACAAGGGCTACATATCCATATGGCTAACATGCATTGAAATCAAGCCAAACGAAATGGAGAATTCATAGAAGCTCGAGAGGAAGAAGAGGTTAATACCTTTGCTCTGAGAAGTGAAGCTTCAATCAAAGAGTTTTGGCACCTTTGATTGATCCCAAGGAAGCCCCGGATGAAGTCTCTAGCTCTGAAGACATGTCTAGGTATGAAAGTGACCAAGGACGATTTCAAGCTTTGACGGGTGGAGAGATTGGGTGGCCTGGTGAGGGGGCTTCCACTGGGGAACTTCTTCTCTTGGTCTGGTGAAGGTGTGGGTGAGTTTAATTTGGTTTATGTGAAGGTTTCAGGGGTGTCTTGTTTTCAGGCATGAGATTGAGCTCTTAAATTGAGATCAACTAGTGGGAATTAAGGCAGGAAAACAGTGGGGTTTAACTTCTCTGGGCTAGGAGAAGAGTGTGGAGTAATTTTGACAGAGTTTTGTTAAGGTCCAGTGCATCAATCCTTTTGGCCGTGAGGGAGGTGGGTTTAAATAGCCATGGTCATGGTCGGTTTCAGGGAGGTTTGGAAGCTGGGATTTGCTGCCTAGGGGAGGAGAAGAACAGCTCCAGTGACCATTGGCCATGGGACAACTCAGCAAGGGAGATTTTGAATTTTTTGGCTCACATGGAGCTCTCGACCTGGTGGTTTTCGGCGACCCAGGTGGTGGTCCGACCAGGGTCAAGTCACCCTCATGGTTAGGGGAGTCAGGATTTGAGTTTTGTGCAAACAATTGGCATTGGCCATGTGTAAAGAGCTTGATGCAAATGGAAAGGGGGAAGGGTGTATTTTGGGTTCAATTTGGTCAAGCCTACCAAGGTCTGATTTTGGGCTGAGGGAAATCAGTTGGGTCAGCTAGGAAAGGGTGGTGAAGTCCCCATCCATGAATATTTGGATTAATCATAGATTAAGGTAAAGCATTAAAAAGGTTAAAAATTTTTTTAAGAGGGTTTAAAAGAGGCTCCTCCGTTTGCAATTAATGCTATGGTGATGTGTAAAGTGACTCCCAAGGCTTGCATATGGCTTGTGCATGGCTCAATGGCTCCATGTGGCTTAGGGCAAAGCTTGGTCAATTTCATGGAAAAGAATTTTTGAAAATTTGGGTATTTTGATGGAAAATTTTCATGAGACCATATTTGATTTGATTAAATGATGAAATAAAACTTAGGGGATGATTTTATTAAATGGATGATGGGAAGAAAATGTCATGTGGGCTTTAGAGCCAATTTTGGGCTTTTTAAGTTTAGTGAAAATGGGCTTTTAAATGTTTTGGAAAGTGGGCTTTTAGGTTTTAAAATAAATTTGTGGATGAAAATTTTGTAAAAGATTATGCCAAATAAATGTTGCATTTTATTTCGGAATGTGTTATGAAAATTTTAGAAAAAATTTGGTGTCATTTGGGGTTGAATTGGGTTTAATTTGGGTCTTTTAATAATAGGGTCAAAGTGGGTCAAATTGGGCTAACTTGAGCTAAAGTTGGGCTAATGTTGGGTTTGATGTGAAGTTAATGTTGCAAAATGTTTATGGAGATATAAAAAGAGTTTTTAATTTTTGTTGAGTCTTGATTTTGGGATTTGGGCTTGTTTGGGTTCATAATTTGTTTAGGCCAATTTGGGGGAATTTTAGTTTGAGTTAGGCTTGGGTGGAGTTTCGGTCCAAATATTGGGTAAATTAAGTTAGAGTTTTTCTTGTGGGGATGTTAGGAAGGTTTCAAAACAAATTTGGGGAAAATTGGGTGACATTTGGGTTCAATTTGGGATGGATTGGGTTAATTGGTCACTTTGGGCCTTAAGGGCTCATTTGACAATTTTTTTTAATTAAATTGGGTTAAATTGACAAAATTGGGGTATGTGGCAGTTGAAGAAAATGATGTGGGTAATATTTTGGAAATTTTGGGATTTTTTAAATTTTTTTTTTAAATTTTTGGAATTTTGGGCTATTTAGGGTACAAGGAGGGTATTGGGGGCTATTTTTGAAAATTTTAGTATATTTGGTCATGAATGATCAATTTGAGTGGTGGGGAATGTTTAGAATTGATTTTGAGAAATCTTGGAGGATTGATTTTGGGAAATCTTGGCTAATTTAGGTAATTTTGGAGATTTTGGGTAATTTCAAGGGTATTTGGTAGGTTTGGTGGGTTTAGGGCCCAGGGGGTCAAAAATTGAAATTTGGGAAAATGAAGATTGCTTAAATATGAGTAAAATGAAACCATTTAGGTTGAGCCATGAAGCCATGTTAAGCTCACAAGAGCCATGAGAGGACTTATCTTAGGCACTCAATATGTTGTTTCTAACCCTCTTAGTCAGAGGCTTCGGGTTGAGGTCCATCCATATGAGTTCCTACATGAGTCAGGAAGTTGAGTTGGGTGAGAATGGTTTTAGGGTTTAGAATGTGTGTGAGAGTGTGGTGTGTGCAAGTTAACCATCACCAGACCAGGTCACTCAGGGTTCCTAAAGCCAAAGAGTCATATAGGAAACTCATCCTTTAAATCTCCACATATTGATTTTAACCCTCCAAGTGGTCTGGGGGTTTGCAATCAAACATGTGGGGTTTGAAGGGAGTTAAGAAGTGTTTGAATTTCTAAGTGGTGGGTCCTATTTCTAGTCCTCTAGGATAGTTAAAGGGAAAACCTATGGCTAGATCCTAAGCACTAAGGAGAGAGATCAGACCTCACCAAAATTGAGGTCAACATTCACCACAAACACGTCACCGCGTTGCATCGCCGCAATGCGCCGCTCCGATGCCCCGCAGCAACGTGTCGCCATGATGCCCGCCGCGATGTTCCGTCACAATGCGTCCCCACAACGCACTGCTGCAACTCGTCGCCACAACGCCCCGCTGCAACACACAGCCGCAGCGCGCCGCGGTGATGCTCTGCCACAACACGTCATCGTGAAGCACCGCCGCAATGCGACGCTTCACTACAATACGTCGCCGCGTTGCATCACTGCGACGTGACGCTCCGCCGCAACGTGCCGCGGCAACACTTCCCCACAACGTGCCGCGACAACTCTATCTCCCTCATTTAAGCATATTTATAAGCTGTGAAATGAATTAGGCCATTAAAAGCTTATTTTAAAAAAAAAAGAAAGAAAAAAAAATCAGTTCCCATCCGCTGCAATTCCCGCCGTTTGGTGTCCCACATTCATTTTGTTGAAGTTATATAAGCGTGTGATTAAGAGGGTTATTAAACTAAATTAAAAGTATAATCAAACCATTAAGACGGCGGGATAGAACAAGTTTATGGGAGCCGTTTGAAAATTGTCACGTAAAAGAATATATATATATATATATATATATATATATATATATATATATATATATATATATATATATATATCATGCTCGGACCCGGATATTTTTGGACGATAAAAATAATTTCACCCAAAAATAAAGAGCAATCCGATACGCCACCAACAAATTCGCATCATATGACACGAATCTCGATGCAATCTTTGAAGAAAACATTTAAATCTTGATAAAAAGTCATTCAATCGTTCGATTTCAAAGAACTTATAGTCAACCGACTAAACTCGATGAGACGAACCTAATGATATAAAAACTAGTTCAATCCGAGTCAAAGCAAGCCGAGATCAAGTCATTAAATCCATTCTTAAAATATTTACAACCACATTTGGAAGGTCAAACAAATGCTGACATTAGCAAGCTTATACTCTAATCGAACGTCTCGACAAGATGAATCCAACGAGCCCAAGATCACTCAATTCCTACATCATTCAGACTATCAAATGTCCCTTAAACGCATTCCGATCAAAGGAAGCATTCTGAAATGTCTGATCAAAATGGCTGCATTAATTGCACCCAAAACAATATAAACAGACCTCTAACCCTGACATGAGGAGGGGGGAAAACTTAGAGAGAGCCCGAGGCTTTGAGAAGAAGCTCCAGCTCAGCATCACCCCCGAACGACGTCGACCACCGTCGACCGCCGTAGGGTCGAGCGACATTGTGTAGATAATTGTCATGAATGATTTGAAACAAGTTTGAAGTAATTTGGAGTTGGTTTGATAATTCAATTCGGTGAGATTTGGAGTTTGGGTTGGGCTAGCTTGAGTCTAGGTTGTCTAGAGTTCGGCTAGGGCCCAATTGATTGTTGATACTTGTCGAGGGGAATGTGGTGAAGAGTTTCCAACATTAATTTGGTATCAATTTGAAGTTTAGGTCAACCAATTGGGTGGATTTTGGGTCAAGTGAGTCAATTTAGGGACTTTTAGATTGAAAGTGGGTTAATTTGACAAAATTAGGTTATGATATAGTTGAACAAAATGAAATTGGGAATTTTGTAGGATTTTTTGGAGTTTTTTTTTTATTTTTTTGGAATTTTTGGAATTTTGTGCCAAGGGGGGTATTTAGGGTTTATGAAGGTTATTTGGAGTGTATTGGGGTATTTTGGTGGATTTAAGAGGTGGGAATTGTTTTAAAATGATTTTCAGGAATTTTAGGATTTTGGGTAATTTTTGGGAAATTTTGGGAAGTTTGGTAGTTGTAGGGGCAATTTAGGTAATTCTGGATAAGTTTAGAGACCCAATGTCAAAACAAGAAATTTTGAGAAAATGAAGGGGGTTTCAAATAGGAAGGAATGAGATCATTTTAGTGGGGTTGAGATTGAGTAAAAGGTGATTTGGAATGGAATCAGGGTTTAGAAGCATGAGCCATGGACTTAGCCAAGTCCAACCACTTTGGGACCAAGTCTAGCCAAATTGTAACCACTTTATGATCTTTCACATATTGACCCTAGTCATCTTAATCAAAGATCAGTGGCTCTAGTCCAATCATGTGAGTTTCATAAAGGGTAGAAGGTAAGGGTTCAAGGTTTGGGTAAAGTGGCTTAGGGGTGTGTGCGTGTGCAAGAGAAGCTCAAGTCACCCAAGGTTACCCTAAGTCCAAGCATTTCTATGGGAACTCACTATTGGTTGCCCATATTGTGGTTTTAACCTTCCAAGGTAATTTAGAGGTTTGCAACCATCCATGTGGGGTCCCAAGAGGAATTAAGAAGTGGCTGAATTGCTAAAGGGTGGGTCCTAACTTTAGTCTTCTAGGATAGTCAAAGGAGAAACCTTATGGCTTGATCCTAAACACTAAGAGGCAGAAATAGACCTAACCAAAAATGAGGTCAACACCGACCTCTGTCGTCGACCACCGCCGACAGTCAACCACCACCGCCGACCTTCGTCGACCACCGTCGACCCTCATAGGCCACCACCGACCGCCACCGACCGCCGTCGACCTCCTCCGTCAACCACAGCCGACATTCGACCAGCATCGCCGACCGTCGTCGACCACCGTCGACCCTCATTGGCCACCATCGACCTCCGTCACAGAGGACCTCCGCCAATCATCGTTAATCACCACCAACCGGATATCGTCAGTCGACATTGTAGTCTGAAACATATAATCACTCTCTCTCGTCTGTGGAGCAGGGGATTTTCGTAAACATCAATTAATAGTGGATTCTCGCAACTGGGCCAGGCCCCGTGGTTTTTCCCTTACGGGTTTTCCACGTAAAAACTTCTGGAGTCGTCACCGCTTATTTTTCATCTTTGTCTGTTGAATTTTCGTACAACGCTAAGATGATAATTTGTTACTCTACCGCCGTGAATTTTCTAGCATGCATCAATACTATATATATATATATATATATATATATATATATATATATATATATATATATATATATATATAGACACATACACACACACATACATATACATACATTTCAGATATAGATATTTTCAGATGACAAATTTGATCTTGCCCGAAAATAGGAGGGCAACTGATACGCCACCAACAAATTTTCTTCATCCGGCACAAATCTCAAGTCAAACTGACTGGCTCGATGTGATGAACATAATGATATAAAAACTAGTCCAATCTGAGTCAAATCAAGCTCAAATCAAATTATTAATCCATGTTCAAAAGATTTTCGAACACATTTGCAAGGTCAAACAAATGTCGACACTAACAAGCTTATACTTGAATCGAACGTCTCGACAAGATGAATCCAATGAGTCCAAGACCGCTCACTTCTGACATCGTTAAGGCCATCAAATGCCCCATAAACGCCGTATGATCAAGGGAAGCCCTCTGGACCGTCCGATCAAAATGACTGCATTAATTACAACAAAAATACCATAAATAGACCCACAACTCTCACATGAGGGGGAAACTTAGAGAGAGCCGGAGGCCTAGAGGAAAAGCTGCATCTTAGCACCACCGCCGACCGTCGTCGACCACCGCTAACCGCTGTCGACCACCGCTGATTTCCGTCAACCTCCATCACTGTCGACCTTTGTCGACCTCCGTCACCGTCGATCTCTATCACCGTCGACCTCCGTCACCGTCGACCTCCGTCACCGTCGACCTCCATCACCATCGACCTCCATCACCGTCGACCTCCCTCACCGTCGACCTCCGTCATCGTCGACCTCCGTCACCATGAACCTCTGCCAATCATCGTCAATCACCACCAACCAGACACCGTCAATCGACATTGTAGTCTGAAACATATAATTACTCTCTCCCGTCTGCGGGACTGAGGATTTCTGTAATCATCAGTCAATAGTGAATTTTCTCAACTAGACCAGGCCCCGTGTTTTTTCTCTTTACGGGTTTTTCACGTAAAAACCTCTGGAGTCGTCACCACTTATTTCTTTTTCTGTGTATGTGCTGAATTCTTGTACAACGCTAAGACAATAATTTGCTACTCTACTGCCGCGAATTTTCTGACACGCATCATCACCTAGATAGGTGCAGCATGAAAATGCTGTTTTTAGCGTTTGAAACTGCATAAGCTGCCAAAACGCAGTTTACCCAAACAGGCCGGGTGCGTTTTTAAAACGCCAACGCACGAAATAAACTGCTATATCACTATTAAGACTTGTGCTCACATTTTTTATTTGCTCTTTGGTCTCTCCTCCTATAAGGAGAATGAGAAGACCACGAACAACTTTTGAAAGGGTAATTCCAAAGCCACAAATTTTCTCTAACTTGCACTATGGAAGTTATTCTTTCTCATTTGTCTGCTATTTTGTAGCAAATCCTCCCCAAAATATTAAAATGCTATCTTTATCACTTATGATATATATATATATATATATATATATATATATATATATATATATATATATATATATATATATATATATATATATATATAAAATAATATATTAGTGCAATCATTTGATTGAGCCAGACTATAAATTTTTATCTATTTTAATTTTTGTAACATTCTTTTCACTTATTTGGATAAAAAGTTAGTGATGTTTGATTATAATATTCCAATAGAATATCTTAATTATTTAATATAGCTTATGAATATATAGTCAACAATTTGTGAAAAAAAGGTTATAATTCTTGCACCTTTATTTAATATCTTTGATACACCACCGAAAAAACTTTCATTATGTGACACAAATCTCAAAGTATGACATATATCTTGAGATAATTTTTGAGTAGGAGATATTCAATTCTTGATATAAAAAGTCATACAGAACTTCGATTTCAGCGAACTTATAGTCAAATTGGCCGGCTCGATGTGAGGAACCTAATGACATCAAAGTTAGTTCAATCCGAGTCAAATCAAGTCTGGATTAAGTCATTAACCGCTTTTGAAAAATTTTCGGACACATTTGGAAGGTCAAACAGACATTAAATCTAACAAATTCATAGTCGAATCGAACGTCTTAACAAGACGAATCCAACAAGCCTAAGATCACTCAATTTCAACATCATTAAAACATCCAAATGTCCCTTAAATACCATATGATCGAGGGAAAATCTCTGGACTTTCTGATCAAAATGGTTCAAGTTATTGCATTAATTTCTCCCAGAACTCTATACATAGATCTTCACTGCTCACATGAGGGGGGGGGTGCTATAGAGAGATAGATTAAGGGTCTGTTTGGTTCGGCTGCATTTCAACTTTACTGAACTAATTCTGTTACTTGGAAGCAATTCATGGAAGCTTATTTATCTGTTTAGTTCAGAATTGTGGAAAACAATTATGTGAAGAAATGACTAGATCGCCCTTATTTAGGAAAACTGTTTGAAAATTTCGATTTATTTATATGATATACAGAATTTGCAAATGCAATTTTTTTAAAAATTTTATATTTTAAATATTCAAACTAATAAATAAAAATTTTATTTTTAGAAATTTAAGCGTTATATTTATATATTTCTAAATATTATAAAAGTATTAAAATTTTTTATATGTATAAAAGTATGTCATTATTTACATATTTTTATATATCTATATATATCAAGAGTATTAAAAATTATTGAGTTTTAAATCATCTATTTGCACAAGATTTGAAACGACAAACATCAAGATAACGATTGCATATCTCAAAAAAGTTATAAAGTTCTACATGTGAACTTAGAGTCCTCTCAAACACGTGCTAGTAGCCGTATAGTAGAAAAGAACTGCATGACTATTACAACAACAACCAACAATATAGTAATGTTCATTTTAGTTTTGAGTTGCTGTAGCTCCCGTGTCACACCGTCTTCTGGTGAAGCCGTCCACTCCCTAACATCGGACTCCTGAGAATCTGGTAAACTATCTGCCCATCGGAAGAAACCTCACTGCTCTGGAATGTTCTGAGGACAGGCATAAAACTTTCGGCGAAAGCTGTGTGGCTGTCGTGATGCCAAAAGAGATGTCTGGAGGCCACAGTGACATAGCACTCGGCGAGAGGAAGCTGACAAACTGGAGCTCATCTCTACCTGAAATGCAAGCAGATATACAACTAAATTAATTTGAGTACTAAATGCTCAAACAAAATGGTAATAATCAAGCTCGACAGAAGATAAACATTACTCTTACAGATCAGTTAATGTGAACGAAAGTGCTCAACAGAGTGAAAAAGACAAACATAGCACTGCTCAACAGAATCACTCTCCAACTAATGAGCGAGTAATCTCTTCTCGAAGGGCTGCCATTTCGTTTGCTCCCTCCCCATCTTTTGTGCAAATTGCTGCACTGTCGGTCTCCTCCCGTGCCGAGATTGGCCAATGTGGTCATCATAACCTTCAACTGTAACTACCTCATCATTTAGCTCGACACGCTCGAAATCTACATCAGCTCGAGTTGGATGCCGCCTAATATAATTATGTAGGGCCATAGTTGCTAACACTATCTGCACCTGTTTGGGAAACAGATAAGATGACATACCTCGAAGTATGACCCATTTCTTCTTCCAAACTCCAAATGTCCTCTCAATTACGCCTCGCAAGGACGAATGTCTTTTATTAAACATCTCTTTTCTACTTCTTGTACTATTACTGGCTCTCTCGAAATCTGGAATATGGTACCTTGTGTCAGGACAGGGTTTAAGGTACCCCCTCTGCATTGGGTATCCAGCATCTGCCAAATAATACTTTCCTGTAATACTTATAAAATTAGCAAGGTACGGGAGAAAAATATCAACTTTTTATATTACAAAAGAACTTACCATGCGGTGGGTGAGGAAAATTGTACTCTGGATTTCTTGTTGCAATTTTAAAAATCCTACTATCATGTGCGCTGCCCTCCCATCCAGCCAATGCAAATATAAAATACAAGTTGAAATCACTAACCGCCATAATATTTTGAGTTGTCCTCCCAGAACGGCCGATAAATGCAACTTTCTCGTTATCCGGCACTACAGCATGAACGTGCGTTCCATCGATTGCGCCGATGCAACCCTTTATATACAACGAAAGCATTTCAATATGCGGTTAATTAATATGTGGCTACGACGATAGAAGTGTACCTCGAAATATGACATATATCAGTCATCGTTGCAAATCTCTACAGGCGTCCTTGCAAAAGTTGGATCGGTTGGTTTTATTATGGCTTGTGCTAGACTAACAAGAGAACTCAAACCAACTGAGAAATATCTGCTTATTGTTTCGGACGAGTGTTGGAAGCGTTCCATGGCTCCCCGCATAGATTCGTTTTGTGATAGTATGTAAAGTGTTATGCCTAGTACTTCACGGGATGTTGTCCGAGAAGACCCGTGAAGTCCATGAGATGTTCTTAGATCTATTAGAAGATCATTGAAAACTTCTTGGGACATGCGGAAGATGTTTCAAAATCTCGTTGGGTGTCCTGAAATCATTTCTGTCATCCATTTGTCCCCAATCTGAGATGATGTGTAACAGTGTTCATGATCGACGTACGTATTATAGTATTGCACCAGTATATTTACCGCTGCATTTCGTCGTCGGCGTCGGACTTCCTCTGGGTCCATAACGATATAAACTACCTATTACAATTAAACCAAATTAAGGTCTTTAGAAATCATAAATGGACTAAAAGAAGCACATGAATGAACTATACTTGGAAAATAGAAAGCTTAAACATCGGTTCATTCTTCTAAAAATTGTCTAAACAAATACATGACTGGTAGTTCAATCTACTAGATGCAATAAATTTAAGCAATGCGACATAAAATTAAGTGGTGCGACAGTTATAATAATATTGAATGTATTCTAATCGTCGCTCTTTGCTCAATGCAGTAAAAAAGTCTCGATGTAAGGAATCACGGAAGAGGTCGACAGCAAAGTAGAAAAGGTCACGATCCCCAGTCAAGTCTGGATCGTCCTCAAGGAGCCTAACGACCTCATGTACGTCGCTTTTCTGAACTCTGTGCGGGGCATCATTAGATGAGTCCACTAGGTATGAGAGTTGGTCTCTCATAGATGCAACAACACTCTTTCTCTTTTGTCCATTCCGGGGGCGCTTTGTACGGTTTGTTGACTGAATTTCAGTTTGCTCGTAGATGCGGATCTCTGTTGAATCGTTTGATAGTTCAACGACCACATGTTCAGGGGAGCTTCAAAAATTGTCTGACTTGGGGCAGCTATATATTTCCCTGTAGCTACCGCCCCACTAAACATTCTGTCGAGCTTGTCCTCCAATTCTGGTTCTATCACAGCTGATTTGAACTTTTTGGCCGCAGGAAAAATCTGTGAAATATAAGGAAATTTTATTAGAAGGCCAAAAAAAATAAAAATTATTAACATTACAAATATTAATTGAATAATATCTTACCGCAAGCCTTTCAGTCCACCATGCTTCTGAAGCAGCAATCGTTCGCTTCAACGGATCCCAGCCCAAGCCAGTCGATCCTTGTTTTAAATCCTTCCAAAGTTTCCAATCTTTCTTGAGTTGGTCCCATTTATTTTTTAGTTGTAGCTCATCATAATCCCCTGCCTGTGACCTCCCTAAAATTTGTAACAATGTTTTGCCACGTTCTTTCATTTGAAAAAGAATTTGGTCTATTCCCTTTTCGACTTCCGTTATGCACGGATCGCGAGAAAATTATTTTTATGTCTTTCTCCCAAAGTGCAGGAGTGGCAACTTCTTTGTTCTTATTAGACATACTATGAATAGGAGAAATATTAGCGATATCTTTACTCATAATAGCATTGACAGATATCAATTAAAATTAACCCAATAATACATGTAAGCACATAAAAGAGAACAATTTACGTGGTTCGGTCATACTGACCTACATCCACGGGAAAGAAATGATATTTCCTTATTGCTGAAATAGAGAACATGTACATAACACTTTAACACAGGCTTGAAAATACAGGCTTCCAATTAAGAAACAGGATTCTAATTCCATCATACAGACTACCAAATATCACTTGAATACATGCTTTCAATGAGTTAAAGCAAAGGAGGTGGAGGACCTCTATGAAGTACAACCAATTCAAGTTAAGGCAGATAGCTATGTATCAGTTAAAGGAGGGGGACGGTCTCTATGAAGTACAACCAATATCACTTGAAAATGCAAACTTCCAATTAAGAAATAGGCTCCCAATTCCACCATACAGAATACCAAATATTACTTGAATACATGCTTTCAATGAGTTAATTCCAAGCATATCTTTGAAGCCTCCATATGAAAAGCATCAAGCTTGGAAGAGAAAATCACCCTTTCACTTCTTTTTTCATTCTTTTTTTTTTAGAAAAAAAAACCTGCTGCTGTTAAGGAGAGGAGAAGGGAAACACAAAAGAGGAAATGAAACAGTAGCATTCCTACAAGCCAACAGGAAGCCCACGGCACACAGGCTCCATAGCCTAACAACCAAGTAGTGAAAATGTAAAGCACCAGGCACAGTAATGCCAAACCTAGCAAGGCCACATAAAGGAGTAGAGAAGGGAGGAGGTTACCAGCAACCAAAAGAGTGAAACAGAATCATATGTGAAACGGATCACTTTCAGGCTCCATAGCCTCACAACCGAGTAGTGAAAATGTAAAGCACCAGGCACAGTAATGTCAAACCGAGTAAGGCCACATAAAGGAGTAGAGAAGGGAGGAGGTTACCAGCAACCAAAAGAGTGAAACAGAATCATATGTGATCCATAACAATTCCATCTTATATGTGATTCATAACGCCAAATTACTAAACAAACAAAATCACAGAAAACCGAAATTCCAAACTCCAAAAGAAACTGAAAATACAATGCTCTCCATTATTGCAGTAAAAAACCTTCAGGCATTCATCAAAATCATTTCCACATGACTTTATCATAATAAGCAAAAGAAAACCATAAAACTAGTTTGATTACTAAGCAAAATACCATAAAACCAATATAATCTAAATGCACCACAATTTTGGGTCTCAAGTTTTGATGAAGCTTTGGGTCTCAAATAGAACAACCTTCCATTCTCCCAATACCTTAAATTTTTCAAAAAACATTTTAAAAGTTTCCCTGCTAGGATGCCCCAACCGAAATTTGCACTTCTCAGCCAGATTGGGCACATCAACATTAGATAAAATGAGATCTGGTTTGCCATCCATTCTTTTTAATGGTTTTTTTAATGATGTTAAAATCCACTCTACCTTCAAAAGAATCATGACATGTTTGAGCAAAAACCAAATGTTCCACAACCCTCACTAAAGAAGTCTCGATCAGCATAAGAACCCCAACCCCATTCCAACTATATCAACATAAGAAGCCATTTGTAATGACCTCAAGAATTCATATGTAGCAGTTATATATTCAAAAAAGAGATTAGCATTTTGTGCTTCAAAGAAGAGATAAGCTAATCTTCCAACAAAATGCAGTCCAAAATCAAAACAAAACAAAAAAAAGCCATTTGTAATGAGATCGATCGAGATAGGTCGAGAAAGAGGAGGCGCAGGAGGCTCGAGAGAAACCCCATTTGTAAAAAATTATGTCGATTCAGAGGAGAGGAAGGAGTGGTAGGAGGTAGATCCATCAATACATGCCATGAAGAAGAAGATGGGCATTACGGTTACCTTCGAAGTAATGAGATCGGTCGAGAAAGAGGAGGCGCAGAAGGCTCGAGAGAACTTCTAGGGCATAAGGGGAGAGCCGCTCGAGTTCGTACGAGGGCAAGGGTAACAATAGGAATTAGGTCGCGGCAGCGGAGAGAAAGCTGAGGCCGCGGGGTTTATCCCGCGGCCCGCGGTGAGGCGAATTCGCTGCGAGGTGCCGCGAATTCGGAGCGAACGCAAGGCCGCGGTGAGGCGAATCCACTGCGACGTGCCGCGTCGCAGCAAAAAGTGCGAACCAAACGAAGCCTAAGAGTCTGTTTGGAGCAGTGCCGCAGCTTCTCGGCTTACCAGTGCAATTGCATTGCCTAGGAAGCTCGTTGCGGGAAGCAGCTGTGGAGAAGTTGGTTGTCTGTTTGGTTCAGCTGTGTGAAAACAGCCGCGTGATAGTTTTTTCTCAAAAAATGACCAAACTGCCTATGTTTCTTAAAACTGTTTAAAATAGAACTGTGACGTCGATATATTTGATACTCGTGAAGCATAATTTAATCAAATAGTTTTTATATACCTCTAAACATAATAAACTAATAAATTGGTAATAATATATGATTTTATAAAAAATAACTCTTATGTATTTACAAATAAAAATACGTACAGATTCATCGCAGATCGCAGAAGGAAGAAGGAGGGCTTTCGTTCAGCAGGGTCTTCGCACAGAAGGACGATGAGGGAGCAGAGGAGAGCTTCGAGTGAAAGATGACCTTCTGGAGCGGGGGACAACTTCGAACAGAGGAGAGCTTCGTTCGGAAGGATAAATTTCGTGAGGATGAGGGGCGGGGGATGAGAGCTTCAAGCGGGGAAGAATAGCTTCGAGCGGAGAGCTTCGTTCGGAAGGAGGAATTTTGTGAGGATGAGAGCTTCAAGCAGGGAAGAAGAGCTTCGAGCGGCGAGCGAAGCGCGGGGCGACGAGAAGGATGAGCTTCGATCGCCGAGCGAAGCGCGGGGCGACGAGAAGGAAGAGCTTCGAGCTGAGAGACCTCTTCTTCGAGCAAATCGCGCGGGGCGAAGAGGTAAAAGCCGCTCCACGAAGCTGGGCCGCAGGGTTTATCCCGCGGCCGGCTTTCAGGCAAACTTCGCAGCACATTGCCGCGAAGCCGACTCCCAAACGATGCCCGCGACAGAAATTTCGCGACAGAAGGCCGCGCCCCGCGCGGAAAAGTATAACCAAACGTGCCCTAAGACCTTGAGGAGAAGCTGCTGCTCAGTATCACAGCTGACCTCCGTTGTTAACCATCTCCGACCTCCGACGATCACCGCCGACCGTCGTCGACCATCACTAACCACCATCGATCACCACCCACCAGACGCCCTGTCAACATTGTAATTTGAAAAATATAGTTACCCTTTCCCGTCGTCGATCACCACCGACCATCGTCGATCACTACCAACCGTCGTCGATCACTGCAGACCGTCGTCGACCACCACTGATCGTCGTCGACCAATACTAACCACCATTGATCACCACCCACCAGAGGCCGTTAGTCGATGTTGTAATCTGAAAAATATAGTTACTCGCTCCCGTTAATGGGACAAGAAATTTTTGTAATCATAAATCAATAGTGGATTTCCGCAACTGGGTTATACCTTGTGATTTTTTTCTTTACGAATTTCCACGTAAAAATTTCTGAAGTCATCACTGTTTGTTTCTCTTTGATGTGTGAGTGCAGAATTTTCGTACAACACTAAGACGATAATCCGTTACTCTACCACAACAAAATTTTCTAGCAGCATAAATCTTTCAAAATTTGAAATATTAATTAAAATTTCTTCAACTATATATTAATTTCCCTGTAATATCGATTTATTGATGAATTAATAATTAATTAATAATAAAGGTGATCATTAATTAATTATGACATATAAAATTTAGTGAAGTTAAAATATTCAAAATCATTTTTTAGTAAACATAAAATTAATATAACTAACTAATAAATGAGCCACTTCTCATTTTACCTTCAACGGACAATTATAAAATATTATATTTCTGAATACACTGCTGAGTTATGGGTTTTTACTTTTATTTACGGGAGATTCGGCCAATCCATCGAAGGGGTCGGCTTGGCTCTGTTTCGGTCCTTTCTCCTAACCGATTGCACGAAGCAGGAAGGGGAAGAAGAATTAGCAGTTTCTCTCTATCTGTTCAATTCTCCTCCTTCCGAGCGGTGTGGTTGCCGGAAGAACTCGGCTGGCCCAATTAAAAAGTATTTAAATTTTTGGAAATCAGTGGAAGTACTGATTGATAGGAAAGAGGGTCAATTATTAAGCTTCAACCAAGCATAAATTCCTCGAAACATCAGCCATAGCCGCCGCCGCCGCCCCCTCCATCGGATCGGTGCCGGAGGAGCGATTTAAGAGTTTTGTTTGGGGTTTCAGTGGTTTTGACTTCTGTGGTGCAGAAGGTTGAGAGGAGCAGACGGCTGTTAACATTATATGGAACCGGTGCTGTAGATTACTACTACTATGGTTTATCTTGCTCGCGAGGCTTCTAAGGTTTGGTTCACCTCTTTTCTTTGCATCTGCTCTATTCTACATCTCGATTTCATTTGGAGTTGATATATTTATTAATTTACTTTGAGAGGATTTGTCGTTTATGATTTTAGCTGTGGAGGAAGATTTGTGTGGAGACGTCAGTGGAGCTTCATTTTCTGGCCGAGAAATGGAAGTTTCTGCTTGCTGGTTTCATATTTCAGGTAATTTTGGTTATTGGTTGTTTTTCGTTGGCAAAACCTAAGTTCAATATTGACATGTAGAGTTTTTTGGGTAGTCTTCTTGATTTTTCCATGAATATCTTTTTTATGTTGAGTAGCTGAGAGTCTTTAGGATCGTAGTTTGCAGCACATACTCTCTTTTTCTTCATCTTGATAACGATTGGTTTTCTTCTAAACTGGTTTGATATCTTTGTATGCAATATTTCTTTGTAATGGGTTTCAGATTCCTTGATAGTTTTGTAAAGAAGTTGATGTTTTAAACTCCAAACTGCTGAACTGCTGTCTGTCATGTGCTCCATTGATATGCCTTCTTGGGCCTGTTTGGAGCAGCTTTTTCACTGTTTTATTTTTCTGATTTGTCCAAGTTTGGTAGCTGTAAGAAAATTGATCTCTGACTATTTCAAAAAAAAAAAAAAAAAAAAAAAAAACATTCTAGCTTTCAAAAAATTTATTTTCCCTGCAATATCTTTATAAACACCTTTACAAACATTTGCTATAGCAACAAACAGATTCTTTATTTTAAAGTTTTGCTATTACGGGTGCAAATGAACTAGTATGCTGTATTAATAGCTTGCTACCAATTCATGTAAGGATCCTTTATTATGTTTGTGTATTAAACTTTATTTGTTTCATCTTATACATTTTGAGTGATTTATATTTATAAAAGTATAAATATGTTGACAGTTTATAATGAGCAAAGTATTTGATTATTCAAATGCCTTGCATTTATAAATAGTATTTCTTTTTTCCAAAATATTAAAAGAGATGATAATTAAAATATGCCAAATTTGGGAAGTAGTTTAATAAGATATCTATTAAATGTTACTTTAATTATTATCTGCTAGCTTATTAAATAACTTATTTTAATAAAGATATAAATATGATGAGAGTCCGTACCGAGCAAAGTATAAGGTTATTTGAATGAATCATAATTTTAATTTGTATTTAGATTTGCAAAAACATTAAAAGACATGATAATTAAAATATGCCATCTTTTATGAGCAAGTTTGGATTTTTTTTAATATTTGATAATTAGATATATGACTGAATAATTAATCATGCACATTGTCGACCTCGTTTTTGTCGAGGTCTAGTTTTCCTCCTAGATTTAGGATTCTAGCCTCAGGAGCTTCCCGGAGGATCCTAGATTCCTAGCTATGGGACCCACCTCGTTTTAGAGTGTATGAAACCACTTCGTTACTCTTTGAAATCCTGCACGAGATTCCGTACCGGTAGTCTATAGCCGGTCGGAGTTGACGTTAGGAATTCAAATTGAGTCCCTACAGGATCTCTGGATATTTAGGACAACCTCGTGCACGTCTTACACACCTGGACGCACAAATTCTCAGTTTGCGGCCTCGGCACCTTCAATTTCTCCGCAGCTGACGTGAGGCTGGAGTCGAATGCCGGGATGATCGACATCAAAGTCAGAATTTCAGAAAGGGTTAGATTTGACGCACTTTTGGCACGACCGTCGAAGAGTTTGTCCGAACGACCCTGAATGACGAAATTGACTGCGCCGATGCGTCCGAAATGTCGATTTTGCCTAGAATTGATGTTCGTTTCGCGACGATAGCTTGTCGGGAAGGAAATACCGAAAATGAATATAATAATAATAATAAAATCATTATGATTATTATTATATATTCTTCCTTCCCCTAAAACCCTAAAGCCCTAAATTCTTTCCTCTCTCGCTCGGCCCGCTCTCCCGTTCTCCCAATCGCATGCTCGACCAAGCTCTCCCTCTCTCTCCCTCATCTTCTTTGCGGCAACATGCGCCCCATCCCCTGCGGCCTCTTCCTCGAGCCGCACACGCACGCTCCCTGCCCGACCCCTATCTCAATGCCTGCTCCTCTCTGCGACGTCTGTCGCTGTTTTCCCGCCTCCCTCGGCATCGACCCGCAATGGATAGGCTTAGGTGAGCTCTTTCTTCTCTTGTGTGGCTATAAAACCCCATTTGGGGGGAGGTTCAATGGTTGGCCGAAAATTTGAGGGAAAGGGGGGAGCTGCTGCTGGAAGCTTTGGTAGGAAGAGGTATCGTCACTTCCTTTCCTGGTTGGTCTACCCTCTGTGAGTGCTTATTTCCTGTTGTTTGGGGTTTTGTTGGGATTTGGATAAACCTCATGCAAGGTATCCCCTCTTCTTCTTGCTCTTCTTTCCACTTGGCAAAGGCTGAATGAGTTTAAGGCACTATGGTTCTTTGAGATGAGTCTTGGTTACATGCCCTACACTCTTTGGAAGGTTTTCTTTTCTGTTGTTCTTTTTCTGAAGTTCATCGTAGCAGCATATATGATCATTTGATGGATTGATGGAGCCATACATCTAGCATTTAGGCTTTATTTACTTTATAAATGTCATCTTGTGGGCTGAAGAGAATAGTTTGCTAAACATCTACGCATATGCTACGCACTTTCTTTGTGTTTACATATCTAGCACCTAAACTTTCATATGAATATTTTGGCTTCATAGTCCCATGCATAAGGACTAGACAAACACTGTCAACATTTGTTTAGAGATTAAAAAGGCTCTTCTTGTGGCAAAATCTAGCTAGCTAGTAATTTTTTTTTCTCATCCATGCAAGCTTTATATTATCTCGTGCTCTTTTAAGTGGCATCAAATGTGCATGGAGGCTTTGAATGGCATGTATGTCTCCCATTTATTGAAACTCCTTTGAGCTTAAAGTGGTCCACTTGGAAAATTGTGGAACTTATGTCTTTGTGGAATATTGCTTGGCTAGGAGTTTTAGTTAAGCCTTTGAATGGCATGTATGTCTCCCATTTATTGAAACTCCTTTGAGCTTAAAGTGGTCCACTTGGAAAATTGTGGAACTTATGTCTTTGTGGAATATTGCTTGCTTTTAATTAATTGTTGGGCTTCTTTACACATCCATTTAACACTTCATATCTACATTGATGTTATAGCATGAGTAAATGAAATGAGCATGGTAGTTTGGCAGAAAGGTTGAACTTCATTTTTGATGCTTTATAAGTATGGATACCTTTCTTCTACCTATGCCACTTGCAGCTTTCTTTAAGTATCAGAATACCTATTTGAAGGTTACTTTACTTGCTAGCTGTTTTAGTAAGACTTGGGCACTATTTGGAGAGGTTGAACTTCATTTATAATGGTTTATAAACATGGATACCTCTTTCTTTTGCCTATGTAACTTGTATCTTCTTTTTAAATGTTGGAATACCTATTTGAAAGCTCCCTTATTTGTTAAACTGTTTTAGTGAGATTTGAACACTATTTGGTAGCCTTGTGGTAGCTGTGGTTTTGCCTCTATATTGGGCTCGGTTTTGGCTTGATTTTTAGCTTGTGGCAGCTGCAGTTTTGCCCCTATGTCGGGCTCGGTTTTGGCTTGATTTTTGGCTTGTGGCAGCTGCAGTTTTGCCCCTATGTCGAGCTTGTCTTGGCCTTATGGCGGCTCGGTTTCAGCCTTGCTGTGGCTCAGTTCTTGGCTTTGTGCTGGGCTTGATTTCAGCCTTATTATGACTTGGGTTTGGGCCTTATGGTGGATCGGTTTCAGCCCTGTGATGGCTCAATCTTTGGTCTTGTGCCGGACTTGATTTTAGCCTTATTTTGGCTTGGTTTTTGGCCTTTTGGGGGTTCGGTTGGTTTATCTTTGTTACCTCAGTTGGAGTTTGGGTTTGAGGTGGAGCTTATTACTTTGATGTTAGTGACGTGTAGTATTTCGATTCGTAATATTTGGAAGAATTTGAATATCTCTTTTTGAGGGACGATCTATAAAATACCTAGAGATGTTTGAAAACTAATCCGGTGGATCAAATCGATTGCAATAAAAAATGGGGGAAAAGAGAAAGAAACTTTTGATATTTGGAAAGAATCTTCTGATATTTGGGATTGATTTGGAAGTTTCTATGTGATACCTTTGGAGGTGTTTCATGGCTAGCCCGAGGGATTGTGCTTCACCTTTTTTTTCTTTACCTATTCGGGAAGCTTTGCTATTTGGGGTGTTTTAGATTAACCCTCATACCGTTTGGGCCCCTCTTTTCTAAATTGAATTTGGAGGTGGGTTAGTCTCATTTTCTTCCCCTTTTGCTCTTTTGATTTGTTTTCTTTCGCTTTTCTTGGTTTTGATTTTCGTTTTGTTTTGGGGCATAGAGTTCTGATGCCAAAGGCAACCTGTGGTAGAGTGGAATGATATTCCACCCTACGACACCAGGACCCACTCCAAGGACCCGGTGAACCGTAGGATGACGGTATCATTCACCGCTACAAGACTAGCAAGACACCCGTACCTTCTTAGGTTGTTAGTGATCTTACGCCCGACGAAGTGATCGACTCGTGGACAACCATAATTTTCAAAAACTGATAAGAACGGATTGGATAAGAACTGATACAATATTTACAACAAAATATATTTTCACCACAATCAAAATTGATACAAACTCTCTTTTGTATGCCTGAAATTCACATGCATGATAAAAGTATGAATTTTAAAAATATATTATAACTTGGTTGTCCACTTGTTGATTATCAGTACCGGGCTAAGGAGCACCATTCTGAGTTAGGGTTAGTAGGACGACGCCTCAATTGAGTGGCGAGCTACATACGTTCGAGTGACCGAGTGAGACTTCGACGACCTCGAGTACAACTACGTAGTTTCAAGTCCTAGCTCAGGCCGAGTCTTTGCGGTTTCTTCGGATTTTTCGTATGATTTTGGTGAAGCACTCGTGGTCTTTTCTCCGGGACTTTCCCGATGTTTTGCCGATTTTATTTAAATTGTTATTTATTTTTCCGAGTTTTCCTACTGTGAGTCATTCACCGTTCTTTTTCGAGCTTTCTGGACGACATTTCTTTTTCTGCTTTGCTTTCATGATGCATTTTAGCGTGCTACATCTAAGAAAATAGCGAATCTCCCTGGTATACAAGTTTGTTTATATTTACAGCATGTTACTTTTTGTACCTGCTACTTTTCGATTCCCATATAAGCATGTTGTCACCATACTCTTATTGTACGTCTTTCTTGTCTTCCTCGTCTTTATATATCCTGTTATTCTACGCTACACACTATACAACATTTAAACATGCTTTTATAGGGTATTTAGGGGAACTACAACCATAGGGTCACCTGATTTAACATTATAACTTGCCACCCTAAAAAACTTAAACTCGTCACGACAAGGAGCTTGGAGCTAGCGCGGTGGGCAGAACGATCATTTCAACAATGAAATACGTGTCTTCGCTAAATAACCATTCCTGTAATTAATAACAATCAATAGGATTTCGAGGTTATTCAGCTTAGTGCTGACATAAATTCTAACTTCTCTTTGGCGCTGTATAGTTCTGTCGTATAATATAATGCCAATTCGTTTTAGGATTCCGAGGTTGTCGTTCGTCACGACCTAAATCCTCATATCTTCTAGACTATTTTTGTGAGCATTTCACACAAATGTAAGTCCTAATTTAATAAAATTGGTAGGATGAAACCTTTAAATAATTTCTCCCCTAAATTTAAGCCAAACCATATGATAGCTTGGGAAGTCATCGAGGTTCTCCTCAGGATCTGTGACATCCCCTAGTTCTTCCTTCTTTGGATTCTACAATAAATGTTTCAAATTTGAGCCAATCTCCTTTCACATCTCTTTGTCCGATTTTGTTGAAAAGTCATATCCTTTTGACCTCCTCGAAGATAATATTTTTTGATTTTTATAGAGAATTTTCTTAAGTGATTTCAGTCATTTAAGATGTAATTAACTATAGTGCATTTCTTATAGGAAGTTTTCCGAACTCAATTTTAAAATAAACCCTATTTAATTCTTTATATTAAATAAGTGAAGCTTATCGACGAAATAAAATGGTTTCGCGAACCAAACGGACATCATATATTTCTTAGTTTATTTGATCGAGCGCTACTACTCGGCCTCGTGTTTATCTTCGGGATAAATACGAGTCTTGAAATGTAGTCTTTTCATTTAAAGCTATAAAAAATATGGGGTCGGTTTGATTTCATATTTTTTAAAAATTATATATATATATATATATATATATATATATATATATATATATATATATATATATATATAAATTCAAACGTCCTTCCGAAGCGGGTGACGGGATTTCAATTCCGGTGACCGACAACTTCCAACGTGCAACTCCACACACAAAATAACGCCGACCCACATATTTTATTAGCATGATGATAGTTTGATTTCGGTTCTAGCTCATAAGAAAGTAAACAACCAGGTTTGCGTGAGATTTGAAACTCAAACCATGCTCATTCTGTTTTCAAGCAATATAAAATAATAAATAAAGAAATTTGAATATTTAAATAAGGCCATGCTCGGCCCGACTCTCCTCCATAACGATTCATCGGTATTATCTCTTAGTATGGCGATCAATTTTAATTGGAATTTTCTTTGATTGTATCTTATTTTACTGTGTTTTATAACTGTGAATGCATTTGGGTTGATATATATATTACTGTTCTTGAATTTCATGATATTATAGACTACCTTAAGGACACAGTAATGACTTATGACATTGGTATTGGAGTACCTAACCTAAATGCTAAAGGGGTTAGAAATACCCAGCTGTTCGTCAAAAAAATTTGATTCTCATCTACTTAAGCACCCTTTGTTCGGATTTAGCATTTTTCAAGTGTCTTTTGTTGTAGATGAATCGCAAAATGCTCATGGTTATATTTTGTAGAGAGTAACACACAGTTTTTTATCTGTGTTTTCTAAATGAAAATTTTTTTATTCCATAATTATTATCTTCTTTTCGTTATCAAATTATGAAAGTTCCTATGAAAAAGAAGCATTATCATTTTCACCTTTTTCAGTTTACTTATGACATGATTTCCATAGAATGCTATTTCTTTTTATGAGAATTCTGTTCTAGAATTAAAAGTTCCTTTTACTAATTTCATCAAATTCCTGTCTCCTTTGGTGTTCATTTAAATCGAAACTATTATGTCTTCAAGTAAAATCTTTGCACATAGGCTGTCAACTTCCTGAAATGTTACAATTGCTTTTTGTATCTTTAATATGCTTGTTGCATGTTAAGATCACCACAGGCCCTTGAAAGACCCAAACAACATGGTATTCCTAACATGTTCTGTCGAGAAATTGAACTGTTAAGTTCCCTTTGCGAGATGAGGAAAACATTAGCTATTTATTGTTGTTTCCCTTGATAAGATCTTCTTTAGACTCATCTTTATAGTTGTTCAGGTTTTCCCCCTTTGTTTTAGTTCTATCTACTAATGTACTTTCTTCCCTATTGCTTAAAGGTACAGCCTACATAGCAGAAGCTTGAGTACTTCAATTAATCAAAGAATTTTCATAATACATTTAAAGACCCTTCCTTAATACTTTTATTTTGTTTGCAATCACATATCGGTGGTGAGCTAACTAGTGGCTTATGCATTAAATAATTGGGAATAATTTTCTTTGTTTCTTTTATGCCTTTGAATGAATGTTTATCCAGGCTTTATATCATGTAAACGGCTTTAATGGAATTCTGCAATTCTTATTCTATGCTTATTTTGTCTTTTGTGGAGCATGCTCTTTATATGTTTGAAGTGCTTCAACAACTCTTTTAAATCACTGTAGGTGGAAACTCACAATCTTCTCTTATCTTTTTCTAGTATATCCATGGTTTAGCTGCTCGTGGCGTTCACTATTTGCACCAGCCTGGCCCAATTTTTAAAGATGTTGGATTTATGATCCTTCCGGTGGGTACTTTTTATTTTATTTTATTATTATTATTTTTTTTTTCTGGTGGGCACTTTGGCTATGTGTGAATGTTATTAGTATAACATTTTTATTCCAATTGTTATTTTTCCTCTTTTCTTTGGCTCTCCATATTTCAGGAGCTTGGCGCCGAGAGGGGTTACTTTAGCGAGACGCTTTTTTTTATCATCTTTTTTTCATTTATGCTGGTATGTAATTTTATTTCCTATACAGCATGTCTTAATAAGGCTTTGTTTAAAGAATTGTTTGGTGCTCAATAAGTGGGGCTTCCCACATTTAAGTGAGAGCTCGAAATCACTTTTGAAAATATTTTTTTTTTTTTTTTTTTGGCTCGGAGTTTTCTACATTCCATTTGACTTTAGAGCAGTTGAGAGGGATGTCATTTGATAAAAACCTTATTGTATCACACTTTGGCTCAAATGGCTCTTTCAGCTCCTTTGCTTTGGCTGCCAACCAAAAATATAGAAGTATCATGCCTTCATATATATATATATATATATATATATATATATATATATAATTATAATTACGATAATGTTGTGGCAATGGATTGTTTTTCTTATAGACTAAATTATGTACATGACTCTAAGAGGTGCTATTTGGCATATCTTATGACTGCAATATAGCATAATTAAGAATTTGAACTCAAATATGCTTAAAAACAAATAAGCTTTTACATGATATATGACATATTATACAATTTTCACTTTGATAGCTACAATTATTTTCGTAATACTTAATTTTATTATTTTCACGCTGCTTATGACATTAACATGATTTGAATTTTGATTTACTCATTTAATACTTAAGGCTCACATCATCAAAGTAATTATTTTTAAATTTGAATTTTATTCTATTTATATTGGAACTAAGATTCGGTTGTGATTACTTAATATTCATCTATTTCATTTAATGTCTAATGAACCTTTAAGCATTTTAGCCAGTATCTTTTTAAAGTTCAATCAACTCCTAATTCATTTCTGTTTTTTTATCCTCTCTTGCAACATATGAGTATTAACTAGTACTTATGAATTATTATTCGTTCTTTTTTGTGCTTATGATAGCATGCTTTATATAGCTCTGCCAGTTCTCTATATTCCAATTGCAGCTATTCTGATAAGGGAAGTTTTGATTTTTATTTTTTTGAGTTTGGTTTGAAAGCATATCGATAAAAAGTTATAGTTAGCTACTTCTACAGTATAGTTTTAAAAAAAATGAAATTTTGGAGGATCATGTCCGAGAAGATAAATTGTTACACAGATGCAAACTTCTAGCATTCAGATGAATTCTATATACTAAATTGTTTGTTCTCTTGAGATGTCATTACTGAGGGTATTACCTCTCCGTATCTATCATGACAGAGTATCATTAATTGGGAATAATTTGTTCTTATTTAAAAAGTAATCTTCTTTTAAGCACTCTTGATCAACATGAAGGTGTTTTTGTTAACTCAAAAAGTTTCTTGTTTGTCTGCTTTTAAAAAAATTGGGATGAAATTTGCCAATTTTTATTTATTTTTGTCTTTAGTGGAAGCTGGATTTTTTAATAATGATGGAGAGTAATACTTCCTTGTTGAGGACAAAGGAATGGGAGTTATAGTTCGTTTTCTTTTAAATTAACTTATTGGACAAATCCCTTTCCTGCTGGGAAGCAAGATAACAAGTGGAATCCCACTCTAACATGCAAGCATTTCTTTTAGTTGAGTTTTCTTCCATTGTGTTGATTATTGAGCAGCATCATCATTATTAGCTATCTCAACTTTTTTGGTTTTGCTGTATAAATTCTCATTTTCCATTCATTCTAGCTATTGCTGTATAAATTCTCATTTTCCATTCATTCTAGCTAAGTGCTATCCCATATGATAATTTTATTACTCGTTAATTATTTTGATATTCTTTATCAATATCCCTCCTCTTTCATAATCCTCCTCCTCTTTCATAATCCTTTCATGTTAATTTTATTTACTCTTCTAATTAATACATATGAATTCTAATATTAGAATTCATATGTTTAAAATTGAACATGTGAATTCTATTGTTGAAGTATATTCCAACCGATTATGTTAGAAGCCTAATCCTCAATAAACTTCATGAAAGTGACAAGCAGTTAAGTTTTGGCTTTCATAAGAAGTTATGGATAAGGTTTTATGTTCTTATTGAAGTTGGGCCTGTAAGTGTTGAAAAACTTCTAAATTGTATGTTGGTGATGAATACAAAATTTCCAAAGTTGGATAAGGAGTATTTAGTTAATAGCAACAAAAGATATTTTTGTAAAGGTTATTAAGGAGCTCGAACCCCTAGGTTAAGGTTGGGCCAGATATGCAAGTGGTGAAACTCATTTAAACCCGAAAGCTTAAGTGTGAGGGTGAAGGCCAACCACTTAGTATTTTTAAACCAACAAATATTTCGCTTATATGACATGAAATTAATCGCAAACTATTGTGTGCCTTGTCAATCTACTTCCCATCTAAGAATTGTTCACATTAGACCATCATTTCTCTTCCAGTATGTTTTTTTTAACGCTATTAAGTACAATGCACTAAGAGTCTATGTAATCAAAATGAGACATTTTTAGAGTTACTGTCTGCCGCTTATTTTCTTCCTTTTTATTTCGTTTGAAAGTAGTTTTTGAAAGTAGCTTAGATTTAATTTAATAGATATATAAATATATTGATTTTGAAAATGATATTTTAACTTTTAAAAAATGAGAATGAACAGATCTCATTCATTCAACAGTTTAAATAAACAAGCACCGTATCGCGAGTAATGCGTTTATCCTGAGGAATATATGCACTGCTTGATGATAAGGCTCACTCAAATAAACCACAAAATTTATGACATCCGTTCTGGCTTGTGAAATCATTTTTTTATAAGCCGATAAGTTTCCGGGTTTATATTATCTGGGTTCTTAAAGCTTTCTATAGAGGCAAACCCCTATAGTTAATTACCTCCCAAATGACCGAAATCATTTAAGAGAACCTTCGATTTAGATCAGGGTTATTTAAACTAAGGAAAATGTTCAGCTGAAGTAGATCTGTTTCTTGTTGTTGACCGTTAGTAGAAGTTCATAACTTACATCCTCGCCATGCTGCCCTCGAAGACTCGCTCCATGTTCCCGGTTGTAGCGATGTTGAGCTTTAAGTTTAAAGTTTATGGTGGACATGCAATTGTTCATTTGGTGATTTATTTCTGGGTGCCTCCTACAAAACCAGGCTACTGACCTCCTATTCTAAAAGGTATGATGTGCATAAATAAAAGAAGTTGCAATAAAATGAACCAATGTATAGTGTAGTAAGGAAAAATAGTAGTAACATGCAGTACAGAAAAGAAAAATAGTAAAGTGCAGTAAAGGAAATAAATGCAGCAAAGTGCAGTAAAGGAAATAAATGCAGTAAAGTGTAGTAAATGCAGTAAGGTGCTATAAATGTATTGTAAACTTCGGGTATCTAGATTCCCTGTTACTTGCTATTATTCCTGCAAATGGGGTTAGCGTCGCAGACAAGGACAAGTATAGTAAAGAAAATATAACTAGTAGGACAAAAATGTTCTTATATACACGAAAGAGGAGTAAAAAACAAAGCATCATATGAAAAACTCGAAGAAAAGAAACTGAAACGACCCATGATAAACTCGAAGAAAGCCCTAGCGTACACATGGAAAGCCTGAAAAAGGACCGTAAACATGATGGTGGGGAAGACTCAGAATCGGGGCCAAATCAAACCCTAGGGCCTTAACAAATCACCCCGCACGTGTGATCCAACACTAAGTAAAAGGTTACCTACCTAACAGTCACAGAGGAGGGTAATCCCTGACCTGACTCATACGGCTGACCCGTGAATTTTGAAAGGCGTTTAGAAAAGATTTCATTTTCTCTAAAGAAGTTTTGATTTATCATTTACTTTAAGGAAAATGTCTTGATTTTTGTTTAAAAAACTTAAAGGAAACACATTTTGAAAAAAAAAAAGTTTTTTTGCATGTGCATTTATATTTAATTTTTTTTTTTCCTACATTAGAAAGAAAGAGGTGAATGAGTCAGTCAAATCGTCAGGCTGGGATTTCTGGCTCCCTGTAAAAGAAAGGGGAAATTCTTTACTAAGCGTTAGAGATGTACTGCCAATCCCTCCTCGTAAGGTCACTGAGTCAAGATTGTACTAGGACCCCACACACGTACCTCGATGATTTTGTCATCATCGTCTTAAACCCAGGACCATCCTACTTACAACATTGCTTGATGGTTTATATATAACAAAGGACTATATATGCGCACTTATGCTTCGGGCATAAACGCATAAATCCAACCAATAAGCAGTGAAAGAAAAAAAAGAAAAATGGGGGAAGAGAGAGAGGAGGAAACGACCCACTTAAAAGGACGTAGAAGAGAAGGTGGATCGATCCCTCAAAACTGCGTAAAACAAACGATCCCGAAGCCCCGACGACACGAATTTGACAGACTCAGCTAAAACCTCTCAAAAATAGTGCTCCGACAATCTTCATAAAACCTAGAATATAGGGACTCTACACCCTTCAAAAAAAAAAAGACATGCCGAACTTCCTAGAAGAAACATTTTCTCTTCCCAAAATAACAAACCAAAGCTCTCCAAGATATCCCGAAACCACGACTCGAGTAACTATATATAATTCAGTAGGAAACTCCAATGTATAATAAATCATATAGTACTAGAAAACTCCAAAAGGGTATGATTAATAACACTAATGTATAATATATCAGACATTACTAGAAAACTCCAAAAAAAAAAAGACATGTTGAACCTCGTAGAAGAAACATTTTCTCTTCCCAAAATGACAAACCAAAGCTATCCAAGATATCCCGAGACCACAACTCGAGTAACTACATATAATTCAGCAGGAAACTCCAATGTATAATATATCAGACAGTAGTAGAAAACTCCAAAAGGGTACGACTAATAACACCCAAATCCAACAGCCCAAAGTTGCCCAACATCCAAGCTACTTCCAGTCCAAGACCGAGACACACGAGCCCAAGAAAATGAGCCACCAACATGCTAACAACAGAGCCCGACATACCCATGACCAAACCACATAAGCAGCCCAAGAACCGAGCCTACATCAGCTCAAAATGAGTCCAACAAAAAGCCAAACCGGGCCCAGACAGATGCCAAAACCGAGCCTACAGCTGCCTCAAAACCGGGGCCACATAAAATGCTAAAAACAGGGGCCCAACAAAGCCAAAGCCGAGCCAAATAAGCCTCAAAGCCGAGCCACATAAGATGCCAAAAACAGGGGCCCAACAAAGCCAAAACCGAACCACATAACTTGCCAAAAACAGGGTCCGACAAAGCCAAAACCGAGCCACCTAACATGCCAAAAGCAGGGCCCAACAACATAACATGCCAAAATCTGGGGCACATCAAGGCACAAAACTGCTGTCATACAAATCTCTATAACTGAGCCTAACATGCCACAAACAGGGCCCAAATAAAGCCAAAACCGCAGCCATACAAAGCTAGAACCCAGGCTACAGCAGGACACAAAATCGAGCCTAGCAAGGCCAAAACTGCAGCCATACAAAGCCTGAACCGAGGCTACAACAAGACACAAAACCGAGCTCAATCAAATGCCAAAATCGAGATTACAACAAGACAAAACCGAGCCCAGCAAGGCACAAAAGGGGCGCCAAATCGTGTCAAGCTCTCCCAATCCTTCCCCACTTTTGTATATCTTCCAACGAGTGCATTCTTTCAAATATGCAATAGTAAAACAATGAAATGAATAGAAGATGGATTACAATAGGAGTTTCCAAATAGACATCCCAACATAAAGCCTCACCAACCAATGCCCCGCCAATGAAATGAATAGAAGATGGATTACAATAGGAGTTTCCAAATAGACATCCCAACATAAAGCCTCACCAACCAATGCCCCGCCCCCACCCCCCCCCCTCTCTTTCAGATTTTTTTTTTAAAAGCCCCCAAACTTCCCGATTTTGCAAAGAAGCCATCAACCTTTCAGATTTTGTAAAACAATAAAGCAAAGCTTTCAAGTTTTGTAAAATAATCCACCCATACATTTCAGTTTTTTGCAAAATAAGCATACTTTCCCTTACATCATCACCATTTGACCCTCTCAAAATTTCAGCCAAACCGCAAGGTAGAGAGCAAGTACGGAACCAAAAGGACTCCAAAATAACATCCAAACCATGCCAACAATGAAGTTTACAGCATACCCAAGTGTACATTAGCAAGACGATGAAATAAAGAGCAAATAGGAAGGGTGTAGGCCACCATAAAATCTAAAACCATAAGCTACTCTAAATTTCAGCAAAACTGCAAGTAGAGAGCAGATATGGTGCCAAAAGGGCTCCAAAATAACATCCAAAGCATGCCAAAAAAAGAAGTTTAAAGCACCCCCAAGTGTATTCAACATACCTCAACTTGAAATAGTGAAAATAGAGGACAAATAAATTGCCATGAAGTCTTAAGGTGTTCACTAGTTATGCTAGCATGAGACTCTTCCATCCAACCTTTGCCCCCCTTTAGAACAAAGCTTGCATCCCTTCTTTTCCTTTTTTTATTAAAAAAAAAAAACAAAATAAGCCAACTGAAGGCTTTAAGCCAAGCAACACATCATACTTTTAACATGCATAAAACCGCGCATTAGAACTAGGAGGAAGGAGATTACCACACCCATGCATATGGACCTCACAAGGATGCAAGCCCTAAATCCTTCGAGTGAAACATATTAAGGCCAAAGAAACTTTAGTAAAAGAAGGTATAACATGCCATTCAAAGCCTCATCAACCTAAAATCTGATCCCAAAGCCATGTGTATTTGATGCCATTTTCAAGAAAATAAGAGGTTGCAGAACTTGTAACAAGAAGAGAAAAGAGATGTTAAGAGGATATTTAGGATATTCTGTACCTAAAATAGATTGTAATATTATTATTTAATGGAATGAAAGCAAAGGGAAAATGCATCAAGCCTATTCAGAATTCAGCCTATTTGCTCAAAAATATTGACAATTATCATCTTTGTTGTCCAAATTTTGTGCATCCTAAATGACATTTTCCTTTATTATTCAAAAATAAAAAGCGAAAAATCTTTCAGGTAAAGTTTGTCAATTCTTTAAACATGTAGAAAACATTTTACTAGTATTTCTCACGAAAATGCACATCCTTTCTCACAAATTTACTTTGAAATTTGGAGACCATCTAGAGTATAAAATTTAAGTAGGATTTGGTAGCTTATCCTTCAGAGATGACCACAATAGAGTCATCTAATTATTCCTTATTGAAAGAAATTATGAGGCTAATCAAACACTCCAAACTTCTAACACTGATTCAAACCCAATTCCAAACCAAAGTAGAAGTGTTGCAAACTAACAATATCCAAGAATATATCTCTACTGTTTTAAGAGAATATTTATTGATTTTAGAAATAATATGTTAAAGCTCTTGTATTGATTTACCTCGACAAAATGGGGTGGCTAAGAGAAAGAAAAGGCACGTCATTGAAGTTGTAAAATCTCATGTTTTCATCACCTATCCTTATAAGCATTTTTGGTGTGAAGCAATATTAATTGTTACCTGTCTTATAAATCTAACGCCCTCTTGGATTCTCAACTATCAAGCTCTGATGCATATTCTGTTAGCTACTATCCTAACATCAGAATTGTATCAACCATTCCCATGAAAATTTTATATGCTTTTGGTATGTCCATTTTTTTTCCTAGGAGTAAGCTTGATCCCAAGTCTGTTAAATGCATATTTATTGGATATTCATTCCATTGGGAAGGGTACAAGTGTTATTCTTCTACTACAATGTAATTTAAAACTCCATAATGTTGCTTTTTTTGAGCAACAACCTTTTTCCGTGATTCCTAATATTCAAAGGGAGATTGTTCTTTTTGTATATCAGTTTTCGGACATTATTCCTACTACAATAACTTGTAATATTATTTCTAATGTCATTGCCAACTTTCGGGACAACAAAGTACCACAAAATCCAGATTCTTGCTTTACCGATCTGTTCATCCCAAACAATAATCAGGAGTTGTGGTGTATTTCAAAAGGAATCAGAAACATGGAGTTGATCTTCCTACTCATCGTGAGCAAATCTAGGAGTCTAACCTAAGTTCATTTGCTTCGGAAAATTCACAAGATAGCGACATAGTTGACCTCCCATCACCACTGAATCAGCAAGTGAAGAACTAGAAATACTTATTGCCTTAAGAGTGAGATTATTTACCAGTTAGTCTCTACAGAAGTTTGATTCCTATACTAATCTTTACCTTAGCTTCCATACCTTTGCTAGCAACTTTACTTGAAGAGACGTTCTGAAATCCGGACATGACGTAAACTTTTATCATGTCCGGATTACGTCTCTTGTAGGAAATATAAATGCTTAAAAAGTATAAGACTTGGGATAATAATGAATTACCTCCAGAGAATAGAATACTATAACCTGTCGGTGCATTTTTCTATTAAATTTAAGGTAAGCATAAAAATATTGGAAAATTTACATTGATCGTGTTGTTTATATTGAGGTCAACAAACACTATTTAAATACTTCTATCCCTTGCAGCATATTTAGCTTGTTTCATTCACCAGTTGGATATCAAAAATACATTTCTCAATATTGATATGAAAGAAGAAGTTGACATGGACATTCCTCTTGGGTTTCACACCCTTGCAAGGATCTACTAACTTTACAAATTGTTAAAAAATCTCTATATTGCGTGAAGCAATCTACGGAAGTGTGATTTGATGGATTCACCAAAGTGATCTAGCAATATGGGTACACTCAATATCAGGTTGTTATATTTATAAAATGATAGCATTACATCTTTCGGTTTTGATTGTATGTGTTAATGATGTTATTCTTGTTTGGAGAATCCATTAATTAATCAATAATTTCAAAAGTTCTCTAGCAACAAAGTTTAAATTAAAATGTAAGATGTTTCAAATGTTTTCTTGGAATGGGAGTTGCTAGATATTACAAAGGGGTTATTGTTACTCAAAACAAATATTTGATCTGTTAAAAGTTAAAAAAAGCATTGACACGGGGATTTTATTTCAAATGCTGATCCAGCATGGGAGGAAATAACGGAGGAAGAGGAAGCTGGGGCGTAGATGTTAGAGTTAGGAAGTTGAAGATGTCGATCTTCAAGGGGGAAGATGCACATGGGTGGGTGTATCAGACAGAGTTATACTTTGCAGTGAATGGGTTGGATGGGGAAGAAAAACTCATGACGCCAGGATTGTGTTTGGAGGAAATGAGTTAGCCTGGTTTAAGTGAAGGGAGGCTAGATACCCCATTGGTTCGAGGTATGAATTGAAAGATTGTTTTTTAGAACGTTCCAAGCCATTCGGGAAGGAAACCTACACGAGCAATTCTATGCTCGACTCAGTAGGGGACGACCATGGAATATAGGGAGAGATTTGAACTGTTGTCGTGATGATTGTGGGCGATTTCTGAAGCAGGACTGGAGGAAAATTTCATGAAGGGATTAAAGCCTGACATACAGGCAACACTTCGACTACTAAGGCCGTGGGGATTGAGAAAGTTGTTGGAGCTAGCCCAGATGGTGGAAGACAAGAACCAGATGCAGAAAACTAATAGGAGCAACACAGATGGAGCGTTGTACATAATTGTTGCAACCACGATGATGCCAGAAGTTCAGACAGTGGAATTCTAGAGGGAGGCTGCACGGGACACATATAATGGACCATGGTCAAGAGCAACACTCAAACACCTTACAGAGACGGGATTCAAAAGAAGCAAGCCAAGGGAGCTAGTTTTCGGTGTGATGAGAAGTTTACCCTAGTACACCGTTGTAAGGATCGAAGATTACAAGTCCTTGTACTGCAGGACAGGGAAGCAGACAATGAAGAAATAGAGATACTTGTGGGGGAGGAGGAACACTCGTTTTTTCCCACCTTGAGGACTGTGTGTTTTTGAAGAGGGAGTATTGTTACGAGGGAGCCTAGTCTAAGGGTAAATTTGTCTTTTGTATGCCTAAGTGCAGCTTAGTCTTTTATTATTATTATTGTTGGGTATAAATAGGTTGGTTATGTCTACGATTGGGGATATGCATGAGATTTAGTTTAGTCTTAGATCTAGGGTTTGGGAGAGATTCCCTATCTCTCAAATTGTAAGAATTGGGAGAGATCACCTCTCGAATTATAGGTGTTTATCTTTGTATTTTTGTTGAGTTGTTTGGATTATTACAGAAAAATTGTGATTGCCCTAATTTTCTGCAGAAATCTGTCGCTTTCTACGTCGAATCATGACAACTACCCTCGACCGTGATCCAAAAGGTCGAAGGGGGGAATGAGAAGATATGAAGATGAAGCGAGAAATATAGCGTCAGTTCTTACCAAATTACTAAAGTCAAAAATTGCAGATTTTAGCTTCTGAAGTGGAGAGACAATATCATTAAGCAACCCCACTTGCTACCATCCAGCAAAACCAGTCCTCAAGTCTGTCACAATTAGAAAATGTTGCAAGTGTCACGGCTTTGGACATGTGAAAGTAGAATGCATAACTAGGGGAGTGACCTACACCACCAAGCATGACATCATCAAAAAGTTGGGTAAAGGCACCGCAGACATTGAAATGGTGATGACATAAGTGAGGAGATCGCTTCCAGTTGAGGACAAGATACACTTAGTCCCAGTTGAGTATGAGGAAGAGACATCACCAATTCCAAATAAAGATTCCAACTGAGGTAACAGTCGCTCCTCTAGAAGGTAGTAACCCTGAGATAATTTAGTAGTTCAGCAGTATATGAGATTGTGGTGCCTTGAGCATTTTGCAGACTTTAAGAGGAACATCAGCAGGTCCGACTTTGGATGTCCGCAAAGGTTATGAGTTTGAGAATCCGACATCAGATATACAAATATTTTAGACCCCTCTTGAGTTGCCCTTACGGAGGGAGGTCCAATATGTTCGAAGAGGATTTATTTTCCGCCATGCCCGGAATATTACAGGGAGTATTTCAAATGTTAGATTTAGCTCAGTGGGTTACCCATTAACGGTTTCCAGATAGGAGGGATGAACCTTAGCTTAGAAATGTGCCCTAGGAGCTTGAGAGGGATGAAAATTATTCAATGGGATCGAGGCACTGCCACTGAAGAAGATGTCTCTCCTGAGTGGCCGCTAGTGAGAGTGGCACAGCCTGCCACATATTTCATCCCAGAATTGAATCCTCCACACATACTCGTTACTCAACCACCGCACGCTAGACACGAGAAGTGGAAGGAGAAGATTTGAAATGTAAGGGCTCGAGCGATGCATTGCGGGAACCCAACTTTATATGCAACTCTCTCTCAGGATGTGCCAAAAGCAGATGGATGCCTATTCTATTAGAATGTGTTGTGGAATGACAACACCGACATGATCGACCTACGAGGGGACTTAACGTCGTACTATGAGGATCTAGGAGCTTCGACGAATGTGGTCGAAGCTCCCCCAATCTCGGGAGAATGACACACTCCAAAAGCTGAACCGGTTTGGCCTGAACCGGTTTAGTTGAGGGTGGGGGCTAAACTGGCAACCTCCCCCCTCTTTTCATTAGATGGGAAACTCACACCCCCCACCCTCCCCCCTTTCTATTTTCATTTCTAGCTCATCCCTCTTCTATTTATATGTGTTTTTATGTCTTAGGTTTAGCTTCTGATGTGTTTCTAATTTCTTTGTGAGAACAGCCGCCGGCATCCTATTTTCCCCTCGATGTTTGTATTCAACGGTTAGGGTGGTGCTCCGGCTGTATCCCTCTTCCGAGATGGTGATCACCTATCGTCTCTCCTCCTCCCCTGACTACCGCCACCCCTGCAAGCCTGTCCCTACCGCCTGCTAGCTGGGCCGCAACTTCCCATCGATTCCATTGCCGTAACTCCCTCATCCGCACTCCATCCAGGGCCCATCTTACCTGCCGTAAATCTTCCAGCTTTCCCCTGTATCGGGCCACTAACCTGCAGCTGTTTCACTTCCCTTCCCACTTCCAGCCCCTCCCGTGACAGCCCCAGCCCCCTCCATTCCTCCCGTTACAGCACACTACCTAAACCCTTCCGTTGACAGCCCTCCTTCCCATAACTCCTACTTCAGTCCACTGCTCCCCCATCTCACAGCCTTACAGCGAGCTTGCAATCTGCCAGCCAGCTGTGACGCAATTGCCGCACAGGTCATCCGGCTAGCTGGCTGTTGCCGTAACTACCTTCCTGCCTGCCTGCTGTTGCCGCAAGTGCACCCGCCAGCCCGCTGCTGCCGCAAGCCCCCTTTCTTGCCTCCTAACTGTTACCTTCCAACCCTTGCTTTCACTAACCCGACACACAGCCCACAACGCCATCCTTGTTCTAGGGTATTGTTTGTGTCATTTGTCATGTATTTCCCGTTTTAACGAGTATTTATTGTAACTTTTTGAATTCCAACAATAATATTTTCATTTCAATTGTGATTTGATTTCCTCTTATCTTGCATTTTTATGGACCAGTATTGGGATGGAATGTGATTGTTTCTCCATTGACAAACTACAATATTAAAGGCTTGTTGGGATGCTTATTTATCTTTTGCTCATATGTGAGTAGATATCAAGTTTGCTATTAGTATGGCCAGCCAATTCACAACTAATCTTATAGAAGATTGTATGGATATCGTTTTTCAGATCTCGAGACATCTAAAATGATTCGAGGCAAATATTTCTTTTCTAGAAAAATTCACTATGAAAGAATGAATTTCTTACATATGTTGGGCATGTTTAATTGCAGATCACATGTTTAGTTAATGGATGTGACACTTTCTATGGGAAAACTTGATAACTTGGCACTATCGAAAGAAATTTGTTGTTGCTAGAGGTTGTGCTAGGCAGTGAACTACCTGTTTCAGTGGTCTACTTATTAATATTTATTTTCAATCAAACTGCAATTATCATTGCTAAGAATTCAGTACATCACGACAAAAACAGACATGCTGAGGTAGATTGCCACTTCATCAAAGAAAATATTGATAACAAAATTGTGGCTCTGTAGACTCTTTCACATCAAAATTTTGATATTCTCATAAAGGCTATTCCTAGAATCAGTTTTGGTAGATTTGATTTCCAAACTGAAAATATTAAACATTTACTGTCGAGCTTGAGGGGAAGTGTAAAAGGTCTGAACTATTCAGGCATCAGTAATCACATGAATCAAAGGATTGCATCACGTTATGGAGTTAGGGAATTATTCGTGAATGTATTAAGCACATATAGCAATTTTATAGACTCGGATATTATTCATATATGGGATTGCTTAGGGGTGTTTGAGGATCAGTTTTTTTTATTTTTTTTGGTTTATGTTTTGATGTGAAATAAAAGATATTTTGCTATTTGATTAAAATATGTTTGTCTTTAGAAACACTTAAAATACCTAAAAATTATTTTAAGTGTTTTTAAAAAAAATTAATTTGTTTTTAAAAACAAAAAATAAAAGCATATAAATACACACTAAACAAATATGTTTATTAAAAAAAAGAAAAAAAATGGTCCCAAACAAGTCCTTATAGTATGGAATTTATCATTTTTGGGAATTGCATATGCATTATTCCTGCTATTGCAGTTCATCGGCAATTGGGTAGTTCAGTATATGTATATGATATTCCAGTTGGCTATCACGGGTGTTTACCTCTGCCTATGTATACAAATGGACGTTACCTTTATTTCATTATAGTCATTATTTTGGAGATCAGTCAAGTCTTACTTTGTTTGCTGTTTTACTGATTATGAGATCTTTCCTTGGAAAGCATTTTTCAGCCCCATCAAATTTTTCATGCTTGGAATAAATCTTTATAATGACTAGCAGCTAAACTGACTCTTGTACGCTATTCATGAACAAATTACAGAAATGCTTTAGAGGTTGTTATTAAGTGCTTCAAGTATATTACCCGAATTTTTTTCTAATCGCGTTTTGTTCATTATGTTTAATTACAAAACCATTGTTATTTTGAATTTTCTTGCGATTCTTCATTATGTTTCTTTACCAACAAGCATGTGCTGGATCTTGTAATGTTTGTCATGCAGTGTCTGGATATCTTAGTGTCTTAAGCATCTCTCTGGACATCTAAAACAGTTTGCTTATTTGTTGATGTTCTCTTTATTGCTTCTAGTGGACATTTCATCCATTCGTATATCATAGCAAGCGTTTTTACACGGTTCTACTATGGCCAAGGGTGTTTGTGTGTCTTGTTGTAAGTTATTGTCTAGATTATTTCTTGTACTTCTTGTTTATAACTGATCTAGCCTACCACAAGATCCAACCATAGAATATGTTCGTTGCAGATTTGCCAGATTCTACGGATCATTACATTCTATTCCACAATACTCCCTGGTCCTAACTATCACTGTCGTGAGGTATAAATTTCTTGTTAGCAACAATTAGTAGCAAAGGGTGATGCCTTCATCCTTCTTAAGATAATTCTGACTTGCGCACTTAGGTACATATTACATGAACTACCTGACCAACCTTCCCTTTCTCTGCAGCGCTCACCTCTTGCCAGTCTACCACCTCCCAACAGCATATTTGAAGTGCTTTTTATTAATTGTATGCTGCATAGTTTTGAGTCTTTTAAAGAATCATAAGTTTAGCTTAGCATCTGCCATCAGTATCTGTGTTATATTATTTTCCGGTCCTCATCTAATAATTCATGCTTGCAGTTCCTCAAGGAGTCGTTTATGGGTGTGGTGATCTCATATTTTCATCTCACATGATTTTTACGCTGGTTTTTGTCAGAACTTATCATAAGTATGGGTCTAAGAGGTAATTTCTAACCTTATCTTGCGATAGTAGCATAATAAACATTCACACTCAGTTTCTATAACCTCTGATTAGTCTAAAGTTTCTTCCTCCAATAGGATCTATTTTCTGATTTTGGATGCTGTTCTAGGTTTATCAAGATGCTTGCGTGGCTAATGGTTATAGTGCAAAGTCTGCTTATAATAGCTTCTCGGAAACATTATACTGTTGATGTGATAGTGGCATGGTAAATTAGAAGTTTTGGTCTGGTTTACGAAGCATGCCCCTCTTCTCATTTGGCTTCTTTCTTTGCGCTAGGTATACTGTAAATTTTGTGGTTTTCTTAGTTGACTCGAAACTACCAGGTTAGCCATTTTTTTTCCGAACATCAGCAGCTATAAACTGCATATGTGGATCACGATTAGAAATGCCAGATCGTTTGAAATCTTTTTTTTCTTTTAATTTTTTATAATAGAAATGCCAGACAGATCTGGTGGAAACCATTCATTGCTTCCTCTCAGCACCAAGGAGAAAGAGAGTAAAGCCAAAGAAGAGAACCAAAGGCTATTAAATGGGAGCTCTGCTGATGTTACTGATTGGGTATGGAATTAAACAATTTGATGTTACAAGACTGGCTATTATGATATTAAATATTTTATTTTAAAAAAATTGCTGTTCTTTTTGTTTGGCTGTTGTTTAGGAGATGTAGTCTCTTAGATGACTTTCTGCTGCTTAAAATGATGCAATCATGCTATTTCCTGTTGGCTTGCTTATCATTCTCAACTTCTCATGCCAGCTAGTCTGATGCGCGAGAGTGAATAATAATCTCAAATTGGGAAAAAAAAATAATAACCTGTTCTCAATATATTAATAGTTAGTACCCTAAACCGTAATACATTTACTTTTATGTTGATTGTGTCTTAACTTTGGCCAGTGTTCCATCATACTAAATTTCTTATAGAGGGGGGTTATATATATATATATATATATATATATATATAATTTCAATATTATAATTATTGTTCAATATTTATCTATATTTGTATTTTCAGAGGCAAAGAACTCAAACCAATGGGAAGCAGTTGGAAAATGGGAGCCACGTACACTCTGAGCCGACGATAAATGGGGTAGCAAGATGACAGGATGCATACAGGAGACTGCTGTAAGGAATATCTTATTTGTTCTAAAAGTAAATTATTTTGTTGAAGATTTGCTCAACAGACCAAAGGTCTGTGTGCTGTACTGTATGGATGTTTACTCGTTGCAGTCTTAAAAGGTGACGCGCTTATGTAACTAACCATCATCACTTAATGCATCTCTTTGTTTACTCTTTGCAATCATTTTGTTTCGTGAGTTTGATTGCTCCGGTTTCAGTTGCGGTCTTGTTTGGTTGCAAGAAACTATAAACTACGCTTTTAAAAAATTAATGAATTTAATTGAGAAGCCATTTGTTTGTATTTAGCTATGAGTTAACAAGACACCTTCAATCTCTCAAAAAAAATGATGATTTTATTTTATCACCCAAAATAAGTTGATTAAATCATATCTACTAGCAATATGTGAGCTCTCTGCCAAATTTATTATGGTTTTATGGTACTTCTCATCTTGGACCATTATTGGTAAGAATATGAAGATTTTTCGGGGATAACTTTTGATAATAAAAACAATTCAAATCATCTCTCTTAAAAATATATAAATAGAACATAATTTTTCATTTGTTTACATTTTAGCTAAACTTTTAGAATAATTACGCAACAATCACAATATCCAGACTCAGCATACATCAATGGATTTACATCACCTACCTTTGATATTGATCAATATTTGTGGATTGACATCCTAATCCTGAAAGCAATAATCATCCTCCATTATTGATCGAAATCCATGAATTGATGATTCCTATTTGATGTCTTGTTGTGGCATGCACCTTATGCTAGCTATCACCCCTGTCAATGTACACCCATCATCTCTCATTTATATTACCACATTTAAAGAACTGAATTCAACAGTTTGAATGCTTACATTACATTCTCACCTTCCTCATTTTTGAGGATGGGAAAGCGTTTGTAATTCAGACTTAACAATAATCGATCTATTCTAATAGAGTAAGGCTCTAAATTTTTTTTTCTTATGATTATTTTTAAATTTGCCCTTTAGTTTTATGCAACTTTATTTATTAAGAATTTTCATACAGGCAAAATTGTAAAATCTTTTTATATAGTATCAAGAACTAATAATCAACGGTTGGCACTATTTATGATATTATCTATCTTTTATTATCTCACCAATCCTAAGTTGCTTAATCCTTGGACAATATACATTACAAAAAACTAGGGTAGAGTTATGGTGAGAGACATTATTCATATTCACCTCATCTTATGCACTTAAGTTTTCCTTAATAAGCTTGGGCCATCAAATTTTAATACAAATATGTATATTAATAGCAAACAAATGGAGACTACTTGAGATGGTAACAAGACAGTTCTACTGAGATTTGAGCTAGGGATAGTAACAACTCATTGTGATGAACGTAGTTCAATTACGACCCATAAGAAATGAAAGTAAGTGCACGGAAATGAAGTAAGATAGTACAGAGAGAATACTTGGTTTAATGTGGTTCAATCATATCGACCTATATCCTCTATGATAAGAAGAGACAACAACGGCTCTTATTAATTTCAATTTAGTGTTACAATGACTACTATTATTATAAATGAGAGAAAAAAAAGTATAGAGAACTTCTAGGTTGAAGATTTATGTTTCAATTCACGATCCTTCAATTCAACGAATTTTCTTGGTTTTGTTTGTTTTTTCTCTTTTTTATTTTAAAATGAATAATCAGTTTGTCGATTGTCGTATACTTACCTTATTCGAATAAATCTTCATCACAAATCAAATCAATGATTTGAAGAGAAGAGGAACCGAATAAGGATATACGACAAAGTGACAAACAAGACAAAGAAAAAACATGGAGACTTTACGTGCGATAAACCTCGTAAGGATAATTCAAGAATGTCCGCCCAAACAAGATCGGGCAGAAGCACCTTGGACCAATATTTTTGGAAGAATACCTACATAGACTACCAATAACCAGAGAGTTAGGTGTGTGTACCCGTTTTGGGGTCAAGAGCACTCCCAGAGGAACATATTCCTACTGGTTAAATACATCTTAGAGGATACCCAAAAATACTCTCGATAAAAGAAGTTTTACTTATATTATCATGGACCTAGAGAAATAGGTCATCAAAGGAAGGTTATTTCTTGTAGGGATGCCACGATGCATTAAAGCTCTCGCTAAGCCATCGGGCAGAGAGTGAGTCTCTTATATCCCAAATGGGTAGCGGCTCATCAGTATACAGAGCCCATGAAATAACCTTAATCATCTTGACTAGGATATCTCAATACGTCAAAGCATGTCCGAGACAAAATGGCAGAGGAAAAATCATCGTATCCTAAACGGGCGACGGCTCAACAACATTGGACTATCAACATGATATCGACGAAGTAAAATGAGCGACAGGGCTCAACAGGGGTAGTTAAAGGAAGGGAAGAGTAAGGTTCTGTTTGGCGCAATGCTGAGACTTCTCGGTTTTGCAGAATTGCATTGTGTCTTGCTGCAGGAAAATTTCGTTTGAGAATATACGTTAGAGCTGCAAGCTGTTTCAGGAGAAATGACCAAACCGCCCATGTTTGGTAAAATTGTTAAAAAAATTATAGCTCATAATCATTTCAAGCACATTCAGATCTGTGAGTTTTATCTTCTCAAATAGTTTTGCAGTGTGAGCCTCTCCAACATCCTTCACATTTTCCAAAAAATGTATTTTTAATTTGTGCAGCTTACTCATATGTTCCAACTCCTCAATTCTATAACCATTCTCATCCCTAACACTAAACTCATTTAGTTCTTGGAGACAATTTTAAGCGACGGAGATTAGAAAGATTACTCACATCTCCAGGAAAGAAATCATCAGAGCAAGATCCCAAAACCACATTGTTATAGATTATGAACCACAAATGATAGAGACTAGAGATCTTGGCATCTTACAGTAGGATTCTCTATACTTACTGTAGAGATGGCGAGAGATTTTCGAGCGGGGTCGACGAAGCAAAGGCGCGGAACGGGGCCTACGCAGCAGAAGAAGCGGGACGGCGAGGGCGACGATGAACAAGCGAGACGGCGATTTCGAAGAAGATGCTGCGGGACTGCGAGGGAAGGATCGCTAGGGCTGCGGGGTTCGATTCCTGGACGATGAGGCTTGGGATGGAACGCTTGGACTTTGCGAGGGCAATCAAAGAATATCGGCGCGGTGAAAGCTGGGCAGCGGGGTCGATCCTGCGGCCGGCTTTTCGCCGCTTCAGCTTCGAACGGACGCGAAGCTGTAAAACAAACAGTGTCGCGAAAAAAACATCGCGACAGATGGCCGCGACGCACCAAAAAAACCTCAAACAAACGGGCACTAAATCCCTAAAAGGTAGAGGTGGTCGGGTCATGGTACAACAGACTCGACATCCCAAGCCACTATGACCATAATTATACCTGGTCATGAAGGTAGTCGACCTAAAACATCTTGAGTTCCCCGGTCATTAATCATCGATAGCTCTAAGGTCAAAGGAATGAAACTTCATCGTATGACTACTAGCTGGAGCTCCAAGAGGTGAGACTTATACCTGCCGAAGTGGCAATGATGCCTCAAGAAAGGAAGAGGAAAGAAGGTTCGGCTATAAAGCTGGAAACGCTCCAAACAAAAGAACTTTCACCCTTCTTGGTCGGGAGCCTGTTAAAACCGTAGGCGCACTAGAAAATCACCTATATATGAAAAAGTATCTTAGGTCAGTCGGATTGGAGAAGTACGATGGCTTCTTCTCGCGACATGCAAGTATGAATGCAGTTATCTAAAGCGGACCTTAATGATCATGGAGGCAATATTAGCATGAATTGGGTTATGTACATGCAATGCAACAAATTTAAATCCTGCCCAAAGGCCTTGCAAGAAAGTAAAATGTAGATTTTAAAAGTACTGAGTATTTTAATCCTAAATTTTAATTATTTTGATTATTTTATTTATGAATTTATTAAAAAAACTTTCAAATTTTAAACTCTAAAAAGCCTATATTGCATCGTGATTCCCAAACAAACCACATAAATAAACAAGGAAAAAAATCCAAGCATTCAGGCATGTAACAAGGCACAAAACAAGCCAAATCAAATAAACACGAAAGACTTATGTCGCTGGGTCAACAACATATCCCAAAAAAGAAAAAGACATCCGGACTTTGCATATACATGTTCGGTCTTAATTCTATATATCAATATAAAATGTAGAATTAAGATACGGGACATGAGCATCTGCTCCTGGTTTCCGTCACGTGGTTCTCACACCAAACACCTCAGAACTTTGGATCTATCGTAAGAATTATGCAGAAGAAACACTTTGGTGATAATAAACAGGAATTAAAACAATATCAGAATTGGAAATGTGGTACCTCAAGCAATTGAAACATAAACTTCATATCAATAAGGTTTTGTCAAGTTTCTCGATAAATACTTTCAAGAAAGTTGAGAGGCAATGAAAGTCGGAAAAGAAGGCCGTTCACCATTACCTGAGAAATGCAGGAAACACTCAAGTTTCAAAAAGAGGAAGCACATCTGTTACAAGGACTAGAATACATTGATAGATCTGATCCTAATTAGAAAATTATATTCACAAAAATGCACTGCAATTTGCACAAAAAAAAAAGAAAAAAAGAAAAAAGAAAGAAAAAAAAAGGTAGTAAATGGAAATTGTTACACGTCTAGCATGAACACCATGTAATTAGAATATGCTTCAACAATTTCACCGAAAAACACCTGTTATATTACATTTCAAATAAATCGCAAAAAAAGCCCCCAAACTATTCATACCTGGTTAATTTAATCCTTGAGTATAACATTTCTCCAATTTAGTCCCTAAAAAAATATAGAAATAATTCCAAGTAATCCGTCATGTAAAAATTGATGGAAATTAGGATAAAGAAATGATCCCAATTTAGTTTATTGATTGTACAAAATTGATCCAATTTAATCCGTGAGAGACCATTTTGGAACCAGTTTTGTAAAGTCTAGAGATTAAACTAGAGAAATGTAATAGCTGGGATTAATTAAGACAAAAATAAATAGTCTGGGTCTATTTGGGATGAAGCCCAACCACATTTTCATATTAAAAGTGCACCAGCTTTGTTTGCTTAAAGGCAAGTGTCTCGTATCTTCTTCAGCCTAAATGAAACATTTTTTTAGCGCCATAAAAGGTTACGTGGTCTTCGAAAATTTCGACCTCTCCCCATGATCTCTCTGAATTTATTTTTATTTGTATTTTGTTGAGAGAGCCTTGGAGGGTAGAATTTTCAGAAGGCGAATTGGATTGTAGATAAGACACTACTCAGATATTTCACTCTCATTTTGTGAGGACATTTTGATTTGAGATTTGAGGTTTCTCATAAGCGCAAACCCCTATGGTTAATTACCCCTCCCTATAACAGGAGAGCACTTTTGATTAAGGCGAGTCATTAATAATTAAATATTCAACATATAACAGTAGCAGATATACATTTTAAAATGTAAAATCTATCAGTTGAAGTATAAAACAGATGGTGGGGAAATGAAAACAAAATTCCGATCAAGATTTTGTGGTTCTATCATCCCGAGTAGTCATGATCCGTGATCTAATTAGTCAGATGTAGTCGACCCAACCTAACAGAAGGATTCATGTCAGCAGTTATGAGTTGTGTCTTCCAAGAGATCCTTGTAGACTTGAGGTGGATGTTTAACTAACGGGACTGTCGGCCAATGGATTTTGTTTTTCCAGCCCAGATTTTGAAAATAATTGATTTAATTTAATATATGTAATTTTGATACTTTGAAAATAACATTTTAATTTTGAAAAATGAGACCAAAGAGATCTCACATACTTCAAAGTTTAAGTAACTGAGCACCACCATACAAGCAATACGCTCATCCCAAGTGATAAACATGTTACATATTAAAGGGGCTCGATTATGTTAACTACAGAATTCATGACATCTGTTTGATCTGTGAACCTTTTATGTGTGGCCGACAAGTTCTCCTACTTAATAAAAAAATTAGATAGGGTTTAGTTTACCTGGGTTCCAAGTTCCCTATAGAGCCAAACCCTATAGTTAATTACATCTTAGGCAACTGAAGTCACCCAAGAAAACTCTCGATTAAGATCAGTAGTTCTATCTTAAATATTTCAAAGTTTAGGTTTCCACGGTTGAACACGGTAAAACAAGTGGGAGTGGCTCAAGTAGGAACAATTATTTTCGGGAGTCCAAGGGAGTGAGAGGTAGGGGATGCCCGAGGAAACCCCAGTGACTTCCCAAACTATCTGTGTGTGGTTGTGTCTTTGAAATGATATTATTTAATGTTTCAATCCTATAATTTATTTTAGAATTTAAGACTTACATTTGCTTGACATCCGATCGTGCAAATAGCCTAGGAAGATAAGAGGATTTACGTTGTATCGAACGACGACCTCGGAATTCTAAAAGTGTTAGGACTTATATTGCATAATAGGGTTGTACAAAAGCCTAAAATGCAAGATGAGGATTTGAATTGCGCTAAACATACTAACTCATTGTCCTACAGATTTGTGTTATTTTTTCTACAGAAAGGTTTAGCTGATATAGATATATTTTAATGCTGAGTGGTCGTTGTTGTCCAAAATCATCCTCCGTCCTTTATATCTTCATCGCGTTTCCTACGAAACTTGCTCCGAGCTCCATGACGTAGCGATTTCAAGTTTATGATTCTATATGTGAGCGTACAATATTGTTCAGTCGGTGGCTTGCTGCAGTGTATCTCCTAAACTGTGTTACTGTTTTTTTATCTTAAAAGTTTTATGAATTCTATAAGCAAGTATAGGAATAAAAGAAATATAACAACTCAGTAAAGAAATGCAATACAGAGTGCAGTAAAGGAAATAAACAATAAAATATACTGTAAAGGAAAAGGCAGTAGAAAGTGTAATAAATAAAATAAATATGCGTGCTTGGGGGTCCTTGCCGCTGCTGCAAAATTTAGTATTGCATATAGAAATAAATGAATATAACAGAGAATCTAACAAGCAGGGTGATGCGGATTTTGCTAGTAATGTTTTTCAACACCCTAACAGACGTGATAGTTAAACTAGGAAATATGTAGGATAATCACAACAAAAGTTTACTTCAGCATAATCAATTTTACTTTTAAATCTTTTAAGCTGTCACTCTTAGTGATTTAAGATATATTTTTAATTTTAAATAGTCACTAGGTTGCAAACACAAGTATACGTATTGCTCAAGTAATATAAAGGGTTATAATGGAGTCCTAAGTATCGATCTCATAGGGAGGTGGAAATTCTTATAATAATAACTCAAAGACACCCATATCTAAACTATAGAAAACTTAAGTCAGAAATCCGGTTTAAATTTGTAATATGCAGCTAATTAAACTATGTTTGCTACACTAATCTCTTAATTTCAAGGTTAAATCTAATGTGACTAAACTAAGTTTTATGACGAAGAGTTCAAATTTTAGAAAGTATCATTTCCCTTTATAATGAGGTTATAGCTAGTGAATTATCCAAGTTGTCATAAATTTTATTGTGTCAAATAGGAGCATTCATATTCTTTCTCCTCTTTACAAGCGAAAAGAACATTGCTAATCCAAAGTTTGATCCCTAAATTCGCGGTTAGGCTGGGAAGATAGTAAGCTCTCACTTTAGAGTTCCCACGTTCCCCTCGCCTGAACCTAACATCTCATTTTAGTTTCCAAACACCTAGACCAAATTGAGTATTTTAGTCTGTCACACTAAAATATCTAATTCTACGCCCATCAAAATATATTTTCTTATTTATTTACACTCAACCTCATGGACTACGTTCTCTTAGTTGTGGATAGCATAGCATTCTCGGGTCGTATGTTTCACAAAAAATTTTAACAAATCAATTAGCCAGATCGATAAGTAAATTAAGTTCAAAGTCAGAATCATCACAATTATGAAATTTAAAACATTGCAAAATAATTTGATTCTTCACATGAATTCATGAGAAAGATACAACAAAACATGGATATAGAAGAATGTGCGTCGAATTTGTGAGGTTTGAGTCTAGTTTCTTTTAGCAGCCCTTTTGAGTCTGGTTTGGGGTTCAAGGGACTCCGGGTAGAGGTCTAAGTTTAGGGGTCTTCCCCGCAGCTTTGTTTTATGTTTTTTTTCTTTCCTTTGCTGTTACCTGAGTGTTACGGGAATGGGTTCCGCACTGCTTAGGTGTTCAGTTCACTTCACGAATGTGACGACACTTTTAGGTCTTTCCCTTTAGGACGAGTGAGGACTGTCGGGAGTCCGGGATGATTGACTTGAGTTGATCGATTTTGAGAACCAATTCACCTCGTTTTATGACTGTGTTGGGTGAATTGCTTTCTCCTCTCTCCTTTCATTGATCCCCCGTCCTTAATTTTCTCCTTGCTTCTTGGTTCAATGTCCGCACCTGCAGAGGATGTGTAAGTGTGCACATATAGCCCTTTAGGCTATATGTGGGGTCATCAAGCAAGGCTGTAAGTAGGGTGGTTAGGGTCGAGGATGGCGACGATAGTGCTTATGTGTACTTAAAAAAGAGGAATTATTAGAATAGTATCCCCTTGCCTTTGAGTAAAAATCTCCACTGGAGTCGAGGCTTGAGATAGACGATCTTTATTCGCCGATTCTCGGTGAGGCTTGTTGCCACAAATACCACTTAAAACATTAGTAGTCACAGTTCGATTAGGGTGGTTGGCGCATGGTATCATCTACTTTTATAAAAATAAATATTTTGAAGCAAAATTTCCTCTACAACAAAATTACTTCTTACCTATAAATTTTATATGCATGCAAACTAAAATGAATGAAAATTAGTAAAGGTCCACGGCTAATTACTCGAGTTGAGGTTAGGACTGCCCTCTGTAGGGTGTCGGTCCGGTAGCTCTTATCCAAGATTGGGACGCATAGAGCCCAGCTCTGAATCCTCCCCGCCATCATGCTTACGGTCATTTTTTAGATGCCCCATGGCTTTCTTACAGTTCTCCGTGAGTTTAGCGGGACATCTGTGAGTTTTTTCTTTTAGTGTTTTTGTGGTTTTGCTACGATTTTCGCGTTCATTCGTGATTTTCTTCGAGGTTTCGTACGGGGCGTCTTTGCCTTCTTTCTCGATTCTCTTTGTTTTCTTTTATCTTTCTTTTGGGTTCCCCTTCCTTTCGCTTTCCTTTTGGGTTTACCATCGGATTTCATACTTCACCTCTCATGCACATACAGTAGTACCTTTACTCAGGTTTTCTTTATTACGTCTACTCTTGTTTTTTTGTGCTAATCCATTTCTTGCAGAAAATAAAATGAAAATAATAAACATGTAGCAATATACTGCAGGTAATCAGCACCTACGGTACACCTGTAGCACTATTACTTCTTTTCTTTACCGCGTTACATGCTTTAAATTTTCAAAATACTAATCAAATGATCTCTATTGATTCTTTTGTTTATAGAAAATTCTTTTTGCACTAAAGTGTCCTGATAATCACAAAATTAAAATTTTTAGGCTCATTGATTTCTCTCACTGACACTTGATTGACTTATAATCATGCAACATTCAAATATTGTTTAAGCTTTCAATTAATGCTTCGATGCTATCAACTATAATTTAAGTATTTGATTTGGGAATATTTGTACTTGTATCGACTAAGTTTTGGCACTGTTAGATTCATATTGTTGAGACATTCAGATTGGCAAAAATTTTGTGAAAATTAAAGCTGGGATATTCTTGAATTGGACTCTGAAAGTTACTTTATCCAAAATTCATTGTGATTTGTGGCTAATCACGTGCAATTTTTTGTGGCATTAAGAATGAAATAAAACCCAATGTTAAACTATTATTTACCAAAAGAGTTCTTAGAAAATATTGACGTTGATCGAGGGAATGAAATGATGTAACACATAAATTTGTCATGTGTTGTGATTATATGAAAATGCATATGAAAATGATTATGATAGATAAATTTGATTTAGGGAATGTCATGTTAATTGTGATAGGAAGACAAATATATTGATGACCAACATAGGGAAGGCATGACTTATGATGAGATGAGCTTTGATAAAAAAATAATTAAATTATTAAAATTAAAGAAAAACAATTGATATCAAGGGTCATTAATAAAACATTATCTTATGATGACCAACATTCATCAGCAGTGATTATAACCGATAAGATGGGCAATAATTCAATGAAATAAAATAAATCAAAATCTATGTAAAAATAATGTCGCATTCATAAAATGAAAAAGAAAAAATTGATGATAAGAATGAAAATAAAAACAAAATAAAAGATATGGCATTACATAGTGCATAACAGATTTATTATTTTCAACCATTATATATTGAATTTAAATCATATTTTATGTTTCTTTAAGTATTTAAGCATAATTATACACCGAAAGAGCTTTTAGAAGCTTGTAATGAAATTTGGCGGATACAAGTAAATAGAACAAAAGAGTTTATTCTTCTTCTAATATATGATTTATTAACGAGTCATTTAAAATTTATCACAGATAATTTAGCCTACATTAAAGGCAGTAAAATATGGCATAATTTAAGTATATGCTGGTTTATTTTCAATAGCCTAAATTCCATGATCAAACTCAACAACTGACTCGTTACATGAACAAAGCAAATGGGCTACCGATGGAATTCTTTAAATAAAGCTGTTAGGGATTTGGGCTTGAGAGAGACTGAAGCGTCGGGTGAGTTCTTACGAGTCCATGAGTATAAAACCTAACAGCAAACTTCAAGGCGAATGGTTCTACTTTACCGTTCTCATAAAGAGCCACAAGATCGTAGGAATGTTGCCCTTAACAGGAATTTCGAAAGAGAAACCCTTTTGAGTGATTGGAAAACAGATCTCCAGTGTAGAATAATATAAATACAGGAAAAAAAGGAAGCATATTAATAGTAAATTGCAAAGACAATAATATAAAGCCATCTACCTCATAGATATTGTAATTCGATCCATCTCTAGATTCAACATCAGAAAAGCTCCTTTTGGGCAGTGAATTAAGAGAACGTATAGAAGATAATGCCTTGTTCAAAAGAATCCTGCACGAGAGAACGCGCTGAATCAGCCCAGAAAGCCACACTCAACCAACAGAAGTTACAAACGAAACATCGCATCATAACCTCGGTTTGCACACTATTGACATCTTTGTCAAGCCTTGATCAAATAAATAAAACTGAATGAGAAGAGCGATCACATAGACGGGCGGTTTAACAGTGAAAGAGCCGCGGCAGTCCCGGCGGACACGAGCAGAAATGCCACCAGCCTAGCCAAGAGCGTGGAACGAAGTGGGGGTTTGGTAGTGGGGACGGTGCGTGTGGCTCGTTCTTGTAGAACTGCACCCACGAGTTCGTTCTAGTAAGATTAGAGGCAGCCACTCATATTAATAATGACAAAAATTCCTATGTATTAATATATTAATCATCCAAATTTTTATTTTTACATACTATTCAATTTATGTCAATCGGGTGATTTATATGTAAAAATTAAAATTTAGATGATTTATATATTAAAAAATAGTAATGGGGTCAAGGGTAGGTGGTGCACTTGCCTCTCCCTCAAATTTATATTTTTCTGTATATAAGAGGATAGTTTGGCCTTTTGCCCCTCCTAAAATATCATTTTGTTCTTCACAGTACCCCCTCTCACATTAGATCTAGCTAGTCACTTGATTACTAGTTCCGCCCTTGAATAAGAAGATAGAAATGCATCATCCCCTAATAATTAAATTCTAGGCATATTTACATATATTCGATAAATTTGTTATATATTTACCCTTCTAAAATCAAAATTTTTATATTTATACTTAATTATATTTTTGTATTATAAATTTGTATAAGAAACAATATATTTTATATTAAAAAAATAAATAGTAATTATATTTTTATGTGATAAAAAAAATTTAAGTGATGTAAATATGAACATGAAAATTTAAGCGTCCGTTATATAAATGCATTAGAAATGTATTGCATGTCATGATAAACACGATAGAACAATGTGTAACAATTAAAATTTAATACAATATACTAATTTAAAACTAACGATATCAGTATCATGAGCGTTGTGGAACAGCTTTCACAGTATTTGACAATCAATCATAATATATTATATATTTAAACATGTAATAATTAATTAAAATAGAAACTTCATCGTATTTAAAATTAAATTGATCATTTTAGTAAATAATAAATGATATAATGGACTTTTTTATTTAATGCACTCCCTTTAATTAAATAATAAAATGTTTGGGAATGAAGAATTTTATGGAAATTTTAACGAGTAATTATTTTCATAATTTGATTAAACTGATCATTCTCTCATTTATTATTTGAATTTTTCAAAACCAAGAGAACATGAAATCTCTTACATGCACAATTTACAAAATCAGGTCTAAGTTCCGTCATGCAAGTTTCCTTTAGCATACATAGAAGCAAGAACTGTGAACATCATGTCCCAACAAGCTAGAGGAGAAGAAATGAGTTATATTCAATATTTTAGTAATCGTTTATGAATATAACTCATATAAACTACAGTAGATAAAGCTTCTGTTCAAAACTTAGTTGGAACAGATGATTCTAATAATAATGTGCGCACCATATCCAACAGATGACGATTTTTTCCTTAGATAATTTCATCATATTGAGGTGTATAAGGGCATGAACGTTGTGAATAATACCCTTGTTATGAAGAAATGCTTGAAACTCATGAGACATGTATTCTACGCAGTTAGTCGGACTAGTAAGAATTTAATACACGTGAAGAACTGAGTTTCAATATATGTTACAAAAGTTTGAAACACAATAAATATTTCTACTTTATAATGCAAAAAATAGATCCACGTAAACAGCAGCTCACGAACTTTCACCGATCTCGTCACCGCATTGGTGAAACCCTGTAAAAGCCACATTTTAGAATAACCAACTTGGTAAATTCTGATATATTATCAAGAAACTGTTTTGCAGGCAAGGAATAGAAGTGAAAATGATTTTGAAATTAAAAATTTCCTCATTTCATTAAGATTTTGGCTTATATAGAGCCGCACAACATTTACAAATAAACCCCTAGACTTCTTCTATTCACAGCTAATATCAATATTTTCGAGCAAATAGCCGAATGCCTTTGTCCTTAGCTTTCATCCAATAAATAATAGTTTGTACAATCTATTTTAGGTAGCATAATAATACATAATAATGTGTATACTCTGTTTTAGGTAACTTAATAATAAATATTCCTAATCTAACTATTCTATTTTGCTAAAGGAAACAAATATGTACACTTAAACTAAGGAATTGAATACAGCGATTAACAAAGGAAACTCTGAATTCTTCCTGATTTCAGTTATTCTTGATTGATATCCTCCTTCAAATTGATGCTGACTGATCAAGAAGCATCAAATTGTCAACAAGGAAGTGATGAAGCTGCTATGAAAAGGCCTTGGTAAATATATCATCCGTTTGAAGATTGGAAGATATATAAGGAAGAGAAATAACACCATTATCATAGGCTTCCAAAATAAAATGACAATCCATTTCAATGTGTTTCGTGCGCTCGAAAGACAAGATTAACAGTAATCTGGATAACACTAGTATTATCTACATAAAGTAGACTCAAGTTGAGGAAAGCCAAGCTCAACCAAAAAACCTCGAAGCCAAATGATCTCAGAACAAGCAGAGGACATAACACGATATTCGGACTCAGGAGATGACTTAGACAATGTATCTTATTTCTTACTCTTTCAAGAAATTAAAGAGTTGTCGAGAAACATACACCAGTCAGTAATAGATCGACCTATATCAGAATAACTAGCCCAATTAGCATCACTACAGGCTGTTAAGTGAATAGGAGACTTCACAGAAAAGAACAAGCCACGATGAGAAGTACCTTTCAAATACCTAATAATATGTCGAACTGCAGCTAAATGAAGATGTGTAGATGCTTGCATAAATTGACTAACTTATTGCACAACAAATCAAATATCAGGATGTGTGAAGGTTAGATAATTGAGACTCCCAACAAGTTATTGATATATAGAAGGATCATATAGTCAACATCATTCTGTTGATAATTAACACTCACTTCCAGAGGAGTGTCAACAGAACAACCCTTCGTAGCCCAGCCAAAACAATGAGTTCCTTAGTATAGTTATGTCGGGGAAGAAAAAAATCAGCGGGAGATGAGTGGACCTTAAGACCTAAGAAATAAGTTAAAGACCACAAATCCTGCATATGAAAAGAAATCTGAAGACACATATGTAACTGAGACATCAATTGAGTATCAGAACCTGTGATGACAATATCATCAACATAGACTAATAACAATACAATTTCCTTGTCAGTCTTGCAAAGAAATAGTGAAGAATCGTATTGAAATTGAATAAAAGAGAAGCTAAGAAGAGTATTGTGAAACTATTCAAACCATGCTCGTAGAGTCTATTTCAAACCATATAGAGATCTTTTGAGCTTACAAACATCAAATGAGTGTAAAAAAAAAAGCCTGGAAGAGGAGTCATATAGATATCTTCCTTGAGATCCCCATGCAAAAATGCATTCTTAACATCCATCTGTCGTAAGAAGCAATTTTTAGATGCAACAATGGATAGAACAAGCCAGATGGTTGTCATCTTAGCTACAGGTGCAAAAGTCTCTTCTTAATCGATCCCATATTCCCGACGATTGCCAAGAGCTACCAATCTTGTCTTATATCTGTCAAGGGAGCCATCAGAACAAAGCTTCGAAGAATAAACCCATTTACAACCAATGAGTTTAACGCCTGCAGGACATGAAACAATATCCAAAGTGTGATTGTCTTGAAGTACTTGAAGTTCTTCTTGCATGACTTTTATCCAACAAGTCTGTTTAGCAGCCTAAAAATAAGATGTAGGAACAATATTATTAGTCAAAACTGCAGAGTAACCATATATATTTGGAGGAAAAATGTGTCGAGTTGATCGTCAAAGAATCATTTAAGCATTTTCGAGAGCAGGGTCGGGAATAATTAGAGATGAAGGGGTCAAGCGTTGTGTGTAAACAATGCCAGGCTGTAATCGTTTATCAAAAGAAGCATCATCAAAGTAAGAAGTATAATAGTGTCAGGTGTCGAAAGGTGATGTTGAAAATAGTATTCTTGTTCAAAGAAAATCACATCCTGAGAGATATGTCATCTATTATTAAGCAAATCATAACATACAAAATTTTTATGATTAGAACTGTAACCCATAAAGCCACTCAAACAGACTGGACTGCCAACCTATGACGTTCATGGGCAGGTAAATGCACAAAGCAAACTCATCCAAAAGTATGTAGCATATGATAATTATGATGTTTACTAAACATTTGATATTAAGGAGAATCAAACTCCAATTGTTGAGATGGTAAACAATTAATCTTAATCAGATAAACTATAATAGATAAAGATTTTGTTCAATACTTAGTTGGAACAGATGATTCGAGTAATAATGTGCGCACCATATCCAACAAATGACGATTTTTTTGTTTGGTAATTCCATTCTGCTGAGGTATATAAGGACATGATCGTTGTGAATAATACCATTGTTATGAAGAAATGCTTGAAACTCATAAGACATGTATTTACCACCATTGTCAGACCGTAAGGTTTTACACGTGGAGAACTGAGTTTCAATATATGTTACAAAGGTTTAAAACACAGTAAACACTGCTTTAGAATGCAAAAAATATATCCATGTGAACAGCGACTCACGAACTTTCACCGATCTATTCACATCATTGGTGAAATCCTGTAAGGCCACATTTTAGAATAACCAACACGGTAAATTCTGCAAATATTATCACGAAACTGTTTTGCAGGCAGAGAATGAAATTGAAAATGATTTTGCAATTAAAAATTTCCTCATTTCATTAATATTTTGAGTTATATAGAGCCACAAAACATTTAGAAATAAAACCCTAGACTTCTTCAATCACAAGTAGTGTCAATATTCTCGAGCAAATAGGCTGAATGTCTTGGTCCTTAGCTTTCATCCAATAAATAATAATTTGCACAATCTATTTTAGGTAGCATAATAATACATAATAATGTGTATAATATGTTTTAGGTAACTTAATAATAAATATTTCTAATCTAACTCTTCTGCTAAAGGAAACAAATATATACAATTAAACTAAGGAATTTAATTCAGCAATTAAAAAATGAAACTCAGGAATCTGCCCGATTTCAATTATTCTTGATTGATATCCTCCTTCAAATTGATGTTGACTGATCAAGAAGCATCAAATTGTCAACAAGGAATTGATGACGTTGCCAAGAAAGGGTCTTAGTAAATATAACATCCGTTTGAATATCAGAAGATATATGAGGAAGAGAAATAACACCATAATCATAGGCTTCTCGAATAGAATGACAATCCACTTCAATGTGTTTCGTGCGGTCATGAAAGGCAGGATTAACAGTAATCTGGATAGCACTAGTATTATCTGCATAGAGAAGTAGACTCAAGTTGAGGAAAGCCAAGTTCAACCAAAAAACCCTGAAGCCAAATGATCTCAGAACAAGAAGAGGACATAGCACTATATTCAGACTCAGTAAATGACTTAAGACACTCGATCTTATTTCTTACTTTTCCAAGAAATTAAAGAGTTGTCGAGAAACATACATCAGCCAGTAAAATATCGACTTGTATCAGAACAACCAGTCCAATTAACATTACTATATGTTGTTAAGTGAATATGATGAGAGGTATCTTTCAAATACCTAACAATACGTCAAACTACAGCTAAATGAAGATGTGTAGATGCTTGCATAAATTAACTAACTTGTTGCACAACAAATGAAATATCAGGATGTGTGATGGGTAGATAATTGAGACTCCCAACAAGTTGCCGATATATAGAAGGATCAGATAGTCACCATCATTCTGTTGATATTTAACATTCACTTCCAAAGGAGTGTCGACAAAACGACCCTCTTGTAGCCCGAGCAAATCAATGAGTTCCTTAGTATAGTTATGTCGGGAAGAAAAATACCGGCGGGGAGAGGAGTGAACCTCGAAGCCTAAGAAATAAGTTAAAAAACCCAAATCCTTCATATGAAAAGAACTGCGAAGACACATCTGTAAATGAGACGTCAATTAAGTATTAGATCCTGTGATGACAATATTATCAACATAGACTAATAACAACACAATTCCCCTGTAAATTTTGCAAAGAAATAGTTAATAATCGTACTGACATTGAATAAAAGAGAAGCTAAGAAGAGTCTACGAGCCTATTTCAAACCATATAGAGATCTTTTGAGCTTACAAACATCAAATGAGAGTGTAGAAAACAAGCCTGGAAGGAGTCATATAGATATCTTCCTTGAGGTCCCCATGCAAAAATGCATTCTTAACATCCATCTGTCGTAAGAACCAACTTTTAGATGCAGCAATGGATAGAACAAGCCAAACAATTGTCATCATAGCTACATGTGCAAAGGTCTCTTCTTAATCAATCGCATATTCATGACGATTGCCAAGAACTACCAATTTTGTCTTGTATCTATCAAGGGAGCCATCAGAACAGAGCTTCAGAGAATAAATCCATTTACAACCAAAAGGGAAAATTATGCAATAAATCAGATGTGCCGGTCATTTGATTTGTGACGCAGGAATCAACAAACCGAGGAGAATGAATATAAGTAATAGTTTTACCTTTCTCTTGAAGGCCAAGAGCAAAAAAGGTAGAGAGAATCATCTGTTGTACTATATTTTGTGTGAGAACAAATTGATTGTTGCAGCCAACTGTGGATGCCGAGCCAAGATTGTGAGAGTCAAATAACGTAACACGTGGAATCTCAACCCCACTAAGGAAAATAGGGAAAATTATACACACGAACCCGGCCCGACCGAAACCCGACCAATATTCCCGATCGCACACAACACTGGGAATATTCCCTTAACACCGCAGAATGACACCTGAATAACGCGGAATAACACGGGGGAATATTCCCCATGTTATTCTATGGTGTTCTGGACCCACAGCAGTGTTATGAAAATATTCTCGGTGTTATAATAACACATCAATATCACTATAATAACACTTGAATAATGCGGAATAACACGGGAGAATATTCTCAGTTTTATAATAACACAATAACATATCAATATCACCACAATAACACTTGAATAACGCAGAATAACATGGGAGAATATTCTCGGTGTTATAATAACACAATAACACATCAATATCACCACAATAACACCTGAATAACACCACAATAATACAACAGTGTTATGAGAATATTCTTAATGTTATACCGCGGTGTTAGGAAATATTCTTATTTTATTCCACAGTGTTACAGAATTATTCCACCGTATTATTCCGCGTTATTCAGGTGTTATTATGGTGATATTGAGGTGTTGTTTATTTTTTAGCTGAATGCGAAACGGGTTGTGTAACCAGGCCGGGTTGCGCGACCGAGCCTGGTCACAAGAAAATGAGTTTTTTTTGTCAATCCCACGTGGCGTGGTTTCATTTGACTTCAGACGTATCTCTGCGTAGAGTCAGCACGTAATATTTTTCGTTATTTTAGATAGCATAATAATACATAATAATGTGCATAATCTGTTTTAGGTAAATTAATCTAACTATTCTGCTATAAGGAAATGCATATGTACAATTAAACTAAAGAATTTAATGCAGCAATTAAGAAAAGGAATCTCTAGATTCTGCCTGATTTCAGTTATTTTTAATTGAAAACTAGAACCCTACATTAGATCCAAATCTCAACGCTCGCCCTCAAGGTAAACGAAAGATATTCACTAAGCCCATCTTGTCACATAATCTAGTTAACTCCATTGAGCTAAGTCTTTTAGTTAGGTAGTCAGTCGCCTACTCTCCAATAGTTACATGACTTAGTTCCAACAATCCATTATTCAGTTTCTCCTTGATGAAGAATCTATCAATTTCCACATGTATAGTTCTATTGTGTTGCACCGGGTTATTAGCAATGTTGATAACTGACTTTTTGTCACACCGCAACTTCATTTGAGTTCCCTGGCCCACTTTGAGTTCAACTAAAATGGCCACTACATCTCAGCAACTCCTAATGTCATGACCATGTGTTCTGCCTCTGCTGTTAATCTTGCTACAAATGACTGTTTCTTGCTCTACCACGGCACCAAGTTGCCGCCTGCAAACATGCAGTATCCTGTTGTGAATCTTCTTTCATCTACACAACTTTTCCACTCAAAGTGAAAAAAACATTCAATATCTACATGCTCATGCTTCCTGAAGACCAACCCTATCCCTGGTGCACTCTTCGAGTATATCTTGATCCGAAACACTGCATCCATATGACCCTTCCTTGGATCATGCATTTAGTCGCTAACCACACTTACTACAAAAGAATTACCTGGTTGAGTGTGGCACAATTAGATCAGGCAGCCCACAGGTCTTTGGTACCTCTCACGATCAATAGGTTCTCCTGCCTGTGCACTCAGCTTGACCTTATGATCAATTGGAGAGACTGTGGGTTTGCACCCCTGCATACCAGCATCTATGAGGAAATCTAGTACATAGTTTTCTAGAATAAGAGCATCCTCTCAGATCCTTGGGCCACTTCAATCCCAATAAAGTATACGAGTTGTCTTAGATCTCTCACCTCGAATTGATTCACCAGTCTTCCCTTCAAATGAGCAATCTCTATCTCATCATCACCAGTGACAATTATGTCATCTACATATACACCAAGTATGGCAGTATGACCTTCATGTCTTCAAAAGAACATCGTGTAGTTTGCATTGATCTGCTGATATCCCATGATAATAATCGTCATTCTAAACTTGTCAAATCAGGCTCGAGGAGACTGCTTCAAGCCATACAGTGACTTTTCTCAGCCTATGCACATTCCCCACTATTTGGGATATATACTGAATCTTGGTGGTATCTCCATATATACCTCCATCCAGTAGCTCCCCATAAAGAAAAATATTCTTCACATCAAGTTAGTGTAACCTCCATCCACCATCTACTGCCAGAGAAACCAGTGTCCAACTTTGTTCATCTTTACTATGGGTGTAAGGATTTCAATGTAGTCAATAACATACGTCTGACTAACCCCTCTTGTCACTGGCCAAGCTTTATACCTCTCCACCGTCCCCTCTGAAGTTTGCTTCACCGTGAAGATCCCCACTAGCACCAAATTGCTTTCTTCCCTGCTGGCAGTGGTATGATCTCCCATGTTCGATTTTTATCAAGAGCCACATGATCTTCATGCATCGTCACTTTCCACTTGGAATCCTTCTTAGCAACTTGCCAACACTTTGGTATAGAGACAGAGTATAATGATACAATGAATGTTCCATGCAAATGTGAGATGTTAGAATATGAAACAAAGTTAGCAATATCAAATTTTCACCCAAAACGATCAATATAATGTCCCACATTGTTGCGTGGAGTTCTACTTAATGTTGGAGGGTTAGGAGTAGATAGAGGAGGAACAATACCAACTAGGAGTTTTGAATCAAAGGTGGATAGTGTAGGTGTCTCAAGAGTTGGAAAAATCGGGATAAGAGACTTGTTGGCATTGCAGAATATGTTCCCTCAGTTTTTTCTTCCTCCATGTATACATTTTTAGCTCACCTTCAGCTTGAATCCCATCACCTCTGGGTTTAATCACCTTGATTTCCGTTTCCTCAGTTTATTCATCCCATATAACAAAACATGACATTGTTCTACTAGCATCACTCTATCACCACTACTACTCATTCTCTCTTGGCCCATATCTTAAGGATTTTATGAGTCACCGAAGGGTGAATTTAGCTCCAGAGTGTACTATGGTTCAAACTCTTTGAATAACACATCCATACTCACAAAGAGTCTCTTCTCAATTGGGCTCCAACAAAACTTCTAGGTAGCATAATAACCCACAAACACACATTTCATTGCTCTGGGATCCAACTTCCCTACAGATAGTTTGTTTTCAACAATGCTTGCCCTCATAAATGTTGTGAAACATTCATTGCCATCATCATGCTCCGACATACATCTAGAAGATGTCGATTTTTCCTCTCTGCTACTCCATTCTGTGTTGGTGTGTATGGGCATGTGGTTTGGAATTGTATTCCTTGAGCTGACAGGTAATCCCCAAATACTTTATTGATATATTTGTCTCATTATCAGATCTCAGTGTCTTCACAATTGCACCATATTGGTGTGGATTATCTTGTGAAAATCTTTAAAGCAAACAACAACCTCACTCTTCTGTCTCGTCAAGTATATCCAGGTAACATGAGAAAAGCAGTCAATAAACGTAACAAATAACGATAACCATTCATAGAGCTAGCATGACAAAATCGGCATACATCAGATTGTATCAAATCAAACACATGAGAGCTCCTCTTCCCAAATCATACATAAGAGCTCATAGTGAGCTTGTCAAACTCACAAGCATCACGCACCAATTTCTCCATATTAACATTTTCATACAATGATGGGTACAAACGACTCAATAGACTTAAACGAAGAGTGTTGCGTCTGTGATGTAGCAGCAATACATCCTTGACACTCCACTCAGATTCTCCTACTCCAACATTCTCTACCATGGATGTCAAGGCTGAGTTCATCCCCTCTCTAAGTACCAGAGTTCACTATGCCACATGTCAGTCCCAAGTTTCTGGTTAGTCCCCTTCTATTGAAAAACCACCTTTAGAATATCAAATAAAACAATACATTTTAGTTGGAGTATAATGACACTAATAGATAAAAGTTTGTCGAAAAGGAAGGAGCATGCAGACATTGGACAAAGTCAAGGTACACGTAACTGTACATTTACCAACCACAGACAGTGTTGTCTCATCAGCGGTCTAAATACTCTCTGGAACTACTAGGTGGGTAAGAGAACTCACTAGCAACACCTGTCACATGTTGAGACACACAAGAATCTACTATCAATTATGGTAAACTTCTGGTGAATATAGAGACAATAGCATGTGTATGTTGACCTCACTTTTTGTCGAGGTTTAGTATTCCTCCTAGATTTAGGATTCTAGCCTCAAGAGCTTCCCCGACGATCCTAGATTCCTAGTGATGGGACCCACCTCGTTTTAGAGTGTCTAGAAACCACTTCGTTACTCTTTGAAATCCTGTACGAGATTCCGTACCGCTAGTCTATAGTCGGTCGAAGTTGACGTCAGGAGTTCAAATCGAGTCCCTATAGGACCACCGGACAATAGGATAGCCTCGTGCAGGCCTTACACACCTGGACGCATAAATTCTCAGTTCTCGACCATCGACGAGGTTGCCCAGACGACCTCGGATGACGAAACGGACTGCGCCGATGCGGCTAGAACGTCGATTTTACCTAAAATCGACGTTCGCCTTGCAACGATAGCCTGTCGGGGGTGGAATTGGTGAATTAGGATTTAATTTAATAACAATAATAATATATACATTTATAAATTAAAACCTAAGCCCTAAATCCTCTCTCACGCTTGACTCAGCCAACCCCCATCCCGCGCGAACGCGAGAGAAGCTTCGACGAGTCTTCTCCCGCGCTCGAATGCTCCTCCTTTGCGGCCGTTTCCTCCTCGGGCCGTACACGATCTCTCCTATCTCTTATCCCTGCGCGAGCAAGTGGCTCCTTACGGCATTTTCTGCGCGAGGGCTATCCCTGCGGCTTTTCCCGCGTGCGCAAGTGGCTCGAGCCTCTGCTGCTCATCTTTGCGGCATTTCACTCCATCCTGCCGCACCTTCCCCGATCCTACTCGGCTCTACAGGTAAGGAGCGGCACTCCTTTTCCCTCCTCTACCTATAAATACTCCATTTTGCGATGAGTTTAGGGCTGGCCGAATCTTTCTGGAGAGGGGGAGGTGCTGCTGGTTTAAAGCTTGGATTTCCTGCTTCCTTTGTGTATTCTACACTAGCTGGTACTCCTTATCTCCTCTATCTATCTCTCGGTTTGGCCCAGGGAGGCTGTCATTTGTGTCGCTGGCTTGATTTTCTCGGTTTGTGGTTTCAACTAAGCATTTATGTGCCATGGAGAGCTTTATTTACTTGCTTAAATAGTGGTTTCTCGTTCCCCCTCTTTAGTGGCATGCTAGTATGTTTTTATATAAAAGTTTGAGGGGTTTTTATTACTTGAAGCATGTGTAGAAGTGGAGTCATGGCATGATACTAGTTCCTCCTTTTGCTCCATTTGCTTAATATGGTGGAGGTGTAGTATGACATTATCTTCTCTTTTCTTTTGTTTAAAGCAAGTTGAGATTGATGAAAATATAATTTTAGGGCAAGGATTAGTTTCTTTTGCAAGCATGTTAAGATATATATTATGAAGCTTTTCATTCACTCCTATCTAGCATGAGATATTGGAAGGCTTAGTTTTAATGTCTTAAGTTCTCTTTGGCTCAAAAAGTGCATGCTTGGATCGATTTGGAAAGATTCTATGTTTGTTCTTATTTGAAGCATGTGGTAGCTTTATGTTTTAATATATGAAAAGCATGAGGATGTTGTTGAGGCTCAAGTTTGGCCTTTATGTAGTTCACTTTGGAGAGGGATCACTTGAGTCTTGGAAGCATGTTATAGGTTTGGTTATCATGGCAAACTATTAGCTTTTCTAACCAATGCTTTGAATAGAGTTCTTCACTTGCTCGTGTTGTTATGAATTGTTGAAAGGCCTCTTATTCTTTTATATGTATGTGGGGCTTGGGTTTTGGTCCTTGTGGCTTTCCCTTACAAAAGTTGCATGCTAGGGAGAAGTTTAAACTTAATTTGGAAGAGTTCATGTTTGTTCTGATGTAAAGCATGTGGTGGCTCTATGTCTTGAAAATATGGAAGTTTAATTCTTGGGCTTCTTGCATCTTAGCCCTTCATAAAAACATGTTAAGTGGATTTGAAAAAAAAAAATTCTATGCTCATTCTTGCTTGCAAGCATGTGATAATTTCATAGTTTGATATATAAAACGCATGAAGATGCTATTGCGATTCAAGTTTAGCCTCTTTCTCAGTTTCAAGCTAAGGATATGCTTCAAAAAATATATATTTCATTTATTAAGCTTTTGGAAAGCTCGTTGTAACTTAGTATGGGGCTTGGTTTTATCCTTATGTTGGCTTGATTTTTACCCCCCTGCTGTATCCCTGTTTTAGCTTGGAGAGGGGCTGGTTTTTCAGCATTACTGTGGGCTCGGGTTGGCTCCTTTAGCACCTTTTTACTTTGGCTTTGAGTTGGGACTGTTGTAACCTGATTTTGGGCTTGTTTCCAGCCTTGTCGTGGCTCGGTTTAGGCCTCGTATTGCCTCGGTTTTACCCCTGCTGTGGTTTACTGATTTGGCCTTGTGTTGGGCCGGCTTTAGCCTCATGCTTGGCTCGGTTCCAGCCTTATGGTGGCTCAGGTTTTAGCCTTGTGTTGGCTCGGTTTCAGTCCAGTGGTAACTCAATTCTGTGGTTTTATGTTGAACTTCATTTCCAGCTTTATGACGAATAATTTTATACTTTATTTTGGTTTGGATTCCCCTTTGCTTGCTTTTTGGAGTAGGATGATTGAGAATTATATTTGAGGCATCTTTGCTACGCCTCACTTGGTGGAATGGGAATTGATTTGGGTGGTTTGTGAGAGCTTGTCCATTCACTTTCTTATGTTTTAGATGTGATATTTGAGACGGTTACCCTTTTGTGCTTTATGCCACCTTCGGCCGTGAGCCTTCTTGGTCTTCTTGCTACCCCTACCCGTGAGGTTGTTTGTGAGGAGATGGAGCTTCCCTTGATTTCTGTAGCCTCAGCTGTGAGCTTCTATTTGGTATTGTGGGAAGACTTTGCACTTGTGATATATGAGGAGTTATGCATCATTGGGAGGCCTATGTTTTAAAAGCTAGCAATTGAGTTGGAGGTTGAGAAATCTTGATTTTAGCACGGGTTTGGAAATATTAATAGCAGGTTTTCCCAAGTCATTTCTTTCCCGTTTGATTTACGAGGTTTTAAAAGATTTCCAGATTTCATTCTTTTTGATCTAAATGGAAGGGACACCCTCTTTGGGTCGATCCAGTTATGCAAACGTGAGAAAATGATATCCTCGGGATTGATTCAAGGACCTCGGGCTTTGTTCTCAGTGTTTTACTTTTACTTGTTTTTTAGGGGTGTTTTAGATTAACCCTCCTCCCGCTTTGGTCCTTCTCGGATTTGGAGGCGGGTTAATCTCCTTTCCTTCTCCTTCCCGTTGATTGACATATTTTCCCCGCTTCACTCGGAGTTGGTTTTGTTTTGTTTTGGGGCAGTGACGGTGATGATGATAAAGGCACACCAGTGGTAGAGTCGAATGATATCCCATCCTACGACACCAGGACTCGTTCCAGGGCCCCGGCGAACCGTAGGATGACGGTATCATTCGCCGCTATAAGGCTAGCAGGGCACCCATATTTTCTTAGGATTGTTTGTGATCCTACACCCAACGAAATAATCGACTCGTGGACAATCCCAATTTTCAAAATCTGATAAGAATGGATACTATTTCATTACAAACAAATATTGATACAAACTCACTTTTGTATGCCTGAAACTCACGTGCATGCTAAAAACAAAAAATTTTAAGACTATATTATAAAATCTGGTTGTCCACTTTTTGATTATCAGTTTTGGGTTAAGGAGCACCCTCCTGAGTTAGGTTTAGTAGGACACCCTTCTAGCTGAGTGGCGGGCTCTATACACTCGGGTGACCGAGTAGCCTCGACGACCCTCGAGCAGTACTACACAGTTTCTGAGCCTAGCCCCAACCCGAATGCTTGCGGTTTTCTTCGGATTTTCGTATGATTTTGATGAAGCACTCATGGTAATTTTTCTGGGACTTTCCCGAGGTTTTGATGATTTTATTTTGATTTTCGTTTACTTTCTCCGAGACTTTCTACCGTGAGTCATTTGCCGTCCTTTTTCGGGTTTTCTGGACGATGTTTACGCTCGACTTTCACTTGTGTGACACACTCCAGCCTGCTACATTTAAGAGAATAACGGATCTCCCAGGTATACAGGTTTGTTTATATTTACAGCGTGTTACTTTTTTGTACATGCTACTGTTCTTTTTAGCACGTTGTACCATACTCTGCTGTATGTTTTACTGTTTTCTTGTGCTACATACCTTGCTACACACTGTACAACATTTAAACATACTTGTATAGGATGTTTATGAGAACTCAACCATAGGGTCACCTGATTTGATATTATGACTTGCCACCTTAGAAAACTCAACCTCTTCACGGCAAGGAGCTTGGAGCTAACGGTGGGCAGCACGGTCATCTTCAACAGCAAAACATGTCTTCATCAGTTAAACCATTCCTTAGTGATTAAACAACAATCCATAGGATTTCGAGGTTGTTTTCGAGGTTGTTCGCCTAGCGCGAAATAAATCCTCAACCTCTTTTGGGCCTTTGTATAGCTCTACTGTACAATATAAGCCCCAACTCGCTTTAGGATTCCGAGGTTGTCGTTCGTCACGACCTAAATCCTCACATCTTCTAGGTTATTCGTGTGATCGTTTCACACAAATGTAAGCCCTAACTTAATACAATTGGCAGGATGAAACACTTAAATAATATCTACTAAATCGAAGCCAAACCATAAGATAGCTTGGGAAGTCACCGAGGTTCGCCTTCGGATCTCTGACATCCCCTAGTCCTTCTTCCTTTGGATTCTATAATAAAATGTTCCAAATTTGAGTCAATCCCCTTTCACACCTCTTTGTTCAATTACGTTGAAAAATCCTATCATTTTGACCTCCTTGAAGATAATATTTCCTGATTTTTATTGAGAGTTTTCTTAAGTGATCTCGGTCATTTAAGATGTAATTAACTATAGGGGCTTGCCCTTATAGGAAGCTTTTCCGAACCCAACTTAAAATAAAACCTATTTAATCCTTCATATTAAATAGGGGAACTTGTCGGCAAATAAAATGGTTTCGCAGACCAAACAGACGTTATATATTTCTTAGTTTATTTGATCGAGCTTCACCCTCAAGTCTTGTGTTTGTCTTTCGGGATAAATGCATGACTTGAGGTGTAACGCACTTTCATTTAAAGTATGAAAAATATGGGGTCAGTTTGATTTCATATTTTTCAAAAAAAAAAATATATATATATATATATATATATATATATATATATATATATATATATATATATATATATATATAACGGGATCTCGATTCCGGCGACCGATGCGGCTTCCTACGAGCACTCCACACCCAAAGCAACGCCAGACGGGCTCTCGGCGACTTCCGTTGGGATTTGCTTCTCTCTCCATTTAAATCAGGAAATCTTATCTTCAGACATCAGTAATGTGTCCATGTCCCTTATGGACCATATTACCCTTCTTCTGTTGACATGCTTTACCAATTTCTTTCTTGGGTGAGCACGATCAACTCTTTTGGATTTCAGGACCGTCTGTTCAATCACCTTTTGAACAGAGGTTCGGGAGACCGTTAAGGACTTTTCGATCTTTGTGTGGGGTCGGACCCCAAATAGGTGTGTTGGTGGACTAGTTCTACCTGGGCATTGTGCGTTGTGAAGTAGGTCCCGCATTGGGTCCTAAACTTTGCATTTACTTCGTCTCCTTTGGGTTTGGTTTGTTTTATTCTGCAAATCAAGCCAAGTTGCATCTCTTCACGCTTGTTTAATTTGCTAATCGCAACTCTTCGATGCTTTAATCACAAATAAATAATAATTTTGAAAAATATAATAATAGAGGATGCCCAGTTCATAAGATAAGTGCGTCAACTTGAGTACTTCTGTCGAAACCGCAAGGCACGGGACATCGCTGACTTTCGAAAATTCTTCAAATGACAGAGACAATGTCTTCGCCAAAGTTGATCTTTTCTTTTGCCTACGGAATGGAGTTCGTCATCAACGAGGATGAACTGCTCGACTCGACAATTATTAAATTTGGACGAGGGTTCGATGATATTGGGTTAAGTTCGGGAAGGTTTCCGTCACGGTAATGAAGTTCGAAACAAATAAGTCTGTGCAACCTATCATAGAGTTTGACTTGGAATCTGCCAAAGAGTTCTCCCCTTCAAAGGTGTTGGTTGAAAAGAGCTCTACTAGTGCTGAAAATACTGTCGTTGTGATTTCTCTGAGAACTGTTTTTGCCCCTACTACCGGATTCACTATCACCGCGCCAATTGTTTTGCTGAATAAGGGAAAAGAGATTCTATAAGAGGAAAAGTCAGTTGACGCTTATACCCCACCATTTTCTGGATTCGAGATTGAGTCCAATTCAAGGACTGTGCAATTGATGAAGGCACAGGAAAGGAGGCGCAGCCGGGAAATTTTGAAAACCAAACAACCTCGACAATTCCACCAACAACAGACACAACGATATGACCAATCTAGCCAACAACTACATCAGCCAGGATCACACCAAACAAGGAATAAGCAGATGTCCATTGCAGAACGACAGAAAGTGACGTATTCCTTCAGGGAGGAAACCGTGTCGAAGATGTTCCACGACTTGCTAATGAGACCAGAATTCAGACTTCCGAAGCCGAAAAAGCCAGAGGAAGCTAGCATGAAAGATCATCCTCAATACTGCCCATACCACCAGTTGTTTGGCCACACGATAGAAAATTGCTTTGTTTTCAAGGATTGGCTTGAAGAGAATTTCAGAAGTGGAAATGTGATAATCTCGAAAGAATATTTAAAAGAACCTGAAGAAGATTCTGTAAAAATGATTTCGGAGGATTCAATCGACTCCTACACGACGCCGGTGCTCGGGGAGATAAGTGATGTTTCTAGAAAATCTCCAGTTGACCTTAAAGTCATCAAAGGAAAGTCAATTGAGGCTGTTGTGGAAAAGCTTCGAGCTGACATTGCACAACTGTCTAAAGATCAGAGAGGAGATATCGAAGACGAAGATTACGGCTTAGCAGATTACATGGAAGGTGACTTTGCAGAAATCAATGTCGTCGAGACCCGAGCCATGTTAGCTGCGAGCGACACTCCTCTTCGTGAGGAGAACGCCGCAGAAGAGTGGTGGAGGGCCATCCAACAAAGGGACGAACAGATCAGTTGTCTCGAAAAGAAAATTGAAGAATTGACAGCCGCCATGATTGTGATGCAAAGACAATTACAATCACCGCTGACGACACCTCCAGAAACGAACCAACCAGAAACCATTCATGATGCAGATGAAAGAGAATGAGTTTGTTTTTGTCCAAAATTGCTTAATATTTGGAAAGCTCAAATTTAGATATTTTGAAACCATTCATGATGCAGATGAAAGAGAATGAGTTTGTTTTTGTCCAGAATTGCTTAATATTTGGAAAGCTCAAATTTAGATATTTTGCTAAGACTATGACTTCAGAAAGAATGAAATTAATGTCATAATAACTGAGTTGTTTTCTTTAAGGAACTTGGACTGGGTCCTAAGTGGATCTCAAAATGAAGCAGTGTGTTTGAAATACGAGTAATTGACTCGGGATATCAAGAGCCTTTTAATTTTTACGCCATGTGGCTGAGTCCGGACTTTCGAATAATTATAATATCTCGGGATTCATATTAAGGGACATTTCGGAATTATTAATTGGGGAGTTTCGACATTCAAAATCTTTAACAGAAATATGCCTTACCAGATACAGTAATTCTCAGAAAATAAAATGAGCAACAAAAAAAAAGTGCTCCTGAGGAGAAGTTTGAGGTGAGCACAAAATCAAAAATTGGTGTCCCAATCAAGACATTCAAAATCTTTAACATATGTGCTCCACCAGATATAGTAATCCTCAATAAAAAAAAGAAGCGAAAAGCTCAATAAAAAAAAAGGAAGAAAAGAAGAAAAAGAATGCTCCCTGAGAAGAAGCTTGAGGCAAACATATAATCAAAAATTGGTGTCTTAATCCTCCCCCGATTAATGAAACTTGAAAGGCAACCTTAAAAGTTTCCTCTGATATTATGCTTTGGAGAGAGTCAAGTGATTCTATGCCTTTTGGTTGGTCATTAATTGACTCAGAAATATCTTCAGACAATGAAAAATATTTTGATCACATGACCGGAAATTCTGAAATCTGCTTAGGCTCAGAAAGAAAGAATTAAAAGAATAATGATGATATTAGCAGCTAATGGAAATTCGACCATGAAGTCGTATCTTTCAGTGTCCAGAAATACAACTCCAACTTCAACTCAAAGAACGGCAGAAAGATTTCTCGAAGACAACTTCAACAACCTCTACAGAATCTACAACAAATCAAATGATGACTGTTACAAACAAAGCTGCGAAGTTGCGACCACTTCAGCTGTGGTGTCCTTAAAGATAACACATTTTATAGGTACTTGAAAGAATATAATTCCGATAGCACCTTAAAGAGTGAGTTATTTTCTAGCATTGGTCCTTAGTCAGTGGACGATACTTCAGGAAGCACTATACCTTGTGTTTCAAAGACAAAGACTCGTTCTTAGAAGCTCATATGTCGCATTTGTCTAAAACTGGGTCTAAATCCTAAAACAAATGCAACAAAAAAAAGTCAACATTCAAAAAAAAATTCTGCTTGGAAATTTTTTTCAAAAATCTCTGCACAGACTTTTCAACAAACTTCTGCACTCACAAGTTTCACGAATTTTTCCCAAATTTAAATATCAAATTTCAAATCTGAATTCTCGAGTCTGAAGCTGCGATTGATATCCCTTTGATTCTCTCCCTCGTTTGAGAAAGAATCAGCTGATCCTATTGACATGGAGCCGCGAGTTTCGATTGGTTCTGTTGGCGTGGAATCACATTCTTTCCCAAATAAGATCCTTTTCGGTCAACTCTTTGAGTGGGATATGAAACATTCTCATATTCTCACTTAAGTTGTTTCCTTCGACGAAAATCTTTCAAATCATATTTTAGGGGATGAGGATTTTACATCCCATTCCGCGTTGCTTTAGGATCTCCTCCTATCACAATCCTTTCTTTCCATGTTGCAGAGGTAGAGGATCCCAGTATCTGATACCGCATTGCTTTGCAATGTTCTCTTTCTATATTTTAGAGGTAGAGGATCCCAGTATCCGATAACGCATTGCTCTGCAATGTTCTCCTTATATATTTTAGAGGTGGAGAATCCCAGTATCTGATACCGCATTGCTTTGCAATGTTCTCCTGATATATTTTAGAGGTAGAGGATCTCAGCATCCGATACCACATTGTTTTGCAATGACTCTTGCTATATTTTAGAGGTGGAGGATCCCAGCATCCGATACCGCATTGCTCTGCAATGAGCTCCTGATATATTTTATAGGTAGAGGATCTCAACATCCGATACCGCATTGCTTTGCAATGTTCTCCTGCTATTCTAGAGGTAGAGGATCCCAGTATCTGATACCGCATTGCTCTGCAATGATCTCCTTCGATATTTTAGAGGTAGAGGATCTCAGTATCCGATACCGCATTGCTTTGCAATGACTCACGATATATTTTAGAGGTAGAGGATCCCAGCATCCGATACCGCATTGTTTTGCAATGATCTCCTGATATATTTTAGAGGTAGAGGATCCCAGCATCCGATACCGCATTGCTTTGCAATGATTCTCATGATATTTTAGAGGTAGAGGATCCCAGCATCTGATACCGTATTGCTTTGCAATGATTCTCATGATATTTTAGAGGTAGAGGATCCCAGCATTCGATACCGCATTGCTCTGCAATGATCTCTCGATATATTTTAGAGGTAGAGGATCCCAGCATCCGATACCGCATTGCTCTGCAATGATCTCCTGATATATTTTAGAGGTAGAGGATCCCAGCATCCGATACTGCATTGCTTTGCAATGATCTCCTGCTATATTTTAGATGTTGAGGATCCCAGTATCCGATATCGCATTGCTCTGCAATGATCTCCTTCGATATTTTAGAGATAGAGGATCTCAGTATCTGATACCGCATTGCTTTGCAATGATCTCCTTCTATATTTTAGAGGTAGAGAATCCCAGCATCTGATACCGCATTGCTTTGCAATGATCTCCTGATATATTTTAGAGGTAGATGATCCCAGCATCCGATACCGCATTGTTCTGCAATGATCTACTGCTATATTTTAAAGGTAGAGGATCCCAGCATCTGATATCGCATTGCTTTGCAATGATCTCCTATCAATTTTAGAGGCAGAGGATCCCTGCATCCGATACTGCATTACTTTGCAATGATCTCCTTATATATTTTAGAGGTAGAGGATCCCAGCATCCGATACCGCATTGCTTTGCAATGATTCTCACGATATTTTAGAGGTAGAAGATCCCAGTATCTGATACTGCATTGCTTTGCAATGTTCTCATGTTATATTTTAGAGGTGGAGGATCCCAGCATCCGATACCGCATTGCTCTGCAATGATCTCCTTATATATTTTAGAGGTAGAGGATCTCAGTATCCGATACCGCATTGCTCTACAATGATCTCCTTATATGTTTTAGAGGTAGAGGATCCCACATCCGATACTGCATTGCTCTGCAATGATCTCCTTATATATTTTAGAGGTAGAGAATCCCAACATCCGATACCGCATTGCTTTGCAATGATCTCCTATCAATTTTAGAGGTAGAGGATCCCAGCATCCGATACTGCATTGCTCTGCAATGATCTCCTTATATATTTTAGAGGTAGAGGATCCCAACATCCGATATCGCATTGCTCTGCAATGATCTCCTGACATATTTTAGAGGTAGAGGAGCCTAGTATCTGATACAACATTGCTTTGTAATATTCTCTTGATATATTTTAGAGGTAGAGGATCCCAGTATCTGATACCGCATTGCTCTGCAATGATCTCCAGATATATTTTAGAGGTAGAGGATCCTAGTATCTGATACTGCATTATTTGCAGTGATCTGATATATTTTAGAGGTAGAGGATCCCAGCATCTGATACCGCATTGTTTTGCAATGATTTTCACGATATTTTAGAGATAGAAGATCTCAGTATCCGATACCGCATTGCTTTGCAATGTTCTCCTGTTATATTTTAGAGGTAGAGGATCCCAGCATCCGATACCGCATTGCTTTGCAATGATCTCCTTCTATATTTTAGAGGTAGAGGATCCCAGTATCTGATACCGCATTGTTCTGCAATGATCTCCTGATATATTTTAGAGGTAGAGGATCCCAGCATTCGATACCGCATTGCTTTGTAATGTTCTCCTGATATATTTTAGAGATAGTGGATCCCAGTATTCGATACCGCATTGCTCTGCAATGATCTCCTGATATATTTTAGAGGTAGAGGATCCTAGTATCCGATACCGCATTGCTTTGCAATGATTCTCACGATATTTTAGAGGTGGAGGATCCCAGCATCCGATACCGCATTGCTTTGCAATGATTCTCACGATATTTTAGAGGATGAGGATTTTATATCCGATCCGCATTGCTTAGCAATGATTCACACTATATTTTCACACAATATTCTAGAGGTTGAGAATTTCACATTCGATACCGCGTTGCTTTAGGAGCCCCTCCTATTGCAATCTTTCAAACGATATTCCGAGGTTGAAGGAATAAGCCCTTCGATTAATTCGAAGCATCTTATCCTCAATCTTTCGAGATTGGTGAGACCCCCTTAAATGGAGTATGGCATCCTTTCTTCCTTCCACCACAAATTTTTATCTATACTTCGATCCACACCTCAGGATCAATACCTGATATTATTTCCCATTCTCGATACACATCTGAAATTTGATAATTCCAATTCCACTCTCCAATCCCCAGCGAGAGTTTCTAATCCTTAATTTTGATCGAATATCCATTTGCTAATGCCCGCCGAGAGTTCTGGAATCTTCAGTTTTGGAGATTTACCTGGCATTCCCCAGCGGAAACCTTCGACACTCTTTCTTTGTTTTGTTCTGAGCTTTTAGCTTGGAACGTCTCTGTTAGTTTTGTTGATCTCGTCGGTCAACGCCAATACGTGCGGTGTGCTCGCCCAACACACCACACCTATTGGGGGTCCGTTTGTTGACCTCACTTTTTGTCGAGGTTTAGTATTCCTCATAGATTTAGGATTCTAGCCTCAAGAGCTTCCCCGACGATCCTAGATTCCTAGTGATGGGACCCACCTCGTTTTAGAGTGTCTGGAAACCACTTCGTTACTCTTTGAAATCTCGTACGAGATTACGTGCCGCTAGTACATAAGCGAGTCGAAGTTGACGTCGGGAGTTCGAATCGAGTCCCTATAGGACCACTGGACATTAGGATAGCCTCGTGCACGCCTTACACACCTGGACGCACAAATTCTCAGTTCTCGACCATCGACGAGGTTGCCCAGACGACCTCGGATGACGAAACAGACTACGCCGATGAGTTTGGAACGTCGATTTTACCTAAAATCCACGTTTGTCTTGCAACGATAGCCTGTCGGGGGCGGAATTGGTGAATTAGGGTTTAATTTAATAATAATAATAATAATATATACATTTATAAATTAAAACCTAAGCCCCAAATCCTCTCTCACGCTCGACTCAGCCAACCCCCGTCCCGTGCGAACGCGAGAGAAGCTTCGACGAGTCTTCTCCCGAGCTCGAATGCTCCTCCTTTGCGGCCGTTTCCTCCAGCCGCACACGATCTCTCCTATCTCTTATCGCTGTGCGAGCAAGTAGCTCCTTACGACATTTTCTGCGAGAGGGCTATCCCTGCGGCTTTTCCCGCGTGCACAAGTGGCTCAAGCCTCTGCTGCTCATCTTTGCGGCATTTCCCTCCATCCCGCCGCACCTTCCCTGATCCTACTCGGCTCTACAGGTAAGGAGCGACACTCCTCTTCCCTCCTCTACCTATAAATACTCCATTTTGGGATGAGTTTAGGGCTGGCCGAATCTTTCTGGAGAGGGGGAGGTGCTGCTGGTTTAAAGCTTGGATTTCCTGCTTCCTTCGTGTATTCTACACTAGCTGGTACTCCTTATCTCCTCTATCTATCTCTCGGTTTGGCCAAGGGAGGCTGTCATTTGTGCCGCTGACTTGATTTTCCCTGTTTGTGGTTAAGCATTTATGTGCCATGGAAAGCTTTATTTACTTGCTTAAATAGTGGTTTCTCGTTCCCCCTTTTTAGTGGCATGCTAGTATGCTTTTATATAAAAGTTTGAGGGGTTTTTATTACTTGAAGCATGTGTAGAAGTGGAGTCATGGCATGATACTAGTTCCTCCTTTTGCTCCAATTGCTTAATATGGTGGAGGTGTAGTATGTCATTATCTTCTCTTTTCTTTTGTTTAAAGCAAGTTGAGATTGATGAAAATATAATTTTGGGGCAAGGATTAGTTTCTTTTGCAAGCATGTTAAGATATATATTATGAAGCTTTTCATTCACTCCTATCTAGCATGAGATATTGGAAGGCTTAGTTTTAATGTCTTGAGTTCTCTTAGGCTCAAAAAGTGCATGCTTGGATCGATTTGGAAAGATTCTATGTTTGTTCTTATTTGAAGCATGTGGTAGCTTTATGTTTTAATATATGGAAAGCATGAGGATGTTGTTGAGGCTCAAGTTTGGCCTTTAAGTAGTTCACTTTGGAGAGGGATCACTTGAGTCTTGCAAGCATGTTATAGGTTTGGTTATCATGGCAAACTATTAGCTTTTCTAACCAATGCTTTGAATAGAGTTCTTCACTTGCTCCTGTTGTTATGAATTGTTGAAGGGCCTCTTATTCTTTTATATATATGTGGGGCTTGGGTTTTGCTCCTTGTGGCTTTCCCTTACAAAAGTTGCATGCTAGGGAGAAGTTTAAACTTAATTTGGAAGAGTTCATGTTTGTTCTGATGTAAAGCATGTGGTGGCTCTATGTCTTGAAAATATGGAAGTTTAATTCTTGGGCTTCTTGCATCTTAGCCCTTTATAAAAACATGTTAAGTGGATTTGAAAAAAAAAAAAATTCTATGCTCATTATTGCTTGCAAGCATGTGATAATTTCATAGTTTGATATATAAAAGGCATGAAGATGCTATTGCGATTCAAGTTTAGCCTCTTTCTCAGTTTCAAGCTAAGGCTATGCTTCAAAAAATATATATTTCATTTATTAAGCTTTTGGAAAGCTCGTTGTAACTTAGTATGGGGCTTGGTTTTAGCCTAATTAAATAAAATTGGCAGGATGAAACACTTAAATAATATTTTCCCTAAATCAAAGCCAAACCATATGATAGTTTGGGAAGTCACCGAGGTTCGCCTCCGGATCTCCGACATCCCCTAGCTCTTCCTCCTTTGGACTCTACAATAAAATGTTCCAAATTTGAGCCAATCCCCTTTCACACCTCTTTGTCCGATTTCGTTGAAAAGTCCTATTCTTTTGACCTCCTTGAAGATAATATTTCCTGATTTTTATCGAGAGTTTTCTTAAATGATTTCGGTCATTTAAGATGTAATTAACTATAGGGGCTTGCCCTTATATGAAACATTTCTGAACCTAGCTTAAAATAAACCCTATTTAATTCTTCATATTAAATAGGGGAACTTGTTGACAAATAAAATGGTTTCGTAGGCCAAACAAACGTCATATATTACTTAGTTTATTTGATTGAGCCTTACCCTCAAGTCTTGTGTTTGTCTTTCGGGATAAATGCATGACTTGAGGTGTAGCGTTCTTTCATTTAAACTATGGAAAATATGGGATCAGTTTGATTTCATATTTTTCTAAAAACTATATACATATGTAAATTAAAGCGTCCTTCCGAAGCGGGCGACGGTATTTCGATTCCGGTGACCGACAGCTTCCTACGGGCACTCCACACCCAACACAACGTCGACAGTGTATCAAGAGCATCATTGGCTGAGTGAGTATAACTAGGAGTGCTCCCCTTAGATGACGATAAAGTAGATGCATTCTCAGTGATATCACATGACGCTTTCTGCTTTCTCTTCAACATGTTCAGTAACTGGTGATCCTCATTGGTAAAGACCACCCTTGTCTTTCCCACATTCTCTGCCACTATCAAATTTGCCTAGTAGCCCCCTCTAGATGATCCAAATCCACCTACCTCTCTCTCTCCTTGGGTAGCTTTGGATAAACCTTGCTCAAGTGTTCCACTTTCCAAAGTTGTAGCACCTACGGGTCTCCCCCTGGGCACCTATCATACCTGAGCTCGATGCAGCCAATTCCTCGCCGTTCTTCCTTTTTGTCACAAATCTTTCACGCTACCAAGATCCACAGAAGTCTAATGGCCCTTCTTTAACTCTTCTGCACTAAGCTGTTATCGTTGTTCTCGCACGACACAATCCAACCGAAGTTTTGCCTGCTTCCCTCGCACGACTCTGTCGATCGCACGCAAAGACAGAACCGATTGTGCACCTCAGTTCATGCGGACAGTGCAAACCGTCTACGGCTTTACAGAATCGCCACAAGAAGCCCCTTATCCACTTTTTCTCCGCTCTCAGCACTCCTTCGTGCTTCTTCCCTAATCGTTTGTCTTACTTTCTCAAGTTCAAAAATTGCAAGCCTCCTTTCCATTAAGCCTCGGCAAATCGACGGTGAAAGACTTCTCTAACTGCTTGTCAAGTGCTTCCGATCGAGTGACCCGATCTCCCCTTCGGACCCGCTCATCACACCTTCCCCCACTCAATTTATGCACATCTCCACACGGCTTCTTCCTTGAATCAACGAGGCCCTGCATACAGAGAAGGGGAAAACCAGCGACTCAACTGATCTTTCTCCTTCCCTATGTCGCGATCCTTTGTGCGATCGAAACAAGGCTGGAAGCTCTCACCTCCCTGTAGCAAACATACCAATCCTTCTTCCTCCTTGAGCCGAACCTTTCTAGCTGATTGATCGGACCTCCTTGCCTTCGCACATTGCTCGACCCTTCCTGTAGCGATCGACTTCTACCCCAGAGCCCGAGCAACGCCTCTCTGCTTCGTCTCTGATGTAAATTGCACGAAGCTTCTGTCTTGCCCAAAGCTCTTGACGCCCGAACGCTAGACTGTTTCATCCCTGCCCACACCGCAAGCCCTCTCGTTGCCTTCCTAAAGCGAGTCGTGATCCTCTCGTTGCCTTCCGAGCGAGCTCTGCTTAACGGAGTTGCCGGTCTCTGCACGAATGACGCCGATCACCATCTCAACAATCAAGCTGCTGGCCAGAAGGTTAGTGTTCTAATACCAAATTGAAAATGATTTTGCAATTAAAACTTCCTCATTTCATTAATATTTTGGCTTATATAGAGCCACACAATATTTACAAATAAACCTCTAAACTTCTTCTATTTATAACTAGAGCCCAACATTTAGATACAAATATCAACAAAAGAAATTGAGTTGAAGCCGGATTTCACGGTGCTTAAATTCTGTTAACTAAAATACTTAGTCATTTTGTTGAAAAGGAACCCAACATCACACAAAGCCATCGTATTGAAGAAAATACTGAGCTGTTGATAATGGAGAAAACCTCAGCACTTACCTCATTGTATTTGAAGAGAAATGGCCTTGAATCTCTTTCAGCAGTTGCAGCCTTTTGCAAATTGCTGGCATCATTCTTTGAATCAGTGTTGTATCCTTGCCTAAATCTGTTCATGAAAAGATAGAAGGGCATTACAGTGCTCTATCATATCTTACAGCGCTATTCATAAACACAACGTTACCTATCAAAGAAACTAGTTGGCCTACTAGGCTTCTTTGAGTCGCCACCGGTAGCTTGTACAGCAAAACTCCTATTGGAAGCAATTTTCTTTATTTCGGAATTTGAATTCTTATGATTGTCGTTATTTTGCAACTCAATCATTGCCAATCTGGGTTTATCATTGTCCTGAACGGATGCAGATTTAGTGATTCTTTCATGTATTACTTCTGACTTTTTAATAGTTGAAGCCTGTCTGTCCTCGCCACATTCATCACTAGGATTCAGTGATCTTTCTGAGTTTTCACGCAATATTCTCTGCTTCTCGACCTGTTACCCACCTTTTTAATTAATATGATTAAAAAATGATTATGGGATAAGGATTAAGGGTCATCAGACTAGTCCTAGTTAAGTTAGCAGACTCAGGATTTTTAAATTAGTTTAAGAAAATAATGGAATAATATGTTGCGAATAACACCATATAGCCACAAAACAAAACAAAAAAGTTATCTGTCTCTATATCAGATCAACAATATTTTAGTCCTAGTTTTGAAGTATTCATTGCTTTTGTAATACGTCAGTCCAATGACATAATTTAGACGCTAGGTAAGTAATCCATTCTATGAAATTCAATGTGATGGCATACCTCATGCAACAAAACCCGCTTCATGGCTAGAGATAATTCTAAATGTGTTGATTGATAGTCCTGCTTAAATAGAAGGAACTATCGGTCAAGTTAATTTTAAACCTTTATTTATGTATGACTAAGAAAAGCAACATCAGGAAGAAGACCTTAAAGTTAATGAAGTCACCAATTGGGGGGTCAAGAGTGAGCAAAGAGACGTCATCAACGGCCCCCTGCTTGTGAGGACCCTTGAAGTTCTCAGCATTAGAGCTTGTGTATGTAATGGAGTAAGAAACCATAGTATCCACCAGCTGAGCTAGATCATGCTTCTCCCTTTCAGAAAATAGATGCAATGCTACCTAAGATAAAACAAGAAAACAACCCCAGCAATAACAATGTGGATAAAGAAAATAATGAATAGGATGAGCACCAAAATCACGAGATTCTCTCTTAATTCATGAAGATTTTAATTTGGTCGAAATTTAAAATATAGAAAGAAAATTTGTAGCATGAATAAATTGTTATAAACTTAAAGGCCTCAAGTTTGGAGGAACTAGGATATGCAAAAATAAAGAGAGAAAATCTTCAGCAAAGTACTCGGCTGAAAGATGCCTCGAGACAACTGGCAATAATTTGCTTTGCCAAAACTTCAACATGTCCTTCTCCATAGACATTGCTCGACATCTAAATGAAGTTGAAGTTATTCTACTAAATACTACGGATAAATGATTTGCTGCAGTATTTTACCTCTGTAAAGACTTTGGCCATTCAATATTTGGCTTATCGACAAGAGCAATCAAGCGTTTGATAGCTATTGCAAGAGGGGGCTGAAAAGCTGAGAAAATACGAAAAGGGTTGACATTATCAAATTATCAAATATTTATTGAGACATAAGTCAAAGAAGTGAGTGAGATGTAACCATGAAGTGACATCTGTTGTGTCCGCATGATATACTGATGGAACAAATCAGAAACACCAAGCATATCAAGGCATGTAACCTTCAAGGCACGGTCATTTGAGCAGCCAATACAATCATATTTGACAATGAGATAAACACTTGAAATTGAAAATGAAATATATATCCAAAAATTAAAGGTTACAAAAAGAAAACATACAGTCTTTGTCATCACTGGATCAATGTAAGAAAGTCCTAAGAAGTTTTCATGAATCCCGTCCATTGTCAAGTCATAATTAACACTGCAGGTTGCTTTAAGTGTTAATGGAAAAAAGGAGATAAATCCTATATGCTTTTCTATCGATAGCACAATTTTGAACCAGAAATCTAATTTTAAAGCTACACAATCTGCCTTACTGGTTAGACAAAAGGGAATACATAAACTCAAAATCCCCAAAACCGTTTTTCCTTTCTGAACTCTTTGCACACTTGGATTTACTGTTTTGAAAAATCTGCACACAAGCATTGTTTCTTGATTGCAAAGCATATATGACAAATTGGAACTATTGGAGAAAAGTAAATGATCAGAACAAGATGAGGAAACAACTGAATACCTTCTTCCATATATCGAAGCAACTCCTTGATATATCCTTGTGACCAACTACTTGGGAACCAACCTCCAACTTAATATTGAAAAAAGCAGATGAAACAGTATTGGCAAGGTAAAAAAAAAAGTCAATGGGAATTCTGTGTACTGTTATCTTACAATATTCAGGGTTTCTTTATTCTTATTCAAGAACTGAAGTGTGTTTAAGCATGAACGTATATCACATTCTGCAAAAGTTTAGGTAGTCAAGAAAAGAAAAAAAGTTCTCATACGAATAGCCGAAATAAAAGAATCCAAGAAACCTGATATTACTCAATAATGCCATTTTAATATTTCCAAATAGAGTTCACAACAAAAAGCTTTATGTAACTAAAAAACTCAGCTTTGTTCGTGCCAAATCGGTATTGATCATTATTCTGAAGAATAAACATAGTAAAGTATAAGAAAATGTGTCTAGAATCCTTTTTTGTACAGATAAGGGGGCTGTTTGGGATAACTTCTTTGTTATTTATTTTTTGTTTTATTTTAAAAAAACAGAAAAGAAAACTAAGAACATGTTTGTTCATCGTCTTTTTTTCTATTTTTTCTATTTCATTTTTAAACAAGTACTTTTGTTTTTCATTCTCCCGAGAAATTATTAAAGTAGAACCCTCGGAGGTTCAAAATCTCGTCCCCGAACTCTTACAAAGGAAGAACTGATCCTACCGGTCATGTAACTTCTTTTGAATCACCGGTTTGTCTAGTATGAGTAAATGACACCCTTAGCTGCCTTATATTCTTCACAACGCTCAAGGAGTCAACTTTGTGCTGTTTTAACAACTAGTTAAGGTGTTTTACCCACTATTTTGGAAACTGGTTACCCACAATTTTGGAACCGGACCAAACAGGCTAGTCGAACCGATCCAACCAAAAATCGGACGTGGCGCCAATCTGAATGGGAATAAAAACTATATTTACATTGAATCGACATTGCATCTCTTGAACCGCCGGTCCAATCGAAAAAAGCGTCGCTGGCTTAAGAGAATCGGATGATTTCTTGTCGGTGACGCAATCGCTTCGTTGGCCGTCGGTGACTTGAAACAGATTATCTTAGTCCTAAATTTTCATCTGCATGAGAGAAAGCTTTTTGAGGTCATTTATGAGATATGTCTACAAAGGTAAAGTATGAAAGTAATTCGCATAAGTGCTCTGTATGGGGAATTTCCAATGGAGAATAAAGACATTGGAGATCGAGCCAAGAAGGGTAAAAGTTGGAGTTTTGAGGAAGATGATTACATAGCAGGCAAAGGATTCCTCAATGCCAAGTGATAGATTCAACGATGGGATGAATTGTAGCACTTCAACTAACTATATGGTGGGATCTCATGTCAACGTGACAGATGAGAATCAATAATAATCTCGAGGAAACTAAAATTTCGACTCTTTCAATGTTTATTTTATATTTATTATAATTTTTAAAAAAATTTATGATGAGCTGATTCTTATATTTCATATTTATATTTTTTTAAACTTAATTGTTATTAGATATTAAAATACATGCTAAAATTGTTATGATGTTAATAATTTAAATATTAAGGTATTTACTTTATATTTTATAATCAGAACTTGTTTTAATTCCAACAACTATACCACATTTAAATAAATTTATAATTTCTTACGTCATTCTGTTGAACCCTCGGTTCAACCCCAATTCAACTTTTGAACCTTGAACTTCTGTATTTATCGGTTCAATGTCCGACTCAGTTTTCAGAACCTTGGTTTTAACTCTTTTGAAAAAAAGGGATATTCATAGTTTGACATATCAATGCTTAAAAACCACAAAAAAAAACTTTAAAGTTTTGCTAAAGATCTAGAAAACTCTATTTGAAAGCCCACGATACTTTATTACTAGATACCAGCACTAGATGCCTGATGTAAAAAATCTTGAGTCTCTGTGGCTCATGCAGCACTCGCACAATGTCTACTTGAAGGTCTATTCCGTTGCACGTTGGGCTTTACAAAATCCAAAAACTTTAATTGAACTCCTGAAAGTAATCAATGATTATATCTCAGCCGAAAAATAAATTCTATGTCAAATCTCTTTAACATGAAAAGATTGAAAGAGAAATTCCATAAAAGAGAATCTCGAATATAGGGGATCCCGACACTAATTCACGCAAGCAAACCAACAAGATGTCCCCAGAAGACATTCTCAACAACAACAGCGATCGAAGCAATCTGATCAAAGGCTTATCATGAAAAAGCGAGAAAAGAGACGTGAGATACCTCAAACCTCAGTGTTCAAAATCACTCATCTGCGAGTATCAATAGATGGAATCGTAGAGGTCATCTAGAACAAATATTTCTTCAAGTGGCCTCCATGGATGAAGGTAGGGAGCCTCCGGTAAATACCAACCACTAATGCTTTTATCATCATGACTATGGGCACAATACTAATGAATGTCATTATCTTCAAAACCTGATTGAAGAATTAATCCTAGTAGGAAAGCCGAAAAAATTTGTTGCATCAGAAGCTCATACTCAGAGGCAAGGGAAGGAGCCCGTCGAGACCATTTTTGGTGGAACAATTCCAGCCAAAATTTTGCATATCGTCGGCATAGTAACCTCCATCTTTGGTGGGGACAAACCTAAATCGTGAAATGTTTGAGTTTGAAGCGGATGAAAGTATGAGACGTTCATTCCATCAGTTTGACTAGAGCTACCACTTACGTTCATCTGTTAATCACTTTCACAGGAGTTGACTTACCCGAGTGTGGGAAATCTTTTAATGGAGCTATAGTCGGTACTGTAGTAATCGGCAATCATCAAGTTAGAAATATTTTGGTGGATAAAGGTGCCCTCGTCAACATCTTTTTCGAGAGAGTATTGCAGAAGATGAACATGACAAACGCCCAAATCGCTCCTACTTCGGAAACTCGCTACGAGTTCTTAGGAGAAAGAAAAGAAACATGCGGAGTCATCTCCCTGCCAGAAACTTGGGCAGAGGTAGATAAGAAATGCACGTCCATGGCAGATTTCATAGTGGTAGACACTCTGACCACTTTAACGCCATCTTCGACACCTCTATCCATTCAAGGCAGTAACTTATGCCTATCACGTAGTTGTCAAGTTCCGAGAAAAAAGACTAATTGTCACCATTTGGGGGGACTTGTTCCAATCTCAAACATGCTACCTGCGAGCAGTTGGAAACGTGCAAAAAAAAACCCCTCCTGAGCTCAAGGTGAGCGAAAATTTCAAATCACCGTGTACCAGTTTGGAAACCACCGAAGCCATAGAGTGAGGGTCTATCTTTGAAGGAGAATGTAAGAGAAAATTTCAAATCAACTCTAAACTAAGCCACGAGTACAAGGAGCAATTGATCTCAACTTTTAGGGATCATCATGTGTGCTCTGGTGAATTGCGGACGAGATGCCTGGAGTTGATATGGACATTGCTTGTCACCGGTTCAACATCAACACAACATCAGACAAAACAAAAGATACAAGTCGACCAATACTCTGGCTGAACCTATCTAGCAAGAGGTTCAAAAGCTCTTGGAAGTTGACTTCATCCATGAAGATCAATATATGAACTGGCTAAAAAAAATGATGATGGTCCATAAAACGACCAAGTTAAGAATGTGTATGGATTTTATCACTTGAATGTGCCTTGCCCTAAGGACACTCATCCCCTACCAAAGATCGACGCCTTGGTAGATTCAACAGTAGGTCATTCAAGAGCTTTCCAGATGCTTCTCGGGATATAATACAAAAAAAAGTATCCCGCGAATGCTGAGAAAATTACTTTTATCAATAGAGATGGAATCTTTTGCAATAATATAATGCCTTTTGACTTAAAAAATGGTGGAGTAACTAACTACGGACTTATGGATATTGATTTTCAAAGCAAAAAGAGAAAAGCGTTGAAGTGTACATTGATGAACCACTCGTAAAAATTAAATCACTCGAATAACATATAGCGTTTGAAATATATATAGCAGATCCAAAAGAAATTTTTCACACGTTGAGACGCTTCAATATAAAACTTAATCCTCTCAATTGTACTTTTGGAGTAAGTTCAAAAAAAATTCCTCAGATACTCTCGCCGGAAGGGATCAAGGCAAAAAAAGTTCAATTTATTCTAAGCATATCTCGTTCTAGGAATCTAAAAGAGTTGCAAACACTTAGTGGACATCGTTGGCTTTTGCAGTTTCCTCTCAAAGTCAAGTGACTGCTGCTCATCCTTCTTTAATGTCATGAAGAGGTCTACACAATTTACTTATACGGATGAATGTGCACTAGCATTCAACCAATTGAAGGAACTACTGGTTTCATCTCCCCAATTGGTCCAAATTTTGAGGAAGAGTCCATTTACGTCGGAGTCGGGAAAGAAGTAGTTAGCTTTGTTTTGATCCACGCAGACTATTATGTGAGCAAAGTTTTATCGAAAGTTGAATCGAGATACGTAATATAGAAAAAAAATCGCATTGGCTCTTATCATTTTAGTAAGAAAATGACGTCTTTACTTTCAAACACACACTGTAAATTTGATCATAAATCATCCACCAATATTATAGCAACCCAACCATTCTGGAAGATTACTAAAATGATCAATAGAATTAAACAACCTCGACACTTCTTATATTTCAAGGACAGCGATCAAAGCCCAAGTAGTCATTGGTTTTCTAGCAGATTTCTAAGAAGGGCTAATCCAAAATGAAATCAACATCATGAATAAACTATGGACACTTCGCATGAACAGTTTCGGGAACACAAAGAAAAGGAATATGTATAGTTCTACAAAGCTCACAAGTACTTACATCTCACCCTCCGACATAACTCGGTTTCAATGCCACTAGCAATCAAGTCGATTACGAAGCGCTAGCGGGATAGTGCCTATCATTAGCAATAAGATTGAAATAACTTCTTGTTAAAGCAAACTCACAATTGGTAGTTAACCAAATAAATTGGGTATTCGAAATATGAGATCATATCCTGTAAAAATATTTATTAAAGGCTAAAGCCAAAATTGAAAATTTATGGATATTTTCGCGTTGAGCAAATTTTAAGGGAAGAAAATCAGTTTGTTGACCTTCTCTCTAAGGGAGAATATCAAGGATCCAAATGGCACATGATTCTAGAGCTATCTGTTATTGAGGAATTCAAAAGTACTAAACACAAAGTCGGAGTCTGTCGCAAATTGGATTGGCCCTATAAAAGTGTATCTAACCATAGGTCAAATTCCACAATGGGTAACAAATTCTCGGAAGATCAGATCAAAAGCGGCCCAATACTTCATTATCGACGATTAACTATCTAAAAGTCAATAATTGTTGTTTCATTAAGATGTTTTAAGGAGGATGAAATAGTAGTAATCCTCCAGCAAATTCACACTGGAGAACGTGGAAGTCATTTGAAAAGAAAGAATCTAGCCAACCATATACTATGACAAGGACATTACTAGCCTACCTTAAGAAAAAAACTCAAACGAATAAGCGCAAAGATGGGAACAGTGTCATAGGCTTGCGCTCATGTCATTACAACCTTCTCATAAGCTCCAATCAATCACAAGACTCTGGCCTCACGTGATACGGAGGATGGATCTCCTCAATCCTTTTCCGCAAAATAAAGACCTACAAGAGTTTATTCTTATAATGATTAACTACTTTTTTAAATGAATTAAAACCAAACAACTAGCAAGAATCACTATTGAAATAATCAGCAATTTCATAAGAACTTATATTTTCTGTCGATAAGGACTACGCTTTATGATCATAACTGATGACACTGAATTTGCCAATAAAAAACTTAAGAATTTTTGCAGCGAGAAAGGAATACAACTCAAGTTTTCTTTCGTGCACAATGTAAAGACAAATAGACAAGTGGAAGCAGCCGACAAATTGATCCTCACCTTGCAAATTGTCCTCTGTATTATGGGCACTACGAACTACATCCTCCACTTCTAATGAGCACACTCCTTTCATCTTGTCACATGAGACTTAAACAAAGCTTTCAGTAGAGTACGACATACATACCTAGCAGGTCATAACCGCCTCCAACTTTGATGAGCAAGAACTAAACGAATGGAGAGGGCTCAATGATGAGAGCCTGCACAACTCATTGGATCTCTTAGAAGAACTTTGCGATCAATCCACATTGCGACAAGCGAAAGCCAAAAAAGGACCTCAAAATATTACAACTCGCAAGTCAAGGAACGTCGATTCAAATTTAGCAATCTTGTCTTAGAAAAGACTGACGCCGCAGCTCACAATCAAGCACTTGACAAATTTTATCTTTTATGGACGGAGTCTTGCATCATTAAAGAGCAAGTTGCGACCGACCGTATAAGCTAATTACATATCTTGATAAAGAAATCCCCAAGATGTGAAGCGTGCTTGATCTCAAAATATTTTAATCCTAAAACGTGGTGATGTGGCCACATCCTTGTAAAGAACAATTGACGTATAGATAAAAAAAAAGAAAACTAAGTACTCCAATGTGTTATATTTACTCATTTAAAAATGCAAACATATAGAAAAAATAAAACATACATTTTTAAATTGCCTATCAGATCAGTACTAAGTTATTTCACTCTAGAAAGTAAAACATTTTGCTAAGGGACAATTGACTATCTTCTGGAGAAGATTGGAAACCGCTAAACGACAATAGAACCTTGTAGGAATAGCTTTTAAGTCTCCTAGAAAGGACTTGAAGGAGGGTCAAAATTCCCTTGAACGGATGCTCATATATACCTCAAGTGACATTACTTCCTTTTTAGAAAGTACTAACTTAAGACAA